>FR989983.1:24844496-26051870 GCA_905404265.1 Fabriciana adippe | reverse complement strand
AAATGTTTTTTAGAAATGGTGACTTAAATAAGCCGACTGATGGTCCCAGCGGCAGGCTAAGGGCCATTAAAAGTGGCAAGAACTTAGTAATGTTCTCAACTTGGACACGACAGGGACTTCCAAGCCGGTCAAAAAATGGAAAAAGATGTGAAATTGTTTCACCCAACTTACAACTACTTTGCGATGCATGTAGCATGCTGCGTTCCTTCCCAAGCATTTCTTTGTTTGAAAGTTTTGTTTGAAAATTCTGACACTGCTTGCTAATCCATACACATAATACCCACATGTACTTACTCGTATACATAAGAACACCCTGGCTAGGATTCCTTCTGTAAATACCTAATAGTAATACACTTACATTCTTATTGTCTTTGTACCTATTATGTGCTAAATATTATGTTTTAATCATATCTGTTTCATCTTTTAGGTTAGATCACACGAGCCACCTGTAGCATCAACTGTAGGCCTTCCGCCAGAAGCAGTGTCACCCACACCAAGTACCTATGTGTTTTTTTTTTTTTTTATTGAAGAGTGGAACAGGCCTGGTGAAGGTGGCCAATCAGTAAGCACATTTAATTCAGAAATGGTGGACGCTAGTGCCACTTCCCCCACACCACACCATGCCCAAAGTCCTCAACGTCACACTGGACCGCGGCGCGCGATCCGGGGGCGACGCCGCTTGCTCCCTTCGCCGGCACCAGTGCCCCCGCATAGTGCACGCCGTGCTCCTCGGAGGCACTATAATGCCACTATAGTGGTTATTGTTCTATGTGGGAACTAGTGTGCAATATATAAGTTCGATAATTACAGTAAAACGAACACAAAATAAAATGTCACTAGTCGGTTGAACTAACGTATATTTCACTACACAAATAACACAGAAGGGATAAAGAGTCAGAATTATAGTATACAGACAGTCACAGGTATACAAACGTCACAAAGAAGATATTTAAAGTCTAATCAACATACAAAACAGTGGAAAAATTACTTAAACGAGCGCAATATCATAAGCCGAGTGTAGTTAGCGAATAACTGCAAGCCGCGGCGACTCGAGTCCACGGCATAAGCGATGAGCGATGCGTAGGTATCACGCATCGATGGAATGTTAGCTAAACTACGCGTTTACGCCGGGTTTACTTTGTAATTAATATTTTACATTAATTATTGTTTTTATATTAACAATTGGTTGTATGATATTTGTTTATTACAGTTATATGTTTTGTGTATAATATATGAATATAAATAAAATATTTTAATATTTTTTATTTATTGTATAAAATTATATGTTTGGTGTTATTCTACTGGAAGTGTGATAAGTATGTGTATTCCCACATCACTCCCCCCCAGAGACCGTCCTACGGGTGATAATAGTCCGGGAAACGTACAGTACGCCCGGAACGCGTCTTTTTTACGTTGTCAGTCTTAGTGTCGGGACAAGTTTTGGATTGTATCTTAAGGTCAGCTGGAGAAGGGGGGTATGGATCTATAATAGGTTTAGGATGGTAAAAGGGAGGTTGGTCGGTTAATATGTACGCAGGTTTTAAGCGATCTATACTAACGGTCATGTTTTTGCCTTTTACCCTTATTGTGAAAGTCTTGTCACTTCTGTCCAAAACTTCATAAGGTCCAGAATAAGGAGGCTGTAAGGAACCTCGCGAAGTATCATCCCTCAAGAACACATGACTGCACGAGTTCAGGTTTTTGAAAATAAAAATTTTGTCCTTGGCATGTCGTGCAGCTGGTGAAGGTTGCAGCTTTGAAGTGAAATGACGGAGACGGGTGGTGAATTCCGACACATCTGTGCTGCTAGGAGAAATGGGCTGGAAAAATTCTCCTGGGAGTCGTAACGGCTCACCATAGACTAGCTCAGCAGAAGAAGCTTGCAAGTCTTCTTTAAAGGAGCTCCTTATGCCCAGAAGCACCAAGGGCAAAGTATCGACCCAATTGGTGTCTGCATGGCACATGAGGGCTGCCTTTAATTGACGGTGGAACCTTTCTACCAAACCGTTGCAGGCAGGGTGATACGCAGTCGTTCGGCGATGTTTGAATCCTATCATTTTTCCTAAATATTGGAAAAGAGCGGATTCAAACTGCCGACCGCGATCTGTGACTATATCAGTTGGACATCCAAATCTGGATATCCATGATATCAGTGCCTTGCCAACGGTTTCAGCGGTTATGTCAAACAACGGGATGACTTCCGGCCAACGTGTAAACCTGTCTACCGCCGTGAAGCAGTAGCGGTAGCCTTGGGATGGAGGGAGGGGGCCAACTATGTCTATGTGGATGAAAGCAAATCTAGCTCGTGGTAGATCGAATGTGCCAAGAGGTGATGAAACATGACGATGCACCTTAGCGCGTTGACAAGCTAGACATTTTCGTGACCACTCTCGACACTCCTTACGAACTCCGGGCCACACAAAGCTCTGAGCTATTAATTTAGCTGTAGCGTTGGCGCCAGGATGACTTAAGTTGTGAAGGTTGTCGAAGAGCTGCTTCCGTAAGAGCTTTGTCACGAAGGGTCTGGGGGAAGGTGTGCTGACATCACAATAGAGCATAGATGGGCTGTTAGGGAGGGATAACTTTTCCAGCCGGAGTGAGGATTCACCGGCAAGCAGTTGTCTAAGCTCCTGGTCCGAAGCCTGAGAAGAAGCGAGCAATTCCAGGTCTATAGGTATCTGCAGTTCATCGATCCTAGACAGCGGGTCAGCAACAACGTTGTCTTTACCCGAGATGTGCCTAATGTCGGTCGTGAACTGCGAGATAAAATCTAAATAACGGAACTGGCGGGGTGAGCAGTTGGCTTTACGCTCACTAAAAGCAAAGCTTAGCGGTTTGTGATCCGTGAACACAACAAAATGTCTGGCCTCGAGCATATGCCGGAAGTATTTGATGCTTTCGTATATAGCTAAAAGCTCACGATCGTAGGGAGAATATTTCTGCTGTGTCGGACTCAGCTTCCGCGAAAAGAAAGCTAGGGGTTGCCAAGCATTGTCTTTGCGTTGCTGCAACACTGCACCCATCGCTAAGTCGGATGCATCTGTTATCAGAGCGAGTTCGGCTTGACAATCTGGGTGGGCAAGTAGTGCGGCATTAGCAAGGCTTGTTTTACACCGCTCGAATGCCAGCAATGCGTCACCAGTGATGTCAATTGGATGGGATGCCTTAACACAACCAGCCAGCAGGGCGTTCAAAGGGGCTTGAATGGAAGCGGAATGAGGTAAAAACCGTCGGTAGAAATTGAGCATCCCTAAGAAACGCCTTAGCTGCTTAACAGTCTTAGGAACTGGAAACTCGTTAATTGCTTGGACCTTGGATTCTAAAGGCTTGGTACCAGCGGCAGAGATCTGATAACCTAAAAATGTTACCTCAGTTGCTCCGAAAACGCACTTGGATGTGTTGAGAAGGACACCATACTCTCTCATGCGAGCGAAAAGTTGCTCGAGGTGAGCTTCATGTTCAGCTTCGTTCTTAGAGAAAACCAGGAAGTCATCTAAGTAGCTGTAACAGAAATCTAAGCCTCTTGTCATTTCATCTACAAACCTTTGGAAAGTTTGGCCTGCGTTCCTTAACCCGAAAGTCATAAATGGGAACTCATACAGGCCAAAGGGCGTAGTTATTGCCGTCTTCGGTATGTCCGCCTCAAAGACCGGTATTTGGTTGTACGCCTTCATTAAGTCGATGGTGGAAAATATTGTACAACCAGATATGGAATGGGTGAAATCATGAATGTGCTTAATAGGATAACGGTCTGGTATAGTCCGTGCATTAAGCATGCGATAGTCACCGCAAGGACGCCAGCCGTTATCCTTCTTAGGTGCGAGGTGTAATGGGGAAGCCCAAGAACTTTCGGAAGGACGCGCTGTGCCGAGTTCGAGCATCAGTTCAAATTCCGTTCTAGCAATTTTGAGCTTATCTGGCGCGAGTCTGCGTGGACTACAAGAAATAGGAGGTCCTGGTGTGGTTCTGATGTGGTGTACTGTGTTATGCCTGGGGATGTTAGGTGTGCCTGAAGGGCGTGTTATTTCGGGGAATTTGTTTAAAACCCTGTGATAACGCGAGTCGCCTGTCGCCACTTTAATAGAATATACATTAATATTGGTAATAGAAGCAGTAGCAGACAATGTAGTGGTGTTATCAATTAGGCGTTGGTGGCGAATGTCTACAATTAAATTATAAAAGTTAAGAAAATCAACGCCTATAATTGGTTTAGTTACATTAGCTACAGTGAAACGCCAAGGAAAATTGCGTCTTAAACCTAAATTTAAATTAAGTTCTATGAAACCATAAGTATCTATTACACTGCCGTTAGCTGCACTTAGATGAAAGTCTGTTTTATTCCGACGCTCCCGAAGTGCGGAACGTGGGTAAACACACAGATCACTGCCTGTGTCTACCAGGAACTGGATATTCGAAGTGCGGTCGGTGATGAAGAGGCGACCCTTGTATGCTGGACAGTCGCTGGTCGCCACTACCGACTGCCCGCAGAGTTTCCCGCCTTGGTGTAGTCACAAGGCTTTAGGCACTTGTGAGCCTGTGCTCCGAATTTCTTATGGTACCAGCACACAGGGAACTTCCGGTAGCTGGAGCTGGAACGGCTCCGCTGGCGTGATAAAGAACGGCGACGGTCGCGTGGCCTTTCACGTGAAGTCGAACAGCATTCTCCTCGCATGTGCTCCTCCAGTTTGAGAGTAAGGCGGTGCACCATCTGTTTCAGCTCAGTGATCTCATCTGATGGTTGAGACGAGTGGGCACTAGAGTGGGTATGGGATGAAGCAGCAGCCACAGTACGTGATGATGTCAGTTCCTGTATACGGTCAGCCAGGTCTGCGAGTTGCTCTAAAGAGTGTGATGTTTGTGAAGTTAAAACAGTCTGGATATCATGAGGCAGGCGGTTACTCCATATTGTCCTGATGAAATCTTCAGGGACCGAAGGTCCAGCTAAGTCTTGGAGATGCCGTAGAAATTGTGAAGGCTTTCTATCTCCAAGTTCCTCATGTGTGAGCAACTGCTTTACCTTTGCCTCGTGCGAAGCAGAAAGTCGCTTTATTAGGACGTATTTAATTTTCTCATACCTTTCAATGGGCGGAGGGTTGATGAGAATGTCCTTCACGGTCTTCGCATACTGCATGCTCAAATTACTGCAGACGTTATTAAATTTTGTGACGTCATCGATGATACCGTGGATCTCGAACTGTCCTTCCAGCAAAGCGAACCATAATTCCGGATCCTCTGGAGAAAAAGGTGGCACCTTAATTTTTAAATTGCGCGTCCTTATATCCTCAAAGTCTTGAACAGTTGAAACGCGCATTGGACGAGTCCGCCGTGTGGTGACGTTGGCATCTTTGCGCGACCCAACGGTTTTCGCAGAGTCACTACTATCACTCATCTTGTAGTTTCGTACCTTTCGATACTTGTGTCCTCGGGGTCACCAGTTATAGTGGTTATTGTTCTATGTGGGAACTAGTGTGCAATATATAAGTTCGATAATTACAGTAAAACGAACACAAAATAAAATGTCACTAGTCGGTTGAACTAACGTATATTTCACTACACAAATAACACAGAAGGGATAAAGAGTCAGAATTATAGTATACAGACAGTCACAGGTATACAAACGTCACAAAGAAGATATTTAAAGTCTAATCAACATACAAAACAGTGGAAAAATTACTTAAACGAGCGCAATATCATAAGCCGAGTGTAGTTAGCGAATAACTGCAAGCCGCGGCGACTCGAGTCCACGGCATAAGCGATGAGCGATGCGTAGGTATCACGCATCGATGGAATGTTAGCTAAACTACGCGTTTACGCCGGGTTTACTTTGTAATTAATATTTTACATTAATTATTGTTTTTATATTAACAATTGGTTGTATGATATTTGTTTATTACAGTTATATGTTTTGTGTATAATATATGAATATAAATAAAATATTTTAATATTTTTTATTTATTGTATAAAATTATATGTGTTGCCGACGACGAGCCCGGAAAAACCCGCGGCGACCCGACCGCCGCCCGACTTGTTTCGATTTAGTTGAAACATGTCTTTACGTGTAAATATTGATTACTTTGTGTAGCCAATTAGAGTGGGGCATTTGAAATGTTCTCACTCAGTAGTATGTATGTTGCGCATGTAAATTGGGGTATAAATATAGGGGTGTTTTTATGTAAAGTGTATTCCAGTATTCCAGTTCCAGTGTTAGTAAAGTAAGCTAGATAGCAATAAATGATAAAATAATAAATAGTCTTTTAATACAGTCCACCACAAGCTGGCCCATCGACCCGGATTGAAGAATGGTCATCACCAGGAGCCAAGGGGATGCTGCCGACCTGGAGGAGCAGCGCCGCCCAGGGACCAGCGCCGCCCAGGACCAGCGCCACCCAGGGAACAGCGCCACCCAGGACCAGCGCCGCCCAGGGGCCGGCGCCGCCCTGGAGCAGTCCCGCCCAGGGAACAGCGCCGCCCAGGACCAGCGCCGCCCAGGGGCCGGCGCCGCCCTGGAGCAGTCCCGCCCAGGGAACAGCGCCGCCCAGGACCAGCGCCGCCCAGGGACCGGCGCCGCCCAGGACGAGCTGCGCCGCCCTGACGACCTGCGCCGCCCTGACGACCTGCGCCGCCCTGACGGCCTGCGCCGCCCTGACGACCTGCGCCGCCCTGACGACCTGCGCCGCCCTGACGAGCTGCGCCGCCCTGACGACCTGCGCCGCCCTGACGACCTGCGCCGCCCTGACGAGCTGCGCCGCCCTGACGAGCTGCGCCGCCCTGACGAGCTGCGCCGCCCTGACGAGCTGCGCCGCCCTGACGACCTGCGCCGCCCTGACGACCTGCGCCGCCCTGACGACCTGCGCCGCCCTGACGACCTGCGCCGCCCTGACGACCTGCGCCGCCCTGACGACCTGCGCCGCCCTGACGACCTGCGCCGCCTGGAGGGTCGACGACATCTGGAAGGTCGACGACACCTGGAAGGTCGACAACACCTGGAACACCTGCAATACCTGGATGATCAGCGACACCTGGATGATCAGCGACACCTGGAAGATCAGCGCCACCTGGAAGGTCGCGCCCGTATGGAAGATCGAAGCCAGGAAGCTGAACGTATCGAATTGGAGCGAAGACGAAGATTCTCTCAGAATCCACCAGCCTCACCGACCACACTCCTGGATACGGAGGTTGGGCTAGGGGCTACGAACGATGCCTCTGCCCCCACACCCTCCGCTGCCTACCGAACCCTGAAGACTGGAGACCGACCCCGAACCAGGTCACCAGGGCATTCAGTGCGATCGACGGCAAGTGTGACCGCTAGGGTGCGACTGGCGGAACTTGAAGCAGCAGAGAAGCTAGCAAACCTGAGGAAAAAAGAATTGGAAATCGAAGCTGAACTCATCAGAAAGCGGCTGGCCGCAGACGTCAGCAACATCCAAGAGGAGCAGGAGAGCCTGCATGAAGAACCTCTTGACCACCAACAAAGGGTGGACGCCTGGCTCCGCACCAACCCCATCAGCACACGGGGGGAGGAAGGGGAGCAGAGACGGACTGGAGGGGAACGGCACCTTCGATTCGAAACAAGAGGAAGGTCATCCACTCCAACCAGAACGAGGCCAGGGATCGAGCAATTGGCTGAAGCCTTGGAGAAGATGGCTAGACCCAGAATAAGATGCACTGACCTACCGATCTTTTCTGGAATAGCTAACGAGTGGCTGTCGTTCAGAGCAGCCTATCAAGACTCTACGAAGATATACCAGATATCTGCGAACGAGAACCTGCAAAGACTGAGGAGCTGCCTTCGGGGAGAAGCGAGAAACATCGTAGCTGGCCTGTTACACGCCGCTACAGATCCTGACGTCGTGATGAAGACCCTCGAACAGTGCTTCGGGCGGCCTGAAGTCATCATAGATCAAGCCTTCCTGGAACTGAAGAAGCTTCCGAGACCTGGGTCATCAGCAGTAGACCTGAACAGCTTTGCAGTGAAAGTTCAAAGCGTAGTCAGCATCCTGAACAGCATCGGACGCCAGGGGTACCTCTACAACCCAATGCTGGCGAGGGAAGTCCTGGACAAACTGAGTTCTCACATCAGGGCACGCTGGTGTGACTACGCCGAAGAACACGACGGGACACTACATCCAGAGATTGTAGTGCTGTCTCGCTTCCTCATGCGCGAGGCAGACCGGGCATTGAAGTATGCATATGCCCCACATACGAGCGTCTCAACACCTGCTGCAACCCGGAGGGAGACCCGACCCTCGATGAACACCGGGACCCAAAGGAAGAAGACGAGCGCCGTGTACAACGTGACTGAAGCTGAAGAGGAACAAATCAGCCGATGTCCTAGTTGTGAGCAGACTCATACACTGCCACAGTGCCCCAAATATAAAGGGCTCACGTTAGATGAACGATGGGAACTGGTGAAAGAAAAGAAGTTATGTTTCAAGTGCATAACTAAGAAGCACAGACGCAACAGCTGCAAAGCAAAGCTGTGCGGCGTGAACGAGTGTCGCCGTCCTCACCATCCGACTCTGCACCGGGAAGATAAGACGCCTAAACCCTCAACGACAAGTGAAGCCGAAGCTGTGCTGTCGGTGGCATCCAAAGCCACTGTGTCGACTCAAGCGGTCCTGCTGAAGATGTGCCCAGTCACCGTCGTCCGTCCACGGGGGGAGGAGAAGACCCATGCTCTACTCGATGAAGGGGCTACCATTACCCTCATCGACGAAGAGCTGGCAAAGAAGATCGGCGCCAAGGGACCTCTCACACCACTTCACATGCGCGGAGTCAACATGTCTCAGCACGAGGAAGACAGTCAGCTGGTCACGGTGCACCTGAAGGGAAAGAATGGGAAGAGACATAAGCTTCGGGCACGAACAGTCAAGAACATGAAGCTTCACCAGCAGTTCATTCCCAGCGCACTACTGAAACAAGATCACCTGCGAGACCTGCCAAGGGAAGAAGTGTGCTACGACCTGGCACACCCTGGTATCCTGGTGGGGATAGACCACTGGGAATACATCGTATCCCGAGAGCTGCGAGTTGGAGGCCCGAATCAACCAGCTGCCTCCAGAACACAACTCGGCTGGGTGGTACACGGAACAGCACCACGCAGTGTGATCCACAACAGAGATGGTGTTCTTCACGTCTTCACCCCTGAACCTGGTGGAAACGTGAACGACCAGCGAGATCAACGCCTACATGACCTGGTGGAAGAACACTTCCGAATCGACGCGCTCGGCATTGCTCACAAGTCACGAGTGAGCGATGAGAATTCCCGGGCAACGAAGATCGTCGAACAGACCTTAAAGAAGATCGAAAGTGGATACCAGGTAGGACTGCCCTGGAAACAAGACGACGTTAGAATGCCACCAAGTTACGACGCAGCGCTTCGCCGTCTTACGAAGATTGAACAAAAGATGGATGCCGCCCCGACCTTCGCAGAAGAGTACACCAAGCAGATAGACAACCTGCTGGCAAAGGGATACGCAGTACAATGCGACGGCACGGAACGTTCGAGCGCAGTCTACTGGTACTTACCACACTTCGCCGTGCAGAACCCGAACAAACCTGGGAAACAAAGACTGGTGTTTGATGCAGCAGCCAAGAGCCGAGGGGTTAGCCTCAATGACCATCTGCTGGAGGGACCTGACCTGCTAACTTCGCTTCAAGGCATCCTGTTCCGGTTCAGGGAGCGAACAGTGGCCATCACTGCCGACATACAGGAAATGTTTCTCCAGGTGAAGATTCGGCCAGAAGATCAGCCAGCACAACAGTTCCTGTGGAGGGGCGCCGACAGAGACGATCCACCTCGTCACTTCAAAATGATGAGCATGATATTCGGCGCAGCAAGTTCACCCTTCATGGCTCACTACGTGCGGAATCACAACGCACAGGTGCACGCTCAGACGCATCCTCGTGCCCTAGAAGCCATCACAAGGAGTCACTACATGGACGATTTGGTGGCGAGCTACGACACTGTAGAAGAAGCTCGACGCGCCATCAAAGAAATCAGGGAGGTGCACGCAGCAGCGGGATTCACGCTACGAGGATGGAACGCCAACAAGAACGAAGTGATTGGCGACGTGCCCACGCAGCTGCTGGCAACATCACCGACCCGACTAGGTGGAGACGGGCCCGCAAGTAAAATACTTGGCCTGCACTGGGACGCCGAACGGGACGAGCTGGGGTTCAACACCTCGATGAACCGAGTTCCTGCGGAAGTGCGCGCCCAGACCCGTCCGCCTACCAAACGAGAAGCACTCAGCGCGGTCATGTCTATATATGACCCCCTAGGATTGCTGAGTCATTACACGATACGTGCGAAGATCATCCTGCAGAGTCTCTGGCGCATCAAGATGTCATGGGATGAGCCGATTCCTGTAGAAGAAAACGAGATGTTTGCGGCTTGGCTGCAACAACTACCTGACCTCACCTGCCTACGACTGGAACGCTGTTACGCCCTGGAAGGTTGCCAAGGCCTGGAGCTGCACGTGCTGTGTGATGCCAGCGAACAAGCCTACTCAGCCGTGGCTTACTGGCGCATTACTCGACCCGACGGCACCATCAAAGTAAGCCTCGTGACCGCCAAGGCAAAGGTCGCTCCAAGGCGCACGCAGGCGATACCTCGTCTGGAGCTACAGGCAGCAGTCATCGGCGCCAGACTGGCAGACACAATCAAGAGAGAGCATCGGATTGTGGTCCAGAGGACGGTATACTGGACAGACTCCATGACGGTGATACATTGGGTACGACACGATGCACGCAGATATACACCGTTCGTCGCGCACCGTCTTGGAGAGTTAGCCGAGCTCACCCAACCTGAAGATTGGCGATGGATCCCAACCAGTGACAATGTAGCTGACGACGCTACACGATTCGCGCACACTCGCATCACCAGTGACGACCGATGGTTCCAAGGGCCAGAGTTCCTACGTCACCCAGAGGAACTGTGGCCAGCCGAGGGAACGCCCGCAGAAGAGGAGGACCGGCGTCTTCAAGCGTCCCGTCACGAAGCTCGTCGTGCTGGTGAAGGAGGAGGCTCGCAGCGCTGCGCCGGGGGGAGAACTGTTGCCGACGACGAGCCCGGAAAAACCCGCGGCGACCCGACCGCCGCCCGACTTGTTTCGATTTAGTTGAAACATGTCTTTACGTGTAAATATTGATTACTTTGTGTAGCCAATTAGAGTGGGGCATTTGAAATGTTCTCACTCAGTAGTATGTATGTTGCGCATGTAAATTGGGGTATAAATATAGGGGTGTTTTTATGTAAAGTGTATTCCAGTATTCCAGTTCCAGTGTTAGTAAAGTAAGCTAGATAGCAATAAATGATAAAATAATAAATAGTCTTTTAATACAGTCCACCACAATATGTTTGGTGTTATTCTACTGGAAGTGTGATAAGTATGTGTATTCCCACACCACAGAGCAATTTTTAAACAGTGATGAGCACTGTAGGAATTTTTCAACAGTTTTTGTCACTGAGCACTTGAGGCTGCGAGAAAGAGAGCTGCAACAGCGAGATGTGGAGCTCCAGCAGCAGTCTCAGTGGTAAACTCTGCTAAATTAATAGATTTAATGGAAAATATAACTAATAAAATAAGTAAATAAAATTACTTATTTTATTAGTTATATTTTCCTAAATACTAACTATTACGAACTATCTTTACGTCACGGGGGACACTTTTTTGTAGTTCGATTTCTCGTAAACTAAACACTTCAAACAGCTGAAACTCTGTCTGTGTGTCTGTATAAGTATGTGAACCAAACTAAAGTATAAATTAGTAACCCTAAGCCACTTGACCAACAGTGTTCTCAGAATTGAAGTATAACAGACCCTATTTTTTTAACGACATAAGTTACTTCTATAGCTCCCGTACAAAACTTTAGAGATGTTGTCATTTTATGCGTACGTGCCAATATTACGCGAGGTCACCCAAGAGTACGTGCACAGATGCGCCGCCGCGCGCAAGATGGCCGCCACGATCAAGTGGTTATATACTTGTTACAGCTGTGTCTACCCACAATTTACAAAAAAATCAAAATGGCACCAAAGCACCTTATAAAGTTATCAAATTTAATTCTAAACATTTTAATTTAATTTTAAAAATATATCATAAATATGGCAATATTTTTAAGTTAAGTGAATATTATTATAATTATTACAATTTTTTATAATATTTTTTATTCAATAATATTATTTAGTGTTCCTATTATTACAATATGTATATTGTAAAGAAATTTAAAATCATTAGCAGTCCCCTTCAAACGCAACATTGATATTGCGCGCTGTTTCTGCCGCGTTAGTTTCGCGTCGAAACTCGTATTCAAAAATCACTCGAATTTTCGATGTATCCATCTTTCTTGTCTAAGCTGAATAAGATAAACAACTGAAAGTCGATAATCGAATGTTGCACATTTTTTAAAAGAAGAACTACAAAAAAGAAATGTGAAAAATGTTTCACTCAAAAATGTCAAACCATGAAGGTTCTATGTCAATTCGAAGTACCTATTACAATAAAACGGCAATTTCATACTTTAAACCCTATTATACAGTGTGTTAAGAAAACCCTGTCCGACCGGTGGAGGTATTATTAGGTATCGCGATGCGATTCTATTTATGTAAAAACAAATCAGATTCCAAGTAAAAAAAATTACCCCGTTTAAAAATTTAAAATATTTCATAAATTGTGAAACTTACATGGCAATACTGGTGGCGGGCGATGCGGCGCGAAGTGACGTCATAAGGTCATGAACCCAGTTGACCTCAAACTACGCTTATTTATTTGTAGGTAGTTTGTTATTCGATGAGGACTCCAATGCGATGGCTGTGATGGAGATTTTGTTCCATGTGACGGCCTCCACGAGTGATACAAGCTTGACACCGTCGCAAAAGGTTATCACGGACACTTTCAAGCACATTTGTGTCTGATTTTATTTTTTCAAACGCTGCTACAATACGCCCACGCATTTCAGCTTCGGTGTCACAGATTTTCGTAAAGAAACGGCTTTTTCGCACGGCTCGGGAAAAATGTGGTGGGGCACCGTCGTGCTGGAACCACATAGAGCGATGAGCAGCTACATCCAAATCTTCTAATGCTTCGTCCAGGTCTTCTCGTAAAAACGATAAATAATTCGGTCCGTTCATCGTTTCATTTAAAAAGATCGGGCCAATGATTTGGTCACCTAGTATACCAGCCCAAACGTTTATTCGCCAACGATGTTGAAAATGGCTTGGCTTAATGGCGTAAGGATTTAGCGTCGACCACACATGTTCATTCCGGCTGTTAAAGACGCCTGTTCTATGAAAAGAACATTCATCGGTGAAAATAACCCTTTTCAAAAATTCAGTGTCCTCTTCGATTTTCCTTAAAATCCATGCACAATATAGGTTCATAATCACTGGTTAGTAAAGTTTGGACACGACGGTAGTGGAAAGGATGCTGGCCATCTTCTTTTAACACTTTCCACACCTGGACGTGGTTAGTGTCCAGTTGTCGTGCCACAGAACGAGTACTTCGGGTGGAGTCCTCATTAAATAACTCAAGCACCTGCTCTTCAATATCCATGTTGATACGCGGTCTCCCTGTATCAGCGTGATGCGTTTCGGAGCCATGAACACTGCCCGTGGTATAAACACGATTGTGAAGACGTTGAAACGCACGCTCTGACGGCACCGTAGTACCCTGCGGAACTGCGAAACGCATTTCATAGTCTCTACGAGCCTCTGCATAATTGCAGTCACTCCTTCCCAAACACATTAACATATTAAAGTACTCTGCATTCGTATACGACATAGTTAAAACTCAATTTCTCCAACGCGTGCACTCGGATGCAATGTTTCGCGAAAGTGACATAATTTTAAGTGAAATAAATAAAGCGAAAAAATAATAGTGCTTGTAAGTACGTAATTCAAGGTCGGGATAGCTCCTACACGTGCCGAGCGGTACCTTTGACAACAGGCGGCAATTCCTACAATTTAGGGTAAAATAGCTAAATAAATGGACATTTTAAAATTCATTAATGGGTAAGGCCGTCAAAATTACCATTTTTGTCTGAGACAAAAATATAGTAAAATGTCCATATCAATTTCAAGGAAATCTCAAAGAATACAAATCTTCTGACGCTTGGAATCTTGAAAGTAATTAATTAGCTACCTGTTCCAAATCATGAACTATATATAACTCACTTTATTTCGTAAAAATATGTAATATTTAGTTAAGTCTGGAACTTGGGCCCCTTGATTTTGGTAAAAAATATGGTGTCTTTTTTTGTCATTTTTTTTGCAATCAACATTTAACTATTTATTTTTTTAAGTTTTATAAATGAATCGTTAACCACATAAAATATGATATAATTAACCTCTACTGTATACGTATTACGTTGCGGAAATATTAAATATTTCATGTTTTATTGTTTTCTAGATAAGATGTTACAATTTTTTGCTTTTGTGTTATAAATTTTGTGTGACGGATTTCGTCCCATATTCCTTACAATAAACTGAAGTAAAAGTGAAATCAAGATATGGCAACACAGTATTGCGTAACAAAAAAAAAGTAAAAAGGTAGCCATCTTGTGTTGTCTGTGGGAAGTATCAAAAGAGTGAATCACGTTTTTGCCAGTGGTGAATTAAAATAGTTTTTTTGTATTTCTCCGGTAAGTAACAGATTTTATATGTTTATTAAACCAATTTTGTATGCGACAGTGCTTACTGTTTACATAAAAACATGCATTTGCAGCTAATTTCGCTAGTTTTTTAAATTATAACCTAAAATGGTTGTAAAAACTTAGCTTTCGTGTTGCATTTTTGTTGCTTTTGTGATACTTTTGTGTTATCATCACACAATCTTTTGTGTTATGCAACACAAAGCGAATATAAAGGTGCATACATATTGTACTACTTGGAATAATTTAAGTGTATGTTGATCCTTTTGACACTGAACAACTTTTCATTAAGTATCTTTAATAGTAAGTTTTCATTAGTAAATAGTTTTCAATAGTAGTTCGAACAGTTTTCTACGAAAGCTGGCAAAATGACCTGCCGCCATTTTGATCATTATTTTTCAAAGTCGCGGCATGCGGTAAAGTGTACCTAATCTAATTAATAATCTGCCCTTATTAGCCCTAGAGTAGGCCGGTATAGGCTAAATAAATAAATATGTACATCAATAAATAAATAAATAGTTATATCAACTTGAGGACTGTAAATTTGAATACAATTTATTATATATAATTCATTTCGATAGTCATTGTTTTTATAATTATGGCTTACGTTACCTTCAAATACCTGGCCAACATGACACTTTAAAGCACCCTATCTCTAGGCATTTTTATTGTTTGTTTATATGTGTTCTCTACCTAAACAGGCCAGTTTCATTGTGCACCGCAAAATTTGTCGCTATGCTAAAATCTTTCTCTCTTTCTTGCTTAAGTAAAAAGAAATAACTTCGTTTATCTATAGATAATGCTGATGAGTGCTGCAGAAAGACAACGACGGTATCGCGAAAAGTTAAAGATATCAAATCCAGAAAAATTTCAGGAACAAAAGAAAAAGAATTGCGAAAGAACACTGCATCAATATAGAACTAAAACTGCAAATTATAGCGAAGAGCAGAAAGAACAATTGCGGCAAAAATGGAGAGAGGACCGAAAAAAAGGAGAAGAAAAAGTGCCATCAACATCGCAGATGCCAATGCAAAGTTCTCAACAAAACATAAAAAATATCACAGATACACAAATCATGCATAATTTGCAACGACGAATAGAGTATAAATTTAAAAAAGAAAATATTCAATTACGACGAAAAATAAACACTATAGTGAATAGATTTCTAAATCTACAAAAGAAAGTTCAAAGACAACAGAATAATATTGATAGTATGAAGAAAATGTACGAAACTTTAATAATGAAACTTGAAGATAATAGGACTGAAAATACAAAAAATACCAAAGATATAGAAAATAATGTAGATAATATTAAGATTACTCAACCAGATGACGTAGTTGTACCAGATTTAACTAACCAATTGACACCAATTAAAAGAGTTAATGAATTTATAGATAAGACCATTCCAACTGTAAAAACACCAAAGAAGGAAGCAATAAAGAAACAGTTATTAGAACATGATTTATTGAAAGAGTCTTTTAAATGTGAATATAAAAATTCAAACAACGCGGAAAAGAATATTTTAAAGAAAATAGTAAATAATGACTTTGTAAAAAAATATAAACAGACAACAACGATAAGAGCTTCGTTAGGTTTAAAAATATGCAGTTATAAAAGACGCAGGGAATATCAGAAGAAGAGATTTCAGTTACAGGAACTACTAGCATCATTTTATAAAAGAGACGACGTCAGCCGAACAACCGCGGGCAAGAAAGAGTATAGAACGCAGAATAAAGTGAAATACCAAAAAAGATACCTACTTGACACACTTAAAAATTTACACAAAAAGTATATTACTGAAGTTGGAAGAGTGAGCTTTAGCACCTTTAAGAAATATCGCCCTTTCTTTGTTTTACCTCCCAATATTAAAGATTGTGAAAGTTCCGCATGCATAAAGCACTCAAACATGCAGTTCATGGCGGACAAACTAAAATCGTTTGGATTACTTCAAAGTAATAACTTAAATGACGTAGTGTCAGATTTGGTATGCGATATTAGAACAAAAAATTGTATGTATGATGTTTGCGCTGATTGTTCTGAAAGAGGAATTGATAGTGGTGATAAAGATCTAGACACACAAGTAAAATGGTTTAAATGGTCCTTAAAGGAATATGTATATGACAAAGAAGATAATGTGAAAAAGGCAAAAAAAATGATGAAAATTATAAATGAAGGGACTCTTAAAGAATTACTGGAAACATTTAACAAAGATATTAAAGCATTTAAAAGACACGTCTATAACTTCTACTACCAATACAACCAATACAAGTTATATGCAGAAAACTTAAAAGAATACGAGGCCTTAATTCATATAGATTTTTCAGAAAATTATATTTGTAAATATCATCAAGAAGTCCAAGCTAAGCATTTTATAAAAGACCAAATCACTTTACATACGGGTGTACTATATATAAAAGACCAAAGCCCAAAATCCTTCTGTTCCATTTCGCCCGATAACCAACACAACCCAGAATCAATATGGGCACATCTAGATCCCGTTTTAAATTATATTAAGACTACCCATACAAATATAAGTATCATTCATTTTTTTTCTGACGGACCCACTACTCAATATAGGCAGGAGAAGAATTTTTATATATTTAGCCAAAAAATGTATGATTACGGATTCAGCCATAGTACGTGGTCATTTTTCGAAGCGGCTCATGGCAAAGGCGCAGTCGATGGCATTGGAGCTGCTATTAAACGAACCCTTGATATGAAAACAGCTCAGGGATTAGACATTCCCGACGCCCAGGCTGCATATAATGCTTTGTCATCGACAGAGACTACTATCAAGATCTTTTATGTACCGGCTGAAAGCATTAAGTCTTTAGATCCATCAGTTGTCAAGAACCTAACATCTATACCCGGGACCATGAAAATTCATCAATTAATAACCTGCGGAAAATATAAACTCAAATATAGAGACCTTAGTTGTTTCTGCGAAAATGCCAGTGGAAATTGCGACTGTCATTTTCCCATTTATTACGACTTTGCGAAAAGTGTTTCTAATAACATTCAGAAACAGCAAAATTTAAAACGAAAGCAAAATATTGAAACGGCAAAAAATCTACAAAAGAAAGCACGGCGTCGTGAGAGTTCCAGCTCATCAGAATCAGAACGAAACATTGAATACGCTGAAAGTGATGCATCGGATGTCTTATCGGATGTTTCTAGAAATACTGATCTGGACTATTTCGATGAAATTAGGCATGACAACTACTTGGATGAAAAATCAGGCAGCTTTCAAAAACGAATAGACCCAAATAAGAAAATTAATATTTTGTCAAATGTAATAGTACAAAAACCCTTTAAAAATTCAAATAATGATGTTGAAACGCAAGTACCGATTTATGTTACAAGAAATAAAGATCAAAAAACCCCAACGAAACACCTAGAAGCTGACCAGCAAGAATGCAATACCACAGAAATATTGGATTTTAAAAAAGTGACCCCTTTGTCCCAAATAAGATATAGTGAAGAAAATAAGGCTCATTTAAATTTACGTTTGAGTAAAATATTTTTGGAAGAAGGGACAAAAATCAACCCAGCCAGCAATAAAGAAAACCATGATATTCCATCCACTTCTAAAATAGATGATTCTATAACCATAAAAACTGATTTTAAAGAAAGGCAAGAAACAATGGATTTAGATGTTGTCGCTAGTGTGTTAGTCCGATACTACCAAAGAAAACAATGGAAGTATTACATCGGATTTGTTACACAAGTTTTAAATAAGGATGGCGAAACTTTCTATAAAATACGCTTTCTTAAGACTATAAAGAGTCCCAACTTAAGATTTTTTATGACGAAAAAATCTGAAATAGATATTGTGCCTATTAATTCAATAGTTAAACGTGTAAATTTAAGATCACTTGGAGAAGCAAAAGAATACTTTTTAAAAGAGGAATTTGATTACGTTTATTTTACATAAAAATATTTTGTTAATTTAAATTAAGTTGATTTTGAAAATCTTCGTAATATTTTGATAATTTTTTCATTAGTTTAGCCGTTTTTTCAATCATCAGTTAACTTTTATTTGAGGAATGATTTTTAAAAAAATATTGTCAAACTTGCAAAATGATTCTTCAGATAAAAGTTATCTATCTATTGAAAAATTGATCCTTTTTATTATTCCTTAGTGGTTTATGAAAGTTGATTTAAAATATTTGTGAATTGTTTTTTAAATGGTTGATTTTTTGTTGAATTATTGTTTATTTTAAAGGTTTATTTTATAACGAAGAAGCATTTAAACATTAACTGGAGTACATACTCAAGGTCCTGCTTCAGTTAGGTAGGAACTCCAATTACTATTAATTTAGTTTTTAGTTTTAATAGAATCAGTTACGAGACTAAAATTCTTGTGTTCCTATTAAAATAAGGATAACTTGTTAATTATTAAAATAAAAGTAGTATTAATACTTCCTATTATTTCATTTCATCTATTTTATTTCCTTAATAGTTACCATATGAAACAAACTTTACAAAACAATTTGGTTACTTTTGTGTTACGCTTGTGTTATCGTAACATAAAAGTTCCTGTGTTACATTTGTGTTATAAGTGGAAATTTTGGCGGCCTTACCCTAATACGTTTACTATCTTGAATATTTTATGTTTCTTATTTTATTTGGTCATGTGATTGGGATACCTATACACTGGTTTCCGATCGGACAGGGTTTTTTTTAACACACTGTATAACACATATAAAAAAAATCTTTTTCCACTTTAAATAAGATTTATTTTGATATTCTGTAGTACGTAATTATGACATTTTGTATTTTAACAAAGATGGCGGTAATCTTCAACGCACGCAATTATGACATCAATTTCATTAAGTATAAGATTGACATTCGCATCACAAATTAAAACTTCTATTACATTATAGATGTCTTATTAATGTTAATTGTTTGTTGATGTTTGTGTTTAGTCCATCTAAACCTACGAATCCAACTTGAAACATTATTTTCTTGTTTTGTATATTTCCGAAGTAACTACTAATTGCACTTTTAAACGTGTTTTTCTACGGAATTCAATATTATGTACAATTTTGTATTTGCCAAGAAGTGATTACAATTTTAATATACATAGTTGTAACCACAATGTAATCATTATCTGTCCAATTTTAGCAAATTAGGGCTAACATCACCAATCACCGAATATTAAAAAATATTATATTAATAAAATCGGCATTCCAACTTGGCCATACCACTGAGAGACACTATTATAATTAAAATATTTTTTTTTTTTGAAGTAAAACTTCTTTACGCACTCTTGACTTGGGGAGTAAGTTGGTGAATGCGTGACGAGAGCGTTACGAAAAGTGTGATCGGGCGAAGCGTTTGTTGCCATGGTAACCGTTGTTATTGTCTGACAAATGATATATAATATTAAATTCTTTCCTTAAATGATATTCTATAAATATATGATTGTAATATACCTAATATGCGTTATTTTTAGTATCTCACCTATCCCTATTATTTAAAACATAAATTAAATTTCATAAAGAGTACCGATAATCTACAGAAGTTTTACTTCTAGCACGTGTACCTACACATTCATAAACTATTTATTTATTTTTTAATTTGCGTTTTTGCTTGTTTTATGGCTTGGCCTTGTTAATTATCTAGAATAATTTTATTGGTTAGACATTATATGATCTGTGGTTACTTACTACTTTATTAATTATGTTTTTATGCTTTCGCTCCATTTTATAATTTTAATAGTTTGGAATTATTAATTTTATTATTTAAATTTAGTTTAATTTTATAATATTAACATCATCATCATTTTAATATGGTCCCCCCATCAGTGCGTAGAACCTTAACTGATGCAATGTCTGTATATAAGATTATAAACTGTTCAAAAAAACTATTCAAAGTTACCCGGAATGACTGCAAATATTATTAATATTATAAGAAAACGCGTACCGATTCCGCATAGAAACACTAAAATCCACCTAACGATTTGCCTTGCCTCAACTCGCCTAAGGAGCATATGAGTCAGGAATAACATGTATACATATTATTAGGGAATAGCATATATTTTTTAATATAAATAAATATGATTTTCATCAAATAATGTTCTTGTCTCACATCTAGACTTCAGTTTTCAATGTTTACTATTTTTTACTCATCAAACGGTTTATTAAAGAAAACATTTCTTCTTCAAAGTTTGACGGATAATGAATCCATTAGCCATATTGTGTGGAAGCCTATCTTAATACATTTTTTAATATAATATTATCTATGGTACTAAGAAAGCGCGCGAGCTACCCATAAATGTAGGTATTATTTTATTTTCCAAGTTCCAGCCAGTCACAGTCATAGACTATAGAGTAGCTTAAATGTACTATTCAGTATTCACTGCTGTAAAAGTAGCTAACTTAGGGGTAAAAAAATTGCATCGGAGTTTTTTTTAGTGGGAAAAAGGAAAGAATTAAGGGCTTTTTTAGGGTTTTTTTCTTTAATAGCATGACTTAAATATAAATTGTTTTATAAAGTTTCGTTTAAAGACTTGGAAAAATCATATATTTAAATAACATTTGCATCATTACTACTACTTGTAATAATTTATAATAAAAAAAATGTATTAGATAAAATCCTACATTTTTTAAATTGTTAAGTTAGGGCGTTTTAGAGGTTTTTAAAATTACTCTTAGGGGGATAAAATTTCAAGTGTCGGCAACACTGACTACTGCTGTCAAAGCAGTTAAAGTAGGTAGATTTGAATTAAAAATTCCAACTGAGAATTCTAATTTCCAAAAAGTTCTCCCAGAAGACACTAAATAAAAGAATTGAATAGAAAACTGGGAAAATGAAGACAAGCACATCCCAATACCAATTAATGGTAAATTTCATGGAGAGGTAAATAAAACATTTTGTAATATGTACATATTTAAAAAATATTTACTTTGATGAAATTTACACACATATAATTTAATTCTGTAGGAATACGGACATCAGTAAGTTTGAGACGGATTGGTCGTCGAACAAGTGGGGTGAGCTGACTAGAAAATTGAACGTGGACACGACGGGGGAGCAGAAAACTGTAGTGGCATGGAAAAAGGTATGGCGAATCTTTATTGGCATCAAATTCTAATAAATCAGTTTAAAATGTATATTTGAAGAGATCAAGAGTAAAAAGTTAAGTACTTTTTTCTTCCTTAAAGTTAATATAAATTCTCGATTTGAATGTTGCATTAGAATAATGCTTATCTGTCAGTGAGACAATTAGAAGTTTGTGACAATTAGAAGTTAAATGAAACTGAATTGACTTCAAGGGGTTAATTAATTTAATTTACATTTAAAGGTGTGGAGGGACCTGAAAAGGAAAACAAAAAGGAAATCAGCTAGGATAAACAAGGAGAATGTGTCTGTCGGCGGGTCGCAGCGCAGGTCGCCGCTGTCGGAGCTGGAGCAGCGCGTGATGAGTGTCCTGCGGCCTCCGGGAGCTGCCGGGCTGAGTGCAGCGCCAAAGATCAAGCTGGAGGTGCCCGAGGTAGGTAAATTCTTTTGCAATATTCATATGTGTATTTGTAAGAATGTAAAAGTCTGTCTGTATGTTTGTTATTTCTTTATGACGAAATGGCTGGATATTACCTGGATGTTGGCTGGATGGCAGCAAAACAGCACAAGCAGTTTATTTTAATGAAATTATAATATTTTCTAATTCCACATTTTAAAATAATAATACTACATATTCTTTTATTGATATGTTTTTTAAGGTTTGTATTATTTTTAAAACATATTATTTTTATAGCAGGAGCAAATGGCAAGTCCAGCTGAAGAGCTCATCTCCTCCAACTGCAGCCCCTCTTATGGCACAGGTATAATTGATACTTTATTCAAACCCAAATAATGAATTACATTCTTATTAGTATTCTTTAACAATAATCATTTTATTTATTAGTTAATAATTATTATTAAGTTTTGGTATTTAAATAAAATAATAATATAATAAAGACAGTGGAAGTGGGTTCAAATCCAGGGTCTCACACCTCTGGGCTCTGATATTCCCACTTGTACTAAAGGGAGGCCCGTATCCAGAATATGAATCATATATAATAATATAATTAGGAAACAAATAATTAAATTATTTTTTTTTTTTTTTCAGTTCAGTCTCACCATAGTGCAACTGCAATACCACAAAATAGTGATGTCCAATTGAGACTGCAAAATAGTGACGTGCCTTGGAAACTGATGAAAATTGAATTGCCTTTGTCACCTATAGCAAGTGAGATGCAGATTGTTCCGTTCCAGCCAAAGACAGAAAATATCAGAGCTGCAAACCCCAGTTGCGTTGCAAGACCTAGAGCATCCCGGAGACGCAGGTACTGCCCTTATACACGGCAGGCACCTCCCCCACTAATGTGCGAACCTGTGTGGTGTGAAAAGAGACAGCTCGGCCATTTCAATGAATATTTAAGGCTGTGGAGCTGGCAGCTGCGGCAGAATGAAAGATTTTTGAATATTTACAGGAATAAGTATTGAATGGACTGTATTATTTTTACATATTTTACACATTTTTTAAATAATACTATTTTAAATTTACATGGATATTTGACATTTAAAAAAAAACTATCTTTTAAATTTTTTCGAACGTGATTGTTGATAAATCCGCGGAAAAATCCGAACAGATAGTTTTATTTTTTATCAGAAAAATGTTCTAAGTAAAGGCAATAATTATTATATATTTTAAATTATATTATTTGATATTGATTTTTATTTTTTAGTGACTTAAAAAATAATTATCATATATTATTATAATTTGTTGATTTTGCCTGTACATATATTGTATAGTGTGGTGTATACCAACATTACGACTCGCACGTGTCGTGTCGAGGAGAGCTGGGATTGTGCACTCTATTGGATGTTGAAATTATTAATTATAATACATATTTAAAACTGGTATTTTTTTTATTCAACAAGTGTTTTTTATGTAGCTGTAGCATAACTTATTTATTTACTAGCAATTTATCCAGGCTTCGCTTGTATGCGTTCCTAGATAAGTTACTACTTCTAACATCAGCTATCTGCCAGTGGAAATACCGTCAAAGTCAGTCCAGCCGTTTCCGAGATTAACCGGGATAAACAGACAGACAAAAATTTTAAAAATGGTGTTTTTATTGTACCGTTTGTATAAGAATTTAATAAAAAGTTTTTATTTTTACTTTACAAACAGACACTCGACTACATTTATTTGTATAGATGGCGTTGTTAAATAACGTACTCAAAGTTTAGAACAAGGTGATTGATTTTATTTTCTAATTAAGTATTTCAATAAGTGTATTGAATTAAGAAGGTCAATCTTATTTTCAATATTTTGGAGCATTCCAAAGTCTAACAATAAAGAGAATGAAAGCGGATGACTTTGATTATAAATTATACCAGTTACATTAGAATGAAAATTTAGTTCAAATATATTAAAATAGATGGCGTTGTGTGTTATATTATTAATCTACTACTCTAATATTATACAGCTGAACAGTTTGTTTGTTTGGTTGAACGCACTAATCTCAGGAATCTATCTATCCCTTTATAAATGTAATTTTTTCAACAAAATGTATAATTTCAATATTTTTTTTATATGAGGAACACTGTACAACACTAATATTCTAGTCATTCAGAATAACCTTGTTTCTCAATATTCATATTTTGTTTTATACTCGTAAATGAATGTCCTAAAAAATGAAAGATGAGATAATTATATACATGCCATTTTATCTACTACTAGGTTCCTCATACAAATTTTCATACCCATTTTCACCCCCTTACCAGGTGATTTCCAGAATAAAACTATCCTATGTCCTTCCCAGGGCCTTCAAACTATCTTCTTACCAAATTTCATCTAAATCAGTTCGGTAGTTTCAGAGCTTATTCGGTACAAACAAACAAACAAAAAATCTTTCCTCTTTATAATATTAGTATAGATTAATAATGATTTTACTAACAATAAGTCTGCAATAAAGAAATGTGCTAATTTTTTTTTATATATACAATGTAGTAATGACTATTACACAATGTAACTTAAATATTTAACTGTTTTGAAACATACCTAGAATTGTTCTTACAATACTACACATCATCAGGCACGCCATATTCCTTCTTTAATAAGCTTCTTTCTAAAATGAACTTGCATGGACACTAACAGTATTATAATTTATAAGCTCAAACCATGCAACGTCTCAACAACATATGTTATATATCAGTAATTAAATAAATCAAGCAGCGGGAAACAGCAAGCAGTGACAGAGAGCAGTGAGCACTCAGCAGCGAGGATCAGCAGAGTTGCTTTAGCAATACAGCAGAAACACAGCTACAGCATGCTACCAGTGGTCTTCACAAGTCTTCCTCTTCATATCTTGAATTATTTTGTGTAATATCTTTCTATATTTTTTTTTTAATTAAATTAATTTATTTATGAACATTCAGTTAAATAATTTGAATTTTTAACCTAAAAGCAATAGATTAATTCCGAAATAAAAATATACCTAAATTAATTATAAATACAACTTTTTCAACAAGTAGGTAAATAGTACTTGAGAATTCATATACACAAGTATTCAAAAGAAGTCAGTCATAAGCATATCAATAAGTAAATTTTCAACAAAGTAGGTAAAATGAGTAATTTTTGATATAAAATTTTTTAAACAGGTCTTAAATTAAATACATAATACTAATACTTTTAATTTGAATTTTCAAAAGAATTTGATTATATTATATGAAGCATTTTAATTAATCTACTCCAATTTTTTTATAGGATACCTACCATTAACCATTTACCAATTACGTCAGTCGTCAAAATTGAAAATAAAAAAAATAAAATTCAAATACAAATTATATATAATACAAATAACGTTTTTTTCGCGCCCTTATCTCTTAAGCACAGATTAAGCAATGCCACAGATTATGGAACAATACATAGCAGTTAGCACACTGTAGAGAATCAACAAATAATATAAACTAAATTTTAAATCTGTTTTCTTTATCTCTTATTTATGTTTTTAATTTTCCTGCCAACTTAATGATTAAAAAAAGTTTATTTTTATTTTTGAAAAAAATATCTTACGACTTTTTTGTTTATTTTATACAACAATGTCTAACATTCAAACAATAAACCATATGCGCTTTAAAAATAATAAAAGTTGACCAAATCGGTAGAGCTCATGCAGAATATTATATTTTCTACACAGATAGATAATCTAGTACTGAGAACTCCAATAAAAATGCATATCCCAACATTAAAAAAAAAATACTGAGGACTGGTTTATCAAACATGGCCCCCCAGAATATTATTTTTTTATTTTCACATCGGTTTTTCATTGTTTGTTCTCGATTGTACGCCATAAATAATTATTTGCTCGTGATTTGTTTATTTATAAATAATTAAACAAAAATGTCCCCTCAAAATAACCCCCTCAATCGTAATGTATATTTTTTTTGTTAGTGAGTAGTCTTTAAATATTCATTAATGTTTGTTCATTTTCAAAATACGTTTGTTCTATCGTCAAAATGCCTACTTTTGTTGAATTTTTTAATTATTATTCAGAAGATATACTTGTGCTGCGCATGCGTTAATTTTATTTTTCACGAGTGTGAATACAATAAATATTTAACAATTTTTGAGATATTATATAAAATAAATACATAAATAAATTTAAAATTATTAATTACTAAAAATAAAAATATGCATTTACAGTCTTTACTCTTTAGTCTTTGCCATAGCATTTCTGTACTTTGTGCTCTTTACTCTTTAGTCTTTGGATTTTTATTTTTTCAAATCTTGTTTAGCCGTTGACCGTTGTAACTTGTACTTGTACGTGCACCGGTGAAGGGGATATCTGATGCTGGTTGTCGACGCGAGGTTTTTAATATGAAACGGTATAATTTACATTCCTTTGTGAGTATATTAATGATAATTTTAGAATATTCTAATTTAATTATTATACCAATCGTTCGATCTATAGAATATTTCTGATATCATTTTCAGATTTTACCAACTGGATGACATGGCGGAATCGGATAACGGATTGTCTTCACGTTTTATATGCAATAATGGTTCGGGATACCAAACTGTAAGTAATAACATTTATATTCCTTCATTCGTGGTATAGTTATTGTGTTCTATGATTAATATAGACGATTGTTCGTTTGATTCCAGTTTTCGTACCACGCCCCGGCCGCGTGCGCCGTTTGGCTATTTCTTCATATTTTGGCTGATTGAAACACAGCTAAGGTGAGTTGAAGCATTAAATTCATTTAATTATTAATGTCTTAGATATATTGATGTTTATTTTAATTTATTTCTTAGTTTTATAATCTAAAACTGAACTTAGACCATGCCGGTGTGCCTAGATGACCTAGGTCGAATTCCATTCATAATGGAATCATTGTTTAGTATGAACATCTTTCTTTGCCTATTATTATAGTAATTTTGCTATATTTTACAAGTTGACTTTATTAACTTTTAAAACAGGAGATATTCCTTTCTTTTAAAACATAATATTAATTATTCCTTTATATGTCTATCTGGAAGCTTCATATTTGTTATTTCAAGATATGTTTTTGTTCATGCAAGTGTTTTTTATATAAAATATATAATCTTAGGACTTTAAGATTAAATATTTGCTTCTAATATATTAAAGAGTTATCTATATGTGTCTGATATAATTTTATGATTACAAAGTTTATTTGGTTCTTACTGTACCAATACAGGTTTATGAAAATTTACTTGATTTTAAATCAAATTGCAATTGCTTGCAGATGATCCCGCCCGACAGTGCCTGTATGAAGTGTTGCTGACTGAAGATGGAGGGATAGTTCCCGGTGGCCGGCCGCTGTTATTGCTTTCTGCTTGTAATGCTTATAATTGCAAGGATAGTTTATATCAGGTTTTGGAATGTCCTGTTTTTTGTTTGATATATTTTAAAACATATATTGGCATGTTATAATTTACCTCGCCAACTTGCATTGATGGAACATTTTGTTTTTACTTACTTTGCTTGCTTAATAGTTTTATTTACTTACGACTTCAACTTTTATACTATTACTGAAGCATATTTGTAATTTGAGATTAATGTTGCTTGATTTTTTAATTCAATTCGATTTTTCTCTTCAGTGACTCCTGATGTAGTCATTGACCTGGTACTGTCACAGTTTTAACCACCAGTGCAAAAAGAGGGCTGTTATAAGTTTGATGTGTGTATATGTGTCTGTCTGTGACGCCATGGCTCCTAAACAGATGGATAAATTTGAATGTGGTTTTTTTATTGAAAGCTGGCTTAACAGAAATGGTTCTTCGCTATGTTTCATTTAAATCGGCTGAGCCATTTTTGATTGCTGTGAGGTTTTTCAAAATTTTTAATTTTATACTTTAAAATTAAATTGTAATTTTGTCAATTTTAATAATTAATTATTATTATTTAATTAATTTTGATGATTACAAACAGACTAAATGTCTGAATGATGACAGCGCAGTGTGTTAAGGTTTCTGATACTCGATGCTTTCCTTTGACAAAGTCAACTCTTGAGCTTAGAACATTTGTGGCGACTCTTCAGTACTTGATTTAGTTTAATAAACTTTGATAGATGATGTTGTAAGTATGAATTCATCATAATTATAAAAAAAAAATTCACATAGAAATATCATAAAATGCCAAAATTTTTTTTATGGATATTTTATAAACGGCTTGTAGTTTTTAATTATTTTATTATTTTTTTATTTTTTATTTTAATGTATGTATGTGTCACAGGTCTTTTTAAGGTAAAATAATCATATATTGTCTGCTTGTCTTGCCTTACTGATGTGAGACATCATTGGGACCAAAGAAAAAATAGTTTAAATGATTACATGGACAGATTTGTTATTGAAGTAAGCCTAATAAAAGATACATATAGATTTAAAAAAGTACACTATAGTTTTAAATTACTCTGAAGTTAAACTGAAAACTGTGCGTTCTCTAAGCAAATTTGTAATTCATTGATTATTAGAAAAATCAGCAAACTGGTGATGGGTTTTACTTTATTTGTATTATTTATATATATAACTAGCAACTTACCCTCGCTCCGCTCGGGTTCGTCCCTAGTTACGTTTTAAACGTTTAGCTCGGAGATAAGGTATATGTTGACCCGGATAACCAGCTATCATCATACCAAATTTCATCAAAATCTGTCCAGTGGTTTTCTCGTGATGCGGTAATAGACAGACAGACAAAAAAATTCTAAAAACTATAGATTTGCCTTCTGTATTGATAATAAAGTCTATTTTTCAATAAGATTTTCCAAAAAAGTATTTAATGTACAGATTCTGTTTAGTTACAATTTTATTATATGTATAGATATAGATAGAGAAGTGTTCCACCTTACACATTTTCAGTAGTTATAGTTTGACAGTTTGCACGTTAGCAATATCTATTATTAGAGACTTACCGTCACTTCGTTTGAGTTCGCTTTGGCCTAGATATGTTTTAATGTATTTGAGTGGAACCCTAATTCTTTTTTTAAAATTATACAGGGTAATTTTTAATTCACTGAAAACCTTTTGGGAACGTACTATTTACATCATAACAACAACATCTGTAAGAAAAAAAAATAACATTTCTTAAATTTTTATTTTCATACAAAAATAAAAATATTTTTATTGCACCTTCTAAACCGTAATAGTCCTAGCACTAGCAAAAGAAAGCGCGGGGCCGGTGGAGGGGCAGTGGTAGAGGGGTGCAGGAAGCAGCGCTTACTCATTTAAACTTGACCTAATTACCTGTAGAGATGTGCCAACTCGGAAAAAATATGACTCGATTTAACTCGAATTGAAATTCACGTAACTCGAATTGAACTCGAGTTACATAACTCGAGTTAACTGGATGAAAATTGAAGTGAATGATTTGTTTGGTTTAAACCAATGTAATGACTCAACTCCGCAACAATATTGAAAAAAATGATACAGATTCGTAATAAATATGTATTGGGACAATTATAATTAACTAAAGTAGGTGAATTGAAATAAAAGACGAATTTGTTGTATATATCATGAATTTATGTAATTTTGACTTAAATCTTCGTAACATATAGTCACAAATGATCGGCAAACTTCGCGCCATATCGCTGGCGGGAGTACGAACGACAGCGATTTAACTTATCTGGTTGTAATAGTTGCGATTTTGCAAAAAAACTAACGAATCGCCGCGCTTCCGTAAAGGCCGATTTACATCAAACGAGCGAATGTTCATTCTATCCCCACCCTATAAAATTCTTTTAATGTAAACAGAGACAGAGCATTCTTTCGTTGTTCTCTCTGCGTTCGCAAACATTCTATAGAATATTCTAAGAATGCTCACTCGCTTGATGTAAACGGCATTAGAACGCGCGAACAATTGCTTAGAGCGTTCTTACATGTTCGAACGCGCTCGCTCCCCGTAGCGGTCTCTTCAAAGCGTTCTTGTGTTCTAGCAATTTGAATATTTACGAGTACATACCTACTTATCGAATCATGGATTGGTCTCAAGATAAATGTCTATTAATGTCTATTAATAAAATTTGTCACCCACATACGTCTCTTTCTTCTTTTCTTTTTGACTGTTTGAGACAAAATAATAAATGCAGCATTTGCAATTATAATATCGCTGTCAGAGTCGGACATAACCAAAGAGTATATAACTCCACCGTGAAAATTGAAATAATGAAACACTACCAACCACAGAATTGACATGAATGGGCAATGAGAATTCGTTCGGCTTATCGAAACGTCATTGATAGAATTCTAGTTCTTTGTTCTTATTTTGCTCGTTGATCTTTTGATGTAAACGCTGAAATCGAGCTTTCGTTTACACTAAAAGAACAAGAAAGAATGCTCTTGTTCTAGCTCTAGTTCTTTATTCGTTTGATGTAAATCGGCCTTAAGAATGCCTAATTCGAGTCAGAGAGAATTCAACTCGAGTTAATTCGAGTTAAGCCCAACTCGAGTTAACTCGAATTAGTAAATCGAGTTGACACATCTTTAATTACCTGTTGCGTCAGTCGCCTTTGATGCGCCCGCGACGCTTGTCCTTCCGGTGCGAGATTAATATTGCGAATGCTACCTTTTTACGATGGCTTACCGATACTCAAATATCGAGTATACCGAAATGGTGCGAGTTTTAGCAATTTGCAATGATAACGTTAGTGAAGCCTGCCGTGAATATTCAAGGCGATTTCCGAACTCACGTACACCGAGCTCCGCAACGATGCTAGGCGCTACACAGCGATTGGGAGATTATGGGCAATTACAGCCTGTATCAATCGATCGTGGTCGTCCACCGCGGCGCGCAGTTCATGAGCAGGAAAACATACTGCAGTTTTTTGAAGAAAATCCAGCAGCTAGCACTTATAAGGCAGCCCGACAGTTCAATGTGTCACAATATTACGCATGGAGTGTCATACATTGCCATCCGAAAGCATTGTTGCTAGCATAGCGTTCGTATCAAACTAAATGTCTATTCAGTAAACAAATTAATAAAATAATAAAAAAACTAATGAACAATAAGCAGTATGTAAATAGTTAATGTAATTAATATGTTATTTGAAGTGGTGCCTTTGGTGCAATAGGCATGTACATTGTACAGTGGTCGGTGAGTAGTGGTGTAGTAGGCACTCGCGAGCAGCGCAATCAGCTGAGCGCGGGCGTCGACCGGCGCCGCGTGGATGCGCGCGTCGCAGAGGTTATACTTTATGATTACCTATTAATTATTAATTTTACTACTTATTTGTAATTTTTTTGAATATTATTTAATTTATGTATAATGATTTGAACACGATGTGTATTATCAAGTGTAAAGTATAAAAATGGCAATTTTCTTAGACGACGCGATTGAGGTGTGGGGTGCGGGGAGATTTTAATAGAAACAACCGCTCTGGATAACGCTCTGATTTATTCTGCTCGTTCACTCTAAGACTAATACATTATATATGTAATATATATGCTAGATATGCTAGGCACCCCACTACATCACCGGGGTAGAAAAAAAGAAAAAAAATTATTAAATTTACTTTTTTTTCGTTACATTATATTGTTACTATATTTTTATTTCTTATGTATTAAAAAAAAACAAAGAGTAGCAGTAGCAGTAGCAGTAGGTACCTACTTAAAATTATTATATTCTAATTAATCATACAATATATTTTCTTATTTCTAAGTTAAGTATGAATAATACTATCTATCCTTTACAAAGGGTTTGGTTCTATTTTTATGAATAATTTCAATTTTACCGTTTCTCAAAATTTTTACATTTGGTTCTTGTTCTTCAACAACTACATACGGGCCATTATACAAAATATCAAGTTTACTTCCTGTTTCATTTTTTACTAGTAACATATCGTTTGGATTATATTTTATTCGATTTACATATTTATCATAATTCTGTTTCCTTTTCTCTTTACATTTTAATAAATTTTCTTTTGCATCCCTGTTAGCTACCTGTAACCTATATTTTAATTCTAAACTATAATTATCTGGATTGTACAAAGGTTCTATGTCAGCAGAAATTCTACTAGGCATTTCACAAGGTTTCCCGAAAACTAGCTCATATGGTGGATATCTTGTACTTGAATGAATTGTATTGTTGTATGTAAAGCACCAAAATGGTAACCATTGGCTCCAAGTTTCTGGATGATTATCGCACTGTATGCGCAAAAATGAACCTAGATGTTTATGTGCATTTTCAAGTGAACCAATAGTCTGATGATGGTATGCAGTAGAACTTAATTTTTCTATGTTAAGCAATTTACATACCTCTTCCATTGTCTCAGAAATGAATTCTGTTCCACGATCCGTAGCGATGATCTTTGGAATTCCGAACCTTAAAATGAAATTATTCACAAAACTCTTAGCTATACTTACCGTTTCCTTATTTCTAAGAGGATATGCCTCGACAAACTTACTTAACTCGCACTGTACTGTTAATATATATTTATTATTTTCTATGTCTCTATCTAATGGTCCGACTACGTCTAGAAAAACTTTTTCTAAAGCATAACTTGCAGTAGTTGTAATAACCATAGGTTCTTTAATATACCTAGAATACTTCATTTTTTGACATTTTTCACATTTTCGAACATAACTCTTAACATCATTTTCGATTCCTGGCCAGTAGAATCTACGTTTTATGTTATTTATCATTCTGCGAATCCCAGCGTGTCCGCTTGTGGGTAGCAAATGATAGTCATTCATAATAAATTTCTTTTCTTCGTCATCATCTATTCTCTTTATACCTCTCAAAATACAAATGCGTGGTCCGGACCACTTATCAATGCTTTTTATTTCTTCTACAAGATTCTTGATAAACAATACGTTATCTTCTCTTTTAATAATGCATATTTCTTTAATTTTTAATTTTTCACATATTTTCCTCAATTTTTCCACAAAAACGTCTCGCGTATAATGTGCTTTAAAATCGAGATTAACATATAATATATTTTTATTTTTTATAAATGCGAAACATTCAGATTCGACATCAATATCTTTTTTCTCTTTAATTTTTTTTAATTCTTCTCCTTTCAGTAAACTTAATTCAACTGCTCCATTCGGTATCCTAAGTATTTCCACAACTTTTGGTTGATCAGGCCAATAATTCGGGTTAATACTTGGGATATCGTCTATTCCACTTTCATTCTCTCTTTCATTCTCTGTTATTATCCTAGCTTGCGCTCTTGTTATTACTGTTACTAACCTTTCATTCATATCTTTCAAATCTTGGGACGTTATGCTTATTCGTGATAAAGCGTCTGCTATTACATTTTCTTTTCCTCTCACGTATACTATTTTAAAATCATATTCTTCTAATGCTAATCGAAATTTTAATAGTCTACTTGACGGATCTTTCATCCCAAACAAGTATATTAAAGGTTTATGATCTGTCATAATTGTAAAAGTACGTCCATATAGATATGGTCTGAAATATTTCACACTCCAAACTATGGCAAGTAATTCTTTCTGTATTGTTGGGTAATTTAACTCTGCCTTATTTAAAGGTCTACTAGTATAAGCTACGGTCTTCATGTTACTATTACAAAGTACTGCACCTATCGCTGTGCCCGAAGCATCGGTCTGTAGTATAAATTCTTTCGAAAAATCAGGGTATTCTAAAATAGGAGGAGTTGTTAAAGCGTTTTTCAAAAAATTAAATGATTTTTCACATTGCTCAGTCCATTCATACTTGACATTTTTCCTACAAAGTTTATTCAAACAATTAGTTATATCAGCAAAATTTTTAATAAACTTTCTATAGTAGTTACACATTGCAACAAAACGTCTGACTTCATCAACGTTTGTCGGTGTTGGATAATTTTGAATAGTTTTGATTTTCTCTGAGTCTGGTTGAATACCTTGAGAAGATATCGTATGGCCTAAATATAATAGTTCTGTTTTTAAGAATTGACATTTACTCGGATTTAATTTAAGATTAACTTTACGTAGGCGTTCGAAAATTTCTATTAAGTTTTTGTTATGCGATTCAAGATTTCGTCCAAAAACAACACAATCGTCTAAATAAATAAAACAATTTATATAGTTAAGACCTGACATAGCTACTGACATCACTCTAGAGAAAGCGCTGGGACTGATCTTTAGTCCCATAGGTAGACGCTTCATTTGATACTGACCTGTACTAGTTGTGAAAGACGTGATTGGTCTACATTCAGGTTTTAAAGAACATTGATAATATGATTGACTAAGATCTAAATGAGAGTAATAAATTGCACCTGATAGCGAATCTAAAATTTCGGTAATATTTGGTAATGGAAATTTATCATCCTGTATTACTTCATTTAACTTTCGGTAGTCTATGACTAACCTCCACTTTTTATTATTTTTATCATCAGATTTTTTAGGTACTAATAATATGGGACTGGACCATTCACTTTGTGAAGGTTCTATGATGTCGTCGTCTAACAATTGCTTGATTTGTTTGTCTACTTCTGTTTTTAAACTATGTGGTAACCTATATGGCTTTACATAAACTGGATTTACATTTTGTTTCAAATTAATTGATTGTTCGCATAAATTATTAGTAGTGAGTTTATCACCGGGCAAGTGGAATACGTCAGCATACTTTGAACAAATACTCTCTATACTGCTTCGTTCGCTCGTACCTAAGTGATCAAGTTTCAAAGATTGCAACAATGTTTTTGCACGTGTAGAGTTCAAAGTACACTTATCAAAGAAGCAAACATTATACTCTTTCAATGGTAACAATTGAGGTTGAAAAATTGGAATAATTATTTCCCTATCACTGGTATTCATTAATCTGATAGGTATTATGTTATCTTTAGGTTTTACTATCAAACCAGCCAAAAACAAATTTTCCTGTAATTCTTTCTGTACAACTTCTTCTTTCACATCTGAATTTAACTTTATATAATGAATAGTTTCATATCGTGCCGGTATCGTTATATATTCAGTACATAGTTTAGGCGAAGTATACAAAGGTATTTCACTTTGTTTTTCATTTGTTAACGTTAATATATTTTTCTCTAAATGGATAGTTGAATTGAAATTGTTCAGAAAATCTAACCCACTTATTCCATCTGATTTACAAGGTAAGTTCTCGAACAAGTAAAACTTGTGTTCATAAGTAGTACCGTCCGATGCGTGTAAAGTTAAATAAACATAGCCTAACCTAGCCTAGCCTTTAGTTAACCTAGTTTTTAATACAAAAGAGATAAGTAATTTTTTCTGTGTAACATTTACAAGATATTCGTCATACATTTCAATTCCGTCAATAATTTTTTCAATAGTCTCTTCCGTATTGTCCATTACGGGAATTAAAGAAATTGCCGTCTTTATATCAAATTTATCCATTTTTGTAATATCTGATTTTGACTTTTCCATTGTACAATTAATTTTATATGTTAAAATTTTATTATATACGAACTCAATACGTTCCTTTAATACTTCGTAAACATAACCTACTAACTCTACTTTACTTTCTTGTTTAGCAATAATATTAATAATATCTTTATACGTTAAAAATAACTTTTCTGCTTCTAAAATCTTATCATTAACTTTACCTTCATATTTTAACCTTCTAGTAGGGCCCAACTTTCTTAAATCAACTTGAATTATATTTAACTTATTTAAAATAAACTCTAAATTCTGTTCCATATATCATAGTTATTCACTTACACTAAATATTATAGTCCTTAAAATAAGTTCTAAAATTTATGTATTTATTATAGTCCTTAAAACAGTTCTTAAATTTCTGTATTTACGCACAAAATAACGGCAACGAGAGATAAAATATAAAAAAAAAAAAAATAATTATAATAATGGGGGGAATTTTGGTTGACACATTTTAACACTTATTTTCACTTCACTTTTCACCTTCACTCAAGTAGGTACTCTGGCCGTCTAGCACTAGACATGCGAATCAGATCCTTGCGTCATTAGGCAGCATCACTCCCAGCAGCATCTGTAGCATTGAATCTCCCTGAAAGCCTTTGTCGAATTCTCCTAATAAACTCTGTCTGCATCCTCTTTTCCATCCATTTTCTTTCCTTCTTTCTCCAAATTTTACACCCCAAGCATACTGTAGCAGCAATGAATACCACCAAAACCACTGAGATCAGGATGTTGTTGGTCAGGATATGGGTCTCTATATCCTTATCTGAAATTCCAGCACCGTTGCTGCCGGCTGTATTTTGCGTAATCATTACTTCTTTGTCTTCCGTTTTTGAGTATGATTTCCCCATTTTGTTTATAATTATTTTCCGTTTATATAAATTAATTTAATCCACTTCACAAGTTATAAAAGTTAAAGTGTTCTATAACTTACACCGAGGCACACAGGAATCCGCTGCGTTGCGAGATTCGCCGGTCACCCGACACTCGCCCACGCCACGGCATGGCAGGGTCGCCATGAGGTGTGGGGTGCGGGGAGATTTTAATAGAAACAACCGCTCTGGATAACGCTCTGATTTATTCTGCTCGTTCACTCTAAGACTAATACATTATATATGTAATATATATGCTAGATATGCTAGGCACCCCACTACACGATGTAGGATATGAATGAAATTGTTTAGGTACTACAAAATACAGACGTATAAGGAATCAGACACGACAACAAAAACTTAAACGTAGTTTTTTTGTAAATGTATTATGTTCTGTAAAGATTGATCTCGCTAAAATTGTTTCATAAGATTTTACCAATATATTCGTAAAAGGTTTTCAGTAAATTAAAATTTACCCTGTATATAGTAATTATGGCCCTAAGTTTACTCCTTATAACATCGGCTATCTGCCAGTGAAAGTCCCGTCAAAATCAGTCCAGCCATTTCGGAGATGAGGCAGAACATACAAGACACAAAAATTTGAAAAGTTGTGATTTTCTTATCATGTTATGGTGTCCAAGTTCTTTGTATGAGATGAACTAGCTGTATTATATAGTATAGTATGTGGTTTTGGTGTCAAGTTAGTCAGTTATCTGTATTCCTTATGTATAATTAATCTTTTAAGTTGATATGAGATTATCAACTGTAGACATCTCTCCCCTTTTTAAATGAGATTTCATGAGGTGTAAGACAATCCAAGGCCTGAAATCAAGTAGTGTTAGCCTTAAGTTAGATAGTGAGTGGGGGTCCAGTGAAGATGGGCTCCCGGCCTGCTTGGACCAGTTTTATCAGTTTGTTAACAGGTAAGAGTATAAATAGAAAGTCTATTGAGAACCGAGCCTGCTGCTGCTCATCGCTGATCAGGTTTGCTCTGAAATCAAATAAACCAAGTATACAATATATACTTGTACAGACACCCTCATCCCCCACACCTTCACACCCCTCAACCCCACACCCATCACCCCACAACATCCACCCCCCACCCCCATTCCCCCATACCCCACACCCCCATACCCCACACCCCCATCCCCCCCATTTACCACCCCCATTCCCCCATACCCCATCCCCCACCCCCATACCCCATCCCCCACCCCCATACCCCATCCCCCATTCCCCCATACCCCATCCCCCACCCCCATACCCCATCCCCCACCCCCATACCCCATCCCCCACCCCCATTCCCCCCACCCCCATCCCCCACCCCCCATCCCCCACCCCCTCTCACTCACCCCCACAACCTCACACCCACACCCCCACACACCCTCACACCCACACCCCCACACATCCTCACCCCCACACCTCACCCCCTCACCTCCACACCCCTCAACCCCTCACCTCACTTAACCTCCTCACCCCTTCACTATCTCACCATTTCCTACACCACCTCACTCCCTCCCCCACCCTCACTAAACCCCCACATCGCAACCCTATATAAAGATCTGGACTGCTCTAATTTAGGATTATTTTTTTATTTAATTAATTAGATGTTGTTGAGTCGCAAACCGTCAAACTATTGTTTGTATATAAATATTACTATGTTGAAATATTATTATTTTGTTTTCTTATTATTTAAACTATTTTTTCTGTCTTCCGGACGAGACCCCGTCATGATAAAATGTACATATTATAACTGTTGTATCATAGATAAGTATATTTTGTAGTTCTTGACCAGTCTATTTATTCCTGAAGATTTATTTTTAACTTATTGCTCACGTCATGGCATTGATTTAAATAATGTTGAGTTATAATAAATAATTATTATTGCCATGTTGAAAGTTTTTATTAATATTTTATATCTTATAATAGTTTACAGGTTACCACAGACACTGTGGTAGGTTTTGTTTTTGGTGTGTAATTTTAGTAGAATATTAAATATCGTTTTGCATAATATTGTTCATCTTATTTATATTACTACTTATTTCCATTAAGAGTTGATTAACTTTATTACAATGTAAATTAAATTCACATTGAATTCTCTCGGACATAATTTAAAAATTACAGGAGGAGTCCTGGCTAAATAAATATAAAAGGACTCGGTAAGTTGGGGCTCTCGATAAGGTATTGCTACAGTGACACAATAGTATTAGACAGCTGCATCGACTGACATCTTGTCTTCGTATCATTCGCTTTATTAACGGCTCACCAGAAGAAACGTCTACGCACCCAGCAGTCAATTGCATTAAGAAGAGTCATCATTGGTGCACATCGGTACGTGAGGAACGCTTGCTATCCAGCGGGACTTGCGTATCGAGAGCATCGACGACTTCGTCCGACGCACACACACACGTCGAGGATATAGCTCCCTGGCACGCGCCTCCACCAGACCAATTTGCCCCCTGGACCACCTGGACCCCGAAGGCGCCAGAGTAGCTGCCACTAACGGTCGCTGATCGCTTAGCTGGGCCTCCCTCAGGGCAACTGAGGGTCTCACCCGGTTGGGCTGATCGCCCGGGCAGCGCCTCTGACGCCTGAGGGTCCTGAATCCCACATCTAAGGAGAAGGGGTCTGATTGTTGGTCACATAATTCAAATTGGTAGTAGGTCTTTACTCTTTCGATAGCAATCGTTAATGGATATGTGAAAAGTGTTCAAATTAAAAAAAAAAAAAGGGACAGATCGTTCTCTAGCTCAACTTAATAACAACCTCATCAATGTACTTAATGTGATCAAAATAGTTGTATCCTTCGAAATATCTTACCTCCGTGTAATGTTCTTTGCAACTTGGAATAAAAATCGTTGTTTTTAAGTGACATCTTAAACAGTAACAGTTTATTTTTAAACTCTTTAACATGCTCTTATCAGTCAGCTATATATATTGTGTTGGTTGCCTTGTGTCATATTAGTTCAGAAAAAACCAATATCAGCGAGGAATTCAGGATCTCGCGTTTTGTTTCCCAGTTCTGTTGTATCAGATTTTATTTAATTTTTTAGAAGTATACGAATTTCTTTTCGCAAAGCAAAAATAAAAGCTGTAAGCTTTGATCACAACTTAACCATCTTCGTCTATTTGGGTTAAAAATTCACGAAATTTACGCTGTTTCAAAGATTTGTTTCCGCCTCTTATGGGATTCGTTATTCTTACAGTCACTTTTATTGCATTTGGTGTAAAGATTTCCCGCATAAAGCTTCTTGATGTATGATGCAGTGGATTGATGGACAATCAATATAATTGTGATATTAAATATTATTTTGAAAAATGATACCACCTCCTAAGATAAAGCACGTTTTTGCTCATTTCATGAATTTGAATTGTTTCTTCAAAATGTATGGCTCCGAATTGGTGTTTTCTTCTTCACTATTGGCACTGAAGGTTTATGATTTTTTTTTTGGTTAAGGTGAGATTTCAAAAAAACCTTAAAGGAAAAATTCGGATGCTGTCAGATCTGGCGATCTATCAGGCAAATTTAAATCTCTAATACAGCTCACACAACTGAAATTAACGTTGCAAAATATCCATTGTTGCTCTAACTACATACATATGTAAGCGATTGGTTTATATTGCTGGCACCAACAAGGTTCGATATGCAATTCTCTAACAAAAAATAAAAATGTGAGGGGTCTATGAATCCCCGGTCGGACCGAAGTTGATTTCGCTTTTTGGTAGACGTTTGCATACAGTCATTATAATCTATATTATAAAATATCAAGTTGATGGAATTCGGTTGAAAAATGTATGATAAAATATATTTACTGTGGTGGACTGTATTAAAACACTATTTTTCTTCGTTACTTTTTATTTGATTGCTATCTAGCTGAACTGAACTGGAACTGGAATGAATTTCGACCCAAAACACCCCTATCTTTCTTTATTCCCCAAATTACATCGTAAACTTATATGCTACTCAATGAGAACATTTCAAATAACTTATTCTAATTGGTTATACAAAAGTAATAATAATACCGTAAAAAGTAGGATTTAATAGGTTTTAATTAATAAATAAAATAGTAATTTTCAGTTTAGTAGGGCAACAGTCGGTTGTCGGGGCTTTTCGTTGCTCGTCGTTGTCGGCAACATTTATTATGTATAAAAAAAATAATGATAAATTGTTTTAATTGTTTAGTTCATTGATTCAACAATAGATGGCGTTAGTAGTATTCTACATTGCGCAAGACTACGTTACATATATAAAAGCTCCGATACTAACGTCCTTAGGTGGGGTCAGGGTTGTCAGTTCTGTAGCTTCAGTTCTTAAGGTTGTCGAAGTTTTGTAGGGTTCTCGTTGTGTTAAAGGTCGTTGGTCGTTTGAAATCCAAAAATTAAAAAAGGTTGAATAGTTCAAATTCAATACTGTTAAAATATTTAAAGATTTATAATCAAGTAACTGTTTCTACATTGGGATGTCCACTGATTTTATTTAAATAAGAAAAACCACACTTTTTACATATTACTTTTTAATTGACACCGAAACAGGAAGAGGGCACTGCCATAAACCATCATTTTGATTAAAATTTATTTCAGAATTGTGTACGAAATAATTGTCAAGAGATGGTAAGTAGTCTATATGCCTTGAGAGCCAACATTCCGTTAAAACAATAATATCGCAACTAATGTCGAGATTATGTAACAGAACTTCTAATGCATTAAAATTTCGATTTATACTACAAATATTTTGTGTAAATATTATTAAAGTTTTTTCTTTGTTTGGCAAAAGGTTTTTACATTCTTCAGTATTGCATATTTTACTAACAGACACAGAAAAGTTATCCAAGGAAGAGAGTAACTGATTAGTCATAATTGAAACTTATAAAGAGGTAGAAATAAAGTAAAATAAGTGTTTAAGTGTTTACTAAATAAGGTAATTGGCGGCGCTCTTAGGCGCCCTCATAATCAATTGAATCTATATATTTGTCCTCGGCGTATTTACGTGCTGGGCAGTTAACATCTCCGGTTGGGTGATCACATTTTCTCTTGAAACGTTTACACGTCGCACAGATTGGGGGAGAAGATGTATGGGTACATTCCTTGATAGAGTGTCCAGAGTTACCACAGTGATTACAGGTCGGGCTTGTTTCTCTGCAATATTTGGCAGCGTGTCCGTAAATATAATGTACTATAAGTAACAAATACAAATACGTACATAAATTAAACACTGAATGATCTGCTTTAAAGTGTTGTGGAGACGGCGCGCGGCGCGCTAGCCGAGTATAATCGAAGAGAAGTTAGCCGTCAAGTCATTCGTCATGCGGCAAAAAGTGTCGCAAAAAAAGTCTTATCACGCTTTCTGTCTAGCACTTGGAATTGCAAATAGCTTTAACAAAATTCTTTGAATACAATTGAGTTCTCATAATACTATTTAATCTATGTTTAAAATCCTGTTTTAGTTTAGTTTTTGTCTCTTTGTCCAAAATCTGTTGTGCCTGGTTGAATCCTAGATATTTGTATGTCTGAGTTTCTTGCAAGGGTTCTATTATTTCTCCGGATTTTAGCTCATAATGTGACATATGGTTGTGCCCTGCTTTAATTAATTTAAATATTTCATTTGGGGGAAGTCCCCTGATCGGTACCTACCTACATATTAAGCGGAGTTGGTCTATGGATTTTTCGACCACAGACCTAAAATAAAATATAGTATATTATCCATCTAAGTCGACGACGCGAGACGATTCGTTCCCTAAAATTTGATTTCTGTTTATTGGACGATGTTTCCAAAGATAGTTCAAACTAGGATTTTCGTATTTTTGAATAAAAGACAGCTAGGTTTTAAAAAGTAGTACGTTAGCCGTACGACTTCCGTATTGCGGTAGTACGGGGTAGAAATTCTGAAAAAGTCGTACAAATACTATTTAAATGATACATCTGACAGCATTGGTTTAGAGCTAGGCAGAACCATAGCGGACTCAGTGCATCTCCTTGAAAGACGCCACGTTTAATTCTTATTTCGTCAGTCTGTATGTTCGTATTGTGTAAATTTGAGTTTTGTAGTCCATGTTGTACTTGTATGTTTCAGAAATGCGATGATGTGTGGATGGATTTTATAGATTTCTAAAATTTTTAATAGCCAAGTGTGCGGTATGGAGTCATATGCCTTTTTATAATCTACATTGCATAAAGATCTTTTTTGTTTGACTGAACTTGTTTAAGTACTACATTATCTATTGTTAATTGTTCTTTACATCCCTAAGTTTTCTGGATCCCTTCTGTTGCTCTTGTAATATAGAGTTGCGTTCAATGTGTTTGTAGATGGACTCCGATAAAGGTGTTTGTAAACATGTGATAGGTCCGTACTTTGCTGGGTTTTTAGTGTCATTTAAATCTTTTGGTAACGTGAAAGTAACGCCTTCTGTAATATAAGCTGGCATTGAAGCTGGATTTTGAACAAAATTGTTAATATAGTGATAAAGGTATGGATGGACGTAACTAAACTATTTGTACCAGTAATTGTGAATATTGTCAGAACCTGGTGCTTTCCAATTATGTATTTTTTTCAAAACTCTGAAATATTTATACCGGTATATGTTCAAATTGCATCGGTTCAGTAGTATCGTGTTTGCGTTGCTCTTCTTCAATCCAGTCGGCCTCATGGTTGTGACTTACTGGGTTTTCCCATACATCGGACCAAAATTTTCGTAATTCTTCAGGATTAGGTGTTTAGGTCTCTGTTGTGTTTGGGTTGTTTGTTTTTCTGATTTGGTTTCGAAGATTTTGATAAAATTTCTTCTCATTATTTATGAACTGAATGTCTCGTGTTTTTCTTTCGGTACAAGCTAGATAACGCTAAGTCGACTGCTATACACAGACAGTTTTTGTTTTAGGGTATCAAGAAAATCAAATAATTGAGTGTTAGGTTGTTTATACTGTTGTAATATTTTATTTATATCGTTTAAACGTGAACTATTGTAGCTAATACCGTTAATGAATTGTGTTAGTCTGCCAATGTCTACCAATCGCTTCAGAGTTCTTGAAGTAATTTAAAGCTTCATCAAAGTGACTCTATTTCAGAACGATTCTCCTGCTCAGTTTCAATACTGTTTTGCTGTTCTTGCATATCAATATTTCCCTCAGAATTAAATAAACTGTCATAATTGGTACTTTCTATTTGGTCTATTGTTATGTTGTTATTATTTTCAGCAGGTGTGTTAGGTATACTAAGTGTGCTAGCTTGTGGTGACGGGAATTAGGTGAAATAACACACAACCGAATCCGTCGAGTAATGCTTTATTACTGCCCATACTTAATTATTATATTATACGCTTACATACTAATGTACAATCATATAACCTTACTACAAGCTACTTCATGTCTAATTTCTTCAAGTCTATTGCAATTAATAAGTCTATTATTTATGATGATTCTCCAGATTCCTTCTCTTTCTTGTTCAGAAATATGTGCCAAATGTGGAAATTTGTTAACAAAATGCTGATGAAGTAGTTTTCGGGGATGTTTTGTTTGTTTCTATTGATGTAATTGTATAATATGCTCTCATTATTTCTTCATTTAGTTCTGAACTCCATCTCATTCTCTGACCTGTTTGTGTTTGTGAGATAATTGGTGTTTGATGTTGTGTTATCTGAGGTTCTGTACTACTTGTTGCTGTTGCTAGATTGGATCTCTGTGTAGTTAATCTATTTAAGGCTATTTCTTCTGAACTTAATAATTTGTTACGCTCTATTGCTCTTCGTTGGTCGCCTATACGTTGTCTACTAACCGCTACATCAGGGAACCTCTCACAAAATTTGGTGTGTAAATCGGGTAAATATGAAATTGTATCTTTTTCTAATGATGTCGTGGCCGTTGCTGTGTATTCGATTTATTAATCTATTTTATTTGTAATAGAAAATAAAAATCGTGCTTGCCTTTTAAATGTCAACACTTTTTTTTTAATATGTCACAGATATTATTTATAAAAAAAAGGTTAATATAAAATGGACAAGCATAAAAAAGGATGTGTATATAGTGTACATTTGTGCCTACAATGTCAATATGAAGTATGTGCGCAGGATAAAAGTGTTCATTTCTTTGGTCAACGGGTGTAGTATTAGCGACAGTGAATGTCAACTGCACATTGCACAACGTTTTTGGTTATTGATCTTGTATGGGGGTGAGTAGTAGAGGAAGAAGGAGAGGAAGAGGAGGATGGTTTAGCATCAGGACGTGGATAAGAAGGTGGAGAAGATGGAATAGAAGAGAAATTTAATGAAAATATTATTTAGAAAGATAGCTTGACTAACGTTGACTTTTTTTGACACATCCTCACATCTTGGTGCAGTATGTTCACCGCAGACAGGTTTACGGCATATGCTACAGAAAACGTTCGTTTTACGATCCTTCCCCTTTGGGCAGACAGCACATCTTTTTTTTTGCCATGGGAGTAGGATTTTCGTCGACTAAAGTACATTTTTTTTGTAAAATTCCTCTTAGGAAGTCTTGGAGGTTTGTGGGCAAAGAAGGCCATGTTAATCTTTCCTCCATTTGAGGGGTGATCAAGTCCAAGCCAAGTTTTTGTTTTTTTAGGAAAAGTTAACAACATGGGAACGAATTTTTTTGTTTGGACTTTGGCGGACAATAAGATAAAAGAGTAAGTTCCTCTGAATAGGCAAACTTTGCAGTGTTGCGATCGCGGTCTTTGACCTCAAGAAAATTTTGTCTAACGTACAGCAATCTAAAGGGCTGTATAATTCAAAACTATTTGACAGTAGTGTATGTGATGGCTTTAAGTAAGGCTTCTATCAAAGCCGTATTCTTTGAAATACTCATTATAAATATCTGTAATGTAAGATAAACAAATATCATAATATATTCGATCTAATTAACAAAAAATCAACCAAGGTCACTGACGGATGTCACTACTTTCTAGCATGGAAAATTCATAAACCTTTTATTTCCAGCACATCTGAAAACATCCCCACAGGTAAAGGTAGTTCCTTTCTTATGTCTGCACCGTGTATTAATAGTTTGTGCACAGATGTACTCATACCAGTTAAAATGTTCTAACCACATTTATGCTGTTTCGATGCAATAGTTTTTAAAACTAATGTAGTTCACGCTAAATCCACACGATAAAACACTCAGGACGTTGGCAGATTTTTCTATAATTGTAGGATCTAAGCTTGTGATAGACCCAGATTTTGTAGGCTCAGCAAAAAACTTCCTTGCCGTGTTCCCATCGTTGGAGTTGCTCCCACCATGGTTCGGTTGGTTTACCACTAATCCCATTTGCTGGTAAAACTTATTGGTTATTTCTTCTTTCCTCTTTTTTATATTTTCTTTGGCTTCTGTGCCCCTCGCTTGGCGTTTCCGTAATTCTAATTTATATTAGATATGAAACAAGTACTCGAAACATCTAAGGTATGAGTGCAGTACAGATATCCCAAACTTAAATGATCTTGTCGTAGGATATTGTTTCTGCAAAAATAAGTCAAGGTTATTGAGATCCTTGGATGTTGCCTTGTACACATTACACGCTTGTGATGACGAAGTGTCTGTGAGTACGTTGCATGTCTTTCCGTCCATCATTGTACACACAGCATGATGTTCAAATTTGTATGATTTATCCACAAGAGTAACCTCGGTAGGCTGCAAACTTGATATTTGTTCCTCAGTTCCTTCGTAATGACGTTTTACTGATTCCTTTGTCTCCTTCTCAATCTGCAGGCGAATAATGCGGTTATATCTCGACGAAGATGGACTTGGGTTTTGCCAGAGAACCTGTTTTCCATTCGTTGTGACCTCTGACATTTGCACTGGAACTATAGTACATAGAATGATGTTAGTGTGTCCATACAATGAATTGTTGGCAAAACATTGTTTGAAAATGGAATGTCCGCCACTCCCGTCAAGACTTCACTTGTAAATGACTTTGATCGCTGAATTTTTCTCGTGATCGTGGTGTAATAGAAGTACATCCTGCTGCACATTAGCAAGTCTTTGTATTGTATGGTCCAAAATATCTTGAACTGGAATTTGCACTTCAGTCTCAGTGATTTTAATGTTATTCGGGTAACACTGCCTTTTTGTTTGTGCTATGACGTTGTAATCTGGAGTAGGACAGGACGATGGTCTGAACTAAGCTCTGCTAGCACTTCTAATGAACGTACCTGAAGGGTGCAATGTTTAATACGTTTGGATTATCGTTTGTCTGTCTGGTCGGGTACCTAGTTGGCTCTGACGGCGCTACTATTTTTATGTCAGGGTTTCTTGAGCCGTCCAGAATGGCGTTCAATCTAACCCCTCTACTATTTGAAATTCTACTATTCTACTATATCTGACACACGGTAGCTTCGATATTCGTAAGCTGCGGAGGGTCTAAGGGGACGCAATGAAGTGACCTTCTATAATAAATGACCGTTCCGCCAAATTTGGGGTCGATCTGTCGTTTCGGATTATAGCTATCTTGGGATCTCTAATGCTAGGCTTAAGAAATGTTTCTTGTATAAATAAGATATCTATCTGGTGTTTGACAACACATTCGCGCACCTCTAATTTGATCGATAAGATCGCTTGCATTGTATGTGCATATGTTGAGTGAGCGTGGCTTTTTCCTACCTAAACTAGCCATATTATTGAGTAAATTGTGTGAATGCTGTTGAGATCGCTTCAATCCTTTCACAGAAGGATTTGAATGTCGATATCATGTTGTGTAAATCCTGTACGTCCGGGACGCCCAGGAGGCTGCACATCGCTGGTGATGTTTGTTTGGGTGCTGAAGGCTTTGACGCTGACGCGCTTTGAGTTGAGCCGACGGCTTTGAAGCCGCGCGGTTTACCTATGTGTTAGTGGTCGGCGCTGGGGCCGGTGTGTACACTGGTTTTGCCTCCGCCGCAGATAGCATTGGCCTGTGTGTTGGACGCGTACCGGGGGCTTGCCCTTGTGGTCTCCTGCGCGGGGCGCGGGGGCACGAGGGCACCCACGATAGTTCGCGGAATGTCCCTGCTCCTTACACAGGACACAACTAGGGGGTACCTCCAGTACAGGTTTTGTACAGACTACACGCAACGGGGGCGACCAAAGCAGTTTTTGGCCGAGTGACCGTATAACTGCCACCTGTGGCATTGCCCTAGGCCGTCACGGTTCCTCGGAGCCTCCACTCGGACTGATAGATATAAACGGCTCGAACGTTGTATATCTTTTTTCCTTCTGGTGTTAAGTCTAGTGTTACTAGTACCAGATCCAAAGGATCCTTCGTGTATGGTCTGTACAATGTACATACGGTAGACCATATGTACAGGGAAACCTTGTGCCTTGAGGTCATGAAGGATCTGTGCCTCTGTGATTTCTTGGGGAAGGCCCCTTAGCACTACCCTAAGTTGCTTCTTTTCCTCGAGAGCGTACGTGTGATATCCTACACTTAGTTCCCTAAGCAACTTAGTGAGGCTCCTATGGTCTGCGGTTGTAGATAGACTTAACTTTAATGCCTTGTCCCGTTGACTTGGCGTGATTGAAGTTAATTTTCCTGGCTGACATTTGTGTCAGGACGTTATTCCAAGATTTTTTGTCTTGGACAAAGATTGGGGGCGGGGGTTTTGTCCTAAGGACGCTGTCGTCCGTCGTCGGTGTCGGTCGGTGACGTTCGTTGTCGGTCTGTATATTTGTTGTTTCGCTCGGTTTTGTGTTCGACGATTGTGTGCTCCACTTTTTATCGAGGTTGTTTGCTTTAAGGGCCTTCTTTTTTCGTTTTTTGAATTCTACTGGGGTAAATCCTTTCTCTGACGGACCTTGTTTGGACCTTGTTTCACAATATCAATCAAAAGGTTAAGCTTGTAATTAAATTTATCTTGTATAATCTTTTTTCTTGTCTCAAGCATTTGTTTGCGCTCTTCTTCTCTGGCAGCCCATTCTTTGAAGTCGAGCCGATATGCAATATGCAAAAGACATTCCATGAAATTTATTCAGACATGTAATGATGACAATCCATATTCATATACACCAGTGGACACAGTTCGTGAGGCTACAGCATCTAAATGGTTCATTTCTTTAGGATTTGCTAGAGCACAAGTAGCACGATGCGTTGGATAATCTCTGTAGTGATCCTTGGTCTTCAGCTAGATACGTACATATTTTTGCGCCGATCATTGTCATCATCAGTTGATGACTCACCGTGTTACTATTGCACTCAAAGTTTGTAAGAGCACTTATTTCTTCATCCATTTGCCTTTTGTGTTTTACGACAACTTTTTTGCTCTCCTTTCAAAAGTGAACTGAACTTTACTGAGAATTTATATATGATATATGACATGTTTAGACAGTGCAAGTTTTCATTACTTACTGATCGCCATTCAGTTGGTGATTTATTGGGACAGTCTGCCGCAACAGAGTTCAAAATTTGGGGCGCACTCCACCCAACGCCGCTTCGTCAGGCTGCGCCCTTCAACACTTCGATTATAGTGGCCGAGCGCTAGCTCAGGCTGGCTCTCCAAAAAGCCCAGCAATGCTGAGATTTGCTCCAATAGGACCTAATCAAGTAGGTAATTTAAAACACTTCAAGACCACCGATTTTTTCACGACCACGAACAAATTGACCTATCAAATGACATTGACATTTAATGTCAGTTCGACAGTTACAGATGAAACTTATTTATTTTGGACGTTTTATTTTTTAGATTGCACTTAAAATTTATCTTTTTGGCTTTTTATGATCATTTTACATAATGCTTAGTCTTTAACTAGACTAAAACTCATTTCGGCGAACGCTTTTCGAGCTTATGGCAATACCGATTCCCTTTCTACTACAATTCAATTACCATCCAATTGTCCGGGCAATGTTCTGCCGGAAGGACCCCGACCGGCACTCTGGGTCAGAAGGATCGACCTTCTGCCTATATTAAACGATTGGAACCTGGTAAGAAAAGCGGTATTTATAGGCAGAATCCTCCAGGTCCCCGACTGTTTAGAGCACTCTTCAAATGCTCACCCTGAGCTGCGTACGATGGCAGATAATACGGCCGCGTGCGAGTGGTGTGCACACCCTTCCACACTAGTCTGGTTTCGTATGTGTGTCGTCCACGATGTCTGGTGCGTGAATAATGGTGGCGGCGGCCGCTGCACCGGCGCGCGCGGCGCGTTAGGTGATGCTGTCGTGTGTTTTTTTTTGGTGGTTTTTTAGAAAAAGAGGCTGTCGGCTTGCCGTATGCTCGTTTTATAGAGCGCCGCTTTGACCCTACCAGATTCCATTACGAACCGACCACAAATTGAACGAATAGTGAATACCAATGACAAGACCATTGATCGACCATTGTAAATTTTGTATACTACGAAATTTTGGACCAATGGTAATTGAATTAAAATTGCATTGTTCCATAATGACAATTCATGTAAAATAGCAAGACTTCAGGCGCTGGACGACAATATAAAGCCGAATTTCGGGTTCGTCCATAGTACTTCATCTCCTGCAGTCATCTTTAATTGCACCAAAGACGTCATAAAAACATTTGCATTATTCTGCTCTCCATCCATTTTCGGCTTGTATCGGCTTTGATTGGAAACACCATCGAATGCCCACTTAGAGACTAATTTCAAGACCTTGTCTTCTAAACTGTTGGGCAAACTGTCGAGGATTCTCTTCACTGTTATATCGAGTAATGCTTGAATGGTAACTCGTTGCTAAAGAATCTGTCACAGTGATTGATTGTTTAGGAGGATAGCACATTTGCTTTGCTTGTTGAACTTTGTAATAAGACGGATAAATGTCCTTAGCACACTCCCGAATTGCAGTTTCTCGCAAAGTGATATATTGCCATTTCGTTAATTTTAATGAAATGAGTAGTCCTAATGCTTTTTCAGGTGTAAAAATTTGACGTGGTTTCTCAATAATTTCTTTAATTTTAGTCGCTGCTTCTGAATGTTTCAGCGAACGTTCGACGACAGATGCAATATCCTCTCGACCATCTTCTCTAAAACGTTCTACAACGGAATAAGCTAATTCGCTCGCATATTCACCTTTGTGATCGTCACACCTTCTCTTTTTTTGTTTGGTTCCCATGTCTTCGAATGTTTTTCAGGATCTCTTTGTCATAGTTCCACATGATGTTGAAGTTGACGGTTCTGGACAGGTCAAACTTGTACTCTCATCACTGGTTTCTTGCGTGTTTAAACGAGCTTGCATGAAACTGAAATGAAACTTGGCCAATCAACATTTGCCTGAAGCCAATTTTCATACTGGCTTCTGAATGCATCCCGCGTTGCGACGACATTTCTCCCACCTTTTAACAGCCAGCACGCGTAAATTGCCAAAAGTCTTTGAGAGTCAAACGATCTTCATCAAACAATCGATCACCCAATAGTGTTATAACTTTTCCGTAAAGTACTTTATGATCAAATAAACTTCTCTAGTATTGCTTTCATACAATGTAAGGTTGTAAACAGAATATTTGCGTGAATAATAAAAAAGCATACTTTCGCCGTAAGGTGTACCAAGGACCTTCTGAAGATCAAAAGATACGCACATCGTGTTTGGAGTAGTTTTACTAATTTGTTGACGAAATTTGAACCTATTTTTACTATCGTTTCCCTCTTTTTCATTTCATTTCATTAGGGTTATTTTTATATGAAATACATTTAATAGATTTGTCCTTTTTGGGTACATGAAATGTAATATAAAAATCGTTATTAAAAATGTTTCGAAATACTTTTTCCCCTACTGTATCTTTTCCTTTTGATTTAACATCTTTTTTATATAGTTGATACAAATTAGCTATTTTTTAAGTTCCTAAGGAAGATATAAACGACTTGAGTCTTTTCTGCAATAATGTGATGGAACTGCAGGCAAATTTTTAATATAATCTACAAGATCGCAATTCGCAATAATCGCAAGACCCTCCTCGTCCTTGTCCAAGGGTGTATCTATGATTTCCATCAGGGACACCCTTGAGAACCTTTAAGGCATGGCGGTCTCATCGTCGTCGCTCCCATCAGTACGCTGCATAGGGGAGACGGGTCCGCGCGACTGACCTACTTCCACATATCTAGAATAAAAACACTTGTAGAATCTATATATATTTCGAATCTAATGATATCCATGCTTGACGTAGTGACCTGTACTTGGGAGGTAATGTTCCCAATATCTTTGTTATGATTGCCATGTCACTCACTGTCTCACCGCTTTCTTTTAATTGTTTGGCCAAAGTTTCTACTTTTGAGATATGTTGAGCTACACTGTCACCTGCCGCCATTTTATATTGATAAAATTTTTCATTAATTAACATTTTGCATAGCTCACTCTTTTGTTCATATATCGATTCAAGTTTCGTCTTCGTCCATTTCGTTTCATTTCCATCGTTTCTAGACCATTCAGCGGCGTTTTGTTCTGTTTTTGGCAAACCAATATCAATGCCTTTTGCCTTTAAAGCGCATTTAATCTGGAACTTCCATTGGCGAAAGTTATTTCCATCAATTTTTTCCAAATGTATTGAACGCGTAGCATCCATTTTGAGATTATTTCAACAATGATTGTCGACTTTTTCTTTGCCGTTTCCTTTCGTTTTCTTTTCTTATCCAGAGTATCCTGGGCCCATAACCTATTGGAATTTAGGTTTAAGAAAACAATCTTATTGGAGCACCTTTTAATTATAGCACAATCTAATATGGTATTATACATCTACAGCAAGAAGACTCAGTAACAATATGCAAATCATGGAAGATTCGAGAACAAGAGCCAAAGGAACATAGACGATAAAAAAAACATAACACTAGTAAAAACATACAATGTTGCCCTATAAAAAGTTAAATTTTTATAATCTTTTTCAACACCGACGCTTCGATGTTCGCGAGTGGCGGCGGATCTAAGGGGACGCAATGTAAGGTATTCTTAAAATAAATGAGAGTGCCGCCTCCCCTGTTGGCGGTTCTATCATTTCTAATCAAACGGTAATTCGCGATTCTCGGATCGCGAACGGCCGGTTTTAAGAACGTCTCTTGTACGCAGAGAACGTCTATACTATGATCTGACATGAAATCGCGAACTAAACCGATCTGAGTTCTAATGTTATTCGCGTTGTACGTGCAGATAGTAATACCGCGGGGTTTCGTTCGACCTAGCCGCGAATCGGGTATGCGAACTATATTGTATTGTTTGCCGCCATTGGAAAGTTAATACGCGGGGGCTTGGAAGCTCGTAATAGCTTCGATTAGGCCTGCGTGTTCGATCACGACCTGCATGCGCGCCTGAGGGGCGCCGTTGGTGGAGCGTATTTTACTCGCGAATACGCTGAGTTCGCGAATGTCGAACGAACCGACGAAGTCCATGACCACAGAGGTCAGAGGCCAGGGACTGATTCGCTGGGAACGCGGGGGCTACGCGAGCCTTGGACGTGGGCAGCGTGGGCTGCTGAGCCGGGTCTGAGCGCGGAGCGGGTGCTTGCGCCGGTCGTGGCGCCTGCGGCGGTTGCGGCACGGGCCTCGGGGCTGGCGACGGGCTCGCCACCTGAGCAGCGGGGCATGGCGCGGGAGGAGCGGCGGTTTTAAACCACGCGTTCGTGGTCGGGGGTGGCGCGGGAACGAACACCCGGGGTGCTGAGGGCTCCCTGGGTGCCTGCTGGGATTGACGGGAGGGCCTCGAAGCCCTCGCTTTCTTGGCCCCCTTGCGCGTATACGTTCGCCTGCGCAGGGCCCGGGAGCACCCGCGATAATTCGCGGGGTGCCCCTGGGTCTCGCACAGCACGCAGCTGGGCGGCACGTTTGGATCCGGGACCTTACGCGGACAGTCGGCTGTCGCGTGATCGTCGAGGCATTTGACGCACCTCGGGCGCGCGAAACAATTCCTGGCCGAGTGGCCGTACAGTTGGCAGCGATGACACTGCCCTATTTGACCTCGCGCGTACGGCGGCACTACCTCTATGCCGGTCAGATGGCAGACCGACTTTATATTGTAAACCTTCTTCCCCTCCGGCGAGAGGTCGAGAATAACGAGCACCATGTCGAATGGCGCTTTTGTCTTGCCGCCGTACATTCTATGCACTTCGCGGACCGGCAGGTTTTGCGACTTAAGGTCGCTCTCCACATGCTCTACACTAATCTCCTTCGGTACACCCCGGATTACGACGCGCAGACGGCGCTCGTCTTCCAAGGCGTAAGTATGAAAGCTAATCGTCTTCGCTCTCAAGTGAGCGGTAAGGGCGCGGTGGTCGTTAGGCGACCCCAACTGAATTTTGATGCCATGAGGCATCGATTTGGCCGACGTAAAATTGACCTTATGGGCAAGCATCCACCCGGAGATGCTGTCCCATGCAGTCTTATCTTGTAGAACCACCGGCGGCGGCGGCTTTGATTTACGCGCTTTGGGCGTGGCTTGGGCGGATGACGTCACCGGTACGTTTTGGCGCGAACGGCCGTTTCGGCGCCAACGGGGCGTGGCGGGGGGTCTAGCGACGCGCGCTTCTGGGGCGGCGACGTGCCGGCGCGCTTCGATTTGCGCTTCTTGGAGACGACGGTCTCGAATCCATCGTCTATATCGGAGGCCGACCTGGACTCGGGTCCAGACTCGGACGCGGACTCGGCTTCCATCGGGGAGGCCGGCTCGGACAGGATCGGAGTCGTTCGGCCCGACTCGGGGAGCGGCGGGCATGAGCGCGGGGACGCCTCCACGCTCGGCGAAGCTGGGCTATCTGTGTAGCCCACGTGTGTCTTAATCTCCGAGGGTACGACCGCGTACACCTCGGGGTAGAATTTTCTCAAGAAGGCCAGAAGGGGCTCCGAACTAGCGTTTTTGGGGTCCATCTTCACTGGACCCCCACTCGCGATCTAAACTTAAATGCTAGCACCTTACAGACTAACACTTGCCTAGCGTCCCCCTTGCCTCGGGGCAGGGGGGGTGTGAGTGGCGGAACCTAAGTCCTCGCCTCTTGGTGAGGGGCGTAGGGTGAGTGTGATTTCACTCCACTTACCTTACAGGTGTCAAACCTGATCCTTTTTCGGAAAAACAGCAACGCCGGAGGCAGCGGGCAGCAACAATCGCACTCGAACACTCGGACACGCACGTAACGGAAATCCTGGCAGCGGGCATAGACACGTCCGCTCTGGTCGGCGCGCAAGAGGCGACTCTCCCGAGAATAGTTATGTTATCTTAGGTTGTTTTGCTGTTAGCCCTAGGGGCCTTGACAGCGTAACCGGTTGGGACCGAGAATAGTACTCGTGTACTCGTATTTATACTGCGGATGGGCATCGAAAGTAGGTAGTGATGCGAGCGAGCAAGCGATCGAACGAAAGCTACGGAATGGGACGAACGTACTCGTACACGACGATGGCGATGAGAGTCGATGGGGGCCGAAAATTGAGATTTTACAAAGAAAGTACCTAGTTTAAATGAATATTAGGAACTGTTGCTTTTAATTGTTGCAAGTTTATTTTAAGTTTTTTAGTTCACCGTAAACAGCTAACATCTCTTGAAAAATAGTTTGAGGTGTTTTTCCCTGTTTGGTGAGGAACTTTATGACGGGGCGATGTTCAATTTTTTCCATACTGGTGACTTTCTTCCCGATTCACTTGTTTAATCGTTGATAACTCGAAGACTAATGACCCAATTAGGCTGAAACTTGGTATTTATAGCAAAAATGAGTTACTCAATTAGCGAGTACCTTTTTTTTTTTTTTCGTCAGGAAACCCTGTTGCCGGGTACCCGCCGCCTGGGGAAGAACGACGGGTTATGTGGGGCTCCTGCCGTGCAAAGATGGTAAATGCACGGCAGCCTACCCACTAAAACCTGACGGTGTCCACCTCGGTCGCCTTGATGTCAGGGCCACGGGAACCAAAAGAATCATCCGCGAACCCCGACGGCGATTGCCCTTCGGCACGTCTTGGTGTCGGAGGGTAGGAGTTACACCCTCGACGTCCACCATCTGGAGTGGCGCGCGGCGGACACCGCGCGCGCCTACTCGGGCCAGGTGATTAGGCGGCAGACTTCCCCAAGTCTACTGCCCTCTGGCCGGTGTTAGGGGGGGAGGCGGCGATCGTGCGCCGCTCTCCGGCGCCCGGTCCTTCTGCGGCGGATGACGAGCTCGGCGTTGGCCTCCCTCGCCCTCCACCGCCTCCTTCTGCGACATTACGTCCTCGCAGAAGGATAGGACGGCATCCCAGGACCTTTTGCTGCTGACCATGGCGGAAATCACGACCGGCAGCGTCAGATCCGCCCCCACAACACTGCGGAGTGCCTCGCGCTCCGCAATTAGCGAGTACCTGGACAACCCCCCTATCCCTACCCCTCCCCCCGCCAACCCCTCCATTCCGCGAACTTTTTGACCTCCCCTCGTATGTGACCCATAAAGGTAGCTACTTGTTCAAGCTCTAATTCAAAGTAAATAATTGGGTCGTCGTGGCTAGATGTTTTCTGAGCCGCGTATGTAAGAGCGCTGTAATTTTTGGCACCGTTTGCTTTTGAATATTTTTCTAAAATTTTGTAGCCACAAACAGTCGATCCACATGCCTTTAGAAATAACAAATTATTCTCATTTTCAACATACATGTTTCACCGATCATATTTTTTTAATATCTTCTTGCTCTTCAATACTAAACAAAACTGGCACGCTTCTTCCTCTTTTACCACGGATCGCTATTCTTTTCAATTATTAATATTTTTTCCCTCGAAGAAATAATTTTGTCAAATTTTTCATATTTATTGCTGTCGTTTCCGTAATCATTGAAATCGCTCAATTTTAATCGTTGTAATTCGCCGGCCCGACGTCTATTCAGAAGAAGTACGCGACAATATGTAGACTCCACCAAGTTGTCAAAAGCTTCAACGATAGTTTTTTCTTTGGATTGCGTTAAATTATCGGACGACTGTTTTGATATGTCACAAAGATAATGTTTGAATAATTTTAAACCAGCAGCGAGTGGAACGATAGTGATTTTATTCCACTTTTTGACATTAAGATCATCAGCAGCTTGGTAGAAATATCAAACTTCCAATTCTTTGCAATTAATTTTGATAGTGTCTTTAAATCTGCTTAAACAGCAACCGGTCTGAACGGTGGCTTCCATTTTGCTACTTTGCAATAAAGCTATACTACAACATTGTTTTATTGATGTAGCAATATTGGACATGGACATGGCATATGTTGGTGCGTCAAATTGTCGTGATACCTCATTGTACCGGGCTACGAATTTTGTTGCGTGCACTGCATGCGTGTAAAGTGTCATAGTATAGTGGTTTTAATATTTGTTCAATACTTGAATATTCCGAATATTAATTCAGTTTCATCACTTGCACAAGCAATTTCGCTAACTCCCTCATCTTACACGTGAGACCACAGTTGCGAAGTGTTCCTCTCGATGTGTTCTCAAATAAGGTGCTCCGAAGTCCGAACATATAAATTAATTTATCTATTTTAGTTACTAATGATATTTTAGACTATTATCGACTTCAACTTTACGTACAAGAAAATTTTGTGCTTGAACTTGTGCGTTGTTTGTTGAAGTAATATTATCACGTTTTCAATAAAACCTAGACAGATTAGATAGATAATTTTGAAATTTTGCACATTCGTCTTTCTTACGATTTCGATTTTATTGTTCAACGTAAAAAGGCTATAGGCTTCAGTCTGGTTACAAGGATCAACACTAATTAATGTTTGAATACAAAATGGTTTTTATTTTAAATACATCGCAAATTCTAATTTTATTACAAGCTAAAATCATCTAAGGTCGATCAGAAAATTGTACCTGACTAGGCGTGATTTCGATTTAAAGCTTGTTCGCCCATAAAATACAGTATGCAAGTTATTGTTAGGTCTTTTTGCTGTTAAATAATGTCAGAAATAAAACAGTTATTCAAAATCAAAAGTTTTATTTTGATTTGCTTAAGCTAGTGACACACTTATCGATGTTTCGAAAACAACACGGTGTTTATTTTAAAAATAAACCTAAAAAAATAGTTCCTTATTAGGTACGAGATCAATTACGACATGGCAAAGTCAACTAAAATAATTAATATGTATCATTCAACAATTACTTTTTCCAAATTACGAATTAGGTAAACATCATCATTTATTGCGCCTTCAAAATGATTTAAACTATCAAAAATAAATAAACAGGTACACTCAAAGTAACCGATTAAGGTAATCTTTTTCTACAACATAACAATATTTTCAAAAACATGGAGTAATCTAAACACATCATGTTTCAGTGTTAACAAAGTTGGGAATAAACTTAAATTTGCTTTGAAAAGAAATAATATGAACAACATAACGTAGCCTCTTGAAGAAGATCCAGCAATGTAATTCTCAAGGATTGCGTCCTTACAATTTGGACACATAATCCAGTCTTCGGTGGGTGGGTCACAATACTTTTCCTGGCAATAAATGCAGAAATATTCATCATTTTCTTTATCACATTCAAAATTGTTTGAGTTTCTTAATTAAATCTTTTGGTCGTTTTTATTTAGTGTTTTTTTTGTTTCTTATTTGTAGTTTTGGTCTTTTCTTGTTATAGGTTCTTTCTCTTTCTTTCTATTTTCTTTTGTTTTTTTTTGCTCTAGGTTTACTTTTTCCAGTGTGCTGGTGAAAATTGTGGAGTGTTTTTTTTAACTAATCGTTTTGTACGAGTAGGTTTTTGAGTTGGTTCTTGCACTACATCACTAAGTGTTACTAAGGGAGATGGACAAATTTGACTTGTTATACTTTGATTAACACCAGCTTCACTAACATCACCCACTAAGACCTAGGTATTGTTTCGTTTAAATCGTCAAAGTTTGCGTCATTACTGGAAAGTTGAAATATTTCCTGAGATTCCATTGGATTAGAAATATTTTCATTGGCAGCATCACAGACAACTTGAGATTTATTCATTTAAAGTTTGTATCCGTTGTTCAAGAGGAGAGACTGATGCAGAAATATCACCAAAACTTTCAAAATTGTTTTTAAAATCCTTGATTTATTGGACAAATTCCAGCAGACTTAAAGCCATTCATAGCTTTGTCAGTACTTGTGGTTCTTTTAAAAGCATTTGTATAAAGGCCTGCGACATCATATGCCGTAATTTTGGTGCCTAGATGGTTGACCATGAAGGATTCACTTTCTCTGTGAATCCTTCATGTGCGTTTTTAGTGGGCCATGGAAAGTAAATCTAAAGGCTGCATTCTATAGGATGTGTGAGGTGGCAAAGTTAAAAACATGAATAAAATTCTTGCGACAAAATTCGTGAGCTCTCAAACTAGCGTGGCTTTCATGGTTGTCCAGTATTAGTAAAATCGGATAATCTGCAGATGGTTTTGCAAATGCTTTGAAATGCTGAAGCCAATCAACGAAAATTGATTCAGTTATCCAGCCTGAGTCAGAAACACAAGCCACCATGTTACTATTACTGTCCTTCATAAGCAGTGGCATTCATTCGCTTCGTTTTAAATATAAAAAATTGGGGAATGTATGTGCCCTCCAGCATTAAAACAATTTATAACTGTGGTCAAGGAACCACGTTCTGCGCTGGTACATTTACCTACTTGTTTTAGTCCTTTCGGTGCGAGAATCCTGAAGTTTCGTTGTACAATACTAATCCCCGTTTCATCTACATTGTGGCTTGAATTCGACTTAAATTAGTATTTTATCATGAGTGTTTTTAAATTTTCCAAAAATATATCTGTTTCTTTTTGATTAAATGCTGTGATTGTATTTATTGAAGTAGCTTCTGGTCTTCGAAGTGATTTATTGGGGTATCTCGCCATTAATTTATAATACCAATATATACCTGCCGTGGTGGACTGTATAATTAAACACCTTTTCCTGACTTTTTATTTCTTTGTTGTCTAACTGAACCCGAAGATCTGAATGCTTTCCATACAAAATCCCCCTATCTTTATTCTCATATTTACATTGGCAACTTACATGCTGTTCAGAAAGAAAATATTAATAACTTAACCTAATTGGTGAGTTAAAGTAATAATAATATCATACAAGGGTGTGGCTAAATTTAAACATTCAGTACATCAAAAAAGGTGAAAAGGGCGAGACTTTATTCTATTTTTAGATATTCGGAGCTCGTCGGAGCTTTTCGATAGAATCACGAGACAGATTAGTCGGTCGTCGCGGCTTTCGGGCTTGTCGGTAAATCACGTGATAGTCTAGTCGGTCGTCGGGGCCTGTCGGTACTCGTCGGTGCTCGTTGTCGGCAACATCTGCTATTTTGGCATCTTTATTGAAGTCTGTACCGTCCCAGTTAGAACGGTACAGTTTAGTTGTTAGTAGGGTGGTGGAGTGCACAAGTTAAAATACTTGTAAGTTTGAAGTATTTTAATTACTGCAGTTACAGTATGATTTTGACGATTCTAACTGGCCACGTCTGTTCGGCTCAGTGGCTTTAAGTGCACTCGTAAAAACGTAGCGACGCATCGCCTCGAAAGGCTGTCGCGCAAAGTAAGCAAAACAAAAAAATGTACATGAAACTGTACAAAGTCATTTGCTATGTTATTAGCAGCGGCAAAATCAAATTTTATTTTTCTTAGGCTAGGAATTGTTATCTCAAAGAAGGCTTTGCAAGATTTTAGAGTGAACCCTAACACAGGGTTTTTTCACTTGATTAAAAAGGGAATAACCTCCCGTCCTTTAATATAAAACATTAATATAATCATTATGAATTATTAATTGTTACACAACTTACCTTCAACAGCAAGAATCAAAGCTTCATTAGTAACTAGCGACTCACCCTCGCTGCGCTTCGGGTTCGTCCCTAGACAAAAACAAATCTATCCCACGGGAACCGTACATTTTTCCGGGATTATATCTAGCCTAAAGCCTTCCTCGATTGGTCGATGGACTATCTAACACAAAAAGAATTTTTCAATTCCAACCTTTTTCCAAGTTCCTGAGATTAGCGCGTTCAACCAAACAATCAAACAAACTCTTCATCTTTATAATATTAGTATAGATTTCTTCGTAAAAGGTCAAAGACCTTGTATTTTTTAAACTTATCTACAGGTAGGTTAAACTTTCGAATAAGTTTTGTTTCTACAACCGCAGAATTTGCGTGCGGAGGAAGATATTTGACATAAGCAAACATAAGAATTCTTCAAGAATCTGAAAATAAAATATAAGTAAAATTTTTTCCTAAATTATAAATTGGTATTTTTCAAAGAACCAATCTATAAATAAAGAAGTTAGAAGATTGATTTTTACTAGTTATCAGATTCCTCATCTACACATTGTATTATATTATTTGACGGGAAAATTTTTTGCTTTACTTTGGTGTTATTCTCGTTTTTATTACATTAAATGGGAGTTGCAGTAGTGTACTTACAAAATTTTTTGTGTTGTTTTTTTTACCCGCGCGGTCTTTTACCCACTTTTAACTCATCCCGTCTGGCGCGGTAAGTGGCCGACCCGTGGGATGGCGACGTCGTTGAGCTGGAGAGGTGGTGGTGGCTTAATGTGATGACCCATAGTAATGGCTTGGGACTTGGCAGCGTTGATGTTCAGCCTCCATCTAGCCAGCCATTCTAGCAAGGTGTTGAGTGCTCTCTGCATCGTACTAGTGTACGTCCAGGTCTTCTCACTCCCCCGGCAAGAGGAGTGGGGTAATGGCTTCAAGACATAGCCCTCTGGCCATGGTTTCTATCTCCGCCCACTAATATGAGCGCGTCCCTTGGAGGGCCTTCTTAAGGCCCTTTAGGTGTCCGTTATGGAGAGGTGCTGCCCGCGCGATCAGCCCAGCCGGGTGAGACCTATTCTGGAGGCCCAGCTAAACGATCGGCGACTGAACGGCAGCCACTCAGGCGCCATCGGTGGATAACGGGTCCCTAGAAAGCGCATGTTTGTCCGGTGGGCGGGCGTGCTAGTGAGCTATGTCCCTGATGTGGGTGTGTTGGGATTCCTCTGTCTCCTCAAACATCCCTTTACTTAAGCGACGGACGAAGAACAACGTTAATTCGCTTATTCTCAAATCAAGAACATTTTATTTTGGGCCATTGCATTTTTTCTTAGATATATTCACCATTAAGCTATTTCTCAAATTCTTCAGATCTAAGATAGAGATCTAAGATCTCTGTCTAATTCATTACTATAGGTTCGTAAGGTTTCTTAGTTCCCGTATTTTTCTTTACTTTTCTGTTTGATCTTACTAATCTTATAACATTACATAGATCGATCATCGAATAAACTGATATAAGGCGCATTTGATTGAGAGAAAGCTAAATTCATTCAATGTGATATACATTTTTAGAAGTTTGTTAGTTTTGTGATGCTGAATTTTGAAAAGTTTTAACAATCTAAATGTTAATGATTTATAACATTTTTTCCCGAAAATGTGGTATTACAAGATAATTATATATATTTTTTAATGAAGAGAAATTTTAATGCTAGAAATACCACATACTGTGGCATAACGTCAGTTTGAGAGAGCAGCAAGCAGCAACGGTCACACTGGCACACACTCGTAAGAGTATCCAGACAGCGGGTCATGAACACGCCCGCTCGGGTCAGCGCGCAGAGTCCGACTCCATACGAAATTGTTATGTTATGTTATCTTGGTTGAGATTGCTGTTAGCCCTAGGGGCCTTGACAGCGTAACCCGTTGAAGGGGATGGGCTAATAAGCCCGTCCTCAAAGCTTAGCTTAGCGCTTTCGCGCCACCGGGTATGGACTGTAAAAATTAAAATTAAAATTATATGAATTTAAATTTAATGAAAAATAAAAATTATACATTACCTAAAGTGGAGTGAAATGTATATAACTGCGTGTAATTGTGTATTACGACCATATTACGACGGTCGCCTATCGGAAATCTCGACCGCGCCCGGTCGCGGCCGAGGTATGACGAACCTAGGCGGTATGCGTCGTCGCCGTCGGCGACGCAGCCGAGTCGTGTATTGAATGGGAACGCGGCGTTCGCTGACGTTATAGCGTCGTTTAGGTCTGTGAGAATGTTTCGCGAGCGTCTTGAACGCGGGTCGTTGAGCTTCGGCGTGTATGAGCACGATTGCACCATTGCCCTACCGGTCTCCTGCACGGGGCGCGGGGGCACCCACGATAATTTGCGGGATGTCCCTGCTCCTTACACAGGACACAGCTAGGTGGAATCTCCGGTACGGGTTCCTTGCGCGGACAGTTCGAGGTCCCGTGGTCTCCTAGGCACTTCACGCAACGAGGGCGTTTGAAACAGTTTTTGGCTGAATGGCCATATAACTGGCACCTGTGGCATTGCCCTGGGCCACCACAGTTCCTCGGAACCTCCACTCGGACGGAAAGATAACAAACGGCTCGAACGTTGTAAATCTTTTTTCCCTCGGGTGTTAGATCTAGTGTGACGAGCACTAGATCTAGTGGTTTCTTCGTGTATGGCCGGAACGTATGGTATACCGTATGTGCCGGGAAACCTTGTGCCTTGAGATCCTCAAGGATGTGTGCCTCTGTGATTTCTTGGAGAAGGCCCCTTAGTACGACCCTGAGTTGTTTCTCTTTTTCGAGAGCGTACGTGTGGTATCCTACACTAAGTTCCCTGAGTAGCTTAGTGAGGCTCCTATGATCATCAGTTGTTGGGAGACTAACCTTAATGCCTTGTCCCGTCGACTTGGCATGATTAAAATTGATTTTTCTAACTGACATTTGTGTCAGGATGTTATTCCAAGATAGTTTATCTTGGACAAAGATTGGGGGGCGGGGGTTTGTTCCTAGGGACGCTGTCGTCCGTCGTCGGAGTCGGTCGGGGACGTTCGTTGTCCATTGTCGGCTTTGGTCGGTTGTCGGTCGGTTTATCTTTTGTCTCGCTCGGTTTCGTGCAAAACTTAGCGTCGGAATTTACTGCTGCCTTAAGGGCCTTCTTTTTACGTTTCTTGGACTCAACAGGGGTGAATCCGTCCTCTGGCGAGTCGGATTCTTTCCTTTGAGTGTCCATTACTATGTCGGTTTGGTCTGTATCCCTATTTGCTGCTCGCTTGGAGGGCTTCTTTAGAATTTTAAAGTGCGCCAGAGACGCTGACTGCGCTGTAGGCGCGGAATGCGCTAGAGGCGCTGGCTGCGCTGAGGGCGCGGGCTGCACTGAGGGCGCGGGATGCATTGTAATTACATGCTTGGGCGCTGATGGCGCGGAGGTTGTCTGCGCTGAAGGCGCGGGTCTAACTGGGGTCACTGAGCGTGACCTCACTACGGGGGTCTCTATTAGGTCGCGGAGATAACCCTGAGGGGACTTGAACCCCTTCAGTGCCTCCGGGAAGCTCTCTTTCAGATGCTTGATTAGTCCCAGCAGGCACTCAAGAGCCGGGTCCATTTTATTTGCGTCGGTCAGTCGGTGTTTAACCTACGGGGGCCTATTTGTTTTCACCCTGCCGCAAGGCAGGGTGATGAGTGCCTAGTTAGTGTTAACCTACAGTCTCCGTGTGGTGCACGGAGATGTGTGCCTAACAAACTACCACCTACCTACCAGTGTTGCCAACAGTTAAACGAGCTCACCACCAGATTCAACTTCTAAAACCACCAGAAAACCACTAACAAAAAATGACCCTACTCTCAAAATCGCTAGATTTACCACTAAACAATTTTTTTGTAGTTTAATCAAAATAAAGCAACACCTATTTTAGTAAATAGTTTCTTTTATTAATACGTAATAAAATATTATCAATTAGTAAATCAAAAAACAAATAGTAAATCAGCAACAGAGGTGAAATCAACGAGTAATTAAGAGTAAATAATATTGGCAACATCAGGAACATTAAAATAATAAAATTATTCAATAAAAAAAAATTAAAAGTCTTCTTCAGATGAACTATTTTTGTCCGCACCATCATCGTCGGTTTCTTGAGATTGATATGATTCTTTAGCACCTATTTGTTTTTAACCGACTTCCAAAAAGGAGGAGGTTCTCAATTCGTCGGTATCTTTTTTTTATGTATGTTCATGGATTACTCGAAGACGGCTGAACCAATTTGAAAAATTCTTTTTTTGTTTCAAAGGGTATTGTTCCCCGGTGGTCCCGTATAAATTTTATCGAAATCGGTCAAGCGATTTTTAAATAAATGGTTTAATCGAATATGTTTTTATTTATTAAAAATCTTTCTTTTTACAAATTACTCGCTTATTACGTCTACACTAAAAATGAAAAAATAAAAACTTAGAAAAAAACCGACTTCCAGGCACTGAAAAGTAAAAAATAACTAAACAGGGGTTTTCATTTAGAATAGATACCTAATCAGATATTTTCGAAGTCGGTGTGCTTTGATTTGTATTGGCTGGCACCGACTTCTTATACCGATATTTTTTTTTATTAAGTTTTTTATGATATTTATTGGAATGTCATATTCGTTGCAACATTTTCCTTCTAACCTCAAACTACAACGTATTCTTAATATAGCAGATAAATGATTAAATTTCATTCTATTCCTCTGTTTATTTTTTATTACATTCATACTGCTGAAAAGTCTCTCAACGTCAGCATTGGAATGAGGCAGTATTAACAAAATAAACGCAAAAGTTGCTAATTCCAAATCTAGATTCCCCTTGAGCATCTTTTAAATACAATACTTCATTCAAAAATTTTTTGGTAGTTTTGAACTCATTGATCATTCCATTTCAATAAATGAATTTTGCGTATATTGTGGTTTCGGCATAGTTATGCATAAATTGAACTCGTGAAAATAATACAACGAGAAGTCCGAGACAAATGAGATAGATCGAGTTGATTGAGTTTTGTTTGTAATTCTAAACTACTACGTAAAATATTCTACGGGGAATCACCGCTCATAGTGTTAAATAAAATATAAATTCATAGTGTTGAAGCGGTGATCCCCCTTTTTATATTCTATGACTACGTATAAGTGTCACTTACACAGTGAAAGTAAAAAATACCCTTGAAAATTAAATGAAGTAGAAACAATATATTTCGAAACTTAGGCTTACTAATTCAATATTTGCATTATATGACATTTTCACATATTGCAACCGATTTCTACAAAACCACTAGAAAAATCCACCAGCCACTAAAAGCATTTTTTCACCACTAAGAAGGGGGTCGAAACCACCAGTTTTAGTGGAAAATCCACTAAGTTGGCAACAATGCTACCTACATGTGTGTCTCTGCAAGTGGATGGCTATGCTACTTGGCTCACTACACTGTAACTTAACACTTCACTGGCAACGAAGGACTATCTTCACTTTCACTTTACGATGGTCGCACGAATGCTGGTCGGCGTGTGTGTACGCACCGCGGTTCACTGTGTTTGTATAAGCTAGTTCTGGCTGAGCAGGCATGGGTACGTCCGCTCAGTTCGACGTCGCTGTCCGGAATGTTGTCTGTCTTTTTTTTTTCGGAATGTCTAATGCTGTTGGCCCTACTGGCCTTGACAGCGTCACCGGGCGTTTGAGGTGGACAGAAGGTCCTACCTAGAAAATAGTTCCGTAAGGGCACCTCCTGCGAGGTTCGAACCACGGCTTATGAAACTATCGGTCGGAGGTCTTGCCGTATAGGAGACGGCTTAGAGTACTCTGAAGGAGTTATACGACCCTCACACGACCTCGTCCTCGCCGGCGAGGACGGTGAGTGTGTGTATGATGTCTGCGTGTGTTCCAATAGATGGAATTGGACACTGTGATGCTATCGTCTGGGTCGGTCAGTATGTCTTTAGGTCGTCTGGTTCTATCGATTATATCGTTCACCGGGTCGTAATTAGTGGCTTCGACTAATAAATGATTTGGATGTTGAGGTACTTTTAAGAAGTACCTCATCGATGTAGTTTTCATGTAGTCCCTAATGGACTCTAGCTCTAGGTCTTTGTGTAGATCTACTGTGCGCATGTACCAAGGACTGCCTGTGGCAATGCGTGTGAATCTGTTTTGTATCTTTTGTAATTTGTCTAGTCGTGACGGTAGTGTCTGTGCGAATACTACTGATGCGTATGTCATGATCGGGCGTATGTAGAATTTGTAAAGTGTTACCTTATTTCTAAGGGACAATTTACTGTATTTTCCTATCATTGGGTAGAGTCTGCCTAATACGAATGCTGCTCTGTTTCTGACTGTCTGTATATGCTCACTGAATGTTAGCCTACAGTCTAACGTGACTCCTAAGTATTTGGCGTGCTGCCGCTAAGGTATAGGTTTGTCGTATAGTGTGATCGGTGTTTGGGGTTTGCGCGACTATGAGATCCGAGAACCGTCTGATAAAAGAACACGGCTGCACTTTTATCGGGGTTTATCTCAATGCCCCATTTTCGGAACCAGAGCCTTCTGAAGGCGGTCAACTATTATGTTGATATTCATAGATGAGGTGTAGAGGGCCGTGTCATCTGCGTAGAGGGCGAGGTTCGTATTCCCGTACCTCGGTATGTCACTTGTGTACAATGTGTAGAGTATCGGTCCTAGCACTGATCCCTGAGGGACTCCTGCCCTTATGGGGCGTGGTGTAGAGAAGATACCCTCTACTCTGACGCGAAAAGAACGATTTGTCAGGTAGTCTCGTATAATGTGTACGAGACTAATAATTACGCGATTAATTGACGCGATAATTCGCGGGATGCCCCTGGGTCTCGCACAGCACGCAGCTGGGCGGCACGTTCGGATCCGGGACCTTACGCGGACAGTCGGCTGTCGCGTGGTCTTCGAGACATTTGACGCACCTCGGGCGCGCGAAACAATTTCTAGCCGAGTGGCCGTAGAGTTGGCAGCGATGACACTGCCCTATTTGACCACGCGCGTACGGCGGCACTACCTCTATGCCGGTCAGATGGCAGACCGACTTTATATTATAAACCTTCTTCCCCTCCGGCGAGAGGTCGAGAATAACGAGCTGGTTGTCGAATGGCGTTTTTGTCTTGCCGCCGTACATTCTATGCACTTCGCGGACCGGCAGGTTTTGCGAATTAAGGTCGCTCTCTACATGCTCTATACTAATCTCTTTTGGTACGCCCCGGATTACGACGCGCAGACGGCGCTCGTCTTCCAAGGCGTAGGTATGGAAACTTATTGTCTTCGCTCTCAAGTGAGCGGTAAGGGCGCGGTGGTCGTTAGGCGACCCCAACTGAATTTTGATGCCATGAGGCATCGATTTGGCCGACGTAAAATTGACCTTATGGGCAAGCATCCACCCGGAGATGCTGTCCCATGCAGCCTTATCTTGAAGAACCACCGGCGGCGGCGGCTTTGGTTTACGCGCTTTGGGCGTGGCTTGAGCGGATGACGTCACCGGTACGGACGCGGATGACGTCATCGGTGACGCGGCGGAATTGGCGCGAACGGCGGTTTTGGCGCGAACGGGCGTTTCGGCGCCAACGCGACGCGCGCTTCTGGGGCGGTGACGTGCCGGCGCGCTTCGATTTACGCTTCTTAGAGACGACGGTCTCAAACCCGTCGTCTATATCGGAGGCCGAGCTGGACTCGGGTCCAGAATCGGACACGGACTCGGCTTCCATCGGGGAGGCCGGCTCGGAAAGGATCGGAGATGATCGGCCCGACTCGGGGAGCGGCGGGCATGAGCGCGGGGACGCCTCCACGCTCGGCGATGCTGGGCTATCCGTGTAGCCCACCTGTGTGATAATCTCCCGGGGTACGACCGCGTACACCTCGGGGTAGAAATGTCTCAAGAAGGCCAGAAGGGCCTCCGTACTAGCGTTTTTGGGGTCCATCTTCACTGGACCCCCACTCGCGATCTAAACTTAAAAGCTAGCACCTTACAAACTAACACTTGCCTAGCGTCCCCCTTGCCTCGGGGCAGGGGGGTTGAGTGGCGGAACCTAAGTCCTCGCCTCTTGGTGAGGGGCGTAGGGTGAGTGTGAATTCACTCCACTTACCTTGCAGGTGTCAAACCTGATCCTTCTTCGGAAAAATAGCAACGCCGGAGGCAGCGGGCAGCAACAATCGCACTCGAACACTCGGACACGCACGTAACGGAAATCCTGGCAGCGGGCATAGACACGTCCGCTCTGGTCGGCGCGCAAGAGGCGACTACCTCTCATAACATATACTTATTACTTATTATCCAATTGATTATTCTGCTGTGAGCCCGTTCTCAATAAACTTAGAGCCTAATTGACGGCTCGGAAAAGAGAATGATGACGCTAGAGCGTCACCGGAAATGAACTAATAAAATGAATGAATTTAAATTAAATAGGTCAAATAAAGTTATACATTACCATTACCTCAGTGGAGTGTGTAATGTGTGTAACTGAGTGTAATTGTAACATTACCTACTTGTTACGACCGCTCTAGTGCGGTCGTCTACGCGGGGACCCGACCGCTCCCGGTCGCGGCCGAGGTATGACGAATCTTGGCGGCCTGCGTCGTCGCCGGCGGCGACGCAGCCGAGTTCGTGTATTGAAATTGTCGGCGTTCGCTAACGTTATAGCGTCGTCGGGGTCGGTAAGTATGTTACGCGGGCGTCTAGAGCGCGGATCGTTCTGTCGCGGCGTATATGAACAGGCGTGCACCACTAACGGGTTCGGGTGCTTCTCGGCGCCTTCGAAATATTTGATAGCGGAGTCTTTGACGAATTTCACTATAGAGACGAGTTCGAGGTCCCTATGTAGATCTGTGTTTCTTACGTACCACGGACAACCAGTCGCGGTGCGTAGAAATTTATTTTGAACAATCTGGAGGCTATCGAGGTTAGTGTGTGGAAAGGCCACACTGGCATAGGTCATGACCGGACGGATGCAAGCTTTGTAAAGTGTCAGCTTATTTCTAAGTGACAGTTTACTCTTCTTGCATATGAGCGGGTATAGCCTGCTCGCGATGAGTTGAGCCTTCCTACGGGCTTCGCGAATGTGCGGTTTAAATGACAGTTTACTGTCGAAGATGACGCCTAGATATTTAACCTGGGTAGTCCAGGGGATGGGTTTGCCTAGGAGGCGGATGGTGCCTTCCGGATGATTTTTCTTTCTCAGGGGAAAGAGAACGGCTGCGCTGTTCTCGGGATTCACTTCGATCCTCCAGAGACGGAACCAGTCGCCGATGGCGTCTGCCGCGTGCGGGAGGCGCGAGTGAATTACGTGCATCGCTTTGGATGAGGTGAAAATCGCGGTGTCGTCTGCGTATAGCGCGAGTTCGACTTTGGACGTGGATGGAATGTCGCTTGTGTAAAGCGCATAGAGTAAGGGCGAGAGCAGCGAGCCCTGCGGGACGCCCGCGCGACCGGGCGGGATGAGGTCAGTGTGCCCTCCACTCTGAAGCGGAAGCGGCGGTTCGACAGATAGTCCCGTAAGATATGCACGAGTCTATCTGGCACTCCTGCGTTACGGATCTTATATAATAAGCCGTTGTGCCAGACCTTGTCGAAAGCTTTCGCTATATCGAGGAAGATAGCCGCTGAGCTACATCTGCGGCTCGAGCGAGCTTTATATGATAGTAAGTACTCCGTTAGGCGGTGCACTTGGTGGATACTCGAATGCTCGGCTCTAAAGCCGAACTGTTCGTTGGGAAGCAGGGACTTAGACTGTACTACGTCCTGTAGTCTAACTAAAATGAGCTTTTCATAAACTTTACCCAGCGCGCTTATGAGACTAATGGGCCTATAGCTTGAGGGCAAGTTGCTGGGTTTGCCCGGCTTTCGGATACCTATCACTACGGCTTCTTTCCACTCGTCAGGAAAGGAGCAGCCTAGTAATAGTGCCTTGAAAATCATTACTAACAGAGAAATGAACTGTCTCGGTAGTGATTTTATTATTTTATTGGTGATGCGATCCGGCCCCGGGGCCTTTCTCGGGTTTAGACCTTTTATGACCGACGTGACTTCGTCTATCGACGTCGGGCGAAGCGGCTCGCCCGATGGGGGCATGACGGCCCACGCGTTGACCTCCGAGTCAATCTTAGCGACGTGACCCGGGTCACAGGGTTGGTTGCTGAGCGAACATTGCGATTCTAAACTATCTGCTAGGCACTCAGCTTTATCGATGTCGTCGGACGCGAGTGTGTTATCTGACCTAACTAATGGGGGCATGGTGGCGACAGTGTCCTTACGAAAGGCTCGAGACAGCGCCCAGTACGCCTGGGACGATGGCTCGAGCCCCTCGAGGAGTCTGTCCCACGAGTGACCTCTGAGCTCGTCGAACCGAGCTCTTACCTGCCTCTTGAGGTCGTTGAGAGCTCTACGGTTACTGTCTGTCGGGTACGTGTCGTACTCTCTATTCGCAGCGTTTTTACGCCTTAATAGGTCTCTTAGGTCGTCCGGGACCTCGAATCGCCCGTCCGGGGGCACTATTACCTCTTTAGAGCACGCGTCTAGTGTGACGTTGATGTATTCCGTGAACGAATTTGCCGCCGCTCTCGCTTGCTCAGCGGAGCCGACTATGTCAGGTATCGAGTTAAGTACGGGGGAGTCGTGTGACCTAAGGAGCTCTGCGAACTTCCTCCAGTTCACGATTTTTCTCTTAATGGGGCCAGAGGGGCAGTCTGAGCCTAATTTAATTACTACTGGTCGGTGATCTGAATCTAACTCTGATAACGGTTCTATAGAGCGCAGTCGTAAGGCTACTCTCTGTAGAATCGCTATGTCTAAGACATCTGGCGAGCCTAAATGACTGTAATGTGTAGGCGCTAAGGGGCCGATAACGTCGAAATCGAAAGAGGGATGGCTAACTAACTCGACGAGCGCTCGCCCGTTCGCGTTAACGCGCGTCGAGTTCCATCTCGTGTGTTTGCAGTTAAGGTCCCCGGTCAGAATGACCGAGTCCCCCAAGCTTAAAAGCGCTCTAAAATCGCTCTCAAGCACTGCTTTGGAGGGAGAGAGATAAACCGAAGCTATGATGACTGGCTGATGGCCTGATAAGTGCACCTGACATATCGACGCCTCTAAGTTGGCGAGAGGCGGCGGGTCTAAGGGGACGCAGTGTAGGGATTTCTTATAATAAATGAGAGTACCGCCTCCCCTGTTGGCGATTCTGTCATTTCTAACCAATCTGTAATTCGCGATTTTCGGATCGCGTGAAGCCGGCTTCAAAAAACTCTCTTGAACGCAGAGAATATCGATACAATGCTCTACAACGAATTCCCTAACTAAATCCATATGTGTTTTTATATTGTTCGCGTTGTACGAGCAGATAGTTAGGCCTCGCGGTTTTATTCGCCCAAGTTGCGAGTCGGTTAAGTTTACGTCCCTATTACGATCCGCGAATTTTAATACGTGGGAGCTTCAAAGCGCGTAATCGCGTCAATTAGTCCTGCGTGTTCTAACACGGCCTGCATACGAGCTTGAGGAGCCCCGTTCGAGCTCCTGATTTTGTTCGCGAACACACTAAATTCGCGGACATCGAATGTGGACACGAAGTCCATGACCACCGAGAGGTCGGCGGTCAGAGACTGACCTACGGGCGCGGGGTGGGTCCTAGGCGGGATCGGCATAGGAGCCGGCCTCGCCAGAGGCATTTGCGCGTTACGCGGGCCCGACACGGGGGCCTGTACCGGACGCGGCACGGGCGCCGGGCGTGGCGCCGGGCGCGGCGCGAACGTTTGCGCGGGAATCGCGGGCGTTTGCGCGGGACGCGCGGGCGTTTGCGCGGGAAGCGCCGACGTTTGCGCGGGAAGCGCGGACGTTTGCGCGGGAAGCGCGGGTGTTTTCGCGGGCAACTGCGGGAACCACGCGTTCGTAATGGGCGGTGGAGCGGGTACGTACACCCGGGGGGCTGAGGGCTCCCTGGGTGCCTGGCGGTTAGGCCTCGAAGCCCTACCTTTCTTTGCCCCCGTGCGTGTTACACGCCTGCGCGGGGCCTTGGAGCACCCGCGATAGTTCGCGGGGTGCCCCTGGGTCTCGCACAGAACACAGCTGGGCGGCACTTCTGGGTCCGGGACCTTTCGCGGGCAGTCGGCTGTCCCGTGGTCTCCCAGGCACTTCACGCATCGCGGACGCGCGTAGCAGTTACGGGCCGAATGCCCGTACAGCTGGCAGCGGTGGCACTGCCCTATAAAACCTCGCGATCGCGGAGGCATAACCGTAATGCCCGATAACATACATACCGAGCGTAAGTTGTAGATTTTCTTGCCCTCTGGAGAGAGGTCAAGAATGACCAGCACCATATCGAAAGGCGCCTTGTTCTTTCCACCGTACATACGGTGTACTTCTTGTACTGGCAGGGACTGCGACTTAAGGTCGCTCATGATATAGTCACACTCGAGTTCCTTAGGGACGCCCTTGATGACGACGCGCAGACGGCGCTCGTCCTCTAGGGCGTAGGTGTGGAAACTAATATTGTTCGCTCTCAAGTGAGCGGTCAAAGTCCTGTGGTCGTTAGGCGACCCAAGTTGGATTTTTATACCTTGTTGCGTGGATTTCGCCTTTAAGAAATTCACGCCATGGGCAAGCATCCACGCGGAGATGCTATCCCACGCCTTCTTATCCTGAAGGATAACCGGCGGCGGCGGTTTTACTTTACGCGCTTGGGGCGCGGCGGGCGCGGTCGCGGCGGATGAGTCACCGGAGGCGGGTGACGTCACGGTCGCGGGTGACGTCATCGATGACGCGGCGGGAATGGCGCGAACTTGGGGCGGGGACGTGGCGAGTGAGGCTCGCTTCACCGGGGGAGACGCCTTAACGCGTTTCCCCTTGCGTTTCTTCGCGACGACGGTCTCAAATCCGTCGTTATCCTCCGAGTTTTCCGAGCTGGACTCGGGCCCAGACTCGGCCGCGGACTCGGCTTCCATCGCGGAAGCGCCGTTGCCTTCGCTAGGGGCCGGCGACGATCGGCCGGATTCGGTTGGAGTCGGGCAGCTCCGTTGCGAAGCCTCGGACGGAGACGCCGGGCTCTGGGCGTGGTCGCCGTGCGCGCGCCTAATCCCCTCAGGTACCACGGCGAATACCTCAGGGTAAAATTGTTTAAGAAAGGCCAAGAGGGCCTCCGCGGTCGTAAGATTATTGGGGTCCATCTTCACTGGACCCCCACACGCGAGCTAACTTATATGCTAACACCTTATGAACTACACTTTTTCTAACGTCCCCCTTGCCGCGGGGCAGGGGGTGTGTGTGGCGGAACCTAAGTCCTCGCCTCCTGTGGGAAGCGTAGGGTGTGTATGCGAACACTCCACTTACCTCCCAGGTTAGTACCTGCTCCTTCTTCGGAACCAGCAACACAGCAGCACAGCAACCAGGAACACAGCCGATGGCAGCAAGCAGCGTCGGTCACACACTCACGTAGCGAAATTCGGACAGCGGTCATGCACACGTCCGCTCAGGTCGGCGCTCGAGAGGCGACTGACCGGTCAGATGACATACCGACTTGATGTTATATATTTTCTTTCCCTCCGGCGAGAGGTCAAGAATTACTAGCACCATATCGAATTGTGCCTTAGTCTTGCCGCCGTACATGCGGTGTACTTCGCGGACCGGGTACGCTTTAGACCTAAGGTCGCTCTCGACTTGGTCACAACTAATTTCTTTAGGTACGCCCTTGATGACGACGCGCAGACGGCGCTCGTCTTCAAGAGCGTAAGTGTGAAAACTAATATTTAGTGCTCTCAAATGAGCGGTCAGGGCGCGATGGTCGTTAGGCGACCCTAGATGGATTCTTATGCCGTGCGGCATAGATTTCGCCGAAGTGAAATTCACTTTATGGGCCAACATCCACGCGGAGATGTTGTTCCAGGCCGTCTTGTCCTGTAAAATTACCGGCGGCGGCGGTTTAATTTTACGCGCTACGGGCGCGGCGGGGTCGGATGACGTCACCGTAACGGACGCGGATGACGTCATAGGTGACGCGGCGGTTTTGGCGCGAACGGGTGACGCGTCGGTTTTGGCGCGAACGGTTTTGGCGCCAACGGGGGTCTCTAGAGACGCGCGTTTCTGAGGCGGTGAGGTACCGGCCCTCTTGTTTTTCCTCTTTTTGGTTACGACGGTCTCGAAACCGTCGTCTTCTTCTGAGGCCGAACTGGACTCGGGTCCGGACTCGGATACATACACTCGGCTTCCATCGGGGAAGCCGGTGTCGATCGGCCCGACTCGGAAGGCGTCTTCCTCGCTGGGAGATGCTGGGCTCTCGTTAATTCCCGCATGTGTGCTGATTATTTCGCGGGGCACGGCCGCGTAAACCTCCGGGTAAAAATGACGGAGGAAGGCCAGAAGGGCCTCCGATTTTACGTTTTTGGGGTCCATCTTCCCTGGACCCCCACTCGCGATCTAACTTACTAACTAGCACTCTTAAAACTAACACTTCCTATCGTCCCCCTTGCCGCGGGGCAGGGGGGGTGAGTAACGGAACCTAGGACCTCGCCTCTGGTGAGGGGCGTAGGGTGTGTGTGAGTTCACTCCACTTACCTCACAGGTGTATAACCTGATCCTTCTTCGGAACTCTGGGCAGCCGGTGACGGCAGCGGGCAGCAATAGTCGCACTCGATCACTCGCGAAACGGGAAATCCGGCAGCGAGCATAGACACGTCCGCTCAGGTCGACGCGCAAGAGCTGTCTCTCCAGTCATAACATATTTTAATTGGTAGATTTATATAGAATGATAATAGAAGGGGTGTGGCTATGCGTACATTAGAATCCGCGTGCAAATAGAAAAGTAAAAAGGGGCGGGACTTATGCTGGATTTTCAGCCTTCGGGGCTGGTCGGAGCTTGTCGGGGCTCGTCGGGGCTTGTCGTCCGTGTTACGTGACAAGCGAGGTTTACCGTCGGAGCTCGTCGTCCGCAACAGTAATATATAACTTTTGTCAACATTCTATTGCAGCATTTGGGCATCATCATCCGAAATAAATGGCGTTACCGGGACATTAGTAAAATTTAGAAGGGCAAGTCGTTGCCTAATGCCTACCCTCTATTGCTTTCTTTTTCCATATCTTTCGTGTCTTACGTTGTTCTCTGGGAGTCATTTAGTCAACAGTTTTTATTATTCTTAATCCTTCTTTTTTAAATATTTTTCCTTAACTTTTTGTTTTTGCAATTCATACTTTTTTACACTCAAAAGAGATAATATCCTCGTACTAGCGCATATTAGTTAGAATCCAAGAAAATTTTAGTCCTTGAAAACGATATAAAGTAACTGGAAGCTCGGCGGTTTATTTATATATACGTAGACATATTTTTTCTAGACATTCCCCGCTGGCAGCTGGCTAGGGTCTTTCACCTTAGAGAAAAGAAAACAATAGAAGACAATATTGTTTTAAAATGTCTGATTATCTATTGGCGCCCAGGTGCAAGCGGCGGCGTCTTTAGAAGCGTTGATGCCTTTGTTTGGTTTTGCACGTACAAAATATCAAGTGCAGATTACAAACTCAGATCAGATCAGTTTGAACTATTTATTAGCATGTTGTTTCAAGATGGACTAACCAGTGAAAATGTAGAGGATTTTTTAAGTCTGGTTAATGTACTGACTTTTTTTTTAATAAACTGTTACAAAAAGACATCCCTGAGGATAGCGCAACAGAGCGTTCATACTTTAAAAATAGGTGTGATGTACGTGTAAAAATGTTCATGCTAGAATGAAGTACAACGGACGATTTATCTGTGTGTCTTTTAAGATTACTGATATAATAAAAGTAATACAGAATGGATGGAACGGCAAATATTTTACAGATAAAGACAAGATTATTATTATATATATGGATGGATTGAAATTTGGAGGTGCGTAGATTGTGATTTATGTAAAGTATTATGGTGTTTATTATGTTATTGTTTTCGCAATGACTGTTGTTGGATCCTTTTAAGAAATTTGCACATAAGTCTAATGTATTTCTACTGCCTTCTGGGTGTGGTCGAATTATACTTGTGTTATATTTCCTTTCGTAGACGACTGTATTATTGGGCACTATTAAAACACTTTTTCGTGCTGACTTTTAATTTTCCTTTGTTGTCTGAGCTACCTGATGACTGAGTAAATTTCACAAAAATCCCCTATCTTTATTTTAATAATTACAATTGCAATCTCCCTATACAAGGAGCAAATATCTATATCTTAATCTAATTAATAATCAATACAATGCAAGGGGTGTGGCCAAATTTATGCGTACAGTACATCCGCGTGTAAATAGAATAGTGAAAGGGGCGGGACTTAATGCTAGATCTTGCCATTCGGGGCTCGTCGAGGCTAGTCGTTAGAACCACGTGACAGACTAGTCGGTCGTCGAGGCTCGTCGTTGTTCGTCGACTGCAACACCTTTTTTGAAGAAGTTCTGTGCCGATATTTTCACAAAAATCTGCCTGATTTCATTACGGCATATCCTGTCATCGTTACTGTCATCATTTTGTCATTAAGAAGCATTTGGAGAATAGTCGGTTTTGCATAAATTGCATCTTCATATATAAATTTCAGTTCTATTGCATTACAAATTATATAAATCCAGATACAAACACACCACACATACGTATATCCATTTTCCATCTGTTTGTTTTGTTGTATCTGTAGGACCATAAACCTTCCAGTTTTCAAAAAATCCGACGTTTGATTTAAATGGTCTGTGTGTTCGTTTTTTGAAGATATATCGATGAACGTCTAAATACTGTTCATTTTTTTCTTCCTCTAGATAAAACATGGAAAAAATCAAGATAGAAAATTGTTTTATTTTGAATATCTACAAAACCATCAGTGTTCAGTGTCTATCATTAATGTTTAATGGCATTAGCCAACACTGGTAGTTTTGCAAATGGTTATCAGCTAGCCAATTTCTAAAGCCATCGCTCATTGTGCCATCCATCACAGAAGTTATAATCGCCGTCTTCAAAGAAATGACACTATATTCCATCAGTCGCGCGAGTTCAGTTTGGTCAGCTGCGAAAGCATTAATGACATTATCCGTCAACCAATTTGTTTTTTTTTTAATGACAGAAAATCAGTGCTATCGAGGACATACAGTGGCGTGCAAAAGTTTCGGGCTATCCTATTTTTCATACATATTGCACAGAAATATGATGATGAGAGAAATATAAACGACTGAATATAACAGGTATTCACTTATATTTAATAAATAAATTAATTAATTAATCGCTTTGTTTGTCCGATGTAAGAGAATCCACAATCACAATTAAGCTTGTAAACTCCTGCATCTTGTAGAGGGATGTGGCACTTGACAGGTGGTAAGAATTGATTTATTTTCTTTGGCGGCTTGAAGTAAGTTTTAATTGAAGCTCGCTTTAGGATGTAGCCAATCTTGTCAGTGACTCCTCTCATGTAAGGTAGGACTGCAGGGACGCGCTCGACTGTGGCTGGTTTCACTCAGTCCCTGTGACGTAGGCGCGGCACTTGCAGCTTGTTGTCTCGCAGAACTGGCTTGACATGTTGCAGCTCTCCGGCCAGGTGTTGCTCGTCACAGATCCCTTGTGCTCTCTGAAACAAAGATTTTCCCACGGTAGCCAACTGTGAAGGGTGGTGGTGAGATTCACCATTCAAGTACCTATCTGTATGGGTCTTCTTTCGATACACAGTATGACTCGAAAGTGTTATCTGGGTTACGTATAACTAATACATCTAAGAAAGCTAAAGAATTATTAGACTCCAGTTCCAGTTTGTAAAAGTTCAGTGTATTCTTCTTGCATACTATTGTCCAGTAGCTTCCTTGATACTATTTTGACACAGTCCTCTACTGGTAGGCTGGTAAATAGAGACTGTACATCAAAACTAACCACTGTTTCATTGTCATTGAGTTGTAGATGTTTTATCTCATTAACAAAATGGTAAGAGTCCCTTGTGAACGCTGATGTTTTTTCTCTGAGTGTTGAGAGTACTTTCGCTACTAGTTGGGCCAATTAATAAGTCGGTGTGTCGATTTGACTCATAATTGGACGTAGCGGAGCGTTGGGTTTGTGTATCTTTGGAAGTCCATAAAGTTTAGGCGGCTTTGCACAAGACGGAATAAGGTTTTTAACATCAAGATTCAATGCATCGGAGTGTTTCTTAATTAACTTTTTAGTATTATTTAAAACACTGGTGGTTGGGTCTGTTTTGACCTTTTTATATGTACCTTCATCCGACAAAAGTTGTTTAATTTTGCCATTGTAATCTGATGGATACATCACGACAGTAGCATTTCCCTTATCTGCGCGTAGTATGGTGATGTCTGACCTGCTGCGTAAGTTTTTCAACGCTAAATACTGTACGCTAAATCTAAGAAAGTATTATATCTCGTGACCCTTTAATGTTTCTATTTTCCTTCTCCTTTTGTGTTAGTAAAAGATGCTTTCTTTCATAAATTCTTCCTCTCAATATTTTTATATTTATTTTCTTTCTAGAATGAAAGAAGAATGCTGTATTTTATGATTTCATGCCAATTTTCAACTGCACCAAATATCCAAATTGTTTTTATCATCATTGCTGATCATAAAGGATAATATGGCATCCAATATTTTATAAACCAATGTGCAAATGACGGAAAGTAAAATTTGTTGGCACATGTATAAGTGACTGTACTTTGTACATTCATAAAGACTTCGTAGTATGTAAAATATTTATATAAAAAAAGGAACTTTTACGATTTACCGCATCAGAAAATTGATCATTAACAATATGTTCTGCGTCATCATCAACATCAATTTCTTCGAGTCCACATTATCTAACTGTGGAATTTTAGGCATGAACTTCATTATTCGTTCAACACATTTTTCTTGAAGTTGATCATTTTTTTGAAAACAAATATTTTCGAAAAAATTCAAAAATATATATACTGTTGGAGATTGGAAAATGATAGAGAGTGTACTGTATAAGTAATTATATTAATTTGAATATATAATTTAAATGTTGAATGGTATAACACGAGACGCAAGTGACCGTTGGTAGCCGCCGGTGAATTCGAAGTGGTGGCCCGCCGGCGGCTGGCGCACCCGCAGACAGCTTGACACCGCCCTCTCTCCGCTGCCCTCTCTTCGTCCCTCGCAACCGTGTTCGGTTAGATCGTCACTATAAATTAAATTAACAATAACTCTTATAGCTACTTTTCTTGACATATCCGTCATTTTTTTTTAAGCGCCTAAAAGCAGTTTTCAACATGTGAGATGAACAAATATGAATTAATGTCAATAAAAGGAAATCAAGATGATAATTGCCCTTAGTCTATGTATATGAAACTTGTAGCAGAAATAATGTAATGTATGGTACAGCTTGAACAGAGCCGTCATATTCTGCAACAGGAAATGATTGTGCACCGTCGCTATTACCAAGCAGATTGACGGCGTAATAATATAACCCTTTCTTGAATTTACTTACTGCTACATTGCCTGTAGTATCTGAATGACAAAAGCGATCATCAGTTGACAATAAAAGCTTACAAGAAGTTGCTCTTCCGAAAACAAAATTATTTAATATGGATGTGCAGTATTTTCTTGGATAAAGTTATTGAACATTTTTCCTTTATATTTTGTCTCATATTGTTCGATTAATTGTAAAACTAAAATCGTGTTCATCACGACTTAAATCAAAACTAGAACGATGGTCACTAGATATTTTGTGTAAAATAGCCATGCTTGGAGTACTGTTAAAGTTTGCATAGATCAGGATATCCTGATCTATTGAGGCAATCGATCTATACTTAACTTCAACAGCTGATGAACTTTCAAGATTTTCGCCAAGACGAGTACGTTCGCGACCACGAATAAATCGTCTGTGGCTTTCACCTCGTACATGATAAATAGACGATTTTAGCCTCACTTCGATTTCACATTCATCGTATAAAAAAGGATCACCATTTTAAGAAAATAGAAATTTGGTATACGTTGAGTGCTTACATTTTGCTACTGCAAGAAATGATATGTGTGATTTTAATGCATGAAATTTCGTATATTTAAAAGATAAAACGCAATATCTATATACTATTTCAAAATATTTATTGAATTGGTCAGTCCGTCTATATTGCAATTTTCCATTAGGTAATATTACGGATTCCCAATTTTTTTTGGTACAATTATTGGTTTATTTATAAATTCGATACATTGGATTTCTAATAATATCGATGAATTTTATTACTTGCTTTCTCAACAAGTTTCATATATTTTGACTGCTTCTTAAGTCTTCCTGGCCTTAACAATATCTTTCGGCATCCGCGAGTAGGCGTCTCCCAGCGGGGCAGGTGGTGGCCGGGTTCCATGCGGGGCTTTCGACATTCCAGTCGCCTGCAGCTAGCGACGGGATAGTGTCGTCCAACTACGGTCTTGTTACTTTCAGGTCGATGCGTGAATTCTTGGGGCGGTGGATGGCGTAGATATGTAGAGACACATTGTCGACGCACAGTTCCACTCCGAAGGCTTGAAATGCTGGTGAGTTCTTTGTGTATGACACCTCTCCTGACCAGTACTGGTTGTATCCAGGAAAGTTGATAGCGTCAGGCGGTCCCAGATGTGTCTCGTTTATGAGAGCGACGTATACGCTTTGCTCTCTCAACGTTCACTGCAAGGTCTTCTAACTGGCCAGGCCGCGGGCGTTCCAAAAGAATGAATGAATAAATTGCGTCCAGGTCTTCTCACACCCCCGGCAAGGGGAGTGGAGTAATGAATTCAGGGCATAGCCCTCTGGCCATGATTTCTATCTCCGCCCACTAATATGAGCGCGTCCCTGTGAGGGCCTTTCCAAGGCCCTTTAGGTGTCTTTTATGGAGAGGTGCTGCCCGGGCGATCAGCCCAGCCGGGTGAGACCCATTCGGTGGGCGGGCGTGCCAGGGAGTTATGTCCCTGATGTAGGTGTGTTGGGATTCCTCCGTCTTCTCAAACATCCCCTTGCTTAGGCGACGGACGAAATCGTCGATGCTCTCGATGCGCAAATCCCGCTGTATAGTTGCGTTCTTCACGTATCGCGGAGCGCTGACGACTCTTCGTAAGGCGATCAACTGCTGTGTCCATAGGCGTTTCTTCTGGTGTTCAGAGAATAGGGCGTACCAAGCTGGGGCTGCGTAAGTCAGTCTGGATCTAATAGGTTTTATAGACTCCGACATTCGCACGCAGTGGTAGCGTAAACTTTAGCACGGATCGAAGCAGGGCCTGCGCTGCCTTGGAGTTGTTGACCGCTTGTGTTACTTGAGGCTTGAAGTTGAATCTGCTATCTATCTGGACTCCCAGGTACTTCGCTGTGGGTATCCATGTGATGGAAGTCCTCTCCTTGACGAGGGGTGGTGGCCGGCATTTCTCACGACTGATGGAGACTGCCTGAGTCTTTGCGACGTTGACCGATAGTCTCTAGTCACCTAGCCATGCGGGAAGTGCGTCCAGGGCTCGTTTCATCTTCATGGGGGCGTGGTTGGCGTTTATGGATGTGGTGATAAGCGCCACGTCGTCCGCGAAGAGTGCGAAAGTCGTACCAGCTGTCTTGGGGGTGTCGTCCGTGTATAATGCGTACAGGCTCGGCGATAGGACGCTGCCTTGTGGGACTCCGGCTTTTATGGCTCTTGTGCTTGAGTGACAATCCTCTACGCGGACGTAGGTGTGGTCCTGCAGGAAAGATGCCACTAATGCCCTTAAGCGCCTAGGTGTGTTGGTGTTCATAAGTTTCCATATGAATCCTTCATGCCACACTCTATCGAAGGCTTTTTCGATGTCGAGGAAGGTCGCAATGGAACTCTCTTTCCTGTTAGCGGTAGCAGTGATGTAGTGGATTACTCGTGTGAGTTGCAGGGTGGTCCAATGGCCGTATCGAAACACAAACTGTTCTGGGCGCGGCTGTAGATGCTCTTGGAGGAGGTTGAGAAAGAGTCTCTCGAACAGTTTGGAGGTCTTGGACAACAGCGTGATAGGCCTACATCCTTCTGGCTTAAGCAGGATCCAGCGATCATATAAACACACGTTTAACGCACGTTGTTCACGCTTGTCAGGCGCAACCGTGTCTTTACCAAATGTTTAAAAATTTGTAGGAGTGGTATGGGCCTTGTTTAAGTGAACTTTCTTTCTTTGTACAAAACCACACGGAGAATAAACTCTTTGGTCATACAGAAAAACGCTTTCAAGTGTAGGTACTCTCGTTCCCCTTGTCCCCTCCTCCCCTAGGACAACTACTGTTGTTAAAATCAATGTATTTACATACAGTTACAAATATCAAACAATTCTGTAACACTTTTTTGTTTCCATTCTTGTAACTTAACTTTAAAGTTTTCAGTTTGCTTACATTTTGGATAGCGTAAAAAATGTAAGTACATATCGTTGTTACTTTTCATCATTGGTTTTTTCATCGTTGAGCCGTAGTTGCTTGTTACGCGTAGTCTTGTGTTGGTGTGGGCTCCGTGTCCGTGTCGGCTCGAAAAATGAACACTGCGTTTTCAATGGAAACTTTTTGTGCGGTTGTTCTTGTTTCTTATTTTTGCCCCGCAGTTTGCGTTGGGGCATTAGGTAAGGGTTGTTCGCAGCTGCCATCAGTGAGGTGCAGTCACTCTCGAGTAAGGCCGGCGCTGTTAGTGTGGCTGCCGGTCTTGTTTTCGGTGTGATTGTGGCTGTTATTGCCACGGCGCCGGCTTTCTTGTTTCTGGCTTCTTTTATAAACAGAGCATTTTGCATAGTTTGCCGCATGGTCGCCACCGCAGTTTACGCAAGTGGCCGGGGCTTCTTTGGGGCGAGGGCATTCTCGAGCGCTGTGTTCTTCTCCGCAGCGTACACAGACAAGACGACGATGGCAGCTATGGCTTGAACGCCTGAATCCCTGGCATATGTGGCACTGTGCAGGGCCTTTCTTTGCTCGCCAGGCCTCGATGTTTATTCCTGGCATGTATAGCAATTCTTTCGTGTTATACATATATTCCCGGTAATAGACCGGGAGTGTTAGCGAGTATCGCTAGGAAGATGCATCCTGGCCTGCCTTGACGGGCTTTGATGGGCTTGATGAATTTGGGTTTGTAGCCGAACTCTTCTAAGGCGTATTCTATATCTGATGGATCTGTTTCCACTGGGAGGCCTGCGATGGCTACTTTGACACTTCTCTCAGACGGTAGCGAGTATGAAAACCAAGATATGTTTTCTTGTTTTTCAGGGTCCGTAAGATATTTCTGGATCACTCTGTATTAAATGTCTGATTCTCGTGTGAATTTCACCCCTCTGCGGCTCTGCCATATAGGCGAGCGTTGGGTGAGTGTCCGAGCTTTTCTCTCAGGGCACGGAAGTGGCTCGCCCAGTTTAGTAGTGTTTCCACCATCAGCGGCGAGTATTTTGATCTTGTAGATGCGGCGGGGTCCATGGGGGTTGTTTGAAGTGGCGGCGGGTGGGGTGCGGAGCGCTCCGGCGAAGGTTTTGTGACTCCGTAGTCTGGGGTCTTTGGTTGGTCTGTCTCATTTTCGTTGATAATGAATTCCGGTGAGCGATGCCGTCTGATTGAAGTGGTATCTGTATCCATGGTTTCTGTAGAGTGTAGCGCCGGACCGGAGGTTGTGTTCGTGGCGGCTGTCGGAGGCGTTGTGAAAAACTTACACAAATATAGTTTATTAAAATTTAAACATTTGAATTAGAATTTAAAAAATAGAATTACACTTGAAATAGAAATAGTATTTTGGAGATGTGTTTGAGACGACAATTGAAGTAGAACTGAACTAGACTATGCTACAGAGATATAATGTAACCATATCCTAAGGGTTTTAGTCAGCAGTCTTAGGCTAAGCATTCCTCCATACAATTAACAATATTGTGGCAACACCCCTTTTCCATGGGGCGGAAAAAAGTCCAGTGCGAAGAACGGTGTTGAAGAGCCTGACGAGTGTGGCGATGGTTGGGCGCGGCAGATGGCGCAGCGCTCCATTCATCACACCGTCGGGCCTTGGGGCTTTCCTTGGCTTCAATCCCGCTATCCCCTTTCTCACCTGGGAGGGCGAGAGAAAGAGAGGAGATTCACTGGATGGAGGTGGCGTGCGGAGGAGATGGGCGATTTTTTCAGCTGTCTCATTGTGGAACTGGGCGTCCTTGCTGGGGTTTGGAGAGAACTGAGATGCCAGGTGATCGGCAAAGATCTGAGCTCTCTCCAAGGAGTCATAGTTGGCGTTCCAGAAAAGTATCCTTGCTTTAGCCATGGCGGAGCAGGGATACCATTCCGTTCAGTACCACGGCGGTGGGGTCCCCTCCTGAGGGACGTCCTTTAAGACCTCAATCGCTGCGCACAGAGTGGCGTTCGACTGCGGAGCGTTGCTTGGGAGTTGGGCAGCCCGCGTGACTGATTGTGCGCGGTTGTGGGTGCTAGGGCTACCGTTGTTGTGATAGTAGTTAAGGCTGCGAGTTGAGCTGCTGGTGTAGGGGCTGATTTTGGGTAGCATGTGTCTGAGCTCCGACAATATATTTGATTGCCTGCATTCGTGCTTGAGGGCCTCCGTTCGAGCTCCTGAATTTGTTCGCGAACACGCTATGTTCGCGGACGTCGAAACTTGATACGAAATTCATGACCACCGAGAGGTCTGCGGTTAGAGACTGACCTACGGGCGCGGGGAGGGTCCTGGGCGGAGTCGGCATGGGAGCCGGTCTGGAGACGGGCATTTGCTTGTTACGCGAGCCCGAAACGGGGGCCTGCACCGGACGCGACACAGGCGCCGCGCCCGGTTATTATGTTATTATTATATTTCTTAAAGTGGATTTTAACTAAGTACTGGGGCGGACAACAAATGAATTATTTATTTGTATTTAAACACAAACTATATTTCTTATAATTTACATATGTATGTATCGCTTGGCTGCTTAAATATTAGTTAAGATGTAAATCAGTGCGTGCGCCGGCCGGTCGACGCATTATATAACGTTGCTCCTCTTTGCCCCCGCTCCCCGCTCAGGTGCGTCGTAGACAATATTTATATTTTGAGACTATCCATGTCTGAGCAGAGAGATCATTACTTGCAGGACCACTTCTGTGGGGTCCTGGCCGTTTCTTATCGTGACGAGCACGTTCTTCGGAATTTCAATGGCTGCGTCCACGGTTTTCTAGTCTTTTATTGACTGGCCTGGGGTGGCTCGTGTGGCGGCTGGTGATTCTTGACGGGGTGTTGCTTTCGTTTGTTGGGTGGTGGCATTGAAGTTGAAGGGGGCTGCGCTGGTTATGTTGTACTTCGTTGTAGAGAAATTGAAGCTTGGCGGCTTGGCCGCGTCTTGAGGCCGCGGAGTTGGAGCCTTGGTTTGAGTTGTGAATGTTGGATTCTCAACTATGAGATTGGAGCGACGGCGAGAGTAGGCGCTTTTATTGCGCCGTTACTGTCGCAGTTGGGTGAGGTTTTTTAATAAGATACCACAGATGCTATCTGTCGTTTAAAAAAATATGATAGGCTAAGCCTACTATATGTCAATATATAAATATTATTTTTCCATAAATTATAATTATTAATGTCAATAATGTCAATTTTTTTTTTTTTTTAATATTTGAATTTAAATACTTACAAGTAGTTAAAGTGTGCATTAAATTATTAATGTCATATCTTAACCTATTTTCCTGAGGCAATTTATTTAAATAAGGTAGTGTAAACAATAAAATCTTATTTATGTTTAATTGTTGTAATTTATTTAAAATATTTTCCATTGTACTCTTGTTTACATTACCCCTTCTCCCAATTAATATAATGATAGTTGTGTTGGGACAGTAAGCCTCACTTAAGATGCTATTTATTATATGATTATAAGTGGCTCCGGGCATGCAATGATTGATAACTCCCTGGCCCCCACAAAAGTCATTCAGTAATACACCCATACCTTTCTCCAACTCATCACTATAAATTTTTATATATTTTTTCTTAGGAAGAGGTACAGATTGCGAGGGTTGTATATTATTAAATTTATATTTGGGCTCGGTGTGAGTTCCCACAGGCTGAGTCAGGTGGTCATTATTTATGCTACTATTTAACTGCCCTGAAGGACTTGAAGGTGAAAGGTGGCATTCACAAAGATGGTCTTTAATGAGTCAAAACGCTCAAAGTTATTATTACTAAGTTTCACCAGGTCATCCATGGCAGGTATGTGCTCAGCAATTTCTTTCTGAGCAGTATTGTATTTACTGGTTAATGTGTCTAAGCTATACTTCAAATTTGTAATCTCAGACTGCAGTGTGCGGACATCGGCCTCATAGTCATTTTTAAGAATATTAATCTCTTGACAATAAGATATCATTTTTGTTCTTATTGCTATTTTCTCTTTGCAAATGTTATTATACTTTTTATATATATTTTTTGTTTTTAATAATTGATGATATTTTTTAATTAATTTATTTATTTTAATGTATTTTTTTAGTTTATTTATATATCACAAGTCAAATCTATTACACTAGTATTCTTTTTCAAAATTGGGACGAAGGACACCAAGTTTGGTGCATTCTCAACCAATTCACTGTATAGACATTGGGTTTGAGAGGCTGTTAGATTGTGGTTCATATTTTTAAGATCAATAATTTGTTTCTTGGCCTCATGCAGCTGGTGTCTCAATTCACCATTGAGTTTAAGGGCTTCCTCATATCCATCTCTGCACTGGTCAAACCCATTGACTATTTTGAGATTTTCATTTTCAGATTCAGATTTTCATTTTCTTCCATTACATTTGTACATTGAAGATGCATTTGTGACATATCGTTTTTTAATTCAGTATTTTTCTTGAAAATCTGCTCTAACTCTTTTTCATTGTCATCTCTTTCCCTTAACAACTATTCACACTGTGATCTGTATGTCTTTAACTCCTGGAGCGCCAGCTGGAGTTGTTCCTCCGCCTGGCGCGCCTTGGTTCCACGAGTCATCATTTTTATGCGGATATTAGAGTATGACACAATAATTAAATTATTATTAATATAATTTCCATCGTATGTACGGGTAGTGTGGACAATCTAATATAATTTTATTATTTATTTACTTAACAATTTATGACAAAATCGAGGAAAGAAGTTACAATGTTAAAGATTTAATTTAAATCTTGAGTTCGTTACCTGTACGATGACAGCTGACGAACACAACTTATCTTTTTGATACTCCTGTTATGCACATATATCAAAATTTTACACTTACTTTTACTTTTATTTTACTTCGTCGAATGACGTCGGGTGAAGCGGTTCGCCCGAGGGAGGCATGGCGGCCCATGCTGTGACCTCTGAGTCAATCGCGTGAACGTGACCCGGGTCACACGGTTGAATGCTAGGCGAACACTGCGATTTGAAGCTATCTGCAAGACATTCTGCTTTATCTAAGTCGTCTGACGCGAGCGAGTTGTCTGGCTTTACGAGAGGGGGCATCGTAGAGAGTAACTCATCTCTAGAATCATCATCATCCGAAGGCTCGAGCCTTTCGAGGAGTCTGTCCCACGAATGCCCTCTCAGCTCGTCAAATTGAGCCCTATCCTGTCTTTTGAGGTTATTTAACGCGCTGCGATTTCTTGCACACGAGTATGTGTCGTGAGCTCTCTTGGCTGCGTTCTTGCGTCTGATTAGGTCCTTTAGGTCGCGCGGGACCTTGAAACGCCCATCCGGAGGCACAGCTATGACGCGTGAACATGCATCTATAGTGTTATTGACGTACTCGGTGAATTTACTGGCTGCGGCCTTCGCTTGGTCGGCAGAGTCGATGATGTCAGGTATAACATCGTGTAGGGGTGAATCTTGCGACCGAAGAAGCTCGGCGAACTTATTCCAATCTACAATATTTCTAGTCAATGGGCGTGAAGGGCGGTCGTGACCTAGTTTAATAACTACTGGCCGGTGGTCTGAGTCTAACTCGGATAACGATTCTACGGAACGTAGTCTTAGGGCTACATTCCTAAGAATCGCTATGTCGAGGACCTCCGGCGTGCCTGTGTGGCCAAAACGAGTGGGCGTCAGTGGCCCTATGATTTCGAAATCTAAGGACGGGTGACTGGCTAACTCATCGAGCTTTCGCCCCTTAGGGTTAATACGCGATGAGTGCCAGCGCGTGTGTTTACAGTTGAGATCCCCGGTCAAAATGCCCGAGTCTCCCATACCGAGTAGCGACCTAATGTCGCTCTCTAGCACTGCTTTGTCGGGCGAGAGATATACCGATGCTATAACGACCGGCTGATGGCCGGTCATGTGAACCTGACATACCGACGCTTCGATGTTCGCGAGAGGCGGCGGATCTAAGGGGACGCAATGTAACGTATTCTTAAAATAAATGAGTATGAGTGAGTCTCTTGTACGCAGAGAACGTCTATACTATGATCTGACATGAAATCGCGAACTAAACCTATCTGAGTTCTAATGTTATTCACGTTATACGTGCAGATAGTAATACCGCGGGGTTTCGTTCGACCTAGCCGCGAATCGGGTGTACGAACTATTGTGTTGTTGACCGCCATTGGAAATTTAATACGCGGGGGCTTGGAAGCTCGTAATAGCTTCGATTAGGCCTGCGTGCTCGATCACGGCCTGCATGCGCGCCTGAGGGGCGCCGTTCGTGGCGCGTATTTTACTCGCGAATACGCTTAGTTCTTGAATGTCGAGCGAACCGACGAAGTCCATGACCACTGAGTCAGAGGCCAGGGACTGACTCGCTGGCATCGCGGGGGCTACGCGAGCCCTTGGCGGGGGCAGCGCGGGCTGCTGAGCCGGGACTGAGCGCGGAGCGGGTGCTTGCGCCGGTCGTGGCACCTGCGACGGTTGGGGCTTGGGCCTCGGGGCTGCCGACGGGCTCGCTACCGGAGCTGCGGGACGTTATGCGGGAGGAGCGGTGGTTTTAAACTACGCGTTAGTGGTTGGGGCTGGCGCAGGAACGAACACCCGGGGTGCTGAGGGCTCCTTGGGTGCCTGCTGGGATTGACGGAAGGGCTTCGAAGCCCTCGCTTTCTTGGCCCCCTTGCGCGTATGCGTACGCCTGCGCGAGGCCCGGGAGCACCCGTGATAGTTCGCGGGATGCCCCTGGGTCTCGCACAGAACGCAGCTGGGCGGCACGTTAGGGTCTGGGACCTTGCGCGGACAGTCGGCTTTTGCGTGGTCGTCTAATCACTTCACGCACCTTGGGCGCGCGAAACAGTTTCTGGCCATATAGAGTGACCATATAGCTGGCAGCGATGACACTGCCCTATTACGCCCCGTGCGTACGGCGGCACTACTTCTATGCCAGTCAGATGGCAGACCGACTTTATGCTATAAATCTTCTTCCTCTCCGGCGAGAGGTCGAGAATCACCAGCACCATATCGAATGGCGCTTTAGTTTTGCCGCCGTACATGCGGTGGACTTCGCGGACTGGTAGATTTTGCGACTTAACGTCGCTCTCTACTTGCTCTACGCTTAATTCTTTGGGTACGCCCTTGACTACGACGCGCAGACGGCGCTCGTCTTCCAGGGCGTACGTATGGTAACTAATGTTTTTCGCTCTCAAGTGAGCGGTTAGCGCACGGTGGTCGTTAGACGACCCCAAATGAATTTTAATGCCGTGTGGCATCGATTTGGCCGACGTAAAATTGACCTTATGGGCAAGCATCCACCCGGAGATGCTGTCCCAGGCCGTCTTGTCCTGAAGAACCACCGGCGGCGGCGGCTTCGGTTTACGCGCTTCGGGCGCGGCTGGGGCGGATGACGTCACCGGTACGGACGCGGATGACGTCATAGGTGACGCGGCGGTTTTGGCGCGAACGGGTGACGCGGCCGTATCGGCGCCAACCTGGCGCGGCGTTTAGCGTGAGTAACGAAACCTAAGACCTCGCCTCTTGGTGAAGGGCGTAGGATGTGTGTGATTTTATTCCACTTACCTCACAGGCGTGAAACCTGATCCTTTTTCGGAAAGCTGGGTAGCGGGTGACGGCAGCGGGCAGCAACAGTCGCACTCGAACACACGTAACGGAATCCTAGCAGCGAGCATAAACACGTCCGCTCGGGTCGGCGCGCAAGAGACGACTTCTATATGAATCTACACCACAGCGTGGGTCATCTCACATCCCCGCAAGGGGAGTAGGAAAACAGTATCAGGGCATAGCCCTCTGACTGTGGTTTGAAACGCCGCCCACTAATATGGGCGTGTCCCCGGAGGAGTCCTGCTCGGACTCATGATGGTAGTAGACAGGGGAGTGCCGTATGTGTCGCGGGCGGTCAGCCCAGCCGGTTTTAGACCCGCTGGTGGGAAGTCCGGCCAGGCGATCAGCGACCGGCGACAGCGGCTCTCACCCTGTCACGGATGATTGGAATCCCTGGGGTACGCCCTCCTGTCCGGTGGGTGGGCGTGCAGAGGAGCTATGCCTCTGATGTGTGCGTGATCGGAGGCGTCAGCTCACGCGTACGTATTGTAGGCGAGTCTACGTATAAAATCTTCAATGCCCTCTATGCGTAGGTCACCCTTTATCATGGCGTTCCTCACGTATCTGGGAGCTCTGGTGATCCTTCGGAGGGCCACGGTTTCCACTGCAGTGATCCTGTTTTTCTGGTTTTCCGATGTGTATGAGAACCATGCTGGGACTGCATACGTTAAACGGGAGCGGATGTACGTTTTGTAGATTCCGATTTTTGTACGCAGCGGAAGCGGCGATGTAGTTATCGGTGTCAGTAAGTTAAGGGCTACCTTAGCGTTGTTGACAGCATGGGTCACCTGCGGGACCATGGTGAGCCTCCTATCCACCACGACTCCAAGGTACTTCGCTTTATGGACCCAGGGAATGGCTTAATTGTTGAGAATTAATGGTGGCGGCATCTTCCGGTTGAATCCCATGGTTATGGCCTGCGACTTGGCAACGTTGATGGTTAGTCGCCATTTCGCAAGCCAAGCTGGTAGGGCATCCAGCGCTCTTTGTATTTTCGCAGCGGCATGGGTGTCTTTCAGTGACGTGGAGATGAGTGCCACGTCGTCTGCGAAAAGTGCAAGGGATGCCTCCTTGACGGAGGGGATGTCATTCGTATAGGCGGCGTAGAGTGTAGGCGATAGGACGCTGCCCTGCGGGACGCCTGCGGTAATGGGTCTTAAGCCGGAGTGGACGTCTTCTACCCTAACGTAGAATTGGCGATTGTGCAAGAAGGAGGCTACAACTCTGAGCACCCTCTTCGGCAACGGGATGGCTTCAAGTTTGTGGAGAAGGCCCTCGTGCCACACACAATCGAACGCCTTCTCCACATCCAGAAACACTGCCGTGGCGCTCTCTTTTTTGTTAGTTGCTGCCGACAACTGGTGCAGCACTGTGGTGGTGCAGGACCTGAAGCGTGGTGGAGTGCCCGTTTCTGAAACCAAATTGTTCCGGTCTTGGAGTGAAGTGACCTTGAATGTGCTTCAGTAGGAGCTTCTCGAACACCTTTGATATGGAGACAGTAGGGTGATGGGTCGATAGCTCGAGGGCAGGAGGACGTTTTTTCCCTGTTTCGGCAGTAGGATGACTTCCCCAGTCTTCCAGGGCGTGGGAAAGTATCCCGTGCGCATTATAGCGGTGTAAAGCCGGGCGAGTGCCGCTACGGTCTGGCGTGGTAAGTGGTGCAATGCTCCGTTAGTGACACCGTCCGATTCTGGGGCTTTACGAGGCTTCAGAGTGCTGATGGCTTCCTTGACCTGGCTAGGTGAGAAGAACACCGGATTGTCTGTCTCGGGTATGAATAGTTGAAGAATCTCTCTGGCTCTAGCTTCGATTAAGTGCAGGTCGGGGTCGTCTTCTTGAGGAGGGCTGGGTGAGAACTGGTTCGCGAGATGATCCGCGAAAATCTCCGCTCTGTCCAGCGCCCTGTATCTGGGGTTACCGTCGGGGTGTTGTAGAGGTCTAATAGGGGGTTTGGTGTTAGTAAGCTGGCGACAGAGCCGGTGAAGGGATGGGAGGTCCTCATTCGCCTCGTCCAATCTTCTCTCCCAACTGTCTGCTGCTTCAGAAACCAGTTCCTTCCTGATGGTCTCTATGAGAGTGTTTAGTCTCGTTTTGATGACTGGGTCTCTATTCGATTGCCAGAGCCTATGAAGCCTCCTCTTCTCTTCAATGAGGCACCTTAATTGATGAGGTAGTGGGGGAAGGCGCCTGGATTTGGGTGGAGCAGACTGCACCCTCTGCTGCTTCACGGATGGCTTCTGTGATGGAGTTTGTGAGCGAGTCGATACCCTCCTGAGTGGTTGGAGCTTCCACTCTTTGGGGAGTACGTGAGACAAGATGGTCGGTGAATGCTTGCCAGTTCGTTCGGCGTCTTGATGTTACATGGGCGGCTCGAATGGGTGATGCCAGTACAGTCGCTAAGACCGGGAGGTGGTCGGACTCGGAGATTCTTGAGGTTGCAGCCTCTTTCAAAGCACGCTGAAACGTGCCTTTCAGATTCTTTGACCCCCCCACAACTTTGAGAATAATGCCCACATCGTTCTTTATACAGTCACTGAGCGCAACCGATGTGCGCCCATCCCCGTCCTCCACTTTCGCCACCCTTCTCATCTTGTGGGCTTGCGATGTTAAAGATGCCATTTCCTCTTCAGAAATGCCCGACGCCCTCTCCTTCTTGCGCGGAGTGAGCTCCTCAAGAGTCTCTTCCACGCTAGAAGCAGAGGACAGAATCTTTCTCCTCTTCTTCGTCTTCTTCAACGTCTGGTCGACACACGACGATGACGCCTTGGTCGACCCCTCCGTACGGCGGCTAGAGTCCAAATCTAGCACCAAGAGTTCTTCTAACTCTCTGTTCTCTATAAATAGTTTTGTGTTTGTTTTATTTGAATCCATACTTGATCCCACGAGTATGGGGGATATACGTGGTCCATCCGCAGAGTGCCCCCTGGCTGCGGATAAGCCTAGGGTGTAACCCGCTAGAGAGTCGGCCGGTTCTCTAGCGGAGGAAGCAGTAGCGACGGAACCACCCATCAGCCATGCATCCCCTCACGCTGCTAGGCCACTTAGGATTTGGGGTGATTTTTTATAGAGGTTTTCTTCCTCGCAGCCCGGGCAATGAAGCGAAGGCTCTCGGTTCTAGCTACCGGCCACTAGACATGACAACGACACCGGTAGCCAGGGTTACGAGGTTCGCTGGAACGCTACACCCCTGTGCTGGTCTGGCTGCACCCGCCGGACCCGCTCCGACTGCGCAAAGACGCAGAAAGGTGGGCAGATGAGCGCCCACCGAAACGCGAGTGTAATGCTCGGTCGCAATGCCGGGCTCCCCCAAACTAATTATTTACACTATTTACACAAAGTATGAAACTAACCCTAACCATTTATACCTATATACAAAGGTAATGCCCAGCAGTGCAGCGAGGCAGCCACCGGACCCACCCCAGCCGCAACAAATGCGCCCCGCAGACGCGTAAGCGCCCACCCCCTGGTGCTTTACTGTCAGGGTGTGCTCCCTTAAACCGTGGGGTTAACAAACCGCTAAAGGCACGCCCATGGCTACTGGTTTTGGTCCGCGCCGGATTGCTCTGGTACCACCCACTCACGAAGAGCGAGTGGCGTTCCCCTATCCGCCACCTGGGGACGCGCCCGGTAGGAGTCCAGCAACTTCCCCGGGACTCACCCCCCCTGCTCCGCGGCAAGGGGAACGCTAGTTTAACGCTAGGAAGTGCTAGTTTTTAAAGTGCTAGATTTAAGATAGATCGCGAGTGGGGGTCCAGTGAAGATGGACCCCAAAAACCCTAGTTCGGAGGCCCTTCTGGCCTTCTTGAGACAATTCTACCCCGAGGTGTACGCGGTCGTACCCCGGGAGATTATCACACACGTGGGCTACACGGATAGCCCAGCCTCGCCGAGCGTGGAGGCGTCCCCGCGCTCATGCCCGCCGCTCCCCGAGTCGGGCCGAACGACTCCGATCCTTTCCGAGCCGGCCTCCCCGATGGAAGCCGAGTCCGCGTCCGAGTCTGGACCCGAGTCCAGCTCGGCCTCCGATATAGACGACGGGTTCGAGACCGTCGTCTCCAAGAAGCGTAAGTCGAAGCGCGCCGGCACGTCACCGCCCCAGAAGCGCGCGTCGCGAGACTCCCCGCCACGCCCCGTTGGCGCCGAAACGGCCGTTCGCGCCAAAACCGCCGTTCGCGCCGCGTCACCGATGACGTCATCCGCGTCCGTACCGGTGACGTCATCCGCCCAAGCCGCGCCCGAAGCGCGTAAACCAAAGCCGCCGCCGCCGGTGGTTCTTCAAGACAAGACTGCATGGGACAGCATCTCCGGGTGGATGCTTGCCCATAAGGTCAATTTTACGTCGGCCAAATCGATGCCTCATGGCATCAAAATTCAGTTGGGGTCGCCTAACGACCACCGCGCCCTTACCGCTCACTTTAGAGCGAAGACGATCAGTTTCCACACTTACGCCTTGGAAGACGAGCGCCGTCTGCGCGTCGTAATCCGGGGCGTACCAAAAGAGATTATGTAGAGCATGTGGAGAGCGACCTTAAGTCGCAAAACCTGCCGGTCCGCGAAGTGCATAGAATGTACGGCGGCAAGACAAAAGCGCCATTCGACATGGTGCTTGTTATACTTGACCTCTCGCCGGAGGGGAAGAAGGTTTATAATATAAAGTCGGTCTGCCATCTGACCGGCATCAGTTAATCATGCCGTGCGCGCGTCCAAATGACACCCACCATTTTAAAACCATAATAATATTGTTTATTATCAAATCTCCTCAATCAATCGAGTCTAGTCTTTCGATTTTATTATTATTACTCACTGAATTTTCTATTATACGAACGAAACTTTCTTTCTCTCTCTCTCTCTCTCTTTCTTTCATTTTCACATGAGAAATTTATTTATATATTTATATATAATATATAAAAGGTTAAATTTATCAATTCAATATTATATTTCGTGTCCTGTGTCAAAAAGAAAATAAAAAAATAAATTAAAAAAATACATAATATGTTACATATCTAATAAACGAGCGTCATGTATGTATGTATGTAAGTAATGAATATCGGCACACGACACTAGCACCGGAGGACGTTCTCTACGTATGTATCTCGACGATCCGATTATTATTATTATGATGATGATGATGACGATGATGATGATATTATACTCGTCGACGACACTATCTATCTGTGTATGTGTATTTTGAGCTATGATCTTCCTCTCGTTCATATCAATCGACTACACAACACCACACCACACTCAGCAAACACACACGAGAGCCCCCTACCGGGGGACCGAACCGGGACCGTCCGCCCGCGCCCGACTGCCCGACTCCCGACTCCCGCCGACCGGTGTACCTACCTACCTACCTACCTACCTACATAGTATTTTCCTAAAGATATCTCCTAATTTTAATTTCTACTATTACAACTACAACTTATTTATGTACATAATATCTACCTGCGGCCTACGCGACGCATCGCAATAACAGTTCACCGTCCGTCGTCGTTGTTTCGTGATCGTGAGTCGTGACATTTCGGAATTTTTAGCGCCCGAGAGAACGAGACGGAGATATAGAGCTCTATAAAGAGGGCGACTCTGCATGCTGTATAACTGGCATGCTGTATAACTAGTCGCCTCTCGAGCGCCGACCTGAGCGGACGTGTGCATGACCGCTGTCCGAATTTCGCTACGTGAGTGTGACCGACACTGCTTGCTGCCATCGGCTGTGTTCCTGGTTGCTGTGCTGCTGTGTTGCTGGTTCCGAAGAAGGAGCAGGTACTATCCTGGGAGGTAAGTGGAGTGTTCGCATACACACCCTACGCTTCCCACAGGATGCGAGGACTTAGGTTCCGCCACACACCCCCCCCCTGCCCCGCGGCAAGGGGGACGTTAGAAAAAAGTGTAGTTATAAGGTGCTAGTATATAAGTTAGCTCGCGTGTGGGGGTCCAGTGAAGATGGACCCCAAAAATCTTACGACCGCGGTTGTTGTTATGTTATCTTAATTGAATTGCTGTTAGCCCTATGGGCCTTGACAGCGTAACCGTTTGGGGGGGACGAGCTAGTAAGCTCGTCCTCAAAGTCTTAGAGCCTATAATAGCTGGCTCGGAAAAAGGAGCGGAGGCGTATTCTCACCTCCGGATATTAACTGTGGAAATTACAATGAAAATTAAAATTACAAAATTTTAAATTAATGAAAATTGGAATTATACATTACCCGAAGTGGAGTGAAATGTATGTACTGTGAGTGTAATTGTGTATTACTGAGTGAGTACGACCATACTACGATGATCGTCTAGCAGGAGTCCCGACCGCGCCCGATCGCGGCCGAGGTATAACGAATCTTGGCGGTCTGCGTCGTCGCCGGCGGCGACGCAGCCGAGTTCGTGTATTGAACGGGAACGCGGCGTTCGCTAACGTTATAGCGTCGTCTGGGTCTGTAAGTATGTTCCGCGGGCGTCTTGAACACGGGTCGTTTGACTTCGGCGTGTACGAACACATTTGCCCCACTAGCGGGTTAGGGTGCGATGCCGCCGTGTCGAAATGCCTTTGAGAGGCGTCTTTGACGAATTTTTTAACCGAGACTAGTTGTTCGAAGTCCCTGTGTAGGTCTGTATTTCTTACGTACCACGGGCAGCCTGACGCGATACGTAAGAATTTATTTTGAAGTGTCTGTAGCGTGTCGAGATTCACATGAGCGAATGCGACACTGGCGTACGTCATAATAGGGCGAATGCAAGTTTTGTATAATGTCAACTTATTTCTAAGAGACAGTTTACTTCGCTTGCATAGAAGGGGGTATAATCTACTTAGGACGAATGCGGCCTTTCTACGGGCTTCGCGAAGGTGCGGCTTGAAAGACAGTTTACTGTCGAAAGTGACTCCTAAATATTTAACCTGTTTTTTTTCCAGGGAATCGGCTTGCCTAGGAGACTGACCGTCGAGACGGAGTCGTAACGGCGCAGGGGAAACAGTAGAGCTGCGCTCTTATCTGGATTCACCTCGATCCTCCATCGGCGGAACCAGGCGCCTATGGCGTCGGCCGCTTTCTGGAGGCGACGGTGAATTTGATCTTTCGACCAAGAAGTAGTGTAAATCGCGGTGTCATCTGCGTACAGCGCGAGTTCCACTGCCGGGGTACGGGGGATGTCGCTGGTGTATAGCGCGTAGAGGAGAGGCGAGAGCAGCGAGCCCTGAGGGACGCCCGCTTGGACGGGGCGGGGGGAGGACAGCGAGCCCTCCACTCTATAGCGGAAAATGCGATTCGATAGATAGTCTCGCAAGATGTGTACGAGACTGTCCGGCACGCCTGCGTTACGTAGCTTATATAACACCTCGAGGACCGCGAGCACACTGCCAGACTTTATCGAAAGCTTTCGCTATGTCGAGGAAGATGGCCGCTGAGCATCTTCTGTATATGGATCGAACCTTATACTTTACCTAATGAGTACTCCGTTAGGCGGTGCACTTGGTGGACGCTGGAATGCATGGCTCTAAAACCAAACTGTTCGTTCGGAATAAGGGACTTGGACTCGACTACCTCTTGTAGGCGTGTCAATATGAGTTTTTCATAAACTTTACCTAGCGAGCTTATGAGACTTATAGGGCGGTAGCTGGCGGGCATGTTGCTAGGTTTACCCGGCTTACGAATACCTATCACTACGGCTTCTTTCCACTCGTCTGGGAAGGAGCAGCATAGCAACAGAGTGTTGAAAATTGTAACTAATAGGGACACGAACTGACTCGGTAAGGATTTAATTATTTTGTTATTAATTCGATCTGGCCCCGGGGCCTTTTTAGGGTTAAGCCCCTTTATTACCGACGTTACTTCGTCGTATGTCGTCGGGCGAAGCGGTTCGCCCGAAGGAGGCATGGCGGCCCATGCTATGACCTCTGAATCTATCGCTTGAACGTGACCCGGGTCACACGGTTGAATGCTAGGCGAACACTGCGTTTCAATACTATCTGCAAGACATTCTGCTTTATCTGAGTCGTCTAACGCGAGCGTGTTGTCTGGTTTTATGAGTGGAGGCATCGTTGAAAGAGACTCGTCTCTAAAGGCTCTCGACAGCGCCCAGAAGGCCTGTGACGAAGGCTCGAGCCCCTCGAGGAGTCTATCCCACGAATGCCCTCTCAGCTCATCAAATCGAGCCCTAACCTGTCTTTTAAGGTTGTTTAGCGCGCTGCGATTTCTTGCACACGGGTAAGTATCGTGAGCTCTATTAGCTGCATTCTTGCGTCTGATTAAGTCCTTTAGGTCGCGCGGGACCTTGAAACGCCCGTCCGGGGGCACAACTATGACGCGAGAGCAAGAATCTATAGTGTCATTAATGTATTCGGTGAATTTACTGGCCGCGGCCTTCGCTAGGTCGGCAGAGTCGATGATGTCAGGTATAACATCGTGTAGGGGTGTGGCTGACTTACATTAATAAAACATTAAATAATTAATATAAATACATAAACTATACATAACAATTTTTACACAATATATAAATATAACTAAATTCACACACCTTACACACATACACCTATCTAATAGTAAATAAATAAATAATATTAAATAAAAAAATAAACAAAATCTGCATATACATACTCCCGCGCACCGCACCTCAGTGTTTACCGTTAGCGGCGCGCGCGCATCAGCTGACAATCTTTTCTAGTTAAAAGTTATAACTCCAAGCAGTCGCAATCCGCACGCTAGACGAGAGACCCGTACCACTCGCTTACTCGCCATTCCTAGCTTACGTACCTAATCTTTATAAGCTTCGTAATTTAATGTATTTCACTTCTACTATCTTTGTGCTTTCGTTCTTTCTGTCGTGTAAACTGTATGAACTTTCTATCCGCTTTGCTCTTTCTCCTTCTATCTTTTTGTGGGTGTAAAATAGTGTAATAAAGACTGTGAATTGTACATAGACTTTTAATTAATTTCTCGTTTAAAAATACACCAGCAACGACACAGACACCAACCCCACAGGGGTGAATCTTGCGACCGAAGAAGCTCAGCGAACTTCTTCCAATCTACAATTTTTCTAGTCAAAGGGCCTGAAGGGCGGTCATGACCTAATTTAATAACTACTGGCCGGTGGTCTGAGTCTAGCTCGGACAACGATTCCACGGAACGCAGCCGTAGAGCTAAGTTCCTTAGAATCGCTATGTCGAGGACCTCCGGCCTGCCTGTATGACCGAAACGTGTGGGCGACTGTGGCCCTATAATTTCGAAGTCTAGGGACGGGTGGTTAGCTAACTCATCGAGCACACGCCCCTTGGAGTTTATGCGCGATGAGTGCCAACGCGTGTGTTTGCAGTTGAGATCCCCGGTCAGAATGACCGAGTCTCCTATGCCGAGGAGCGACCTAATGTCGCTCTCTAGCACTGCTTTGTTGGGTGATAGATACACGAATGCTATGATAACCGGCTGATGGCTCGTCATATGAACCTGACAAACCGACGCTTCGATGTTCGCGAGAGGCGGCGTATCTAAGGGGACGCAATGTAAAGTTTTCTTAAAATAAATGAGAGTGCCGCCTCCCCTGTTGGCGGTTCTGTCATTTCTAATTAAGCGGTAATTCGCGATTTTCGGATCGCGCGTGGCCTGTTTCAAAAACGTCTCTTGTACGCAGAGAACGTCTATGCTATAATCTGACATGAAATCGCGAACTAATCCGATGTGAGATTTAATATTATTCGCGTTGTAAGTGCAGATAGTAATACCGCGGGGTTTTGTTCGACCTAGCCGCGAATCGGATGTACGAATTATTGTATTGTTTACCGCCATTGGAAAGGTTAATAAGCGGGTGCTTGGAAGCTCGTGATCGCTTCGATTAGGCCTGCGTGTTCGAACGCGGCCTGTATGCGCGCCTGAGGGGCGCCGTTCGTGGCACGTATCTTATTCGCGAATACGCTGAGTTCGCGAATGTCAAAGGATCCTACGAAGTCCATGACCACTGAGAGGTCAGAGGCCAAGGACTGACTCGCCGGCATCGCGGGGGCTACGCGAGCCCTGGGCGGAAGCAGCGCGGACTGCTGGGCCGGGACTACGCACGGAGCGGGTGCTTGTGTCGGTCGCGGCGCCTGCGACGGTTGCGGCACGGGCCTGGAGGCTGGTGTCGGGCTCGTGGCTGTGGTACGTGGCGCGGCGGTTTTGAACCACGCGTTCGTGGTCGGGGCTGGCGCGGGAACGAACACCCGGGGTGCTGAGGGCTCCCTGGGTGCCTGTTGGGATTGGCGGGAGGGCCTCGAAGCCCTCGTTTTCTTAGCCCCCTTGCGCGTGCGCCTACACGGGGCCCAGGAACAACCGCGATAGTTCGCGGGGTGTCCCTGAGTCTCGCACAGAACACAGCTGGGCGGCACGTTGGGGTCCGGGACCTTTCGCGGACAGTCGATAGTCGCATGGTCGTCTAGGCACTTTACGCACCTAGGACGTGCGAAACAATTTCTGGCCGAGTGACCGTATAACTGGCAGCGATGACACTGCCCTATTTCACCCCGCGCGTACGGCGGCACTACTTCAATGCCGGTCAGATGACATACCGACTTGATGTTATATATTTTCTTTCCCTCCGGCGAGAGGTCAAGAATTACTAGCACCATATCGAAGGGTGCCTTAGTCTTGCCGCCGTACATGCGGTGTACTTCGCGGACCGGGTACGCTTTAGACCTAAGGTCGCTCTCGACTTGGTCACAACTAATTTCTTTAGGTACGCCCTTGATGACGACGCGCAGACGGCGCTCGTCTTCAAGAGCGTAAGTGTGAAAACTAATATTTAGTGCTCTCAAATGAGCGGTCAGGGCGCGATGGTCGTTAGGCGACCCTAGATGGATTCTTATGCCGTGCGGCATAGATTTCGCCGAAGTGAAATTCACTTTCTGGGCCAACATCCTCGCGGAGATGTTGTTCCAGGCCGTCTTGTCCTGTAAAATTACCGGCGGCGGCGGTTTAATTTTACGCGCTACGGGCGCGGCGGGGTCGGATGACGTCACCGTAACGGACGCGGATGACGTCATAGGTGACGCGGCGGTTTTGGCGCGAACGGGTGACGCGTCGGTTTTGGCGCGAACGGTTTTGGCGCCAACGGGGGTCTCTAGAGACGCGCGTTTCTGAGGCGGTGAGGTACCGGCCCTCTTGTTTTTCCTCTTTATGGTTACGACGGTCTCGAAACCGTCGTCTTCTTCTGAGGCCGAGCTGGACTCGGGTCCGGACTCGGATACATACTCGGCTTCCATCGGGGAAGCCGGTGTCGATCGGCCCGACTCGGAAGGCGTCGGGCATGTACGCGGGGACGCTTCCTCGCTGGGAGATGCTGGGCTCTCGTTAATTCCCGCGTGTGTGCTGATTATTTCGCGGGGCACGGCCGCGTAAACCTCCGGGTAAAAATGACGGAGGAAGGCCAGAAGGGCCTCCGATTTTGCGTTTTTGGGGTCCATCTTCCCTGGACCCCCACTCGCGATCTAACTTACAAACTAGCACTCTTAAAACTAACACTTCCTATCGTCCCCCTTGCCGCGGGGCAGGGGGGGTGAGTAACGGAACCTAGGACCTCGCCTCTGGTGAGGGGCGTAGGGTGTGTGTGAGTTCACTCCACTTACCTCACAGGTGTATAACCTGATCCTTCTTCGGAACTCTGGGCAGCCGGTGACGGCAGCAGGCAGCAATAGTCGCACTCGATCACTCGCGAAACGGGAAATCCGGCAGCGAGCATAGACAATGCCAACGTCCATACCACGTTGAATACACCGGTTCTCGTCCGACCGCGGAGGCCCTCTTGGCCTTTTTAAGACAATTTTATCCCGAGGTATTCGCCGTGGTACCTGAGGTGATTAGGCGCGCGCACGGCGACCTCGCCCAGAGCCCGGCGTCTCCGTCCGAGGCGTCGCAACGGAGCTGCCCGACTCCCACCGAATCCGGCCGATCATCGCCGGCCCCTAGCGAAGGCAACGGCGCTTCCGCGATGGAAGCCGAGTCCGCGGCCGAGTCTGGGCCCGAGTCCAGCTCGGAAAACTCGGATGATAACGACGGTTTTGAGACCGTCGTCGCAAAGAAACGCAAGGGGAAACGCGTTAAGGCGTCTCCCCCGGTGAAGCGAGCCTCACTCGCCCCAAGTTCGCGCCATTCCCGCCGCGTCATCGATGACGTCACCCGCGACCGTGACGTCACCCGCCCCCGGTGACTCATCCGCCGCGACCGCGCCCGCCGCGCCCCAAGCGCGTAAAGTAAAACCGCCGCCGCCGGCTATCCTACAAGATAAGAAAGCGTGGGACAGCATCTCCGCGTGGATGCTTGCCCATGGCGTTAATTTCTTAAAGGCCAAATCCACGCAACAAGGGATTAGAATCCAACTCGGGTCGCCTAACGACCACAGGACTTTGACCGCTCACTTGAGAGCGAAGAATATAGGATTTCACACATATGCCCTTGAGAACGAGCGCCGTCTGCGCGTCGTCATTAAGGGCGTACCTAAAGAATTAGAGTGCGATTATATTATGAACGACCTTGAGTCGCAATCCTTGCCCGTGCAAGAAGTACACCGCATGTACGGTGGAAAGAAAAAACACCATTTGACATGGTGCTTGTCATATTAGATCTCTCCCCCGAGGGAAAGAAAATTTATAATATTCGCTCGGTATGCATGTTATCGGGCATCACAGTTATGCCTCCGCGCTCGCGAGGCTTTATAGGGCAGTGCCACCGCTGCCAGTTGTACGGGCACTCGGCCCGTAACTGCTACGCGCGTCCGCGCTGCGTTAAATGCCTGGGTGACCACGGGACAGCCGACTGCCCGCGAAAGGTCCCGGACCCAGAAGTGCCGCCCAGCTGTGTTCTGTGCGAGACCCAGGGGCACCCCGCGAACTATCGCGGGTGCTCCCGGGCCCCGCGCAGGCGTACGCATACGCGTAAGGGGGCCAAGAAAGCGAGGGCTTCGAGGCCCTCCCGCCAATCTCAGCAGGCACCCAGGGAGCCCTCAGCACCCCGGGTGTTCGTTCCCGCGCCACCCCCGTCCACGAACGCGTGGTTTAAAACCGCCGCTCCTCCCGCGCCACGCCCCGCTGCTCAGGCGGTGGGTCCATCGCCAGCCCCGAGGCCCGCGCCGCAGCCGCCGCAGGCGCCACGACCGGCGCTAGCGCCTGCTCCGCGTTCAGTCCCGGCCCAGCAGCCCGCGCTGCCCTCGCCCAGGGCTCGCGTAGCCCCCGTATTCCCAGCGAGCCAATCCCTGGCCTCTGACCTCTCAGTGGTCATGGACTTCGTCGGTTCATTCGACATTCGCGAACTCAGCGTGTTCGCGAGTAAAATACGATCAAGTAACGGCGCCCCTCAGGCGCGCATGCAGGCCGTGATTGAACACGCAGGCCTAATCGAAGCGATCACGAGCTTCCAAGCCCCCGCGTATTAACTTTCCAATGGCGGTCCACAATACAATAGTTCGTACACCCGATTCGCGGCTAGGTCGAACGAAACCCCGCGGTATCACTATCTGCACATATAACGCGAATGACATTAAAACTCAGATAGGTTTAGTTCGCGATTTCTTGTCAGATCATAGTATAGACGTTCTCTGCGTACAAGAGACGTTCTTGAAACCGGCCATTCGCGATCCGAGAATCGCGAATTACCGTTTGATTAGAAATGATAGAACCGCCAACAGGGGAGGCGGCACTCTCATTTATTTTAAAAATACGTTACATTGCGTCCCCTTAGATCCGCCGCCTCTCGCGAACATCGAAGCGTCGGTATGTCAGGTCCACATGACCGGCCATCAGCCGGTCGTAATAGCATCAGTATATCTCTCGCCCGACAAAGCAGTGTTAGAGAGCGACATTAGGTCGCTACTCGACATGGGAGACTCGGTCATTTTGACCGGGGATCTCAACTGTAAACACACGCGCTGGCACTCATCGCGTATTAACTCTAAGGGGCGAAAGCTCGATGAGTTAGCCAGTCACCCGTCCTTAGACTTCGAAATCATAGGGCCATTGACGCCCACTAGATTTGGCCACATAGGCACGCCGGAGGTCCTCGATATAGCGATTCTTAGGAATGTAGCCCTAAGACTGCGTTCTGTGGAATCGTTATCCGAGTTAGACTCAGACCACCGGCCAGTAGTTATTAAATTAGGTCATGACCGCCCTTCAGGCCCTTTAACTAGAAAAATTGTAGACTGGAAGAAGTTCGCTGAGCTTCTTCGGTCGCAAGACTCTCCCCTACACGATGTTATACCTGACATCATCGACTCCGCCGACCAAGCGAAGGCCGCGGCCAGTAAATTCACCGAGTACATAAATAACACGGTAGAATCATGTTCACGCGTCATAGTTGTGCCCCCGGACGGGCGTTTCAAGGTCCCGCGCGACTTAAAGGATTTAATCAGACGCAAGAACGCAGCAAATAGAGCTCACGATACATACCCGAGCGCAAGAAATCGAAGCGCATTAAACAACCTAAAGAGACAGGTTAGGGCTCGATTCGACGAGCTGAGAGGGCACTCGTGGGATAGACTCCTCGAGGGGCTCGAGGCCACGAACCAGGCGTTCTGGGCGTTGTCGAGGGCCTTTAGAGACGAGTCTCTCGCCACGATGCCCCCTCTCGTAAAACCAGATAACTCGCTCGCGTCAGACGATTTAGATAAAGCAGAATGCCTTGCAGATAGTTTCGAATCGCAGTGTTCGCCTAGCACTCAACCGTGTGACCCGGGTCACGTTCACGCGATTGACTCAGAGGTCGCAGCATGGGCCGCCATGCCTCCCTCGGGCGAGCCGCTTCGCCCGACGTCACACGACGAAGTAACGTCAATTATAAAAGGGCTTAACCCTAAGAAGGCCCCGGGGCCAGATCGAATTAATAATAAAATAATTAAATCTCTACCGAGACAGTTCGTGTCCCTCTTAGTTATAATCTTTAACACTCTATTGCTATGCTGCTCCTTCCCAGACGAGTGGAAAGAAGCCGTAGTAATAGGTATTCGCAAGCCGGGTAAACCTAGCAACATGCCCGCTAGCTATCGCCCTATAAGTCTCATAAGCGCGCTAGGCAAAGTTTATGAGAAGATCATTTTAATCCGCCTACAAGAGGTAGTAGTATCCAAGTCCCTCCTCCCGGACGAACAATTCGGCTTTAGAGCCATGCATTCCAGTGTCCACCAAGTGCACCGCCTAACGGAGTACTTATTAAAGTATAAGGTTCGATCCATATACAGAAGATGCTCAGCGGCCATCTTCCTCGACATAGCGAAAGCATTCGATAAGGTCTGGCACAACGGCTTATTATACAAGCTACGCAACGCAGGCGTGCCGGACAGTCTCGTACACATCTTGCGAGACTACCTATCGAATCGCACTTTCCGCTTCAGAGTGGAGGGCACGTTGTCTTCCCCCCGCCCCGTCAGAGCGGGCGTCCCTCAGGGCTCGCTGCTCTCGCCCCTCCTCTACGCGCTATACACTAGCGACATTCCTCGTACCCCGGCAGTGGAACTCGCGCTGTACGCAGACGACACCGCGATTTACACAACTTCATGGTCGAAAGACGCAATTCACCATCGCCTTCAGAAGGCGGCCGACGCCATAGGCGCCTGGTTCCGCCGATGGAGGATCGAGGTGAACCCAGAAAAGAGCGCAGCTCTACTGTTTCCCCTGCGCCGTCACGACTCCGTCTCGATGGTGCGCCTCTTAGGCAAGCCGATTCCCTGGGAAAAACAGGTTAAATACTTAGGTGTTATTTTCGACAGTAAACTGTCTTTCAAGCCGCACCTTCGTGCGGCCCGCAGAAAGGCCGCATTCGTCCTAGGTAGACTATACCCTCTTCTATGCAAGCGGAGTAAACTGTCTCTTAGAAATAAGCTGACACTATACAAAACTTGCATTCGCCCAATAATGACGTACGCCAGTGTCGCATTCGCTCATGTGAATCTCGACACGCTACAGACACTCCAAAACAAGTTCTTACGTATCGCGTCCGGCTGCCCGTGGTACGTAAGAAATGTAGACCTACACAGGGACTTCGAACTAGTCTCGATTAAGAAATTCGTTAAAGACGCCTCGCAAAGGCATTTCGACACTGCGGAATCGCACCCTAACCCGCTAGTGGTGCAATCGTGTTCATACACACCAAAATTAAACGATCCGCGCTCAAGACGCCCGCGCAATATTCTAACAGATCCAGACGACGCTATAACGATAGCGAACGCCGCGTTCCGATTCAATACACGAACTCGGCTGCGTCGCCGCCGGCGACGACGCAGACCGCCTAGGTTCGTCATTCCTCGGCCGCGACCGGGCGCGGTCGGGAGGCCCGATAGACGACCGACGTAACTCGGTCGTATCTCACAGTAAATTACATTTACACACAGATACATACATCTCACTCCACTTTGGGTAATGTATGATTTTAATTCATTTATTTTAATTTAAATTCATTCAGTTTAAATTCATTCCAGTTAATTTTACAGTCAATACCCGGCGACGCGAAAGCGTCCCCATTTTTATTTCCGAGCCAGTCCTTTAGGCTCTAAGCACTGAGGATGGGCTCATCAGCCCGTCCCCCCCAACCGGTTACGCTGTCAAGGCCCCTAGGGCTAACAGCAAAACAACCTAAGATAACATAACATAACATGTACAGACAACATTTCAGTTCGCACTCTCGAACCGAACGTACTCGATTCATCTACAATGCCACCCAAGACTAGCGGAAAGGCAGCGAAGAAGTCGGGCAAGGCCCAAAAGAACATCTCCAAGTCCGATAAGAAAAAGAAGAAGCACAAGAGGAAGGAGAGCTACGCCATCTACATCTACAAAGTGCTCAAGCAGGTCCATCCGGACACCGGTATCTCCAGTAAGGCGATGTCGATCATGAACTCGTTCGTGAACGACATCTTCGAGCGCATCGCCGCCGAAGCGTCCCGCCTGGCCCACTACAACAAGAGGTCCACGATCACGTCCAGGGAGGTGCAGACCTCCGTGAGGCTCCTGCTCCCCGGCGAGTTGGCGAAGCACGCGGTCAGCGAAGGCACCAAGGCCGTCACCAAATACACCAGCTCGAAGTAAACGGTCGTCGTGTCGTCGTCATTGTGTTTGTTGTGCGTCCGCGACCATATCGCGAGTTCACACACACAAAACAAAAACAAAAAGGCCCTTTTCAGGGCCACAAAACGATTCGTATTGTATACAGTTTCACGAACGCGTCTCTCCCTCCCTACCTCATTATAAATGGGCATATAATATAATACCTATTATTATTTTAGTTCATTGTCAAATTGATTATTATAATGATCATAAATAACAATAAACAATATAAGATTCTAAAAATAATTTAGTAATCAGTTAATCATGCCGTGCGCGCGTCCAAATGACACCCACCATTTTAAAACCATAATAATATTGTTCATTATCAAATCTCCTCAATCAATCGAGTCTAGTCTTTCGATTTTATTATTATTACTCACTGAATTTTCTATTATACGAACGAAACTTACTCTCTCTCTCTCTTTCTTTCATTTTCACATAAGAAATTTATTTATTTATATATAATATATAAAAGGTTAAATTTATCAATTCAATATTATATTTCGTGTCCTGTGTCAAAAAGAAAAAAAAAAAAAAAAAAACATAAATATGTTACATATCTAATAAACGAGCGTCATGTATGTATGTATGTATGTAAGTAATGAATATCGGCACACGACACTAGCACCGGAGGACGTTCTCTACGTATGTATCTCGACGATCCGATCATGATGATGATGATGATGATGATGATGATGATATTATACTCGTCGACGACACTATCTATCTGTGTATGTGTATTTTGAGCTATGATCTTCCTCTCGTTCATATCAATCGACTACACAACATCACACCACACCACACACCACACGCAGCAAACACACACGAGAGCCCCCTACCGGGGGACCGAACCGAGACCGTCCGCCCGCGCCCGACTGCCCGACTCCCGACTCCCGCCGACCGGTGTACCTACCTACATATTTTCTTAAGTAAATCTCCTAATTTTAATTTCTACTACAACTACATTACACTTATGTACATAAATAATATCTACCTGCGGCCTACGCGACGCCATCGCAATAACAGTTCGCCGCCGTCGTCGTCGTCGTCGTTGTTTTGTGATCGTGAGTCGTGACATTTCGGAATTTTTAGCGCCCGAGAGAACGAGACGGAGATATAGAGCTCTATAAAGAGGGCGACTCTGCATGCTGTATAACTATTCGTGCCCCGACCGTCGAGACGAGCGAAGTGCGTATCCCGTAAACTACTTAACTAACTGATTTTAAGTGTGCGTGTGTGTGTTTGTCGTCGTCGTCGTAGTCGTTACAACAAGCTAGTGGAGAGATGGCCCGTACCAAGCAGACTGCCCGTAAATCTACCGGTGGCAAGGCGCCCCGTAAACAGCTCGCGACTAAGGCCGCCCGCAAGAGCGCACCGGCCACCGGCGGAGTCAAGAAGCCGCACAGATACAGGCCCGGAACGGTCGCCCTCCGTGAGATCCGTCGCTACCAGAAGAGCACCGAGCTCCTCATCCGTAAGTTGCCGTTCCAGCGTCTGGTTCGTGAGATCGCCCAAGACTTCAAGACCGACTTGCGTTTCCAGAGCTCCGCCGTGATGGCCCTCCAGGAGGCCAGCGAGGCCTATCTGGTCAGTCTGTTCGAGGACACCAACCTGTGCGCGATCCACGCCAAGCGTGTCACCATTATGCCCAAGGACATCCAGCTGGCTCGCAGGATCCGCGGAGAACGCGCCTAAGCAAAAAGCTCTCAACGCGATAATAATAATAATACACATCCCACTGTTCGCGAATGTGACACGACACTATTCCCCGTAGTCCTCTGTCCGTTCGTTCGTTCGGTGAATTGTTGTTGTTATTATTATTGTATAAAAAGGCCCTTTTCAGGGCCACATATTTGTCTAATATTTGAATTTGGTTTCATACTTGTACACAGAGTTCGTCTTAATTATATAATATTTTATAAATAAATACATACACGAATACATATTATTATGTGCAATAGAACAGAATATTGTTCAACATTATAAACGAACACGAGAACCACACGTCACTGGTGATGGTCGTGGTCGTGTACTCTCTACTAATCTATAGACTATATTATACATTATGCAATTCGGTTCGCACCGATGGATCAATAATTATTATAATAATAACGTTACGTTGTGTGTGTATGTATATATATATGTATGTATATGTATATATATATATGTATGTATATATATATATATATATATATATATATATATATATATATATATATATATATGTGTATGTATGTATATATATACACACAAATTTATTGGCTTTTTATATTATAATACGAGTAATTAATGAATATGACGACAATTCATTCATTAAACGGACGGACGGATTATGTGTGTGTTCGTCGCATATACATACACACGCTACTAATTATGATAGCGATCAAAATGTATTATTGATGGTATGTATAAGAATTAATATAAAAGTAATATTTTACACAACATATAATATTATGTACATACAAACAAACATATTTACTATATTATAGATAAAATCGTGGCCGCAATCCATTTTTCTTTTATGATTGGATCATGTGGGAAACTAAAAAAATAATTTTTAAACACAATAGAAATTTATAAACACATTAAATATATAAACATACTCGTATATGTTGAAAGGATAAACAAAAACACATTGAATACATGAACCCTAAAAATATTACCCTCCTTTTTTTAAAGCTGTCGTATAAAATTAGGTCATGCATGAGCTTGTTTTATCTACTAAATTGTTTTTTTTTTATAATATGTCCGTCCGATATCGATTATACATAATTTGTAGAACGAACAACACTAGTCGCTAGATTTGACAGAAGAATGACAAATTGCTTGTATCACGAAGTCGAAGCGATGTGCGACTGTATCGCGTGTTCCGATATTCATCGTCTCCTAACACACAACGTCAGATCAAACGTCCAAAGCAAACGCGGCAATGTAATGTGAATACCGTTTACTTAACGTTAATTTATAGTTATGTATATTCTGGGACTCACACACAGCTTGGAATACTTAAAAAACAGTTTTAATATGAATTTACGCATAATATAATTTTAAAATAACTTACCTGTGATAGGAAATATGTTCTTGCCTTTGGGTGCTCGAAATTTTTGGGTTATTGCAGTTAATTATCACGCAACGAGGCATTTTTTTAGTTTTTGCGGCCGTCTGGCTGCAACAATGGACGCGCACGGATTGAAGTTAGCGGCGACCAACCTGGACGCTTGGTCGGGGTTCGGACACGCGAAGTACATGCATTTGCGTTATCTATATAAATCTATATCTGTGTTAAACCCTATTATATAACACATATAAAAAAAATCTTTTTTCACTTTAAATAAAATTTATTTTGATATTCTGTAGTACGTAATTATGACATTTTTAATAGATACACACAGTCTATTAACGAAATGTTTACTTATATTGAACTTTTTACAAACACTTTTATCTTTAAACGAAAAAATAGTAAAATACGAAATGAGAGTCGAGGAGGATTTCTTATAACGTCCATACACATTCGGCGCTCGCGGCTCTCTCGCGGCTCGCGCCACCCCGTCGCCACGCGCTCGCGGGTGACGGGAGGGGCGCGGCCATACAACGTACGCGACCGCACCCAAAACACGGCTTGACACGACCGTACATGTTTAGACATGATACTTCCGCGTTACACTCTCCCCCTCTAGCCTGACTTAGAGTCCCCGCAGTCAGGCTAGTCTAGGTATCGACGCGGCCTACCACGTTGACGTTTTTCCCTAACGGGAGGCTCTACCTGGCCGGAAAATGGTGTGAGGTGCGAAACGTGATATTTCCCTATGTCCTTTCCAGTCTGTATGTTCTCTAAACCGTACGTAGTGGAACTAATTACCTTACCAATCTTGTATGGGCCGTCCCGGCGTGGGATAAACTTCGCCGTCTGGCCACGTCCTGCATCGTTCGGCCCCTGTGTTCTAAGCAACACTAGATCTCCTACCTTATATTGTGGCGCGGACCGCCGTTTCTGGACTGCAACCTCTTTCTGAACGGCCTGCGCTTTCTCATGGATATCCCTAGCTTCATCCAAGGTCGCGGCCATCTTCTTCAGGTATGGAGTAATATTAGGCACAAAATTGTCATTCTCGACGATGGCCCTCATATCCCTCGCAGAATCGGAAGGAGCTCGCAGTTCTCTACCAAAAGTGAGATATGCTGGTGAAAACCCTGTACTGCTGGTAACAGCAGAGTTCATAGCAAACCTGATAGCAGCCAGGTGCAAATCCCAGGTAGAGTGGTCGTGGCCTACAAGCATGGCCAACTGAGGCTTAAGATCTCTATTTTTACGCTCTATAGGGTTAGCCTCAGGGTGATAAAAGGGTGTGAGTGCTTGGCTTATCCCTAAAACATGACAAACCTGTTGCATAACCTCGCTTACAAACTGTACACCATTGTCACTGATGAGCCGTCGAGGGACTCCATATCGAAGGAACACCTCGTTCACCAGCATCTGGGCACACTCCGCACTGGTGGCGTTCTCTAATGGAAACAATTCCACCCAGCGCGAACAAACATCCTCTACGACTAACACCCACCTGTTCTTCCTTGGTGTCTCTACGAGCGGACCAAATAAGTCTACGGAGACTACTTCAAACCGCCTTGACACAGCAGGCGTTTGCAGCAGACCTGCTGGTTTGCGATTGTCAGCTTTATACCTTTGACAAGGCACACACTCTTTTATATAGTTAGTAATGTACGTGCGCATACCTGGCCAATAATATCTAGCGCGAACACGGCTTAAAGTGCGCTCCACGCCAAAATGACCAGCCGTAGGCGCGTCGTGAAGTTCAATCATCACTTGCCTGCGTTCGTGTTCGGGCACCACCATACAGCATTCTTCTCCATCGTCTGACTCTAAGCTATATCTATAAAGTATACCATCGGAAATAGTGTACCCACGATCGGACCATGGCCTCCCCCTAGAAGGTTCGTCCGACTCCATGTCCTCAATGATTTTGCGAATCTCTGGATCTAACAGTTGATTGCTGCGGATATCACCACTACTTCTCTTTGGTAAGTCAACGACTGTCATACATAGCTCGCACTCACCTTGGTTCTCCACACAAGCTGGTCGCGAAAGCGTATCCGCAACCACGTTCGAGCGTCCTGGTGTGTATTGAATGTTGAGGTCAAACTCTTGCAATGTTAGGGCCCACCTAGCCAGCCGCCTACTGGGTGACCTCTGACTCATGAGCCATCGCAAAGGCTGGTGGTCCGTCCTAACAGTTACCTTCGCAGTCTCTACGTAACCGCGGAACTTACCTAACGCCCACACGACGGTGAGCGCCTCCCGCTCCGTCGTGGAATAGTTCTTCTCTGCACTAGTGAGAAGACGGCTTGCGTACTCGATCGGTCTCTCATCATGTCCCTCCCCCTGCATCAAAACAGCCCCGAGGCAATAAGTGCTGCTGTCAGTGCAGAGAACGAACGGCTTCGACTCATCCGCTTGTCGCAGAATGGGAGCGGATACGAGGAGATGTTTTATCCACTCAAACGCCTCCTGATGCTCGGCATCCCATCGCCAGGCACTAGATTTCTTCAGGAGTGTCGTAAGGGGTCTCGCGATCTCAGCATAATTATTAATAAAGCGGCGGTACCAACTCGCCATTTGTAAGAAACATTTTAAGTGTTTAACGTTCTGAGGGGCGGGCATATTATCAATAGCTGCCGTCTTGTCAGGATCCACCTGGATTCCGCCTGGTACAATAACATGTCCTAAAAATTTAACAGATTCTCTCGCAAAAAAACTCTTACCTCTGTTCACTCTTAACTTAAACATAGCCAACCGATCAAAGACAGCCTCCAGGTCAGCCAGGTGTCTTTCGAAAGGTCCCGGCGATAGTAATATCAGATCGTCTAAATATGCTAGGAGCCTTACCTCTTTCAGGTTGGACCGGAATCGGTCCATCAATCTCTGAAAGGTTGCTCCGGAATTCCGTAGTCCCATAGGCATTCTCTTAAATCTAAAGGTACCAAGTGGTGTCGTAAACGCTGTCTTATCTTGGTCCTCTGGGCAGACACTTACCTGATGGTAACCTGAACGAAGGTCCAGAGTAGTCATATATTCACTGGTCTTAGCTGCGTGCAGAATGTCTTCGATGCGCGGAAGCGGGTATCGGTCTGGCTCGGTCACTGCGTTCAGTTTCCGATAATCAATACAAAGCCTTATATTACCGTCCTTCTTCCCCACCAATACCACGTTAGAGGCCCACGGCGACTCACACTCTTCAATGATGTTATCTCGCAGCAGCTTGTCAAGCTCCTTCTGCAAGGCCTCCTTCTTACTCTGTGACATTCTATACGGTGGACAAGCAATAGGTTCTTGTTGTGGACTCACCTTAATTCGATGCGTAGCGAAGTCGGTCGCCGGACCATCGCGCGCAAATTGCGGCGCGCGATCCTCAATAAAAGCATTGAGTCTGTTCCGTTGCTCCTGTGTTAACATAGAGCTTTCATCTGCGCGCAAGATCAGCTCATTTGACGCGGCGCGCATTAAATCCGTTCCTGCAGGGTCAAGCGTGTACGAATAAACAAAATTAAAGCACTGTCCGGGACTATCCATAAATGTCCAAGAGCAGTGGGCAACGTTTATTACCATGCCGGCCCGAGACAAGAAATCTATACCTAGAAGCGTTCTAGTGTCACTGCCCGGTAACACTAGTAACTGACACATTACTCTATGTCCTTCGATATCTATACCTACCTCAGCCGTCAATAAGTCTCTCCACCCTTGTGTACCGTCGGCCAGGTGTACAAATCGTTTAACTTCACTAAAGTGTACTCCTAAGTCTACTAAAATTTTATATAATAAAGGGCTCGCAATACTATGCGTAGCGCCAGTATCCACTATCGCCACTCCGGTACGGCCCATAACAGATATATTAACCATAGGATAAGATTCCCGCGTACTCACACTAGTTAACTTAATACATGACGCACTCGTATTACCCATACTACTATTATTATTAATGCAATTATCGTGATAATAAGAATCTACATCAAAATTATTGAACGAAGTTTTACCATCCGATTTCGTTAAAGTTTTCACGCAAATATCACATTTCGACCTCACAACACCTTCCTTACCACAACCATAACAACGTATACCCTTACGCGTGCTATCACTATATAGATGTTTATCATTATTATTATTATTAATAACTTTCTCACGATTTCGACATTCTTCACTAATATGCCCGAATAATTTACAATAACTACACCGAGGCCTATTTTTTTTATTGCTACGCGGCGTAGTCGCGTTCGTGGTATCAAAACTCGATCGAGTGAGATCGCGACCTGTAGTAGTAACCGATGTTCGTGAAATTGTATTTTTACTATTATTACTATTATTGTTGTCCTTACTTACTTTAAGAGCTTTATACATATCCTCCGCGATCCTCGTTTTATACATTAAATCATCTAAACTACGAACATTATCGCGGGAAACTCTTTTAACAATACGTCGGTGTAATAACCCGTAACAAATATCAACTTGCACTATTTCATCGAGCTTATACGGTAACTTTGCAATTAATGCTCGCACTTTACACAAAAACGACTCGGCACGTTCTTCTTCTTGCTGCTCCGTTGCGAAGATCTGCCGTAGAATCTGATGCGCGGGCTGCGCCACACCATAGGCCGCGCGTAGGCGGGCGATCGCGTCTGCCCATGTAGTCGCCGACGCCTTAACGCCGCGCCACCATACTGCCGCTTCACCCTCCAGCAACATCGGCAACCCGCGGAGTGCGAGCTCGTCACTCACGGCCGCACACTCCTTAAATATCTCGACTGCATCCAGGAACGCTTCTAATACCTCGGCGTCCTGTGATGATCCGTTGAACCGCGCCGTGCATTTAGTAAAATTGGCGTCGACACTCGCGACGCTGGCAGCAGTACCACTCCCGCTGTTCACATTATTTGTTTGAGAGGCCACGACTGGGGTGGAGGCCCTAAATTCGCCGCTGGACGTCATCAGAGAATTGATAAGGCTTCTATTTGCTTCCACTTGCGCACGCGTGATCGTTTCGATCAGCGTGAATATAAAGTCTTCGGAGAGCTGGGGTGCTGGTTGCTGTGTCGAGCCGGCACTCGCAGCTACATCCACGTGGCCGTGCTCGACGGTGCTCTCCTCTCCTTCTGCGCCATTATCCTCCCCTCGCTGTTGCCGAAGCGTTTCTCCTCTCCTCGTTATAGGCATCTTCACGCACTAGTATATAAAAGTTCGAGCCACTAGTATGGGCGCCAGTTTAATAGATACACACAGTCTATTAACGAAATGTTTACTTATATTGAACTTTTTACAAACACTTTTATCTTTAAACGAAAAAATAGTAAAATACGAAATGAGAGTCGAGGAGGATTTCTTATAACGTCCATACACATTCGGCGCTCGCGGCTCTCTCGCGGCTCGCGCCACCCCGTCGCCACGCGCTCGCGGGTGACGGGAGGGGCGCGGCCATACAACGTACGCGACCGCACCCAAAACACGGCTTGACACGATCGTACATGTTTAGACATGATACTTCCGCGTTACACATTTTGTATTTTAACAAAGATGGCGGTAATCTTCAATGCACGTGTGAGAATATGTACATAAAATATTAAGAAAAAGCAATTTTACTTTAATAAATCTCAATGTTATAAAATTATTACTACTTTTAAAGGAAATAATAAGGGTATTTTAATGTTACATCGTTAATACTTATAATTTATTATTCATTATTTAATTTAATGTGTATATCCTTTGAAAATAATTAAACATAATAAGCAGTAATTATATAAGAAATAAGAAAATAGTTATGTATTTTAAAATCAGTTTAATATAATATAAATCATAAATAATATTATCACAACAATTACAGCAACTATATTTCTAATTTATAATTACAAAGTAGCATAGTAACAATAACAAAATTAGAGTACTTAACTTGGTTATTGAAGTGCTTCCTTGGTAGTCAATATTCGACTGACTCTTCACCACACAACAACTCGCTTTTATATCATCCAAATCGAATCAAATGACAGACTAATGACAAACATCCTTTCAAAGAATATATACTACTATATTTAGTTTTATATTAATTAAAATTCATTATAATAAATAATAATTATTAATTATATTATTAATACAATAATACTACTAATAATAATTTATTCAAAAACAAAACTGTTTTAATCAACAACAATCAACACACTTCCTTCATAAGGATTGTAACTTTTTAAATGACATTGTAAAAAAAAGAAAGTATTACAAATGATTTTCTATTGATTAATTAAATATAAATATTAACTGTATAATATGTACATATTCCTATTTATTTTATCACACGCAATTATGACATCAATTTCATTAAGTATAAGATTGACATTCGCTTAAAAAATAAAACTTCTATTACATTATAGATGTCTTATTAATGTTAATTGTTTGTTGATGTTTGTGTTTAGTACATCTAAACCTACGAATCCAACTTGAAACATTATTTTCTTGTTTTATATATTTCCGAAGTAACTACTAATTGCACTTTTAAACGTGTTTTTCTACGGAATTCAATATTATGTACAATTTTGTATTTGCCAAGAAGTGATTACAATTTTAATATACATAGTTGTAACCACAATGTGATCATTATCTGTCCAATTTTAGCAAATTAGGGCTAACATCACCAATCACCGAATATTAAAAAATATTATATTAATAAAATCGGCATTCCAACTTGGCCATACCACTGAGAGACACTATTATAATTAAAATATATTTTTTTTGAAGTAAAACTTCTTTACGCACTCTTGACTGTGTAGTAAGGAAGTAAGCTGGTGAATGCGTGGCGAAAGCGTTACGAAAAGTGTGATCGGGTGAGGCGAACGCTTGTTGCTATGGTAACCGTTGTTATTGTCTGACAAATGATATATAATATTAAATTCTTTCCTTAAATGATATTCTATAAATATATGATTGTAATATACGTAATATGCGTTATTTTTAGTATCTCACCTATCCTAATTATTTAAAACATAAATTAAATTTCATAAAGAGTACCGATAACCTACAGAAGTTTTACTTCTTGCACGTGTAGCTACACTCGACGTCTCGTGAAACACAGAAAAGTCAGCTCTGAAAAGAGCTATTTTACTTGTCTGATGAAACAAGAAGTAGTTCTGAAAAGAACTGTTTTACGAGTCAAATACTACGCGTAGCAAGACTGTAGACCCATCCGGCGCGAGCGCAGCGAGGCGAATGCCGCCCCGCGCACACCGACCGCCAGTTATATTTATAGCTTCGCCGCCCGCACGAGATCGCGCGACTCTGCCGTTTCCCAGAATCCAGAAGATTCGCGCTATTTTTATCTCTTTTATTTTTAACGACCAATCCTAGTGTAAATAATTCCATGATTTTTATTGGTTAAGATAATTTCTAAATTGTAAATATTTTATTGTAAGATTTTTCATTGGTCAAGAGATCTGTAAATTTTATACATTTTTAGTATATAAGGACTCACATTTTGTGCAATAAATCATTCTACGATTCTACATTCTACTCGCTTCTACTGAGATTCTACTAATTACAAGTTGTTTCATTTACGAACCCCCAACTTGTAAACACGTGTGCCTACACATTCATAAACTATTTTTTTATTTTTAAATTTGCGTTTTTGCTTGTTTTATGGCTTAGCCTTGTTAATTATCTAGAATAATTTTATTGGTTAGACATTATATGATCTGTGGTTACTTACTACTTTATTAATTATGCTTTTATGCTTTCGCTCCATTTTATAATTTTAATAGTTTGGAATTATTAATTTTTTTATTTAAATTTAGTTTAATTTTATAATATTAACATCATCATCATTTTAATATGGCCCCCCCCCCCATCAGTGCGTAGAACCTTAACTGATGCAATGTTTTTATATAAGATTATAAACTGTTCAAAAAAACTATTCAAAGTTACCCGGAATGACTGCAAATATTATTAATATTATAAGAAAACGCGTACCGATTCCGCATAGAAACACTAAAATCCACCTAACGATTTGCCTTGCCTCAACTCGCCTAAGGAGCATATGAGTCAGGAATAACATGTATATTATTAGGGAATAGCATATATTGTTTAATATAAATAAATATGATTTTCATCAAATAATGTTCTTGTCTCACAAGTAGACTTCAGTTTACAATGTTTATTATTGTTTATTTATCAAACGGTTTATTAAAGAAAACATTTCTTCTTCAAAGTTTGACGGATATTGAATCCATTAGCCATATTGGGTGGAAGCCTAACTTAATACATTTTTTAATATATTATCTATGGTACTAAGAAAGCGCGCGCGCTATTTTCCAAGTTCCAGCCAGTCACAGTCATAGACTATAGAGTAGCTTAAATGTACTATTCAGTATTCACTGCTGCCAATGTAACTAACTTAGGGGTTTTCCCCCTAAATTTAGAGGTAAAAAATTGCACCGGAGTTTTTTTTAGTGGGAAAAAGGAAAGAATTAAGGGCTTTTTTAGGGTTTTTTTCTATAATAGCATGACTTAAATATAAATTGTTTTATAAAGTCTCGTTTAAAGACTTTGAAAAATCATATATCTTTAAATAACATTTGCATCATTACCACTACTTGTAATAATTTAAAATAAAAAAAATTGTATTAGATAAAATCCTACATTTTTCAAATTGTTAAGTTAGGGCGTTTTAGAGGTTTTTGAAATTACTCTTAGGGGGATAAAATTTCAAGTGTCGGCAACACTGACTACTGCTGTCAAAGCAGTTAAAGTAGGTAGATTTGAATTAAAAATTCCAACTGAGAATTCTAATTTCCAAAAAGTTCTCTCAGAAGCCACTAAATAAAAGAATTGAATAGAAAACTGGGAAAATGAGGACAAGCACATCCCAATACCAATTAATGGTGAATTTCATGGAGAGGTAAATAAAACATTTTGTAATATGTACATATTTAAAAAATATTTACTTTGATGAAATTTACACACATATAATTTAATTCTGTAGGAATACGGATATCAGTAAGTTTGAGACGGATTGGTCGTCGAACAAGTGGGGTGAGTTGACTAGAAAATTGAACGTGGACACGACGGGGGAGCAGAAAACTGTAGTGGCATGGAAAAAGGTATGGCGAATCTTTATTGGCATCAAATTCTAATAAATCAGTTTAAAATGTATATTTAAATAGATTAAGAGTAAAAAGCTAAGTATTTATTTCTTCCTCAAAGTTAATATAAATTCTCGATTTGAATGTTGCATTAGAATAATGCTTATCTCTGTCAGTGAGACAATTAGGAGTTTGTGACTTTTAAATGAAACTGAATCGACTTCAAGGGGTTAATTAATTTAATTTACATTTAAAGGTGTGGAGGGACCTGAAAAAGAAAGCAAAGAGGAAAACAGCTAGGATAAACAAGGAGAATGTGTCTGTCGACGGGTCGCAGCGCCGGTCGCCGCTGTCGGAGCTGGAGCAGCGCGTGATGAGTGTCCTGCGGCCTCCGGGAGCTGCCGGGCTGAGTGCAGCGCCAAAGATCAAGCTGGAGGTGCCCGAGGTAGGTGAATTCTTTTGAAATATTCATATATGTATTTGTAAGAATGTAAAAGTCTGTCTGTATGTTTGTTATTTCTTTATGACGAAATGGCTGGATGTTACCTGGATGTTGGCTGGATGGCAGCAAAAGTTCACATAGATTATGACTTGCAGTAACTATAATACTGATTCAAGCGAGGGTTGTCACAAGCAGTTTATTTTAATGAAATTATAATATTTTCTAATTCCACATTTTAAAATAATAATACTACATATTCTTTTATTGATATGTTTTTTTAAGGTTTGTATTATTTTTTAAATATATTATTTTTACAGCAGGAGCAAATGGCAAGTCCAGCTGAAGAGCTCATCTCCTCCAACTGCAGCCCCTCTTATGGCACAGGTATAATTGATACTTTATTCAAACCCAAATAATGAATTACATACTTAATAGTATTCTTTAACAATAATCATTTTATTTATTAGTTAATAATTAATATTAAGTTTTGGTATTGAAATAAAATAATAATATAATAAGGACAGTGGAAGTGGGTTCAAATCCAGGGTCTCACACCTCTGGGCTCTGATATTCCCACTTGTACTGAAGGGAGGCCCATATCCAGAATATGAATAATATATAATAATATAATTAGGAAACAAATAATTAAATTGTATTTTGTTTTATTTTCAGTTCAGTCTCACCATAGTGCAACTGCAATACCACAAAATAGTGATGTCCAATCGAGACTGCAAAATAGTGATGTGCCTTGGAAACTGATGAAAATTGAATTGCCTTTATCACCTATAGCAAGTGAGATGCAGATTGTTCCGTTCCAGCCAAAGACAGAAAATATCAGAGCTGCAAACCCCAGTTGTGTTGCAAGACCTAGAGCGTCCCGGAGACGCAGGTACTGCCCCTATACACGGCAGGCACCTCCCCCACTAATGTGCGAACCTGTGTGGTGTGAAAACAGACAGCTCGGCCATTTCAATGAATATTTAAGGCTGTGGAGCTGGCAGCTGCGGCAGAATGAAAGGTTTTTGAATATTTACAGGAATAAGTATTGAATGGACTGTACTATTTTTTCATATTTTGCACATTTTTAACTAATACTATTTTAAATTTACATGGATATTTGACATTTTAAATAAAACTATCTTTTAAATTTTTTCGACCGTGATTGTTGATAAATCCGTGAAAAAATCCGAACAGATAGTTTTATTTTTTATCAGAAAAATGTTCTAAGTAAAGGCATTAATTATTATGTATTTTAAATTATATTATTTGATATTGATTTTTATTTTTTAGTGACTTAAAAAATAATTATCATATATTATATTATTATAATTTGTTGATTTTGCCTGTACATATATTGTATAGTGTGGTGTATACCAACATTACGACTCGCACTTGTCGTGTCGAGGACAGCTGGGATTGTGCACTCTATTGGATGTTGTTTGAATATGACTGTTGGAAATTATTAATACATATTTATAACTGGAATTTTTATAACTGGTTTTTTTTTTTAATTTAACAAGTGTTTTTTATATAGCTTTAGCATAACTTATTATTTATTTACTAGCAAATTGCCTACGCTTCGCTCGTATGCGTCCCTAGATAAGATACTACTTCTAACATCAGCTATCTGCCAGTGGAAATACCGTCAAAGTCAGTCCAGCCGTCTCCGAGATTAACCGGGATAAACAGACAGACAAAAATTTTAAAAAATCGTGTTTTTATTGTACCGTTTATATAAGAATTTAATAAAAAGTTTTTATTTTTACTTTACAAACAGACACTCGACAACATTTATTTGTACATATGGCGTTGTTAAATGACGTACTCAAATATTTTGGAGCATCCCAAAAGTCTAACAATAAAGAGAATGAAAGCGGATGACTTTGTTTATAAATTATACCAGTTACATTAGAATGAAAATTTAGTTCAGATATATTAAAATAGATGGCGTTGTGTTATATTATTAATCTACTACTCTAATATTATAAAGCTGAAGAGTTTGTTTTGTTGAACACGCTAATCTCAGGAATCTATCTATCCCTTTATAAATGTAATTTTTTCAACAAAATACATAATTTCAATATTTTTTTTATATGGGGAACAGTGTACAACACTAATATTCTAGTCATTCAGAATAACCTTGTTTCTCAATAATCATATTTTGTTTTATACTCGTAAATTAATGTCCTAGAAATGAAAGATGAGATAATTATATACATGCCATTTTATCTACTACAAGGTTCCTCATACAAATTTTCATACCCATTTTCACCCTCTTAACAGGTGATTTCCAGGATAAAAACTATCCTATGTCCTCCCCGGGGCCTTCAAACTATCTTCTTACCAAATTTTATCTAAATCAGTTCAGTACTTTCAGAGCTTATTCGGTACAAACAAACAAACAAAAAATCTTTCCTCTTTATAATATTAGTATAGATTAATAATGATTTACCTAACAATAAGTCTGCTAAGAAATGTGCTATTTATTTGTATATATACAACTTAGTAATGACTATCAAATAATGTAACTTAAATATTTAACTGTTTTGAAACATACCTAGAATTGTTCTTAAAATACTACACATCATCAGGCACGCCATATTCCTTCTTTAATAAGCTTCTTTCCAAAATGAACTTGCACGGACACTAACAGTATTATAAGCTCAAACCATGCAACGTCTCAACAACATATGTTATATATCAGTATTTAAATAAATCAAGCAGCGGGAAACAGCAAGCAGTGACAGAGAGCAGTCAGCACTCAGCAGCGAGGATCAGCAGCGTTGCTATAGCAATACAGCAGAAACACAGCTACAGCATGCTACCAGTGGTCTTCACAAGTCTTCCTCTTCATATCTTGAATTATTTTGTGTAAAATCTTTCTTTCTATTTTTTTTTTTTTTTAATTACATTAATTTATTTATGAACATTCAATTAAATAATTTGAATTTTTAACCTAAAAGCAATAGATTAATTCCGAAATAAAAATACACCTAAATTAATTATAAATACAACTTTTTCAACAAGTAAATAGTACTTGAGAATTCATATACACAAGTCAGTCATAAGCATATCAATATCAATAAGTAAATTTTCAACAAAGTAGGTAAAATGAGTAATTTTTGATATAAAAATTTTTAAATAGGTCTTAAATTAAATACATAATACTAATACTTTTAATTTGAATTTTCAAAAGAATTTGATTATATTATATGAAGCCTTTTCATTAATCTACTCCCAATTTTTTTATAGGATACCTACCATTAACCATTTACCAATTACGTCAGTCGTCAAAATTGGACGTAGTTATGCAAAATAGACCCAACCACAAAAACTTACTTTTGAGAAAATACGAGTTTTAATAAAATCGGTATATCAAAATAACAAATCCGTAGTTTTTTTTTGAAATTCCTCTTAAATATTGTGCATTTTATCTACCTTCTGTATATAAGTTGATATGTAGGTGTCATTTATGGCAGTATCTCAAAAAAAGGTTTTCATAGGCTGGTTCCATTTTGCATTAGACGTGTGTAGCTCTTTAGTGAAACGACTCAGTGTTACGAAACATCAATGTGATCCGAATGATTCGGAACATTCATGTCAGTACAAGTGTTTCATTTGGAACATGTTTGGAACTCTCTCATTTATAGTCTGTAGTCACCGTTGGCGTTCGGACAGTTTCGATCGCGCGATGCGATGCCGATTAATGCCGATTACTTCCCGATCCAACGCTGGCACGTGCGGACCGCAAACCAAAACAAAGTATAAACAGGTTTTGTCTTGTTTTGAGTTTTGATTGCGTTGGTGCATTTGAGACATTTAGATTTTTGAGAAATTTGATTCTCGCAAAACTTCTATAGACTAATGTGAATAGTGCGAATAATTAGGTACTTAAATTATATTATTAGAATATTATACTCATTAGAATATATATACTTATTCGAATAATAGCACAATAATTTTGTTTTAGCTGTCAGTCCTAAGCCTGTTAAAGTATGAAGGAAAATCGATTTTATTATTGATTGGGTCATTTTGAACCTAAAACATTATTCTATTAATCTAGTGTTCCAAATGTTCCAAATGAAACATATCACTGATCCGGAACTTAGCACTGTTCCAGATGCGATTGTTCCAATCTGGCTAAAGATACATTTTTGCCACGTCTATTTTGCATAACTACGTCCAATTGAAAATAAAAAAAAATAAAATTCAAATACAAATTACAAATAACGTTTTTTTCGCACCCTTATCTCTAAGCACAGATTAAGCAATGCCACAGATTATGGAGCAATACATAGCAGTTAGCACAGACTGTAGAGAATCAACACATAATATAAACCAAATTTTAAATACGTTTTCTTTATTTCTTATCTATGTTTTTAATTTTCCTGCCAACTTAATGTTTAAAAAAAGTTTATTTTTATTTTTGAAAAAAACATCTTACAACTTTTTGTTTATTTTATACAACAATGTCTAACATTCAAACAATAAACCATATGCGCTTTAAAAATAATAACCTTAGAGTAATAACAAGCATAGAGGACTCGTATTAAACTGAATCAATAAACTTATAATTTGCACTGCTTTATCTTACTAAAAGATGACGTAAGTTAGAGAGAGACGTAATAATAAAGAAACTATCGTCTTCAATGGTGTGAAGCCACTTTTTACTTGTCAAAGTGACCAGCTGGTGACTTACAGTGTTTTTGATATTTGTGATTATTTTAATGATAAAATAGTAATTGGATGTAACAAACTTAGTTTTAAGGAAACTTAAAAACATTTTGTTTCGATGGCTTGTGTGGCTTACGGCTGTAATCGCCATAGTTCAAAGAAAAGTGAAGTTAATCTAAATGTAACATTTCACCGGTAAGTGTTTTTTGGATTTTTCTGTTAAAATACTTAACATTTTTATGAAATATTCAAATATGTTTAAATTGATTGTTTTAAGACTCTTACGATATCAGAATAGTGTGTAATCGATCTCTAAATTCTTGTCAATTTGAGAAAGTAATTTTGTTTTTTAATCATAGTGATGTGGCATGACGTACCTTCATTATTACTTTGCCGATTCGTTTTTAGAATACATGTTGATAAAATTTCTTAAAATATATGAGTATGTTATAAATCAGAGGTTTAACCATAATCCTCGCGCTAGGCTAACTTATTTTTTTTTTGTGTTATATTTTTGAATAATGAATAATCAAGATTAGACTATGAATGAGTTTCATTTATTTCTGTTATTTATTTATTTATCAAAAAGTACACTAACAACACACATATTAAAACATTTATACACATTTAGAAGACAATATTAATAATTAATCTGATATGTATGTCTTTACAAGTGTACATAACATTCGCTATAATTACATAATCAAAAGTATACATTAAATTATATTAAATCCCTTTTATATAATTAATAAATACAATTTAAATACAATAAAAATGATTCATAATAAGTCAACACCTGTTAGCCAAAATAATTAATTTAAATAATGTTAAAAAATTGTTATAACCTTAAAATCTAATTAGTTAAGATTAAACATAATTAATTTTCACCTAAGGTGAAGTATTGTTTCGTGTAATAGTTTTTCTTTCATAATTACTATAAATATTACAAAGAAACGGTATTTTTGATTTATAAACCGTCAAACTTTAGCACATCACTATAATAGTCAATATATAAATATAGTAATTCTATAGCATACTTGGCTTCATTGCGATTTTAAGAAAGGGTAAATTGTGTATTTCTGTCTCTGTCCCTCTCGTAAAGAAGTGTATAAGAAGGACACAATCAAATATATTGTAAATGTTCAATTAAATACAGCTACTCCATGCTTGTTATTACTCTAAGATAATAACAGTTGACCAAATCGGTAGAGCTCATGCAGAATATTGTATTTTCTACACAGATAGATAATCTAGTACTGAGAACTCCAATAAAAATGCATATACCAACATTAAAAAAAAAAGTACTGAGGACTGGTTTATCAAACGTGGCCCCCCAGAATATTATTTTTTTATTTTCACATCGGTTTTTCATTGTTTGTTCTCGATTGTACGCCATAAATAATTATTTGCTCGTGATTTGTTTATTTATAAATAATTAAACAAAAATGTCCCCTCAAAATAACCCCCTCAATCGTAATGTATATTTTTTTTTGTTAGTGAGTAGTCTTTAAATATTCATTAATGTTTGTTCATTTTCAAAATACGTTTGTTCTATCGTCAAAGTGCGTACTTTTGTTGAATTTAATTATTATTCAGAAGATATACTTGTGTTGTGCATGCGTCAATTTTATTTTCCAAGAGTGTGAATACATTACCTTGGATTGTAAAGATTTTCAACAGGTGCTGTATTTCAATCGATGTATTTAACACTTCACTCAATGTCTTTAAAAAAAAAATCAAAACTGTCTTTACTAACACCATTTAAGCTCACACATTAATTGTTTATTTCTGTGTTACACTTAATTAATTTTTGAGCATGTTATGTTTACCTTTAAATAGTTTTACAATTACTAATCTATATTTCACTTGTATATGTATGTAAGTCATAAATTTATTTAATTGTAAAACTGCTGGTAGACCTTAATAAATAAAATAAAAAAAAATACAGTAAATATTTAACAATTTTGAGATATTATATAAAATAAAACATAAATAAATTTAAAATTATTAATTAATAAAAATATGCATTTACAGTCTTTACTCTTTAGTCTTTGCCATAGTATTTCTGTAGTTTGTGCTCTTTACTCTTTAGTCTATGGATTTTTATTTTTTAATTTTTCGAATTTTGTTTCGCCGTTGTACATGCACCGGTGAAGGTGATGCTGGTAGTCGATGCGACGTTTTTTCAATATGAAACGGTATAATTTACATACCTTTGTGAGTATATTTAGTGATAATTTTAGAATATTCTAATTTAATATACCAATCGTTCGTTCTATAGAATATTTCTGATATCATTTTCAGATTTTACCAACTGGATGACATGGCGGAATCGGATAACGGATTGTCTTCACCACGATTTATATACAATTATGGTTCGGGATACCAAACTGTAAGTAGTAACATTTATATTCCCTCATTCGTGGTATAGTTATTGTGTTCTATGATTAATATAGACGATTGTTCGTTTGATTTCAGTTTTCGTACCACGCCCCGGCCGCGTGCGTCGTTTGGCTATTTCTTCATATTTTGGCTGATTGAAACACAGCTAAGGTGAGTTGAAGCTTTAAACACATTTAATTATTAATGTCTTGGACAGACTGATGTTTATTTTAATTTATTTCTTAGTTTTATAATCTAAAACTGAACTTAGACTATGCCGGTGTGTCTAGATGACCTAGGTCGAATTCCATTCATAATGGAATCATTGTTTAGTATGAACATCTTTCTTAGCCTATTATTATAGTAATTTTGCTATACATATTTTACAAGTTGACTTTATCAACTTTTAAAACATGAGATATTCTTTTCTTTTAAAACATAATATTAATTGTTCCTTTATATGTCTATCTGGAAGCTTCATATTTGTTATTACAAGATATGCTTTTGTTCATGCAAGTGTTTTTTATATAAAATATATAATCTTAGGACTTTAAGATTAAATATTTGCTTCTAATATATTAAAGAGTCTTATCTATATGTGTCTGACATAATTTTATGATTACAAAGTCTTGTGTGGATCTTACTGTACCAATACAGGTTTATAAAAATTGACTTGATTTTAAATCAAATTGCAATTGCTTGCAGATGATCCCGCCCGACAGTTCCTGTATGAAGTGTTGCTGACTGAAGATGGGGGGATAGTTCCCGGTGGCCGGCCGCTGTTATTGCTTTCTGCTTGTAATGCTTATAATTGCAAGGATAGTTTATATCTGCGCTCAGGTTTTGGAATTTTAAAACATTATTGGCATGTTATAATTTACCTCGCCAACTTGCATTGATGGAACATTTTGTTTTTACTTACTTTGCTTGCTTAATAGTATTATTAACTTAAAGACTTCAACTTTTATACTATTACTGAAGCATATTTGTAATTTGAGATTAATGTTGCTTGATTTTTTAATTCAATTCGATTTTTCTCTTCAGTGATTCCTGATGTAGTCATTGACCTGGTACTGTCACAGTTTTAACCACCAGTGCAAAAAGAGGGCTGTTATAAGTTTGATGTGTGTATGTGTGTCTGTCTGTGACGCCATGGCTCCTAAACGGATGGATAAATTTGAATGTGGTTTTTTTATTGAAAGCTGGCTTAACAGAAATGGTTCTTTGCTATGTTTCATTTAAATCGGCTGAGCCATTTTTGACTGCTGTGAGGTTTTTCAAAATTTTTAATTTTATACTTTAAAATTAAATTGTAATTTTGTCAATTTAAATAATTAATTTTTATTATTTAATTAATTTTGATGATTAAAAACAGACTAAATGTCTGAATGATGACAGCGCAGTGTGTTAAGGCTTCTGATACTCGATGCTTTCCTTTGACAAAGTCAACTCTTGAGCTTAGAACATTTGTGGCGACTCTTCAGTACTTGATTTAGTTTAATAAACTTTGATAGATGATGTTGTAAGCATGAATTCATCATAATTATAAAAAAAAAATCACACAAATATAAAATGCCAAAAAGTTTTTTATGGATATTTTATAAACAGCTTGTAGTTTTTAATTATTTTATAATTTTTTTATTTTTATTTTTTATTTTCATGTATGTATGTGTCACAGGTTTTTATAAGGTAAAATAATCATATATTGTCTGCTTGTCTTGCCTTACTGATGTGGGACATCATCAGGATCAAAGAAAAAATAGTTTAACCCTTAAATGCATGAATTCTGATTTTTCTTTAAAAAATTTTTTTTGTATAGTTAAAGGAGCATAGGTTAGGGGAAAAATAATGAAAAAATTCTTAGCCTTGTATTTTTATTTATTTTCACAAAAAAATACCATGTGCCGTTTTCGGCACTACATGCATTACTAACATAAATTTTACATTTAGTTTCTATGTATCTCATTGAAACAATTTTTTGATTTTTTTGCACATAAATGAACTTTGCACTTACTGCACATCGTAACAGTCTTTAAATTACATGAAGGAAACATGCACCTTTGTCTATCTGGTGTTCTTATTTGTTCATGTCCTATTCCATCACGTATTACATCTGATGGAGGCAAAACTTGACACGGCTTTCCTTTTCGAAGTTTTGCAGGTGGCTCTTGCAATGAACTACTACTTGGACGACCTCTTGGAATAGGCGAGGAGTACTTACACAGTGTATCGGCTAATTCAGATCGAAAACTGGCCAGATCCATAATGTCCTTTTTAGGGACATTTTTTTTAATGTTGACTTGCTTGTAAAGAATCCACGCGTTTATGATAGTGAGATCTAACAAATGGTAAAATATTTTCATGTACCATTTTCTGCTCTTTAGATGGATTCTATACCGGCCTAAATGAGCGTCCATCAGGTCAACACCGCCCATATGTATATTATACTCCTTTACTAATTTAGGACAATTTATTTGGATCTTTCGTTTTTCCTTCTTATCATATCGATCGGCTTTTTCTGCCGGTTCAGCTCCGACATACGTTGAAGTGAGAACCACTTGCTTATTATCTTTCCATGAAACAGCAGTAATGTCAACACCATCCAAACTTGTAACGTATTCTTCGTATTGTCCTCGAGGTACTGACTTTTTCATAACTTCTTGTTTAGATGGCAGTTTACAAGATTTTCCCAAACGATTTCTTTGGATGGTACCCAAGGAATGTATACCTTGTTTTGCTAAAAAATGCATGAGAGGAATTGACGTATAATAATTGTCAAAATATACAATGTGGTTTCTCTGACGCGGAACTACTCTTATCAGCTTCAATACAGTTTGTGCAACTACTCCAAGATCCGGTTCATCTGCAAGCCTATCGTCTTTTTCTTTGCCAGAATATATTATAAATTTATAAGCATATCCGAGCAAGTTACAAATATTAAATAATTTAAAACCCCACTTGTGGGGTTTATTGGGCATATATTGTTTCAGGAAGTGCCCTACTTTGGTAGAACACATCTGCTCGTCAATTGATAATCTTTGGGCAATAGGTACACTAGAAAACCTTTGATTCAAATGTTCTATGACCGGTCTCAATTTATGTAACTTGTCATGGTCGGGATGTTCTGCAGGTAAGTGTTTGGAGTTGTCATTGAAGTGCAATATTTTTCTGAATTTTTCAAATTTATTAACTGGCATAGTTTCACGAATAGGCCCAAATCCAAATTTACCCCAGTATGACCTTGTATTGGGGTAACGATACACTGACATAAATATTATAATTCCAAGATATTTACGGAAATCGTCTTTAGTAAAAGTTTCGGTTCGATTAGGTTGTTGCTCTACTGCATATAAATTTGTTTGATGGACAATCGAATCAATGAACTCGTTCGTAAAAAAATAGCTAAAAAATTGGTAAGGGCTTTCCAAATCCATTAGATGACTAGGTAACTCATAGGATCCTAAAAAAGCTATTTTATCTTCTGAAAAAACTAAATTTCTTTTTCTCCATAACAAATTTCGGGTAACAGAAGGAATTGAGCTCTGAGAAGTAGATGGAACATTATCTTCCGAGACTAAAGCAGGATCACCATCATTGACAGCCGTGTCTTCTTCTTGAACTAAAGGAGGGTCATCAGAGTCATCAACCTCATCAGCACGACCATCGTCATTATCTTCTAACGCATCTAAAAGTTCTGAGCGACTTGGGTAGTAATCCAAATCATCTCCATCAGATTCGGCACCATCATCGGATATCTCGCCATTTTCTAAGGCTTGTAGCATAGCTTCTATGTCTTTATCCTTCATAGCTATAAAAAAATAACAAAACAAAGCAAAAATCATCACATAGGTACCAATAAAACATTGTCAAATAAAACATTGTACAAATAAAGCAGAATATTGAAGTCGAGTGAAAAATATGCATTAAACGCACAAGGGGTCGTTTTCGGCACAACATTTGTTTTCTACGTTTTACCTCAAGTTTAGCTAGAAATACAAAAATTCAATGTTTGATGTAAAATATAGGTACTTACCTGTCGAGTGAATGTTTTTTTTTTCGCAAAATTATTGAAATTACACCAAGATTCTTTGGGATTGAAAGTTGAAAATTTCTTTGTGCCTCTAAAATGGCGGAATCGTCCACAAAGTGACAAAAAAAAAATTATTTGACATATCCACAGATAAAGCTTAATTTTTTGATTTATAGACCATTTTTTTCTTTTTTGCAATAGGCAACATTGGCAAAGTTTACCATTTACAGAGATAATTGTGTTAAAAGTAGTTGTTCCGTTTTCGGTACAAAATGCATTTAAAGGTTAAAAATACTTATTCTAATAATTCCGCTCGAACTTGGAATCTCAATTTTTAAACTCCTCCCTTTCCGTACAGCAAACCGAAATTACGCGACCAGTTTGTTCATTGATACAGTTTATGTTAACTTTATATTTATTTATTTATTTATTTATTAGGCAAGCCAACGCAACATACAATGTGATATAAAACTAACAATATAAAGCAAATTTAAAAAGTATTACACTGTACATCACACTTACAGGCTAGCTCAACATGTAACGTAATAAGGCGTTCTCTACTGCCAACCCTAATACCCACACCCAAAAAAAAACTAAATTAAAGATAAAAAAAAAAAAAAAAAAACAGTACAAAATGAAAATAATACAAAATTACATTAAAAATAACAAAAATCATTACTACAATCCACAACAACCTTTATAATAAATAATCAAAACCATGAGTTAATTTTTATGTATATAAAAACGACATAATTAATAACCCAAAAATGAATTAAAAATGCAAGTGGCATAACAAACATTTCTTTATTGGGAGTGCGTGAAATATTTTTTTAATTTATTCTTAAATGACGTGGTGGAGTCTTTGAAAATGTCAATTTTTGCCTTGTTAAAAAGCAAGTTATAGCTCCTTACGGCTCTGTTTAAAGGAGCAGTTGTGCCTAAGTTAGACTTTACTTTTCGGCATTGAAAAGTGCATTTTCTTTTTATTTGGGTTCTTGCGTTCTGTCTCGGTATAGAAAACCTAATTTTTGTCAATAAATTTTTACAATCTACTCCTCCATTTATGAGTTTATGTAAAAAACAAACATCTAGCATTATTCTACGACTTGATAGGGAAAGAGTTTTATAATATCTAAGCATATCAGCGTAATTATTATTCTCATTTATCTCATTATCTTTATAAGTTAAGTGTCTCAAAAATTTCTTTTGTACTCTCTCTATTCTGTCCTGGTGTACTTGATAGAGTGGATTCCATACAACAGAACAGTATTCTAATTTGCTTCTCACCATTGAATTGAATAATGCTAGCCTGGTCTGTGATTTCTTAAATTCTTTAGTATTTCTCATGATAAAACCTACTGTTTTTAATGTTGTTTTTAATAAATATTCTACATGCGGCACAAAACTTAGCTTATTGTCTATCGTGATGCCTAAATCATTTATTTCTTTTATATTATTTAGTACTTCTCCATTTAAGTTATACGCGTAATGAACATTACTTAACTTTCTGCTAAATGTAATAGTGAAACACTTCTGGTAATTTAATTTTAATTGATTCTCGTTACACCACACAAGCAATCTATTAAGGTCCTGCTGCATTAATAATGAGTCATTTATGTTATCTATTTTTTTATATATAATTTTGAGTAAAATTTTTGAAAAAAGTTTTGCAAGTTGATTTTAAATTTTTTATAATTATTTTACTTAAGTCTACTATAATATTTTCCAAATTTTTAATTTAATTTTTTATTTTTAATTTTACAAGTAAGGTCGGGTGGTGTCAATAGTATGTATTGCATCAGTTTTGCAGTAGTTGAAGCCACTCCCCTTACGTATATCGAGACTTTGGTCGCACAATTTCTGTTTGTTGAACTTAGCCAGTTTTGTATATACAAAAATTTTATTTTTAATATTTTAATTTTTTATACTATTTTTCTGCTTATAATTATTCTATTGTTATATATAGATATTTACAATTATTTATTAAATTTAGAATTTTTGCCAAAATTTTATATTTTTATTCACAAGTAAGTCCGAATGATCTAATATGTATGCAAAAAGTGTATATTAAATTTACTATCTCAACTTTTAATATCTATTTTTCCTTACTTTAATAAATGATGAATAACTTCTTTGTTTTTCACAGGATTTTCCTGCGGTTTTCTGCGTTCTGTAGCTGATGAGTCTGGCTTTATTTTGCAATAAATTTTTTGGGGGGTCGTCAACGACTTCGTCCGACGCACACACACATCGAGGACATAGCTCCCTGGCACGCGCCTCCACCAGACCGATTTGCGCTTCCCCTGGACCTCGAAGGCGCCAGAGTAGCTGCCACTAACGGTCGCTGATCGCTTAGCTGGGCCTCCCTCAGGGCAACTGAGGGTCTCACCCGGTTGGGCTGATCGCCCGGGCAGCGCCTCTGACGCCTGAGGGTCCTGAATCCCACATCTAAAGAGAAGGGGTCTGATTGTTGGTCACATAATTCAAATTGGTAGTAGGTCTTTACTCTTTCGATAGCAATCGTTAATGGATATGTGAAAAGTGTTCAAATTAAAAAAAGGGACAGATCGTTCTCTAACCCAACTTAATAACAACCTCATCAATGTACTCAATGTTATCAAAATAGTTGTATCCTTCGAAATATCTCACCTCCGTGTAATGTTCTTTGCAACTTGGAAAAAAAATCGTTGTTTTTAAGTTACATCTTAAACAGTAACAGTTTATTTTTAAACTCTTTAACAAGCTCTTACTAGTGTCATATTAGTTCAGAAAAAACCAATATCAGCGAGGAATTCAGGATCTCGCATTTTGTTTTCCAGTTCTTATATACAACAGTATCAGATTTTATTTAATTTTTTAGAAGTATACGAATTTCTTTTCGCAAAGCTAAAATAAAAGCTGCAAGCTTTGATCACAACTTAACCATCTTCGTCTATTTGGGTTAAAAATTCACGAAATTTACGCTGTTTCAAAGATTTGTTTCCGCCTCTTATGGGATTCGTTATTCTTACAATCACTTTTATTGCATTTGGTGTAAAGATTTCCCGCATAAAGCTTCTTGATGTATGATGCAGTGGATTGATGGACAATCAATATAATTGTGTTATTAAATATTATTTTGAAAAAGTGATACCACCTCCTTAGATAAAGCACGTTTTTGCTCATTTCATGAATTTGAATTGTTTCTTCAAAATGTTTGGCTCCGAATTGGTGTTTTCTTCTTCACTATTTGGCACTGAAGGTTTATGATTTTTTTGTGGTTAAGGTGAGATTTCAAAGAAACCTTAAAGGAAAAATTCAGATGCTGTCAGATCTGGCGATCTATCAGGCAAATTTAAATCTCTAATACAGCTCACACAACTGAAATTAACGTTGCAAAATCTCCATTGATGCTCCAACTACATACATATGTAAGCGATTGGTTTATATTGCTGGCACCAACAAGGTTCGATATGCAATTTTCTAACAAAAAATAAAAAAAATGTGAGGGGTCTATGAATCCCCGGTCGGACCGAAGTTGATTTCGCTTTTTGGTAGACGTTTGCATACAGTCATTATAATCTATATTATAAAATATCAAGTTGATGGAATTCGGTTGAAAAATTTATGATAAAATATATTTATTGTGGTGGACTGTATTAAAACACTATTTTTCTTCGTTACTTTTTATTTGATTGCTATCTAGCTGAACTGAACTGGAACTGGAATGAATTTCGACCCAAAACACCCCTATCTTTATTTCCCAAATTACATCGTAAACTTATATGCTACGAATGAGAACATTTCAAATAACTTATTCCAATTGGTTATACAAAAGTAATAATAATACCGTAAAAAGTAGGGTTTAGTAGGTTTTAATTAATAAATAAAATAGTAATTTTCAGTTTAGTAGGGCAACAGTCGGTTGTCGGGGCTTTTCGTTGCTCGTCGTTGTCGGCAACATTTATTATGTATAAAAAAAATAATGATAAATTGTTTTAATTGTTTAGTTCATCGATTCAACAATAGATGGCGTTAGTAGTATTCTATATTGCGCAAGACTACGTTACATATATAAAAGCTCCGATACTAACGTCCTTAGGTCGGGTCAGGGTTGTCAGTTCTGTAGCTTCAGTTCTTAAGGTTGTCGAAGTTTTGTAGGGTTCTCGTTGTCTTAAAGGTCGTTGGTCGTTTGAAGTCCAAAAATTAAAAAAGGTTGAATAGTTCAAATTCAATACTGTAAAAATATTTAAAGATTTATAATCAAGTAACTGTTTCTACATTGGGATGTCCACTGATTTTATTTAAATAAGAAAAACCACGCTTTTTACATATTACTTTTTAATTGACACCGAAACAGGAAGAGGGCACTGCCACAGATTACTTAGCTCACATGGACTATATTATGGATTTGTGTTGTCAATATTAATGTACTATAAGTAACAAATACGTACATAAATTAAACACTGAATGATCTGCTTTAAAGTGTTGTGCAGACGGCGCGCGGCGCGGGGAGAAGCTGCTAGCTGAGTATAATCGAAGAGAAGTTAGCCGTCGAGTCATTCGTCATGCGGCAAAGTGTCGCAAAAAAAGTCTTATCACGCTTTCTGTCTAGCACTTGGAATTGCAAATAGCTTTAACAAAATTCTTTGAATACAATTGAGTTCTCATAATACTATTTAATCTATGTTTAAAATCGTGTTAGTTTAGTTTTTGTCTCTTTGTCCAAAATCTGTTGTGCCTGGTTGAATCCTAGATATTTGTATGTCTGAGTTTCTTGCAAGGGTTCTATTATTTCTCCGGATTTTAGCTCATAATGTGACATATGGTTGTGCCCTGCTTTAATTAATTTAAATATTTCATTTGGGGGAAGTCCCCTGATCGGTACCTACCTACATATTAAGCGGAGTTGGTCTATGGATTTTTCGACCACAGACCTAAAATAAAATATAGTATATTATCCATCTAAGTCGACGACGCGAGACGATTCGTTCCCTAAAATTTGATTTCTGTTTATTGGACGATGTTTCCAAAGATGGTTCAAACTAGGATTTTCGTACTTTCGAATAAAAGACAGCTAGGTTTTAAAAAGTAGTACGTTAGCCGTACGACTTTCGTATTGCGGTAGTACGGGGTAGAAATTCTGAAAAAGTCGTACAAATACTATTTAAATGGTACATCTGACAGCATTGGTTTAGAGCTAGGCAGAACCATAGTGGACTCAGTGCATCTCCTTGAAAGACGCCACGTTTAATTCTTATTTCGTCAGTCTGTATGTTCGTATTGTGTAAATTTGAGTTTTGTAGTCCATGTTGTACTTGAATGTTTCAGAAATGCGATGATGTGTGGATGTATTTTATAGATTTCTAAAATGTTTAATAGCCAAGTGTGCGGTATGGCGTCATATGCCTTTTTATAATCTACATACATTGCATAAAGATCTTTTTGTTTGACTGAACTTGTTTAAGTACTACATTATCTATTGTTAATTGTTCTTTACATCCCCGACTAAGTTTTCTGGATCCCTTCTGTTGCTCTTGTAATATAGAGTTGCGTTCAATGTGTTTGTAGATGGACTCCGATAAAGGTGTTTGTAAACATGTGATAGGTCCGTACTTTGCTGGGTTTTTAGTGTCATTTAAATCTTTTGGTAACATGAAAGTAACGCCTTCTGTAATATAAGCTGGCATTGAAGCTGGATTTTGAACAAAATTGTTAATATGGTGATAAAGATATGGATGGATGTTACTAAACTTTTTGTACCAGTCATTGTGAATATTGTCAGGACCTGGTGCTTTCCAATTATGTATTTTTTTCAAAACTCTGAAATATTTATACCGATATATGTTCAAATTGCATCGGTTCAGTAGTATCGTATTTGCGTTGCTCTTCTTCAATCCAGTCGGCTTCATGGTTGTGACTTACTGGGTTTTTCCCATACATCGGACCAAAGTTTTTGTAATTCTTCAGGATTAGGTTTGTTCTGGTTTTGAAGTAATTTAAAGCTTCATCAAAGAGTGACTCTATTTCAGGACGATTCTCCTGCTCAGTTTCAATACTGTTTTGCTGTTCTTGCAATATTTCCCTCAGAATTAAATAAACTGTCATAGTTGGTACTTTCTATTTGGTCTATTGTTATGTTGTTATTATTTTCAGCAGGTGTGTTAGGTATACTAAGTGTGCTAGCTACTTCATGGCTAATTTCTTCTAGTCTATTGCAATTAATAAGTCTATTATTTATGATGATTCTCCTTTGATCTCTTGTTCAGAAATATGTGCCAAATGTGGAAATTCGTTAACAAAATGCTGATGAAGTAGTTTTCGGTAGGATGTTTTGTATGTTTCTATCGATGTAATTGTATAATATGCTCTCATTATTTCTTCATTTAGTTCTGAACTCCATCTCATTCTCTGACCTGTTTGTGTTTGTGAGATTATTGGTGTTTGATGTTGTGTTATCTGAGGTTCTGTATTACTTGTTGCTGTTGCTAGATTGGGTCTCTGTGTAAGGTACCTGAGGGTATTAAGGCCTAGCTAAGGGAAATTTGTAATAAAATGAAAAATATCCAACATAATCAACAAGTTTTATTATTAATCAGTCATGTACCTAAATTACTACAAAGTTTAAACAAAAAATAGATTCTCTAGTTTAAAACCAAAACAATATATAACTTTTTTAAAAACGCAGTCTGTAGGCCTTATTATACTAGGGTAGGGTAAAAAGGTTTATATTTTAAACTATCCAAAAATCAACTTATACTACGTAAATTGATATTCTGGAGATCAATAATCATTAACATAAAGCAATAGGAAGCATAGTGGTTTTAGAAAATTAAATAAATTGCCTTTATTCGCATCCATCAGGACATTGAAAGTCATCAGTATCTTCTGCAATCAAACCGACACACTCTTCGTGGTGCCACTTGTAGAATCGCGAGCATTGCCTCATTGCATCGTCCATTCTATCTTTGCAAGCATGACAGTACCAACTCACTTGTTTTTGTGATTTACCTTTGACGGTATTAGACTGTTTTGCAGATACGGTTTTAGCTTTCTTATGATTTAAAAGTCTTTTTAAACTTCGTTTTTTCTTTTCTACCTGTTTTAACATCAGTAAAGATTTCGTCTTGTTTATTTTTCTTTATTTTGTTACCTTTCACTTCTTTACTATTTATTTTCTCTTGATTATATTTATCAAATAGATCTTTTTTGTGACTGGAGTACCTCGATAATTAATGGCTTTTCGTCTAACAGTCGGTGTGCATGTTTGAACTTTAACAGGCGTAGGCAGGAGATCATAAAAATCATTTCTTTTCAACCGACTGAGTGGTAAATCATCAGATTCATCTGAACTAGAGCTTGTTCCATAAACTGTGCAATATGGATGTGGATGTTGATGCTATAGATGGTGATTGCTTAGTTTGTTCTGGAGTCGCTAGTCGAAGATAATCCACAGGTGAAAGTTCCAAGCGAGACATCGGGTATTGGAATTGGTGTCAAAATTGATGGTGAGCTAGCAGCAGATTCTGAACTCTTCTGTTGATCACTATTAATAGGTGGTATATTTTCTTGATCACGAACAGGCGTTGAGGCTTCCGATAAAATAGACTGTGTTGTATCTCCGGATTCTGAAGCTTGTCCATGAGGATGTTCGAGAGCTGGTGCGTTTTCTTGTGCACCATCTGGTGCAGGAGCTTCCGTTAAAATGGAAGGGGCAAAAGCTGTTTCTGATATGGCCTGTGGGTTGAAGGGATACAAGCCAGTCGCTTTAAAGCCACTCGTGATATTGCTGTGTGTCATACATTTAGACCAAACGTTTGAAAGAATGATATTAAAGCGTGCTTTAGTGAGTTTTTTGTCTCTGTTGTGGTCCAAAAATGATAACAATTCAGCATCCCAGTGGTGCTCGAATGATCGATATACGGCTTTGTCGATTCATGGGTTGTGTTTGAAGGTAGGCAGTACAAATTAATGCCAAATGAATCTGATATATCGACTATGGAAAGATCTAAATGACATGCTGCTCAATCAAATATCAAAAGGCATGGTCCCTGTCTTTTGTAGCTAGACAAGTATTTTAAAAATATTTTGAAAAGTTCATTGGTCATATATATACCCCTTTGCTGATTTTTCTACTAAAGATCCTTGAGGCAAATTATCGTACAATTCTGGTTTCAAACGTTTTCCCTTAAATATGACCATAGGTGGTATGGCTGTGCCAAGAGCATTAACACATCCTGCGATGGTAACGCTTTCAGCATGGTCAGAAGACTGCAAATGAACCCTTTTAGCCCCTTTTTTGGCCAAAACACTTTGCTGGTGGTGGATAGTGAGACGGCATCCTTTCTCATCCATTTTATAAATTTTCTCAGGATGATCATATAAGTCAAATTTATCGTAGATATCTCTCAGTTTTTTAAAATGGTCATCAACAATAAATTTATTTAGCTTTTGTTTTTTTTAGCTCATCATTAAAATTGTGTTTTATATTATTTTGCTCGCAATATTCTTGGTGTCACAGGCAAGCCCATTTCAGAATACCGGATTATCTTTGCACAAGTTGAGCTTCCTCTTCATCATTTAATATAGGTTTACGTCCCAAACTTTTCTTTAAACTGCCAGACTGCAGATGATTTCTGATTGTTCTTCTAGAAACCTTATATCTCTCTGCAGCCTTATACGTACTCAAAGTTTCTCTTTGTACTGCTCTAACAGCTGCGATCAGATCGTCTTCTGACCAGAATGCTCGTTTGAGAGGCATCGTGACCGTAAGCACTGAAAACAATGATAAACCTACATACTACATACTAACCACCAACAAACATTTCAAAAACACGCTCCTACTTATATAGCAGTTTAAAAGAATAGGAGTATAATAAGGCCTATACTAAAATTTTATAGGTCTTAATATCCGCCAACCACGTGGTTACGGAAAAAAATTATAACTACAAGTCCTTTAATATGGTAATCTAGGGACAAGCATACATTAATTAATAAACGGACAGTAAAACAGGTTTGTAAATATGATATTTTCAAAATAACTTATGTTTATACTTACTGGAGCCAATTTTTATAATTCGTGCCGCGTGACCGCACCGCTGAATGATTTCGACGACACTGGCGGGGGGAGTGCAAGCGTTTGTCCGCCACTTCGCAGCGACTTGTGTATACAAATGTTGCCTCAGTTTTGTAAATTCCCCGCGTCATGTTGAAAAATTCCTCTTTTTATAGCAAAATTCCCCTCGAAGTTCATGATGTAGGAAAAACAGAATAAAAATGTTTTACTACTGAAAACTTTATTCCAAAAACTAAAACAAATACATCACTTTTTGTATAGGTTCGCTTTGAGCATATTTATTGTTGGCTCAAATTTTACACAATCTTTTATTTGGTCTTTAGTTTGCATTAGGGCAACTATCGTGCTTGTTTTTAGTTTATTTCTATGATCATTTTTAATACTTTTGAGAGAACTAAATACACGTTCCACGGATGCATTCGAGAAAGGTAAAAATAACAAGGCATTTAAAATGCCTTTTAAATTTGGAAAGAAACTTTGACCGAGGGCATTTTTTAAGTGGAAAACTTTACGCCAGAGCCAGAGCGTATACAAGTTGTATACGCTCTGAGCTTGTGTGAGTGTAACCTTGATCGTCAATTACTGTAACTTAGTTAATCTATTTAAGTATTGTTCTGCTTCCTTTCTACCTATGGCTATTTCTTCTGAACTTAATAATTTGTTACGCTCTATTGCTGTTCGTTGGACGCCTATACGTTGTCTACTAACCGCTACATCGGGGAATCTCTCACAAAATTTGGTGTGTAAATCGGGTAAATATGAAATTGTATCTTTTTCTAATGATGTCATGGCCGTTGCTGTATATTCGATTTATTTATCTATTTTATTTGTAATAGAAAATAAAAATCGTGCTTGCCTTTTAAATGTCAATACTTTTTTTTTAATATGTCACAAATATTATTTATAAAAAAAAGGTTAATAAAAAGGTCTTAATATAAAATAGACAAGTATAAAAAAGGATGTGTATATATATTTTTGTGTGTGTACATTTGTGCCTACAATGTCAATATGAAGTATGTGCGCAGGATAAAAGTGTTCATTTCCTTGGTCTATCGTTGACGCACATGTTTAACCTCAACGGGTGTAGTATTAGCGACAGTCAATGTCAACTGCACATTGCACAACGTTTTTGGTTATTGATCTTGTATGGGGGTGAGTAGAGAGGAAGAAGGAGAGGAAGAGGAGGATGGTTTAGCATTAGGACGTAGATAAGAAGGTGGAGAAGATGGAATAGAAGGGAAATTTAATGAAAATATTATTTATTTAGAAAGAAAGCTTGACTAACATTAACATTTTTTTTTACACATTCCACATATTGGTGCAGTATGTTCACCGCAGATAGGTTTACGGCATATGCCACAGAAAACCTTCGTTTTACGGTCCTTCCCCCTTTGGGCAGACAGCACATCTTTTTTTTTTGCCATGGGAGTAGGATTTGCGTCGACTAAAGTAAATTTTTTTTGTAAAATTCCTCTTAGGAAGTCTTGGACAAGGAAGGCCATTTAGTGCCGCCGTACGCGCGGGGTGAAATAGGGCAGTGTCATCGCTGCCAGTTATACGGTCACTCGGCCAGAAATTGTTTCGCACGTCCTAGGTGCGTAAAGTGCCTAGACGACCATGCGACTATCGACTGTCCGCGAAAGGTCCCGGACCCCAACGTGCCGCCCAGCTGTGTTCTGTGCGAGACTCAGGGACACCCCGCGAACTATCGCGGTTGTTCCCGAGCCCCGCGTAGGCGCACGCGCAAGGGGGTTAAGAAAACGAGGGCTTCGAGGCCCTCCCGCCAATCCCAACAGGCACCCAGGGAGCCCTCAGCACCCCGGGTGTTCGTTCCCGCGCCAGCCCCGACCACGAACGCGTGGTTCAAAACCGCCGCGCCACGTACCACAGCCATGGCTCCGGTAACGAGCCCTGTGGTGTGTATGTGTAAAGCCAGTCTTAGTTTCCCATGCCGCGTACTCTTCAGAAATAATTTCATCGTCTAAACCCATAGTATCGTCGAGATGCGTGACAAATCGCGGTCTAGGCTGGCACTCAACATAAGGGCACGACACGTCTGGATCACCATAACGGATTCCACCTGATTCTCGCCATCCTCTACCTTGTGGATTCGTTCGTAAAAGATCAAAATGATCTAACTGAGATCTAGCACTTGGAACCACACTCTCTAATGGCATCACTATACCCGCCATTGCTCTTACATGCTCTAATACTCCGCATGTCGTTCCGGCTCGAGCGATAGCGCCTTCAACCTCTCTCACCGATGATTCACATAGACTATTCCATCTTTGATTAACATTGTATGAGAATAAAAGTTTGCTAGCTAGAGCAGCTAACAATCGTAAATATATGTCATCTTTAGGAATATCCTCTAGATTTATCATAAAGTTTACACTTCCTGGACAAATTAATGATAATACATAGAAACCAACAATAGAATCCATGGTCGGTCTCTCATTTATAGCGGAAAAAGAATTTAAAGTGGTAAGTTTAGACATAGACTGCGATGAATTAATAATCATCTGAGATGGAGTTAAAGGCACAACACTGAGCTCGGGAGCTGTCAACTCCCACACGAGCTCAGAATAATAATGTGAAGCCATAGGTAGATAGTTAAATATCGAGTTTAATGCAAAAGGATTCGCCGTAATATGAAGAACATCATTTGGTAACAAACTCTTATAACTTTTAGCTTCAGGTTTCTCCTGTCTAATATGATGCTCATATGCTATAATTATCTCTCTGAATGGTCGCATCTCATCTCTAGAAAGTGTGAAGAATGCCTCACGTAAATCATGTAATTCTAACCCCTCAGCTACTCGTCCGAGTGAGTAGTTTGGATTTCGCATTCTTTGTGTAACGCAGAAGGGCTGCACGCTAGAGCAAATATTCTCATGAGCTGGTTCCAACTCACACATCTGAGTCAGAGGTATGCCAAGGTCCTCCGGCTCGGAGGCCAACTCTCCTCCTATTGACACAGTCGATGGCTCACGATATAATATCAAGCTTCTATCTACTACAAAACTCGCGCAAGTTATTAGATGCTGAAGAAAAGTATCAATATTAGTAAACTTTCCTGGAACCAATGGATCACGAACCATTAAAGCCTGAGCTCTGTTACCCGGAGATACAACTTTATATCTCGATTTTAATTTTTCTTCAATTGAGAATTTCCATTCTTTTGGACCATATCCACTTGCACTTAATTTCTCCAATGAAGTCGCCACGTTCCTTCGTCTATTTTGCATCTCTGCTATAAATGATAACATATTTAATAAGTCTTGAGCGCGTTCTGGTGCTTCATTGTCCGTTTTCTTCTTCGAAGATTCTTTTTCTTCTTCTTCTTTGCTCTTTTCCTCCTTCTTATCTTCTTTCTTCTCCACCTTTTCTTTATCTTTATCATCTTTCTTTTCATTTTTCTTTTTATCTTTGTCATCCTTCTTTTCATGACTGTAAATATTGATGGTAGAACTATATTGTATATGCTAAAAGCGCTTGATAAAACGAGTATAGGACCAAGACGAGTTCCTTATATTACCCAATTGCATTTAGAGTGTGGATTAATGAGAGATTGTATTGAAACTTACGCTAGAGAGTCCTTAGTAACTGAGGCTGCGCAACGTTTTGGTATAAATCTTGAACACTTCACTAGGAAAGAACGTGCTGCCTTAGTGCAACCAAAAGATGGGCCACTGGCAAAAATCTTAGCGCACATTCGTGCTTGCGGATATGCCTCTCGTATTGGCGATTTCTCATCGGTTGCTAGGCATTTATCGCTATCTGAGAATTATTTAGCTGCGAATCAGATTGTATTAAATAATCCGCTCCATTTTGGAGTATCAACCAGTGTGATCTTAAAACCTAGAATACCACGAGCAAGAATGCAGACACTACGTGATTTATCAGATAGACAGAGTCCATATACAAATGTGTACACTCCTGATGAAAGAGATGGGGATCCAGAAACGTTGCACTTGAATGATTTACAAAATATGATAATTTCATATTCTGCTAGGGAAGATGTACGTGAGATGGCCTTAATCCGGCCATTGCGGTTAATGATACCAGCTCCTTTTGATATCGCTACGGGATCACTGTCTGGAGGAGAGGAGGGAGACTGGCTTTACACATACACACCACAGCCCGACACCAGCCTCCAGGCCCGTGCCGCAACCGTCGCAGGCGCCGCGACCGACACAAGCACCCGCTCCGTGCGTAGCCCCGGCCCAGCAGTCCGCGCTGCTTCCGCCCAGGGCTCGCGTAGCCCCCGCGATGCCGGCGAGTCAGTCCTTGGCCTCTGACCTCTCAGTGGTCATGGACTTCGTAGGATCCTTTGACATTCGCGAACTCAGCGTATTCGCGAATAAGATACGCGCCACGAACGGCGCCCCTCAGGCGCGCATGCAATGTCCCCTATGTCTACATAGGGACCTCGAACTCGTCTCTATAGTGAAATTCGTGAAAGACTCCGCTATTAAATATTTCGAAGGCGCCGAGAAGCACCCGAACCCGTTAGTGGTGCACGCCTGTTCATATACGCCGCGACAGAACGATCCGCGCTCTAGACGCCCGCGTAACATACTTACTGACCCCGACGACGCTATAACGATAGCGAACGCCGACAATTTCAATACACGAACTCGGCTGCGTCGCCGCCGGCGACGACGCAGGCCGCCGAGATTCGTCATACCTCGGCCGCGACCGGGAGCGGTCGGGTCCCCGCGTAGACGACCGCACTAGAGCGGTCGTAACAAGTAGGTAATGTTACAATTACACTCAGTTACACACATTACACACTCCACTGAGGTAATGGTAATGTATAATTTTATTAGACCTATTTAATTTAAATTCTTTCATTTTATTAGATCATTTCCGGTGACGCTCTAGCGTCAACATTCTCTTTTCCGAGCCGTCAATTAGGCTCTAAGTTTATTGAGAACGGGCTCACTAGTCTGTTCTCCCCCCCCCCCCCCCCCCCCCCCCCGGTGACGCTGTAAAGGCCCCTAGGGCTAACAGCAAAATGTCAATTGGATAATAAGTAATAAGTAATTGGTCCGAATCATAAGTAAGCTGGTGCGCGTTTCGGCCGTTTGCGCGTCGATACGAGCGTATACTACTCACCGAGCGCCGGCGGACAGACAACAATATTATGTGGTAGTAGGCATGTGATGCTGGAGTTATCGACTTCGCATAATGTTTATCGACATCCGATATGGCATTATACTCCTGTTCTATCAGATGGATGTAACCTGCAGCGTCCGGATGGAATAGGGGAGACTGGGTACGGTTGTGCCAATTTTTGTTTGATCGCCAATAATTTTGTTTATTTACTAGTTAGCCCGTAGAAAAGGAACTTGTATCGTAATTTGTACATTTGTCTGCGTAAAAACACTAATATATTGTCCCTAAATACGATGTATTTACTCATAAAATCAAATTTAAAAAAAATGGGAAAGTGTCACAACCGTCCACATACCAAGGGCGGTTGTGACAGTGTTTGGGGTCGGTAGTGACATGCATAAACATACACCAAAATGGTCTAGAATATCTTTTATTGCTAGAAATATTTAATATAATATTCTTCCAAACATAGTTAATAGTCTTAGGTATAGCAAATGAACTAAAATCTGAGATCACTTCAATTTTATTACTACCTAACACACTACACAACACTTTATAATTAAACAACTACACTTTATAATTAATACCTAAGGCACTGTAACATCTCATGTGATTATAACAGTATTCTTAGAAACAGATAAAATGCTTAACAAATTTTAATAAACGGAAACATCTAACGTTATTACAACAGCCTTCTTATAATCAGTCAAAATTTTGCAACGACATGCGATTAATGTCATGCATTCCGCTCTTCATAAAGAAGTCCCGCGTTTTACTTCTTTATAGGCATCTTCATATTTGCTGATGTCACACCGCGCTCTTTCGGTCTTCCGCAAACGTATTCTGGGTGTCTAAAAGCAAAAAAAAAATATTTATATATATGTCACAACCGTACCCAAAGAAATTGTCACAACCGTACCCAACGCACCATTTTAAAAACATAAAATTGCCATGACTTTGCCAAATAAGTTACGTAAAAAGTAATCATTCGCAATTAACTATTAATGTTCAACTTATAATAAAAAAAATAACGAGATAATCTATCTGTATACAAATAACAGTAATTATGAAAAGAAATCGAACAAAAATACTTACTTTTGATTGTTGAAAAGCAATGTGGGCTCCTAGTTACGTTAACATCGCGCGCAGGCTGACGCAATACTGGGACACATGTTTAGATTTGCAAGATGCATCTCTCTTCTCTTGCAGCCTCCCTCATATTCCGTATAGTTTCGCTATTATTGCGACTGTCACTACCGTACCCTGGCACAACCGTACCCAGGTTACCCTACCTTAGCGGCCTCCTCGCTTACGAGTCCCAACTCACCATCTATAATGAATGAGTCTTTCCAGAGTGGATCGTTTGTTAGTGGTGTCTCTTTAGTAGTTAAAAACTTTGGTGTCGGTACCTCTTTACTGATCTTTGTCTGGAATTTGGGTCTAGGGAAGTTCTTCTTACCTCGTGGGCGTGGGGGTTGCTGTTGGTTCGCATCGCTGGTCGCTGGTGTATCGCTTTTGATTGATGTCATTACGACAAATCACCTTTTCGTTTTATTAAAAAGGGTATTATAGTATATGCGTAGTAAATAATTTATTATAATACTATTGAACAATAAAAAATAAACAAAAAGATAAATAAGCACGAGAGAGAGACAAATCTGTATAAACATAATTCTAACTAGATAATAGATATTCCACACATAAATTATTAGAAATATACTAATTCTAAATTTTTTTTTTTTTAAATACGTACATTTAATGGAAACTTATGTGAAAAAATCCAAAATTTACCGCAGAGAAGGCAAAACTTTCACAACACATCACGCACATGAACTCCATTTTAAGAACTAATTTGACAACTAATTGGCGGCAAAAATGGCTTGGGTTTTTAGTTTTTTTTTTCTTCCTGACATAAGTACTTAATAGCACCACTATTCAGTAGGGTCGAACATTATTCAGCCAAAAAAAAAAAATAATAATAATTGAATAATTTAAAAAACCTAGATATTTTATATATATATATCTATAAAAATAAATAAAATTGGAGTGACTGTTTGTTTGTAAGCCCTTTTTTTTTTTTTTTTTTTTATTTTATTTTTTTTTCATCTTAAATGCACACGAAATTATTTTTGCGGTACTTATACGAATATTATTAATTTTCGTATGTCTGTCTGTCCGTTTATTTCGGCTCACCTCCGAAACGGCTGGACCGATTTTGACGGGACTTTCATTGGCAGATAGCCGATGTTATAAGGAGTATATATATATATATATATATATATGTGTATATATATATATATAATTAAAACATACTAGTCAATAATATATTTATTTCATTCATTCATACGAATTATATATTATGTAAACATTAAATAAATCTATACGGAGGCCGAATCTATTGATTTTTAATTTTTGTTTTGTTTGTCTGATAAATCTGTACTAAACTTTAAAACGTAACGGTGCGAGGGGGAGGGGCGCGGCAGTGACGATCTGGCGTCCAAATGACACCCACCATTTTAAAACCATAATAATATTGTTTATTATCAAATCTCCTCAATCAATCGAGTCTAGTCTTTCGATTTTATTATTGTTACTCACTGAATTTTCTATTATACGAACGAAAATTTCTCTCTCTCTCTCTTTCTTTCATTTTCACATGAGAAATTTATTTATATATAAAATATATAAAAGGTTAAATTTATCAATTCAATATTATATTTCGTGTCCTGTGTCAAAAAGAAAATAAAAAAAAAAATGTATAAAAATACATAATATGTTACATATCTAATAAACGAGCGTCATGTATGTATGTATGTATGTATGTATGTAAGTAATGAATATCACTAGCACCGGAGGACGTTCTCTACGTATGTATCTCGACGATCCGATCATGATGATGATGATGATGTTGATCAACAACACCACACCACACACACCACACACCACACGCAGCAAGCGAACACACGAGAGCCCCCTACCGGGGGACCGAACCGAGACCGTCCGCCCGCGCCCGACTGCCCGACTCCCGACTCCCGCCGACCGGTGTACGTACCTACCTACCTACCTACCTACATAGTATTTTCCTAAAGATATCTCCTAATTTTAATTTCTACTATTACAACTACAACTTATGTACATAATATCTACCTGCGGCCTACGCGACGCATCGCAATAACAGTTCGCTGTCCGTCGTCGTTGTTTCGTGATCGTGAGTCGTGTCGTGACATTTCGGAATTTTTAGCGCCCGAGAGAACGAGACGGAGATATAGAGCTCTATAAAGAGGGCGACTCTGCATGCGGTATAACTATTCGTACCCCGACCGTCGAGACGAGCGAAGTGCGTATCCCGTAAACTACTTAACTAACTGGTTTTTAGTGTGCGTGTGTGTGTTTGTCGTCGTCGTCGTAGTCGTTACAACAAGCTAGTGGAGAGATGGCCCGTACCAAGCAGACTGCCCGTAAATCTACCGGTGGCAAGGCGCCCCGTAAACAGCTCGCGACTAAGGCCGCCCGCAAGAGCGCACCGGCCACCGGCGCACAGTGGACTGAAAATCGACTTTCATAGACTTAGACATTTTAAATTTTAGAGGTCGTGTTTTTTGCTGGATATCGCTTTATTTAACCATGACCGTACTAGAATATGGCATGAGAGTCGGTTTTGAACAAAAACGAATGAATTATAAAAAAAATTCGAAAATTTTGTATGGAGATAAGAAGAAATTTCCAATTATTTTTGGAACCGCAAAAAAAAAAACCGTAATATCCTCAGAGATAGTCAAAGTACTAATTATTTGTGATTTTTTGACATACTACACACAGCGGTCACGGCTGCGTTTTTTTTTTTTAAAAATGATAAAATATTTTTCATATAATTTTTAATTTTTTACTTATTTTTTTTTACTTGTGATTGTAAGACACGGTTCTTAGCCTTTTATATAATGAATTATATTTATGTATATATCACGAAGTTAAGATTATAGAAAGTATATTTGTTATTCTTTATAGTTTTTTTAAGGTACTATTTTGACGGAAGATACTTAGTAAGTTACTTACTGTAATTGTTAAATATTTTGAAGTATTGTTTACGATGATGAAGTAACAAAAATCAGATGTGTGGGTACTTAGTGTATTTATTAGGAAACAAATTGTTTCATGTGTAATGTTAAATGTACAAAAAGAGATATATACAAACAAAATGTTTAAAAGTTACATTGAAATAAACTAAAACAAAAATATACAAACAAAACATACAACACTTAATTTAATTTTCACTATCACTTTCGTCAGATTCATTTTCAGAGTCACTATCCAGATTAGATACATCTAAAAATTCGAACTGGGTTTCTGGACACATAAATAGCTCCAAAGTTTCTGCGAATAATTTCTGCTTTTTGTTGGCTGGAAACGTTGGTCTTCGAGCAGTTAATAAAGGATCAGAAGACAAAAGGAGTAAGTTGAAAATGTCCTCATTAGAAGCTTACCTGCTTTTTTTCCGTGAATTATACTTCCGAAACTTTCTAAAATCTTTGTTGCGGGCTTCGGAGGCTTCTTCTGATAGATTCCCGATCGGGACAATATCATTATTTTCGATTATGTCTGCTCCATGGATCAGCACCTTATGGACGGTTGATGACATATAATACCAGTCATACAGCTCCACGTACTTCTCTGCTGTCTTGCGAGTATAATTTTTGAATTTGTTCACGTTAATTTCCTCCCCAGACGTAATTGCTTGAAGAATCACGGCAAATCTTCGTACAAGCTCCTCGTCCAACCCAATGATTGCTGCAGTTTTATCGGGAAACTCGAAAAACCTTCTTGCTGTGTTTCCATCATTAGTGGTTCCTGAACCTTGTTTCACAATATCAATCAAAAGGTTAAGCTCGTCCTTAAATCTATCTTGTATAATCTTTTTTCTTGTCTCTAGCATTTGTTTGCGCTCTTCTCCTCTCGCAGCCCATTCTTTAAAGTCGAGCCGATATGCAATATGCAAAAGACATTCCATGAAATTTATTCGGGCATGTAATGATGACAATCCATATTCATAAACACCAGTGGACACAGTTCGTGAGGCTACAGCATCTAAATGGTTCATTTCTTTAGGTTTTGCTAAGCACAAGTAGCACGATGCGTTGGATAATCTCTGTAGTGATCCTTGGTCTTCAGCTAGATACGTACATATTTTTGCGTCGATCATTGTCATCATCAGTTGATGACTCACCGTGTTATTTTTGTACTCAGAGTTTGTAAGAGCTCTTATTTCTTCATCCATTTGCCTTTTGTGTTTCACGACAACTTCTTTGCTCTCCTTTTCAAAAGTGAACTGAACTGGACGGCAATATAAAGTCGAACATGGTTTTGGATTCGTCCATAGTACTTCATCTCCTGCAGTCAGCTTTAATGGCACCAAAGACGTCATAAAAACACTTGCATCATTTTGCTCTCCGTCCATTTTCTGCTTGTATCGGCTTTGATTGGAAGCACCATCGAATCCCCACTTAGAGACTAATTTCAAGACGTTATTTTCTATACTGTTGGGCAAACTGTCAAGAATTCTCTTCACTGTTATATCGAGTAATGCTTGAAGGGTGACTCTTGCTGAAGAATCCGTCACAGTGATTGATTGTTTAGGAGGATAGCACAATTGCTTTGCTTGTCGAATTTTGTAATAAGTCGGATAAATGTCCTTAGCACACTCCCGAATTGCAGCTTCTCGCAAAGTGATATATTGCCATTTCGTTAATTTTAATGAAATTAGTAGTCCTAATGCTTTTTCAGGTGTAAAAATTTGACTTGGTTTCTCAATAAATTCTTAAATTTTAGTCGCTGCTTCTGGATGTTTCAGCGAACGTTCGATGATAGATGCAATATCCTCTCGACCATCTTCTTTAAAACGTTCTATAACGGAATAAGCTAATTCGTTCGCATATTCACCTTTGTGATGGTCAGACCTTCTCTTTTTTTGTTTGGTTCCCATGTCTTCGAATGTTTTTCAGGATCTCTTTGTCATAGTTCTACATGATGTTGAAGTTGACGGTTCTGGACAGGTCAAACTTGTACTCTCGTCACTGGTTTCTTGCGTGTTTAAACGAGCTTTTATGAAACTTGGCCAATCAACATTTGCCTGAAGCCAATTTTCTTACTGGCTTCTGAATGCATCCCGCGTTGCGACGACATTTCTCCCACCTTTTAACAGCCAGCACGCGTAAATTGCCAAAAGTCTTTGAGAGTCAAACGATCTTCATCAAACAATCGATCACCCAATAGTGTTATCACTTTTCCGTAAAGTACTTTATGATCAAATAAACTTCTCTAGTATTGCTTTCATACAATGTAAGGTTGTAAACAGAATATTTGCGTGAATAATAAAAAAACATACTTTAGCCGTAAGGTGTACCAAGGACCTTCTGAAGATCAAAAGATACGCACATCGTGTTTGGAGTAGTTTTACTAATTTGTTGACGAAATTTGAACCTATTTTTACTATCGTTTCCCTCTTTTTCATTTCATTTCATTAGGGTTATTTTTATATGAAATACATTTAATACATTTGTCCTTTTTGGGTACATGAAATGTAATATAAAAATCGTTATTAAAAATGTTTCGAAATACTTTTTCCCCTACTGTATCTTTTCCTTTTGATTTAACATCTTTTTTATATAGTTGATACAAATTAGCTATGTTTTTAAGTTCCTAAGGAAGATATAAACGACTTGAGTCTTTTCTGCAATAATGTGATGGAACTGCAGGCAAATTTTTAATATAATCTACAAGATCGCAATTCGCAATAATCGCAAGACCCTCCTCGTCCTTGTCCAAGGGTGTATCTATGATTTCCATCAGGGACACCCTTGAGAACCTTTAAGGCATGGCGGTCTCATCGTCGTCGCTCCCATCAGTACGCTGCATAGGGGAGACGGGTCCGCGCGACTGACCTACTTCCACATATCTAGAATAAAAACACTTGTAGAATCCATATATATTTCGAATCTAATGATATCCATGCTTGACGTAGTGACCTGTACTTGGGAGGTAATGTTCCCAATATCTTTGTTATGATTGCCATGTCACTCACTGTCTCACCGCTTTCTTTTAATTGTTTGGCCAAGGTTTCTACTTTTGAGATATGTTGAGCTACACTGTCACCTGCCGCCATTTTATATTGATAAAATTTTTCATTAATTAACATTTTGCATAGCTCACTCTTTTGTTCATATATCGATTCAAGTTTCGTCTTCGTCCATTTCGTTTCATTTCCATCGTTTCTAGACCATTCAGCGGCGTTTTGTTCTGTTTTTGGCAAACCAATATCAATGCCTTTTGCCTTTAAAGCGCATTTAATCTGGAACTTCCATTGGCGAAAGTTATTTCCATCAAATTTTTCCAAATGCATTGAACGCGTAGCATCCATTTTGAGATTATTTCAACAATGATTGTCGACTTTTTCTTTGCCGTTTCCTTTCGTTTTCTTTTCTTATCCAGAGTATCCTGGGCCCATAACCTATTGGAATTTAGGTTTAAGAAAACAATCTTATTGGAGCACCTTTTAATTATAGCACAATCTAATATGGTATTATACATCTACAGCAAGAAGACTCAGTAACAATATGCAAATCATGGAAGATTCGAGAACAAGAGCCAAAGGAACATAGACAATAAAAAAAACATAACACTAGTAAAAACATACAATGTTGCCCTATAAAAAGTTAAATTTTTATAATCTTTTTCAACACCGACGCTTCGATGTTCGCGAGTGGCGGCGGATCTAAGGGGACGCAATGTAAGGTATTCTTAAAATAAATGAGAGTGCCGCCTCCCCTGTTGGCGGTTCTATCATTTCTAATCAAACGGTAATTCGCGATTCTCGGATCGCGAACGGCCGGTTTTAAGAACGTCTCTTGTACGCAGAGAACGTCTATACTATGATCTGACATGAAATCGCGAACTAAACCGATCTGAGTTCTAATGTTATTTGTACAAGACACATAGGGTTGTACCTAGCGGTGGATAGATACTTGTATGTATATCATGTTGTTCATACACTCATTCACTCGAATGAGTCTTTAGTCTACGTCAACCACCGATAGTTACTTCACGTGTCCCTCAATTGTTCCTAAATTATAAATTATAAGTTACCTATGTACTTACAGTTTACTTTCAATAAAATAAAATTCTTATGTTGTTAAATATAAAGTGGTCCTTCGAGCCGGATTGCCGAGCCGAGCGTTGTACGTGCAGATAGTAATACCGCGGGGTTTCGTTCGACCTAGCCGCGAATCGGGTATGCGAACTATATTGTATTGTTTGCCGCCATTGGAAAGTTAATACGCGGGGGCTTGGAAGCTCGTAATAGCTTCGATTAGGCCTGCGTGTTCGATCACGACCTGCATGCGCGCCTGAGGGGCGCCGTTGGTGGAGCGTATTTTACTCGCGAATACGCTGAGTTCGCGAATGTCGAACGAACCGACGAAGTCCATGACCACAGAGGTCAGAGGCCAGGGACTGATTCGCTGGGAACGCGGGGGCTACGCGAGCCTTGGACGTGGGCAGCGTGGGCTGCTGAGCCGGGTCTGAGCGCGGAGCGGGTGCTTGCGCCGGTCGTGGCGCCTGCGGCGGTTGCGGCACGGGCCTCGGGGCTGGCGACGGGCTCGCCACCTGAGCAGCGGGGCATGGCGCGGGAGGAGCGGCGGTTTTAAACCACGCGTTCGTGGTCGGGGGTGGCGCGGGAACGAACACCCGGGGTGCTGAGGGCTCCCTGGGTGCCTGCTGGGATTGACGGGAGGGCCTCGAAGCCCTCGCTTTCTTGGCCCCCTTGCGCGTATACGTTCGCCTGCGCAGGGCCCGGGAGCACCCGCGATAATTCGCGGGGTGCCCCTGGGTCTCGCACAGCACGCAGCTGGGCGGCACGTTTGGATCCGGGACCTTACGCGGACAGTCGGCTGTCGCGTGATCGTCGAGGCATTTGACGCACCTCGGGCGCGCGAAACAATTCCTGGCCGAGTGGCCGTACAGTTGGCAGCGATGACACTGCCCTATTTGACCTCGCGCGTACGGCGGCACTACCTCTATGCCGGTCAGATGGCAGACCGACTTTATATTGTAAACCTTCTTCCCCTCCGGCGAGAGGTCGAGAATAACGAGCACCATGTCGAATGGCGCTTTTGTCTTGCCGCCGTACATTCTATGCACTTCGCGGACCGGCAGGTTTTGCGACTTAAGGTCGCTCTCCACATGCTCTACACTAATCTCCTTCGGTACACCCCGGATTACGACGCGCAGACGGCGCTCGTCTTCCAAGGCGTAAGTATGAAAGCTAATCGTCTTCGCTCTCAAGTGAGCGGTAAGGGCGCGGTGGTCGTTAGGCGACCCCAACTGAATTTTGATGCCATGAGGCATCGATTTGGCCGACGTAAAATTGACCTTATGGGCAAGCATCCACCCGGAGATGCTGTCCCATGCAGTCTTATCTTGTAGAACCACCGGCGGCGGCGGCTTTGATTTACGCGCTTTGGGCGTGGCTTGGGCGGATGACGTCACCGGTACGTTTTGGCGCGAACGGCCGTTTCGGCGCCAACGGGGCGTGGCGGGGGGTCTAGCGACGCGCGCTTCTGGGGCGGCGACGTGCCGGCGCGCTTCGATTTGCGCTTCTTGGAGACGACGGTCTCGAATCCATCGTCTATATCGGAGGCCGACCTGGACTCGGGTCCAGACTCGGACGCGGACTCGGCTTCCATCGGGGAGGCCGGCTCGGACAGGATCGGAGTCGTTCGGCCCGACTCGGGGAGCGGCGGGCATGAGCGCGGGGACGCCTCCACGCTCAGCGAAGCTGGGCTATCTGTGTAGCCCACGTGTGTCTTAATCTCCGAGGGTACGACCGCGTACACCTCGGGGTAGAATTTTCTCAAGAAGGCCAGAAGGGCCTCCGAACTAGCGTTTTTGGGGTCCATCTTCACTGGACCCCCACTCGCGATCTAAACTTAAAAGCTAGCACCTTACAAACTAACTTGCCTAGCGTCCCCCTTGCCTCGGGGCAGGGGGGGGGTGAGTGGCGGAACCTAAGTCCTCGCCTCTTGGTGAGGGGCGTAGGGTGAGTGTGAATTCACTCCACTTACCTTGCAGGTGTCAAACCTGATCCTTCTTCGGAAAAACAGCAACGCCGGAGGCAGCGGGCAGCAACAATCGCACTCGAACACTCGGACACGCACGTAACGGAAATCCTGGCAGCGGGCATAGACACGTCCGCTCTGGTCGGCGCGCAAGAGGCGACTACCTCTCATAACATATACTTATTACTTATTATCCAATTGATTATTCTGCTGTGAGCCCGTTCTCAATAAACTTAGAGCCTAATTGACGGCTCGGAAAAGAGAATGATGACGCTAGAGCGTCACCGGAAATGAACTAATAAAATGAATGAATTTAAATTAAATAGGTCAAATAAAGTTATACATTACCATAAAGTTATACATACCAACTGAGTGTAATTGTAACATTACCTACTTGTTACGACCGCTCTAGTGCGGTCGTCTACGCGGGGACCCGACCGCTCCCGGTCGCGGCCGAGGTATGACGAATCTCGGCGGCCTGCGTCGTCGCCGGCGGCGACGCAGCCGAGTTCGTGTATTGAAATTGTCGGCGTTCGCTAACGTTATAGCGTCGTCGGGGTCGGTAAGTATGTTACGCGGGCGTCTAGAGCGCGGATCGTTCTGTCGCGGCGTATATGAACAGGCGTGCACCACTAACGGGTTCGGGTGCTTCTCGGCGCCTTCGAAATATTTGATAGCGGAGTCTTTGACGAATTTCACTATAGAGACGAGTTCGAGGTCCCTATGTAGATGACGTCCCTTGACGTCCCTTGATGACGACGCGCAGACGGCGCTCGTCCTCTAGGGCGTAGGTGTGGAAACTAATATTGTTCGCTCTCAAGTGAGCGGTCAAAGTCCTGTGGTCGTTAGGCGACCCAAGTTGGATTTTTATACCTTGTTGCGTGGATTTCGCCTTTAAGAAATTCACGCCATGGGCAAGCATCCACGCGGAGATGCTATCCCACGCCTTCTTATCCTGAAGGATAACCGGCGGCGGCGGTTTTACTTTACGCGCTTGGGGCGCGGCGGGCGCGGTCGCGGCGGATGAGTCACCGGGGGCGGGTGACGTCACGGTCGCGGGTGACGTCATCGATGACGCGGCGGGAATGGCGCGAACTTGGGGCGGGGACGTCGCGAGTGAGGCTCGCTTCACCGGGGGAGACGCCTTAACGCGTTTCCCCTTGCGTTTCTTCGCGACGACGGTCTCAAATCCGTCGTTATCCTCCGAGTTTTCCGAGCTGGACTCGGGCCCAGACTCAGCCGCGGACTCGGCTTCCATCGCGGAAGCGCCGTTGCCTTCGCTAGGGGCCGGCGACGATCGGCCGGAGTCGGGCAGCTCCGTTGCGACGCCTCGGACGGAAACGCCGGGCTCTGGGCGTGGTCGCCGTGCGCGCGCCTAATCCCCTCAGGTACCACGGCGAATACCTCAGGGTAAAATTGTTTAAGAAAGGCCAAGAGGGCCTCCGCGGTCGTAAGATTATTGGGGTCCATCTTCACTGGACCCCCACACGCGAGCTAACTTATATGCTAACACCTTATGAACTACACTTTTTCTAACGTCCCCCTTGCCGCGGGGCAGGGGGGGTGTGTGGCGGAACCTAAGTCCTCGCCTCCTGTGGGAAGCGTAGGGTGTGTATGCGAACACTCCACTTACCTCCCAGGTTAGTACCTGCTCCTTCTCCGGAACCAGCAACACAGCAACCAGGAACACAGCCGATGGCAGCAAGCAGCGTCGGTCACACACTCACGTAGCGAAATTCGGACAGCGGTCATGCACACGTCCGCTCAGGTCGGCGCTCGAGAGGCGACTGACCGGTTAGATGACATACCGACTTGATGTTATATATTTTCTTTCCCTCCGGCGAGAGGTCAAGAATTACTAGCACCATATCGAATTGTGCCTTAGTCTTGCCGCCGTACATGCGGTGTACTTCGCGGACCGGGTACGCTTTAGACCTAAGGTCGCTCTCGACTTGGTCACAACTAATTTCTTTAGGTACGCCCTTGATGACGACGCGCAGACGGCGCTCGTCTTCAAGAGCGTAAGTGTGAAAACTAATATTTAGTGCTCTCAAATGAGCGGTCAGGGCGCGATGGTCGTTAGGCGACCCTAGATGGATTCTTATGCCGTGCGGCATAGATTTCGCCGACGTGAAATTTACTTTCTGGGCCAACATCCACGCGGAGATGTTGTTCCAGGCCGTCTTGTCCTGTAAAATTACCGGCGGCGGCGGTTTAATTTTACGCGCTACGGGCCCGGCGGGGTCGGATGACGTCACCGTAACGGACGCGGATGACGTCATAGGTGACGCGGCGGTTTTGGCGCGAAAGGGTGACGCGTCGGTTTTGGCGCGAACGGTTTTGGCGCCAACGGGGGTCTCTAGAGACGCGCGTTTCTGAGGCGGTGAGGTACCGGCCCTCTTGTTTTTCCTCTTTTTGGTTACGACGGTCTCGAAACCGTCGTCTTCTTCTGAGGCCGAGCTGGACTCGGGTCCGGACTCGGATACATACTCGGCTTCCATCGGGGAAGCCGGTGTCGATCGGCCCGACTCGGAAGGCGTCGGGCATGTACGCGGGGACGCTTCCTCGCTGGGAGATGCTGGGCTCTCGTTAATTCCCGCATGTGTGCTGATTATTTCGCGGGGCACGGCCGCGTAAACCTCCGGGTAAAAATGACGGAGGAAGGCCAGAAGGGCCTCCGATTTTACGTTTTTGGGGTCCATCTTCCCTGGACCCCCACTCGCGATCTAACTTACAAACTAGCACTCTTAAAATTAACACTTCCTATCGTCCCCCTTGCCGCGGGGCAGGGGGGGTGAGTAACGGAACCTAGGACCTCGCCTTTGGTGAGGGGCGTAGGGTGTGTGTGAGTTCACTCCACTTACCTCACAGGTGTATAACCTGATCCTTCTTCGGAACTCTGGGCAGCCGGTGACGGCAGCGGGCAGCAATAGTCGCACTCGATCACTCGCGAAACGGGAAATCCGGCAGCGAGCATAGACACGTCCGCTCAGGTCGACGCGCAAGAGCTGTCTCTCCAGTCATAACATATTTTAATTGGTAGATTTATATAGAATAGAAGGGGTGTGGCTATGCGTACATTAGAATCCGCGTGCAAATAGAAAAGTAAAAAGGGGCGGGACTTATGCTGGATTTTCAGCCTTCGGGGCTGGTCGGAGCTTGTCGGGGCTCGTCGGGGCTTGTCGTCCGTGTTACGTGACAAGCGAGGTTTACCGTCGGAGCTCGTCGTCCGCAACAGTAATATATAACTTTTGTCAACATTCTATTGCAGCATTTGGGCATCATCATCCGAAATAAATGGCGTTACCGGGACATTAGTAAAATTTAGAAGGGCAAGTCGTTGCCTAATGCCTACCCTCTATTGCTTTCTTTTTCCATATCTTTCGTGTCTGACGTTGTTCTCTGGGAGTCATTTAGTCAACAGTTTTTATTATTCTTAATCCTTCTTTTTTAAATATTTTTCCTTAACTTTTTGTTTTTGCAATTCATACTTTTTTACACTCAAAAGAGATAATATCCTCGTACTAGCGCATATTAGTTAGAATCCAAGAAAATTTTAGTCCTTGAAAACGATATAAAGTAACTGGAAGCTCGGTGGTTTATTTATATATACGTAGACATATTTTTTCTAGACATTCCCCGCTGGCAGCTGGCTAGGGTCTTTCACCTTAGAGAAAAGAAAACAATAGAAGACAATATTGTTTTAAAATGTCTGATTATCTATTGGCGCCCAGGTGCAAGCGGCGGCGTCTTTAGAAGCGTTGATGCCTTTGTTTGGTTTTGCACGTACAAAATATCAAGTGCAGATTACAAACTCAGATCAGATCAGTTTGAACTATTTATTAGCATGTTGTTTCAAGATGGACTAACCAGTGAAAATGTAGAGGATTTTTTAAGTCTGGTTAATGTACTGACTTTTTTTTTAATAAACTGTTACAAAAAGACATCCCTGAGGATAGCGCAACAGAGCGTTCATACTTTAAAAATAGGTGTGATGTACGTGTAAAAATGTTCATGCTAGAATGAAGTACAACGGACGATTTATCTGTGTGTCTTTAAGGATTACTGATATAATAAAAGTAATACAGAATGGATGGAACGGCAAATATTTTACAGATAAAGACAAGATTATTATTATATATATGGATGGATTGAAATTTGGAGGTGCGTAGATTGTGATTTATGTAAAGTATTATGGTGTTTATTATGTTATTGTTTTCGCAATGACTGTTGTTGGATCCTTTTAAGAAATTTGCACATAAGTCTAATGTATTTCTACTGCCTTCTGGGTATGGCCGAATTATACTTGTGTTATATTTCCTTTCGTAGAGGACTGTATTATTGGGCACTATTACAACACTTTTTCGTGCTGACTTTTAATTTTCCTTTGTTGTCTGAGCTACCTGATGACTGAGTAAATTTCACGAAAATCCCCTATCTTTATTTTAATAATTACAATTGCAATCTCCCTATACAAGGAGCAAATATCAATGCAAGGGGTGTGGCCAAATTTATGTGTACAGTACATCCGCGTGTAAATAGAATAGTGAAAGGGGCGGGACTTAATGCTAGATCTTGCCATTCGGGGCTCGTCGAGGCTAGTCGTTAGAACCACGTGACAGACTAGTCGGTCGTCGAGGCTCGTCGTTGTTCGTCGACTGCAACACCTTTTTTGAAGAAGTTCTGTGCCGATATTTTCACAAAAATCTGCCTGATTTTATTACGGCATATCCTGTCATCGTTACTGTCATCATTTTGTCATTAAGAAGCATTTGGAGAATAGTCGGTTTTGCATAAATTGCATCTTCATATATATAAATTTCAGTTCTATTGCATTACAAATTATATAAATCCAGATACAAACACACCACACATACGTATATCCATTTTCCATCTGTTTGTTTTGTTGTATCTGTAGGACCATAAACCTTCCAGTTTTCAAAAAATCCGACGTTTGATTTAAATGGTCTGTGTGTTCGTTTTTTGAAGATATATCGATGAACGTCTAAATACTGTTCATTTTTTTCTTCCTCTAGATAAAACATGGAAAAAATCAAGATAGAAAATAGTTTTATTTTGAATATCTACAAAACCATCAGTGTTCAGTGTCTATCATTAATGTTTAATGGCATTAGCCAACACTGGTAGTTTTGCAAATGGTTATCAGCTAGCCAATTTCTAAAGCCATCGCTCATTGTGCCATCCATCACAGAAGTTGTAAACGCCGTCTTCAAAGAAATGACACTATATTCCATCAGTCGCGCGAGTTCAGTTTGGTCAGCTGCGAAAGCATTAATGACATTATCCGTCAACCAATTTGTTTTTTTTTAATGACAGAAAATCAGTGCTATCGAGGACATACAGTGGCGTGCAAAAGTTTCGGGCTATCCTATTTTTCATACATATTGCACAGAAATATGATGATGAGAGAAATATAAACGACTGAATATAACAGGTATTCACTTATATTTAATAAATAAATAAATTAATTAATCGCTTTGTTTGTCCGATGTAAGAGAATCCACAATCACAATTAAGCTTGTAAACTCCTGCATCTTGTAGAGGGATGTGGCACTTGACAGGTGGTAAGAATTGATTTATTTTCTTTGGCGGCTTGAAGTAAGTTTTAATTGAAGCTCGCTTTAGGATGTAGCCAATCTTGTCAGTGACTCCTCTCATGTAAGGTAGGACTGCAGGGACGCGCTCGACTGTGGCTGGTTTCACTCGGTCCCTGTGACGTAGGCGCGGCACTTGCAGCTTGTTGTCTCGCAGAACTGGCTTGACATGTTGCAGCTCTCCGGCCAGGTGTTGCTCGTCACAGATCCCTTGTGCTCTCTGAAACAAAGATTTTCCCACGGTAGCCAACTGTGAAGGGTGGTGGTGAGATTCACCATTCAAGTACCTATCTGTATGGGTCTTCTTTCGATACACAGTATGACTCGAAAGTGTTATCTGGGTTACGTATAACTAATACATCTAAGAAAGCTAAAGAATTATTAGACTCCAGTTCCAGTTTGTAAAAGTTCAGTGTATTCTTCTTGCATACTATTGTCCAGTAGCTTCCTTGATACTATTTTGACACAGTCCTCTACTGGAAGGCTGGTAAATAGAGACTGTATATCAAAACTAACCACTGTTTCATTGTCATTGAGTTGTAGATGTTTTATCTCATTAACAAAATGGTAAGAGTCCCTTGTGAACGCTGATGTTTTTCCTCTGAGTGTTGAGAGTACTTTCCCTACTAGTTGGGCCAATATAAAAGTCGGTGTGTCGATTTGACTCACAATTGGACGTAGCGGAGCGTTGGGTTTGTGTATCGTTGGAAGTCCATAAAGTTTAGGCGGCTTTACACAAGACGGAATAAGGTTTTTAACATCAAGATTCAATGCATCGGAGTGTTTCTTAATTAACTTTTTAGTATTATTTAAAACACTGGTGGTTGGGTCTGTTTTGACCTTTTTATATGTACCTTCATCCGACAAAAGTTGTTTAATTTTGCTATTGTAATCTGATGTAGCCATCACGACGGTAGCATTTCCCTTGTCTGCGCGTGGTATGGTGATGTCTGACCTGCTGCGTAAGTTCTTCAACGCTAAATACTGTACGCTAAATCTAAGAAAGTATTATATCTCGTGACCCTTTAATATTTCTATTTTCCTTCTCCTTTTGTGTTAGTAAAAAATGCTTTCTTTCACAAAGTCTTCCTCTCAATATTTTTATATTTTTTTCTTTCTAGAATGAAAGAAGAATGCTGTATTTTATGATTTCGTGCCAATTTTCAACTGCACCAAATATCCAAATTGTTTTTATTATCATTGCTGACCATAAAGGATAATATGGCATCCAATATTTTATAAAACAATGTGCAAATGAGGGAAAGCAAAATTTGTTAGCACATGTATAAGCGACTGTACTTTGTACATTCATAAAGACTTCGTAGTATATAAAATATATAAAAAAAGGAAATATTACGATTCACCGCAACAGAAAATTGATCGTAAACAATATGTTCTGCGTCATCATCAACATCTATTTTCTTCGAGTCCACATTATCTAACTGTGGAATTTTAGGCATGAACTTCATTATTCGTTCAACACATTTTTCTTAAAGTTGATCATTTTTTTGAAAACAAATATTTTCGAAAAAATTCAAAAATATATATACTGTTGGAGATTGAAAAATGATAGAGAGTATACTGTATAAATAATTATGTTAATTTGAATATATAATTTGAATGTTGAATGGTATAACACGAGACGCAAGTGACCGTTGGTAGCCGCCGGTGAATTCGAAGTGGTGGCCCGCCGGCGGCCGGCGCACCCGCAGACAGCTTGACACCGCCCTCTCCCCGCTGCCCTCTCTTCGTCCCTCGCAACCGTGTTCGATTAGATCGTCACTATGAATTAAATTAACAATAACTCTTATAGCTACTTTTCTTGACATAACCGTCAATTTTTTTTAAGCGCCTTAAAGCAGTTTTCAACATGTGAGATGAACAAATATGAATTAATGTCAATAAAAGGAAATCGAGATGATAATTGCCCTTAGTCTATGTATATGAAATTTGTAGCAGAAATAACGTAATGTATGGTACAGCTTGAACAGAGCCGACATATTCTGCAACAGGAAATGATTGTGCACCGTCGCTATTACCAAGCAGAATGACGGCGTAATAATATAACCCTTTCTTGAATTTACTTACTGCTAATTGCTTGTAGTATCTGAATGACAAAAGCGATCATCAGTTGACAATAAAAGCTTACAAGAAGTTGCTCTTCCGAAAACAAAATTATTTAATATGGATGTGCAGTATATTGTTGGGTAAAGTTATTGAACATTTTTCCTTTATATTTTGTCTCATATTGTTCGATTAATTGTAAAATAAAATCATGTTCATCACGACTTAAACCAAAACTAGAACGATGGTCACTAGATGTTTTGTGTAAAATAGCCATGCTTGGAGTACTGTTAAAGTTTGCATGGATCAGGATATCCTAATCTATTGAGGCAATCGATCTATACTTAACTTCAACAGCTGATGAACTTTCAAGATTTTCGCCAAGACGAGTGCGTTCGCGACCACGAATAAATCGTCTGTGGCTTTGACCTCGTACATGATAAATAAACGATTTTAGTCTCACTTCGATTTCACATTCGTCGTATTAAAAAGGATCACCATTTTAAGAAAATACAAATTTGGTACACGTTGAGTGCTTACATTTTGCTACCGCAAGAAATGATATGTCTGATTTTAATGTATGAAATTTCGTATATAAAACACAATATCTATATACTATTTCAAAATATTTATTGAATTGGTCAGTCCGTCTATATTGCAATTTTCCATTAGGTAATATTAGATTCCCAATTTTTTTTTTGGTACAATTACTGGTTTATTTATAAATTCGATACATTGGATTTCTAATAATATCGATGAATTTTATTACTTGCTTTCTCAACAAGTTCCATATATTTTGACTGCTTCTTAAAGTCCTCCTGGCCTTAACGATATCTTTCAGCATCCATGAGTAGGCGTCTCCCAGCGGGGCAGGTGGTGGCCGGGTTCCATGCGGGGCTTTTGGCATTCCAGTCGCCTGCAGCTAGCGACGGGATAGTGTCGTCCAACTACGATCTTGTTACTTTCAGGTCGATGCGTGAATTCTTGGGGCGGTGGATGGCGTAGATATGTAGAGACACATTGTCTACGCACAGTTCCACTCCGAAGGCTTGAAATGCTGGTGAGCCCTTTGTGTATGACACCTCTCCTGACCAGTACTGGTTGTATCCAGGGAAGTTGATAGCGTCAGGCGGTCCCAGATGTGTCTCGTTTATGAGAGCGACGTATACGCGTTGCTCTCTCAACGTCCACTGCAAGGTCTTCTGACTGGCCAGGCCGCGGGCGTTCCAAAAGAATGAATGAATAAATTGCGTCCAGGTCTTCTCACACCCCCGGCAAGGGGAGTGGGGTAATGAATTCAGGGCATAGCCCTCTGGCCATGGTTTCTATCTCCGCCCACTAATATGAGCGCGTCCCTGGGAGGGCCTTTCCAAGGCCCTTTAGGTGTCTTTTATGGAGAAGGTGCTGCCCGGGCAATCTGCCCAGCCGGGTGAGACCCATTCGGTGGGCGGGCGTGCCAGGGAGTTATGTCCCTGATGTAGGTGTGTTGGGATTCCTCCGTCTTCTCAAACATCCTCTTGCTTAGGCGACGGACGAAATCGTCGATGCTCTCGATGCGCAAATCCCGCTGTATAGTTGCGTTCTTCACGTATCGCGGAGCACCGACGACTCTTCTTAAGGCGATCGACTGCTGTGTCCATAGGCGTTTTTTCTGGTGTTCAGAGAGTAGGGCGTACCAAGCTGGGGCTGCGTAAGTCAGTCTGGATCTAATAGGTTTTATATACTCCGACATTCGCACGCAGTGGTAGCGTAAACTTTAGCACGGATCGAAGCAGGGCCTGCGCTGCCTTGGAGTTGTTGCCCGCTTGTGTTACTTTGAGGCTTGAAGTTGAATCTGCTATCTATCTGGACTCCCAGGTACTTCGCTGTGGGTTTCCATGGGATGGAAGTCCCCTCCTTGACGAGGGGTGGTGGCCGGAGTTTCTCACGGCTGATGGAGACTGCCTGAGTCTTTGCGACGTTGACCGATAGTCTCCGGTCGCCTAGCCATGCGGGAAGTGCGTCCAGGGTTCGTTTCATCTTCACGGGGGCTTAGTTGGCGTTTAGGGATGTGGTGATAAGCGCCACGTCGTCCGCGAAGAGTGCGAAAGTCGTACCAGTTGGGGGTGTCGTCCGTGTATAATGCGTACAGGCTCGGCGACAGGACGCTGCCTTGTGGGACTCCGGCTTTTATGGCTCTTGTGCTTGAGTGACAATCCTCCACGCGGACGTAGAAGGTGCGGTCCTGCAGGAAAGTCACTAATGCCCTTAAGCGCCTGGGTGTGGTGTTCATAAGTTTCCATATGAGTCCTTCATGCCACATTCTATCGAAGGCTTTTTCGATGTTGAGGAAGGTCGCGATGGAACTCTCTTTCCTGTTAGCGGCGGCAGTAATGTGGTGGATTACTCTTGTGAGTTGCATGGTGGTCGAATGGCCGCATCGAAACCCAAACTGTTCTGGGCGCGGCTGTAGATGCTCTTGGAGGAGGTTGAGAAAGAGTCTCTCGAACAGTTTGGAGGTCGTGGACAACAGCGTTATAGGCCTGTATCCTTCTGGCTTAAGCAGGCTCTTCCCTTGCGATTATTTTTAAACGGAGTGTTTACACATTACAAAATACAGATGATTAATAACAACAAATTAAATATAAAGTGAACTTCCCTTCATACTTTTTCCAGGCTTAGGACTGGCTGAACTACATACTTACTATACATCAAGGGTAAATTATTAAAGTTAATGAACGTAGTAGACAGGCGTAGTTAGAAGTTCATTTTATGTGTATTCAATCAAATTATTATTTACATGTTTTTATTTATATATACAGTTTTAAACAGTTCTATTTACACTTTATTTACGTTTATGTACACTTTATTTTATACACGTTTTATTTAAAGTTTGTCATTCACGTTGATGAACATAATTTGACTGACCTTTTTATGGTCTAGCCTTGAGCGACGATCACTAATCAAAAGCCCGGCTTTGAAAATACGTGCGCAAGGAACTGAAGTTGCCACTATGTTCCCATATTCACGAAATATTTTGACTAAGTTTGGATATTTTTGGGAGTGGTTTTTCCACCAATCTACTTGGCAACTCTATTTTCCGTTTGCAGTGTGCAAGGGTAACATGTCGTCTTCTAAGTACATGTCTACTTCTTGGATAACTTTTAAGATTGGAGTACATCGATTTAAAATGGCAAATGGAGACCACTTTTCTGCCTGAGAGTGAGATTGAGATGTACTCTGTGTTGGTATAGGAGCACGAGTTTGCTTGCTTATTAAAGAAGCAACCTGATCCACTACTTTCTGTTTTGTTTTGGCAGCCTCGCCCTGGTCCATAAATCCAGATGTTTTATAACGTGGATCGATAAAAGTACAAATTGAAAAAGTTCCACTTTTCTCAACATTCGCAAATCGCGTTTCAAGACCTTCTTTGAGTTTTAGGACTACTGTCACTGCAGGACTGATTACAGTTTCGTTAGCGCACTTTATAATGTCGTCGTCTACCATCAACCTTTCGCACGTTGTTATCAAACATCTGGTTATAAATATAATTAAACTACCTGTGACGTATTGTTCTCCACTCATCGTTGCCGTAATGTCATTGAATGGCTTAAGGACTTTAGAAAGTTGGGATATTAGAGGCCATTCTTCTCCTGTAATTACTGGCAACGACTTATCTAATACTGCCATTGTAGCTTTGACGGCAGAGCTGAGTTCAGCAAACCGATTTAACATATGAAATGTTGAATTCCACCTAGTAGGTACGTTCCGAATCAATTTTTTTGGAATTAGTAATTTAAGTAATTTTTTCGTTGCCAGAGAACTTTTTCTGAAATATCTTACAACGGTTTTTACTTTTTCAATCAGATCCGCAACAGTATCGAATGAATACTGGACAATTAAATTCAATGTGTGACCGTAACAGCTATAACTTTTCCACCCGAGATCATTAATGGCTATTAAGACATTAGCTTTATTGTCGCTAATTACGAAGCTAATTTTGCCGGTTATATTCCATTCAGCAACTATTGACCTTAAATACTCCACAATGTTATTACTTGTGTGCCGGTCACTAAAACGCTCACAAGCTCAAAGAATGGATTTCATTTTAAAGTGTTTAGTTATAAAATGACCGGTTACCGCTATATAGCTCTCGTTGGACCTTGATGTCCATAAATCTAGTGTTAAGCAAATTTTTAGTACATCTGTTTCGGAAAGCAAATTTTTTACTTTTTCTTTGACTCACTCATATGCCAAGGGAATCAAAGTAGAAGATAGGTGTTTTTGTGACGGTAATTCATATCTTGGAATCCATCTAATAAATTTTTTAAAACAATTCTCCTCAACAAGGCTGAAGGGTTGAAATCCTTTAGTGAAAAGTTTTAACAAATCGGAATTAATCCGCGCTTTTTGATGCTTGAATATTTTTTTGCGAACATACGTTTCAATCCGTTCTTGAATTTTTCTAACCGATGGGCGCCAACTTGGTAACGTCGCAGACAACGAAGGCAGCGTTGTCACGTGCGGCGACGGCTGCAAATTCGCCATATTCTCGTCTGAGCTGGTACCAGCTACAGATTGTATGGTGGGCACTGGCATTAGATTTTAGAGTTCACGCGTAGGTTGCTGACTAATGCTCTGCGATGTGCATTATAAATGTGCCTAAGAATCGCAGAACCCGCATCAGTTGTAGATTTACCTTTGGTGAAGCCATACTGTTCACTGTGCATAATTGTTACAGTAAAAAAAAATACTTAATTGGTTTAAAATTATTTTTTCAAATATTTTGCTTGATGCTGGTAGTATTGAAATAGGCATATAATTTCCAGGTTCAAACCTATCCCTAACTTTTGAACAAAGGTATTACTTTACTATGTTTCATTAAATCGGGGAATGTACCGCTATCTACACATTTGTTAAAAATAGAAGCTAAATAAGGAGCAATATTTATTATAATATGACTTAGCAATTTTACTTATGTACGTACCCCATAAATCACCGGTTTAATAGATACACACAGTCTATTAGAGAATATTTATTTTTATTGATTTTACTTTTTAAAACCAACACTTTCATCTTTAAACAAATACTTATTGTTAGGAATAGGCAAAACACAAGATACATTCAAAGTGCGCGAAATGAAAGTCGTGGAGGATTTAGCAGTGTCTATACACTTTTGGCGCTCGCGGCTCTCTGTCGACTCGCGCCATACTGTCGCCAAGCGCTCGCGGGTGACGGGAGGGGCAGTGGCATACAAACTACACGACCGCACCCAAAACACGGCTCCACACGATCTTACATGTTTTGGCACGATACTCCCGCGTTTTCCCGCGTGATTCCATTGCTTCATACCATACACTTATATAATGTTTCCCTACTCCTATATATTCCAACGGTTGCCCAATCACTAAATTTCAATTTTAAATGTTTAAAAAATTGTACGCGTGGTTTGGGCCTTGTTTAAATGAACTTTCTTTCTTGATACAAAACCACACGGAGAATAAACTCTTTGGTCATACAGAAAAACGCTTTCAAGTGTAGGTACTCTCGTTCCCCTCGTCCCCTCGTCCCCTAGGACAACTACTGTTGTTAAAATCAATGTATTTACATACAGTTACAAATATCAAACAATTCTGTAACACTTTTTTGTTTCCATTCTTGTAACTTGACTTTAAAGTTTTCAGTTTGCTTACATTTTGGATAGCGTAAAAAATGTAAGTACATATCGTACTTACTTTTCATCATTGGTTTTTTCATCGTTGAGCTGTAGTTGCTTGTTACGCGTAGTCTTGTGTTGGTGTGGGCTCCGTGTCCATGTCGGCTCGAAAAATGAACACTGCGTTTTCAATGGAAACTTTTTGTGCGGTTGTTCTTTTTCTTATTTTTGCCCCGCAGTTTGCGTTGGGGCATTAGGTAAGGGTTGTTCGCAGCTGCCATCAGTGAGGTGCAGTCACTCTCGAGTAAGGCCGGCGCTGTTAGTGTGGCTGCCGGTCTTGTTTTCGGTGTGATTGTGGCTGTTATTGCCACGGCGCCGGCTTTCTTGTTTCTGGCTTCTTTTATAAACAGAGCATTTTGCATAGTTTGCCGCATGGTCGCCACCGCAGTTTACGCAAGTGGCCGGGGCTTCTTTGGGGCGAGGGCATTCTCGAGCGCTGTGTTCTTCTCCGCAGCGTACACAGACAAGACGACGATGGCAGCTATGGCTTGAACGCCTGAATCCCTGGCATATGTGGCACTGTGCAGGGCCTTTCTTTGCTCGCCAGGCCTCGATGTTTATTCCTGGCATGTATAGCAATTCTTTCGTGTTATACATATATTCCCGGTAATAGACCGGGAGTGTTAGCGAGTATCGCTAGGAAGATGCATCCTGGCCTGCCTTGACGGGCTTTGATGGGCTTGATGAATTTGGGTTTGTAGCCGAACTCTTCTAAGGCGTATTCTATATCTGATGGATCTGTTTCCACTGGGAGGCCTGCGATGGCTACTTTGACACCTCTCTCAGACGGTAGCGAGTATGAAAACCAAGATATGTTTTCTTGTTTTTCAGGGTCCGTAAGATATTTCTGGATCGCTCTGTATTAAATGTCTGATTCTCGTGTGAATTTCACCCCTTTGCGATAGGCGAGCGTTGGGTGAGTGTCCGAGCTTTTCTCTCAGGGCACGGAAGTGGCTCGCCCAGTTTAGTAGTGTTTCCACCATCAGCGGCGAGTATTTTGATCTTGTAGATGCGGCGGGGTCCATGGGGATTGTTTGAAGTGGCGGCGGTTGGGGTGCGGAGCGCTCCGGCGAAGGTTTTGTGACTCCGTAGTCTGGGGTCTTTGGTTGGTCTGTCTCATTTTCGTTGATAATGAATTCTGAGCGATGAGCGATGCCGTCTGATTGAAGTGGTATCTGTATCCATGGTTTCTGTAGAGTGTAGCGCCGGACCGGAGGTTGTGTTCGTGGCGGCTGTCGGAGGCGTTGTGAAAAACTTTTACACAAATATAGTTTATTAAAATTTAAACATTTGAATTAGAATTTAAAAAATAGAATTACACTTGAAATAGAAATAGTATTTTGGAGATGTGTTTGAGACGACAATTGAAGTAGAACTGAACTAGACTATGCTACAGAGATATAATGTAACCATATCCTAAGGGTTTTAGTCAGCAGTCTTAGGCTAAGCATTCCTCCATACAATTAACAATATTGTGGCAACACCCCTTTTCCATGGGGCGGAAAAAAGTCCAGTGCGAAGAACGGTGTTGAAGAGCCTGACGAGTGTGGCGATGGTTGGGCGCGGCAGATGGCGCAGCGCTCCATTCATCACACCGTCGGGCCTTGGGGATTTCCTTGGCTTCAATCCCGCTATCCCCTTTCTCACCTGGGAGGGCGAGAGAAAGAGAGGAGATTCACTGGATGGAGGTGGCGTGCGGAGGAGATGTGCGATTTTTTCAGCTGTCTCATTGTGGAACTGGGCGTCCTTGCTGGGGTTTGGAGAGAACTGAGATGCCAGGTGGTCGGCAAAGATCTGAGCTCTCTCCAAGGAGTCATAGTTGGCGTTCCAGAAAAGTATCCTTGCTTCAGCCATGGCGGAGCAGGGATACCATTCCGTTCAGGACCACGGCGGTGGGGTCCCCTCCTGAGGGACGTCCTTTAAGACCTCAATCGCTGCGCACAGAGTGGCGTTCGACTGCGGAGCGTTGCTTGGGAGTTGGGCAGCCCGCGTGACTGATTGTGCGCGGTTGTGGGTGCTAGGGCTACCGTTGTTGTGATAGTAGTTAAGGCTGCGAGTTGAGCTGCTGGTGTAGGGGCTGATTTAGGGTAGCATGTGTCTGAGCTCCGACAATATATTTGATTGCCTGCATTCGTGCTTGAGGGGCTCCGTTCGAGCTCCTGAATTTGTTCGCGAACACGCTATGTTCGCGGACGTCGAAACTTGATACGAAATTCATGACCACCGAGAGGTCTACGGTCCTGCGGGGAGGGTCCTGGGCGGAGTCGGCATGGGAGCCGGTCTGGAGACGGGCATTTGCTTGTTACGCGAGCCCGAAACGGGGGCCTGCACCGGACGCGACACAGGCGCCGCGCCCGGTTATTATGTTATTATTATATTTCTTAAAGTGGATTTTAACTAAGTGCTGGGGCGGACAACAAATGAATTATTTATTTGTATTTAAACACAAACTATATTTCTTATAATTTACATATGTATGTATCGCTTGGCTGTTTAAATATTAGTTAAGATGTAAATCAGTGCGTGCGCCGGCCGGTCGACGCATTATATAACGTTGCTCCTCTTTGCCCCCGCTCCCCGCTCAGGTGCGTCGTAGACAATATTTATATTTTCAGACTATCCATGTCTGAGCAGAGAGATCATTACTTGCAGGACCACTTCTGTGGGGTCCTGGCCGTTTCTTATCGTGACGAGCACGTTCTTCGGAATTTCAATGGCTGCGTCCACGGTTTTCTAGTCTTTTATTGACTGGCCTGGGGTGGCTCGTGTGGCGGCTGGTGATTCTTGACGGGGTGTTGCTTTCGCTTGTTGGGTGGTGGCATTGAAGTTGAAGGGGGCTGCGCTGGTTATGTTGTACTTCGTTGTTGAGAAATTGAAGCTTGGCGGCTTGGCCGCGTCTTGAGGCCGCGGAGTTGGAGTCTTGGTTTGAGTTGTGAATGTTGGATTCTCAACTATGAGATTGGAGCGACGGCGAGAGTAGGCGCTTTTATTGCGCCGTTGCTGTCGCAGTTGGGTGAGGTTTTTTAATAAGATAGCACAGATGCTATCTGTCGTTTAAAAAAATATGATAGGCTAAGCCTACTATATGTCAATATATAATGATTATTTTTCCATAAATTATTAATGTCAATAACGTCAATTTTATTATTTTTTTTAATATTTGAATTTAAATACTTACAAGTAGTTAAAGTGTGCATTAAATTATTAATGTCATATCTTAACCTATTTTCCTGTGGCAATTTATTTAAATAAGGTAGTGTAAACAATAAAATCTTATTTATGTTTAATTGTTGCAATTTATTTAAAATATTTTCCATGGTACTCTTGTTTACATTACCCCTTCTCCCAATTAATATAATGATAGTTGTGTTGGGACAGTGAGCCTCACTCAAGATGCTATTTATTATATGACTATAAGTGGCTCCGGGCATGCAATGATTGATAACTCCCTGGCCCCCACAAAAGTCATTCAGTAATACACCCATACCTTTCCCCAACTCATCGCCATAAATGTTTATATATTTTTTCTTACGAAGAGGTTCAGATTGCGAGGGTTGTATATTATTAAATTTATATTTGGGCTCGGTGTGAGTTCCCACAGGCTGAGTCAGGTGGTCATTATTTACGCTACTATTTAACTGCCCTGAAGGACTTGAAGGTGAAAGGTGGCATTCACAAAGATGGTCTTTAATGAGTCAAAACGCTCAAAGTTATTATTACTAAGTTTCACCAGGTCATCCATGGCAGATATGTGCTCAGCAATTTCTTTCTGAGCAGTATTGTATTTACTGGTTAATGTGTCTAAGCTATACTTCAAATTTGTAATCTCAGACTGCAGTGTGCGGACATCGGCCTCATAGTCATTTTTAAGAATATTAATCTCTTGACAATAAGATATCATTTTTGTTCTTATTGCTATTTTCTCTTTGCAAATGTTATTATACTTTTTATATATATTTTTTGTTTTTAATAATTGATGATATTTTTTAATTAATTTATTTATTTTAATGTATTTTTTTAGTTTATTTAGTTTATTTATATATCACAAGTCAAATCTATTATACTAGTATTCTTTTTCAAAATTGGGACGAAGGACACCAAGTTTGGTGCATTCTCAACCAATTCACTGTATAGACATTGGGTTTGAGAGGCTGTTAGATTGTGGTTCATATTTTTAAGATCAATAATTTGTTTCTTGGCCTCATGCAGCTGGTGTCTCAATTCACCATTGAGTTTAAGGGCTTCCTCATATCCATCTCTGCACTGGTCAAACCCATTGACTATTTTGAGATTTTCATTTTCATTTTCAGATTCAGATTTTCATTTTCTTCCATTACATTTGTACATTGAAGATGCATTTGTGACATATCGTTTTTTAATTCAGTATTTTTCTTGAAAATCTGCTCTAACTCTTTTTCATTGTCATCTCTTTCCCTTAACAACTGTTCACACTGTGATCTGTATGTCTTTAACTCCTGGAGCTCCAGCTGGAGTTGTTCCTCCGCCTGGCGCGCCTTGGTTCCACGAGTCATCATTTTTATGCGGATATTAGAGTATGACACAATAATTAAATTATTATTAATATAATTTCTATCGTATGTACGGGTAGTGTGGACAATCTAATATAATTTTATTATTTATTTACTTAACAATTTATGACAAAATCGAGGAAAGAAGTTACAATGTTAAAGATTTAATTTAAATCTTGAGTTCGTTACCTGTACGATGACAGCTGACGAACACAACTTATCTTTTTGATACTCCTGTTATGCACATATATCAAAATTTTACACTTACTTTTACTTTTATTTTACTTCGTCGAATGACGTCGGGTGAAGCGGTTCGCCCGAGGGAGGCATGGCGGCCCATGCTGTGACCTCTGAGTCAATCGCGTGAACGTGACCCGGGTCACACGGTTGAATGCTAGGCGAACACTGCGATTTGAAGCTATCTGCAAGACATTCTGCTTTGCTATGGGCCTCTGTTTACATATTTAAGATCTTTGTGTAAATATTGCCTGAAATAAATGATAAATAAATTTATCTAAGTCGTCTGACGCGAGCGAGTTGTCTGGCTTTACGAGAGGGGGCATCGTAGAGAGTAACTCATCTCTAGAATCATCATCATCCGAAGGCTCGAGCCTTTCGAGGAGTCTGTCCCACGAATGCGCTCTCAGCTCGTCAAATTGAGCCCTATCCTGTCTTTTGAGGTTATTTAACGCGCTGCGATTTCTTGCACACGAGTATGTGTCGTGAGTTCTCTTGGCTGCGTTCTTGCGTCTGATTAGGTCCTTTAGGTCGCGCGGGACCTTGAAATGCCCATCCGGAGGCACAGCTATGACGCGTGAACATGCACCTATAGTGTTATTGACGTACTCGGTGAATTTATTGGCCGCGGCCTTCGCTTGGTCGGCAGAGTCGATGATGTCAGGTATAACATCGTGTAGGGGTGAATCTTGCGACCGAAGAAGCTCGGCGAACTTCTTCCAATCTACATTTTTTTCTAGTCAAAGGGCCTGAAGGGCGGTCGTGACCTAATTTAATAACTACTTTCCGGTAGTCTGAGTCTAACTCGGATAACGATTCCACGGAACGCAGTCTTAGGGCTACATTCCTAAGAATCGCTATGTCGAGGACCTCTGGCGTGCCTGTGTGGCCAAAACGAGTGGGCGTCAGTGGCCCTATGATTTCGAAATCTAAGGACGGGTGACTGGCTAACTCATCGAGCTTTCGCCCCTTAGGGTTAATACGCGATGAGTGCCAGCGCGTGTGTTTACAGTTGAGATCCCCGGTCAAAATGACCGAGTCTCCCATGTCGAGTAGCGACCTAATGTCGCTCTCTAGCACTGCTTTGTCGGGCGAGAGATATACCGATGCTATAACGACCGGCTGATGGCCGGTCATGTGAACCTGACATACCGACGCTTCGATGTTCGCGAGTGGCGGCGGATCTAAGGGGACGCAATGTAAGGTATTCTTAAAATAAATGAGAGTGTCGCCTCCGAGTGTCTATACTATGATCTGACATGAATTCGCGAACTAAACCTATCTGAGTTTTAATGTTATTCGCGTTATACGTGCAGATAGTAATACCGCGGGGTTTCGTTCGACCTAGCCGCGAATCGGGTGTACGAACTATTGTGTTGTTGACCGCCATTGGACAGTTAATACGCGGGGGCTTGGAAGCTCGTGATAGCTTCGATTAAGCCTGTGTGTTCGATCACGGCCTGCATGCGCGCCTGAGGGGCGCCGTTCGTGGCGCGTATTTTACTCGCGAATACGCTAAGTTCGCGAATGTCGAACGAACCGACGAAGTCCATGACCACTGAGTCAGAGGCCAGGGACTGACAGCTGGCATCGCGGGGGCTACGCAAGCCCTTGGCGGGCCCGGGCTGCTGAGCCGGGACTAAGCGCGGAGCGGGTGCTTGGACGCGGGAGGAGCGGTGGTTTTAAACTACGCGTTAGTGGTCGGGGCTGGCGCAGGAACGAACACCCGGGGTGCTGAGGGCTCCTTGGGTGCCTGCTGGGATTGACGGGAGGGCCTCCAAGCCCTCGCTTTCTTGGCCCCCTTGCGCGTATGCGTACGCCTGCGCGGGGCCCGGGAGCACCCGTGATAGCTCGCGGGATGCCCCTGGGTCTCGCACGGAACGCAGCTGGGCGGCACGTTAGGGTCCGGGACCTTGCGCGGACAGTCGGCTGTCGCGTGGTCGTCTAAACACTTCACGCACCTTGGGCGCGCGAAACAGTTTCTGGCCATATAGAGTGACCATATAGCTATAGCTAGGCGTAATAGGGCAGCGATGACACTGCCCTATTACGCCCCGTGCGTACGGCGGCACTACTTCTATGCCAGTCAGATGGCAGACCGACTTTATGCTATAAATCTTCTTCCCCTCCGGCGAGAGGTCGAGAATCACAGCACCATATCGAATGGCGCTTTAGTTTTGCCGCCGTACATGCGGTGGACTTCGCGGACTGGTGGATTTTGCGACTTAAGGTCGCTCTCTACTTACTCTACGCTTAATTCTTTGGGTACACCCTTGACTACGACGCGCAGACGGCGCTCGTCTTCCAGGGCGTACGTATGGTAACTAATGTTTTTCGCTCTCAAGTAAGCGGTTAGCGCACGGTGGTCGTTAGGCGACCCGAAATGAATTTTAATGCCGTGTGGCATCGATTTGGCCGACGTAAAATTGACCTTATGGGCAAGCATCCACCCGGAGATGCTGTCCCAGGCCGTCTTGTCCTGAAGAACCACCGGCGGCGGCGGCTTCGGTTTACGCGCTTCGGGCGCGGCTGGGGCGGATGACGTCACCGGTACGGGCGCGGATGATGTCATAGGTGACGCGGCGGTTTTGGCGCGAACGGGTGACGCGGCCGTATCGGCGCCAACCTGGCGCGGCGGGGAAGCGAGAGAGACGCGCTTCTGGGGCGGTGACGTCCCGGCGCGCTTTGACTTCCTCTTTTTCGAGACTACGGTCTCGAAACCGTCGTCTACATCGAAGGCCGAGCTGAACTCGGGTCCAGACTCGGAAGCGGATTCGGCTTCCATCGGGGAAGCCGGTGTAGATAGAGCCGGAGACGACCGGCCCGACAGGCATGTTCGCGGAGACGCCTGCACTTTTGGCGATGCTGGGCTATCTACGTGGCCCACGTGTGTAGTGATTATTTCCCGGGGTACGACACCTCCGGGTAGAATTGACGGAGGTAGGCCAGAAGGGCCTCCGAACTGGCGTTTTGGGGTCCATTTTCTCTGGACCCACACTCGCGAGCTAAATTTAAAAGCTAACACCTTATAAACTAGCACTTGCCTAGCGTTCCCCTTGCCGCGGGTCGGGGGGTGAGTAACAAAACCTAAGACCTCGCCTCTTGGTGAGGGGCGTGGGGTGTGTGTGATTTTATTCCACTTACCTCACAGGTGTGAAACCTGATCCTTTTTCGGAAAGCTGGGTAGCGGGTGACGGCAGCGGGCAGCGACAGTCACACTCGAACACACACGTAACGGAATCCTAGCAGCGAGCATAAACACGTCCGCTCGGGTCGGCGCGCAAGAGACGACTTCTATATGAATGTGTGGGTCATCTCACATCCCCACAAGGCGAGTAGGAAAACAGTATCAGGGCATAGCCCTCTAACTGTGGAGTCACTCTCCGCCCACTAATTTGGATGAGTCCAGCTTGGACTCGCGATGGCGTCTACCGGGGGGAGGGCCCAGTGTGTCGCGAGCGGTCAGCCCAGCCAAATTATAATATATATATATATATATATATATATATATATATATATATATATATATATATATATATATGTATTTATTATAATATTAGTATGGACTATTTAAGTTTCCATTCGAATGGATACAAACCGAGTTGTGTATGGAGAAAAAAAAAAAAACAAGAAACGTTCGGCACCCGTCGACACTCATCGCCTTTCGTAGCGACGTGTAAGTTCCGTAGTTCTCGATCAATCGATGCTCGCGTCGTACTATTTAAATGCTTGAACGGGAAAATTCGTATCATTAGTCGCACCCTGCGCGCTGACCCGAGCGGACGTGTTCATGACCGCTGTCCGGATACCGCTACGAGTGTGTGTGACCATTGCTGTTTCCTGCCATCGGCTGTGTTGCTGGTTCCGAAGAAAGATCAGGTATCAATCCTGAAAGGTAAGTGGAGTGTTTGCATACACACCCTACGCTTCTCACAAGAGGCGACGACTATGATTCCCCCCCCCCCTGCCCCGCGGCAAGGGGGACGTTAGAAAAAGTCATAAGGTGCTAGTTTTAAGTTAGCTCGCGAGTGGGGGTCCTTGAAGATGGACCCCAAAAAAGACTTACTCGACCGCGGAGACCCTTCTGGCCTTTCTAAAACAATTTTATCCCGAGGTGTTCGCCGTAGTACCTCAGGAAATTAGGCGCGCGCACGGCGACCATGACCACGCCCAGAGCCCGGCGTCTCCATCAGAGGCGTCGCAACGTAGCTGCCCGACTCCTTCCGGACGGTTTCGAGACCGTCGTCGCGAAAAAACGCATGGGGAAGCGCGTAAAGACGTCTCCCTCGGCTAAGCGAGTCTCACTCGCCGCGTCCCCACCCCAGGTTCGCGCCATCCCTGCCGCGTCACCGATGACGTCATCCGTGCCCGTGACGTCACCCGTCCCCGGTCAACAATATATATTGCAGCACTTTTACTCCACAGCACTCCGCCTTCTCCGTATATCAAACAAAAGTCGTGCAATTTCTGTTCGTTTGACTTAATTTGTGTGTGATACATTACGCACTCCACTTATGGTAATGGTAATGTATAACTATTAGTCTCATTTAATTTAAATTCCGGGTCATCTCACATCCCCGCAAGGGGAGTGGGGAAACAATGTCAGGGCATAGCCCTCTGACTGTGGTTTCAAGCGCCGCCCACTAATATGGGCGTGTCCCCGGGGGAGTCCTGCTCGGACTCATGATGGTAGTAGACAGGGGAGTGCCGTATGCGTCGCGGGCGGTCAGCCCAGCCGGTTTTAGACCCGCTGGTGGGAAGTCCGGCCAGGCGATCAGCGACCGGCGACAGCGGCTCTCACCCTGTCACGGATGAGTGGAATCCTTGGGGTACGCCCTCCTGTCCGGTGGGCGGGCGTGCAGAAGAGCTATGCCTCTGATGTGTGCGTGATCGGAGGCGTCAGCTCGCGGGTACGTATTGTAGGCGAGTCTACGTATAAAATCTTCAATGCCCTCTATGCGTAGGTCACCCTTTATCGTGGCGTTCCTCGCGTATCTGGGGGCTCTAGTGATCCTTCGGAGGGCCACGGTCTCCACTGCAGTGATCCTCTTTTTCTGGTTTTCCGATGTGTATGAGGAACCATGCTGGGACTGCATACGTTAAACGGGAGCGGATGTACGTTTTGTAGATTCCGATTTTTGTACGCAGCCGAAGCGGCGATGTAGTTATTGGTGTCAGTAAGTTAAGGGCCACCTTAGCGTTGTTGACAGCATGAGTCACCTGCGGGACCATGGTGAGCCTCCTATCCACCACGACTCCAAGGTACTTCGCTTTATGGACCCAGGGAATGGCTTAATTGTTGAGAATTAATGGTGGCGGCATCTTCCGGTTGAATCCCATGGTTATGGCCTGCGACTTGGCAACGTTGATGGTTAGTCGCCATTTCGCAAGCCACGCTGGTAGGGCATCCAGCGCTCTTTGCATTTTCGCAGCGGCGTGGGTGTCGTTCAGTGACGTGGAGATGAATGCTACGTCGTCTGCGAAAAGTGCAAGGGATGCCTCCTTGACGGAGGGGATGTCATTCGTATAGGCGGCGTAGAGTGTAGGCGATAGGACGCTGCCCTGCGGGACGCCTGCGGTAATGGGTCTTAAGCCGGAGTGGACGTCTTCTACCCTAACGTAGAATTGGCGATTGTGCAAGAAGGAGGCCACAACTCTGAGCACCCTCTTCGGCAACGGGATGGCTTCAAGTTTGTGAAGAAGGCCCTCGTGCCACACACGATCGAACGCCTTCTCCACATCCAGGAACACTGCCGTGGCGCTCTCTTTTTTGTTGGTTGCTGCCGACAACTGGTGCAGCACTCGAGCCACCTAGAGCGTGGTGGAGTGCCCGTTTCTGAAACCAAATTGTTCCGGTCTTGCAGTGAAGTGACTTTGGATGTGCTTCAGTAGGAGCTTCTCGAACACCTTTGATATGGATGACAGTAGGGTGATAGGTCGATAGCTCGAGAGCAGGAGGACGTTTTTCCCCTGTTTCGGCAGTAGGATGACTTCCCCAGTCTGCCAGGGCGTGGGAAAGTATCCCGTGCGCATTATAGCGGTGCAGAGCCGGGCGAGTGCCGCTACGGTCTGGCGTGGTAAGTGGTGCAATGCTCCGTTAGTGACACCGTCCGTTTTTGGGGCTTTACGGGGCTTCAGAGTGCTGATGGCTTCCTTGACCTGGCTAGGTGAGAAGAACACCGGATTGTCTGTCTCGGGTATGAATATTTGGAGAATCACTCTGGCTCTAGCTTCGATTAAGTGCAGCTCGGAGTCGTCTTCTTGAGGAGGGCTGGGTGAGAACTGGTTCGCGAGATGATCCGCGAAAATCTCGGCTCTGTCCAGCGCCCTGTATCTGGGGTTACCGTCGGGGTGTTGTAGAGGTCTAATAGGGGGTTGATGTTAATAAGCTGGCGACAGAGCCGGTGAAGGGACGGGAGGTCCTCGTCCGCCTCGTCCAATCTTCTCTCCCAACTGTCTGCTGCTTCAGAAACCAGTTCCTTCCTGATGGTCTCTATGAAAGTGTTTAATCTCGTTTTGATGACTGGGTCTCTATTCGATTGCCAGAGCCTATGAAGCCTCCTCTTCTCTTCAATAAGGCACCTTAATTGACGAGGTAGTGGGGGAAGGCGCCTGGATTTGGTTGGAGCAGACTGTGCACCCTCTGCTGCTTCACGGATGGCTTCTGTGATGGAGTTTGTGAGCGAGTCGATACCCTCCTGAGTGGTTGGAGCTTCCACTCTTTGGGGAGTACGTGAGACAAGATGGTCGGTGAATGCTTGCCAGTTCGTTCGGCGTCTTGATGGTAGATGGGCGGCTCGAATGGGTGATGCCAGTACAGTCGCTAAGACCGGGAGGTGGTCGGACTCGGAGATTCTTGATGGAGGTTGCAGCCTCTTTCAAAGCACGCTGGAACGTGCCTTTCAGATTCTTTGACCCCCCCCCCCCCCCCCCCCCCTCCCCGCAACTTTGAGAATAGTGCCCACATCGTTCTTTATACAGTCACTGAGCGGAAACGATGTGCGCCCATCCCCGTCCTCAACTTTCGCCGCCCTTCTCACCTTGTGGGCTTGCGATGTTAAAGATGCCATTTCCTCTTCAGAAATGCCCGACGCCCTCTCCTTCTTGCGCGGAGTGAGCTCCTCAAGAGTCTCTTCCGCGCTAGAAGCAGAGGACAGAATCTTTCTCCTCTTCTTCGTCTTCTTCAACGTCTGGTCGACACACGACGATGACGCCTTAGTCGACCCCTCAGTACGGCGGCTAGAGTCCAAATCTAGCACCAAGAGTTCTTCTAACTCTGTTCTCTATAAATAGTTTTGTGTTTGTTTTATTTGAATCCATACTTGATCCCACGAGTATGGGGGATATACGTGGTCCATCCGCAGAGTGCCACCTGCCTGCGGATAAGCCTAGGGTGTAACCCGCTAGAGAGTCGGCCGGTTCTCTAGCGGAGGAAGCAGTAGCGACGGAACCGCTCATCAGCGATGCATCCCCTCACGCTGCTACGCCACTTGGGATTCGGGGTGATTTTTTATAGAGGTTTTCTTCCTCATAGCCCAGGCAATGAAGCCAAGGTTCTCGGTCCTAGCTACCGGCCACTAGACATGACAACGACACCGGTAGCCAGGGTTTCGAGGTTCGCTGGAATGCTACACCCCTGTGCTGGTCTGGCTGCGCAGTGAAGCACCCGCCGGATCCGCTCCGACTGCGCAAAGATGCAGAAAAGTGGGCAGATGAGCGCCCACCGAAACGCGAGTGAAATGCCCGGTCGCAATGCCGGGCTCCCCCAAACTAATTATTTACACTATTTACACAAAGTAAGAAACTAATCCTAACTATTTATACCTATATACAAAGGTAATGCCCTGCTGGGCAGCGCAGCAGGGCATTACCTTGCGAGGCAGCGAGGCAGCCACCGGACCCACCCCAGCCGCAACAAATGCGCCCCGCAGACGCGTAGGCGCCCACCCGCCGGTGATTTTCTGTCAGGGTGTGCTCCCTTAGACCGTGGGGTTAACAAACCCCTAAAGGCACGCCCATGCCTACTGGTTTAGGTCCGCGCCGGATTGCTCCGGTACCACCCACTCACGAAGAGCGAGTGGCGTTCCCCTATCCGTCACGTGGGGACGCGCCCGGTAGGAGTCCAGCAACTCCCCCGGGACTCACCCCCCCCTGCCCCGCGGCAAGGGGGACGCTAGGCAAGTGTTAGTTTGTAAGGTGTTAGCTTTTAGGTTTAGCTCGCGAGTGGGGGTCCAGAGAAGATGCACCCCAAAAACGCTAGTTCGGAGGCCCTTCTGGCCTTCCTCAGACAATTCTACCCGGAGGTGTACGCGGTCGCGCCCCGGGTGATTATTACACACGTGGGCTACACGGATAGCCCAGCATCGCCGAGCGTGGAGGCATCCCCGCGCTCGTGCCCGTCGCTCCCCGAGTCGGGCCGAACGTCTCCGGCACCCTCTGCACCGGCTTCCCCGATGGAAGCCGAGTCCGCGTCCGAGTCTGGACCCGAGTCCAGCTCGGCCTCCGACGTAGACAACGGATTCGAGACCGTCATCTCTAAGAAACGAAAATCGAAGAAAACCAAAACCGCCGTTCGCGCCAATTCCGCCGCGTCACCGATGACGTCATCCGCGTCCGTACCGGTGACGTCATCCGCCCAAGCCGCGCCCGAAGCGCGCAAACCGAAGCCACCGCCGCCGGTGGTCCTCCAGGATAAGACGGCCTGGGACAGCATCTCCAGGTGGATGCTTGCCCACAAGGTTAACTTCTCGTCGGCCAAGTCGATGCCACATGGCATCAAAATTCAGTTGGGGTCGCCTAACGACCACCGCGCCCTTACCGCTCACTTGAGAGCGAAGACGATTAGTTTTCATACATACGCCCTGGAAGACGAGCACCGTCTGCGCGTCGTAGTCAGGGGCGTACCAAAGGAGATAAGCGTAGAGTAGGTGGAGAGCGACCTTAAGTCGCAGAACCTGCCCGGTCCGCGAAGTACCCCGAATGTACGGTGGTAAGACTAAAGCGCCATTCGATATGGTGCTTGTATACTCGACCTCTCGCCGGAGGGAAAGAAAATATATAGTTTAAAGTCGGTCTGCCATCTGACCGGCATCGAGGTCGTGCCGCCGTACGCGGGTGGTCAAATAGGGCAGTGTCATCGCTGCCAACTCTACGGTCACTCGGCCAGGAACTGTTTCGCGTGCCCGAGGTGCGTTAAATGCCTCGACGACCACGCGACAGCCGACTGTCCGCGTAAGGTCCCGGATCCCAATGTGCCACCCAGCTGCGTTCTGTGCGAGACCCAGGGGCACCCCGCGAATTATCGCGGGTGCTCCCGGGCCCCGCGCAGGCGTACGTATACGCGCAAGGGGGCCAAGAAAGCGAGGGCTTCGAGGCCCTCCCGTCAATCCCAGCAGGCACCCAGGGAGCCCTCAGCACCCCGGGTGTTCGTTCCCGCGCCACCCCCGGCCACGAACGCGTGGTTTAAAACCACCGCTTCTCCCGCGCCACGCCCCACTGCTCAGGTGGCGAGCCCGTCGCCAGCCCCGAGGCCCGTGCCGCAACCGTCGCAGGCGCCACGACCGGCGCAAGCACCCGCTCCGCGCTCAGTCCCGGCCCAGCAGCCCGCGCTGCCCACGCCCAGGGCTCGCGTAGCCCCCGCGTTCCCAGCGAATCAGTCCCTGGCCTCTGACCTCTCAGTGGTCATGGACTTCGTCGGTTCGTTCGATATTCGCGAACTCAGCGTATTCGCGAGTAAAATATACTCCACCAACGGCGCCCGTCAGACGCGCATGCAGTCCGTGATCGAACACGCAGGCCTAATCGAAGCTATTACGAGCTTTCCAGCCCCCGCGTATTAACTTTCCAATGGCGGCTAACAACACAATAGTTCGTACACCCGATTCGCGGCTAGGTCGAACGAAACCCCGCGGTATTACTATCTGCACGTTCAACGCGAATAACATTAGAACTCAGATAAGTTTAGTTCGCGATTTCATGTCAGATCATAGCTGACGCCTCATCGCACGATCACATCAGGGGCATAGCCCCTCTGCACGCCCGCCCACCGGACAGGAGGGCGTTCACTAGGGACTCCACAACGCTCCGAACAGGGTGAGGGCCGCGGTCGCAGGTCGCTGGTCGCCTAGCTGGACTTCCCACCAGCGGGTCTAATCCGGCTGGGCTGACCGCCCGCGACGCACAGGGCCCTCCCCTGTTAGACGCCATCGAGAGTCCTAGTTGGACTCACCCAGGGACACGCCCATATTAGTGGGCGGAGAGTGATTCCACAGTCGGAGGGCTATGCCCTGATGCTGTTTCCCCACTCCCCTTGCGGGGATGTGAGACGACCCACGTAATTCGTATCGCATAACGTGCAGAACTACGCTATACGATAGCTGTGCATTCTCTTACGTCTTCAACTTTTCGAAACTACACATATCCTATCATCATGTCTGGACGCGGCAAAGGTGGCAAAGTGAAGGGAAAGGCAAAGTCTCGTTCGAACCGTGCCGGACTCCAGTTCCCCGTGGGACGTATCCACAGGCTGTTGAGGAAGGGAAATTACGCCGAGCGCGTCGGTGCCGGCGCGCCGGTGTACCTTGCGGCCGTCATGGAGTATCTGGCCGCCGAAGTCCTCGAGTTGGCAGGTAACGCGGCGCGTGACATCAAGAAGACCAGAATCATCCCTAGACATCTCCAGCTGGCGATACGCAACGACGAGGAGCTGAACAAGCTTCTCTCCGGCGTGACCATCGCACAGGGCGGTGTCCTGCCTATTGCCTAACATTCAGGCGGTCCTCCTCCCCAAGAAGACCGAGAAGAAAGCCTAAGAACAGCCTCCTCTTCTCGGTGTTGCGTGACTATGGTGCGATAATAGTGTGGTGTCTCGTGTGTATGTGTGCGCAAGTGTTCCACCTCCTACCACCTCAGTGTGTACGCGTAACTCCTAGTCCTAGAGGATGGATAAACGACGGACGCTACGACGAGTTCACCCCCCTGTCGCAGCATATCATCATACCATATTCGTACGCGAATCATCGCACAACGAAAATTAAAAAGGCCCTTTTCAGGGCCACAAAATATTTCTATACATTACGAACGACGCCAGTTTCATTAAGCACGACGTCTATCTCAATAAATATTCTTAAATACAACAGTATTAACTTTCGACTCTCATATTACATAGGTAGGTACGTACATACACAATATTATAATAAAAGGACGGACAGTTTCGATTCGAAAACGATTATAGTATATGCGTAGTAAATAATTTATTATAATACTATTGAACAATAAAAAATAAACAAAAAGATAAATAAGCACGAGAGAGAGACAAATCTGTATAAACATTGTTCATGCGTACAACGGAACGTGTGGAGTGAAGGAGGCCTCTGAAGGAAGCCTCAGTTAATTAGAACATTAACGTTTTTTCGCTAATCACCGCTAGACATTCGCTAGACATTAAAAGCTAAAAGATTTACTATTTGCCACTATATTTTGTACAAGTATAATAAATAAGTAAGAATAAAACCGATTTTTAATATTGGCGCTTCGAGCCAGGATTTACAAGTAAAAGAACCAGAAAGAAATATCAAGAAATTAAATATATACACTACATCACTCGGTGAGACGTTCCAACCAGATTATTCCATTAAACTCCATAAAACCTTGTGCTAATACCTTGTGCTAATACCAGTTATTATTGTCTTTAAATTTATTAATTATATGAGTCGTATTTAAAGGTGTAGTACTTGTACTTCATAGAAACTGCTGTCCCCAGATATTTTACAGGTAATCCCACTTCTAGTAAAGCACCAAAATGTCCAAATCTGAACTTACATTGCCTAAATCTCCAGTTTTAGATCCCACAGCTCAATTTATAAAAGAATTGATTAAACAAAGAGGTACTTTAAAAGGCCGATTAACTAAATTGTCTATTTATGTTAATTCTTTTGAAAATCAATTTCTAGACCGCGCTAAAAGGGCTGAATTAAATTTAAGGATGAAGGGCGCAGCTAATATATTGTCAGAATTTAACAATGTACAAAATAAACTAGACGGGGTCCTTCCTGAGTCACAAGATGATGAACAGCTCGACGAGAGAGAATCCTTTGAAAGTAAGTACTATACTATCTTAGCTCAAGCTAATTGCATACTAGATAATGATTCTAGTTCACCTAATGCAAATAGTTGTGGGAACGACCTAGGTAATATGCATCAGTCGGTAAAATTGCCTACAATAAATTTACCTACCTTTGACGGTTCCTACGAACAGTGGCTCGAGTTTAAAAATACATATTTATCATTAGTTCACATGTCTAATAATATAAGTACAATTCAAAAATTTCACTATTTAAAATCCTCTTTAAAAGGTCCTGCCATATTAGTCATTGATTCTCTGGAATTTACCTCAGATAATTATTATGTTGCTTGGGAGTTGCTTATGAATAGGTACAATAATAGCAGACTTCTTATTCACAATCATGTAAAAGCTTTGTTTAATATTAAAAATATAACCAATGAGTCACCTATATTATTACGCAAATTAATTGATGTTATACTTAAGAACCTGCGATCTCTTAAATTATTAGGTGAACCGACGGAACACTGGGACACTTTAATGATTTATATGATTGTTTCTAAACTTGATAATACTACTGAACGCGAGTGGGAGAAATATAGGAGTGATCTTTTGTTAAATGAACGTCAAAACGATTGTAAGACGCGAGTACAAATAAATGATTTATTACAATTCTTAAAAGCTAGGGCCGATATGTTAGAAACGTTGCAAATTTCACACTATAAACAAGGTTATGATTCGAAAACTATTACAAAAACGTCACATAGTAATAATTATAAAGTTCATTGTAATTTATCTACGTCAAAATCGAATAATTTTACTAAAAGGTTATGCCCGTATTGTAAGGCAGACCATTACTTGTATTCGTGTCAAAAATTTCTAGACTTGGGTATTGACACTAAAATAAATTTTGTTACTAATAACAAATTATGCAAAAACTGTTTGCGTCCCGCTCATACTGCAGACACTTGTAAGTTCGGACCGTGTAGGAAGTGCAATTCTAAGCACAATACTATCATTCACCGCGACAGCGTCCCAACTGCAAAACAAGTCTCTCTGCTACAAGCGCCCGCGCAAGGCGAATGTAGTAGTGATTTTTATCAATCACCTCAACGCACACAAACACAAACCCCTTTATCGCAGGTGAATAGTGCAGACGTACATTGCGCGCAAGCGTCACTCACTAAGCCTGTTTTGTTATCGACCGCGCTAGTCAATGTAACAGATGATTTAGGGAATACAATTACTTGTCGCGTTTTACTAGATAGTGGTAGCCAATGCTGCTTTATACGAAAATCTCTATGCGATCAAATTAATACGCCATTAATACAGTCCATTAAAAAAATACAAGGAATCGGTAATTCTATCACGCAAAGTTTACAGTCTTGCAAAATAAAAATAAGTTCGTTAAACGGTGAGTATTCTACGTGCTTACAATGTTTGGTACTGCCGCAGATAGTACCGAGTATGCCGTCTATACCTATTAATATTGATAAAATAATAATTCGGATTTTATTACGCTAGCTGATCCCGCTTATCTGGAAACTCATACGATTGATATATTAATAGGCGCCGATCACTTTTGGGAGTTATTATGTGACGGAAAAATACCTCTCAAGAGTGGCCCTTTTTTACAAAATACGAAACTAGGCTGGGTTGTCTCGGGTCCTGTGAATGAAATTGCGTGCTTAAATAATATTGTTTATTGTAATTTTTCACAGTCAATCGACTCTCAATTACGTAGGTTTTGGGAATTGGAAGAGGTCACGGTTAAATATCCTGCGTTATCTGATACAGAAAAAAGTAGTGAAGATAATTTTATTAAAACTACTAAACGGGATAGTCAAGGCCGTTTTATTGTTTCAATTCCTTTTCGAGACTCGCCTTCTTTACTTGGGGAATCATATACACAGGCATATAAACGCTTAATTTCACTTGAAAAGAAACTGTCTTATTTACCTATTTGTAAAAAGTTATATAATGAATTTATAAATGAATATATACTTACAACAATATACATTTTTTTATGCCGCACTTTTGTGTATTTAATGAAAATAGCTCGACAACTAAATTACGGGTTGTTTTTGATGCAAGTGCATTGTCATCGACAAATAGATCTTTAAATGATTTACAGATGGTCGGGCCACCCATTCAAGGCGATTTATTTTCAATTTTATTGCGTTTTCGCGAAAATACTTATATAGCATGCGCCGACATCGAAAAAATGTATAGGCAGGTTTTAATTTCTGAAGATCAACGCGATCTGCAGCTTATCCTATGGCGCAGTGATGCTGCATCTCTTGTCGAGATTTATAGGTTAAATACGGTGACGTACGGGACCGCGTCTGCGCCTTTTTTGAGTGTAAGGTGTTTACAACAACTAGCTATGGAATGCGACGACGTTGATGTTAAGCGAGTAATAACACAAGATTTTTATGTTGACGATATGATTACAGGAGGGAATGATAAAAATGAATTATTAAATTTACGCGAGAAAACAGCGAGGGTTTTAGCCAAAGGCTGCTTTCCACTTCGAAAGTGGATATTCAATTTTGACCAGGACCATGCATTGTCGGGGTCACACACATTAAAAAATCTTTCTTTAGGTGAACAAACTCAATCAAAAACTCTTGGACTGAGCTGGCTTAGTCACATAGATCAACTTAATTTTCAAACTAAGGTTCAAGTCCCTAGCAATATAACAAAGCGTGTGATTTTATCCATTATATCGCAAATTTTTGACCCTCTTGGCTTGCTCAGTGCAACTATAATATCAATTAAAGTATTATTACAAAAATTGTGGCTATTAAAGATTGATTGGGATACACAATTACCTCAGGAAGTGACTAATTAATTTATTCAATTTATAGGTGATCTTGATGAGCTAAGCAAGCTGCGAATACCACGTCATAGTTTTGCAAAGCATCACACACGCATAGAACTTCATATTTTTACTGACGCTTCTCAAAAGGCCTACGGTGCATGTGCATACATTCGTTCATTTACGCAAGATAACGTTGTAGTAAAATTATTATGCGCGAAAGGTAAAGTAGCTCCTCCTAGCATTAAAGGTATTAACTGTCCCTAGGCTTGAGCTGTGTGGTGCTTTGACTGGAGCTAGGCTGTGTGTAAAAATAATTGAATCACTCCGCTGTCGATTCGATGATGTTGTGCTATGGAGCGACTCCACTATAGTATTAGGATGGTTGCGTATGGCACCATATCAATTAAAAACGTATGTACAGAACAGGGTAGTTGATATACAAGAATTAACGCGGAATTATTTATGGAAGCACGTAGCAAGTTACGATAACCCAGCAGATTTAGTTTCAAGAGGTATTAATTTACAAATGTTAAAAGACTCAAAGTTATGGTGGAATGGTCCAAAATTTTTACAAGATCCTAATTTTAAATTACATTCAGACTCTACTGAAAATAACACAATTAATCTCCCGGAGGTTAAAAGTTTACATGTACGGAATGACAATTCTAATGACGGTACTAGTCAGACTCTTTTTCCATTTTCCAGGTTCTCTCAGTTTAACCGCCTTCAACGCACCATGGCGTATATTAAACGTTTTCTACATAACAGTCATAAAACAAACTTAAAACGATCGGGTGCTTTGAGTGTGGATGAGCTGCGAGAGGCTGTGAGTACACTTGCTTTACTATCACAACGGGAATCGATCCTTGAATATGATGCTATATCTAAAAATAAACAGTTAATTAAGAGCAATTTAAAAAATTTAAACGTATTTTTAGATAATAAAAAATTAATAAGAGTAGGGGAGCGTTTATCTAATATGTCGGGAATTAACTTTGACAAGAAACATCCTATCCTTTTATCATCTAAGCATCATTTCACATACCTATTGTTTCGCTATGAACATATACGGCAACTGCATGCAGCACCGCTGTTATTATTATTTACAATTCGAGAGTCATGGTGGTCTATCAGCGGTAGAAATCTTGCAAAGAGGGTTGTACATGAGTGTGTCGTTTGCACTCGATTTCGCGGTAAAACTCTAACTCCATTAATGGGTAACTTACCAGCTAAACGTTTATCTGTCAGTTTCCCGTTTGCCATTAGTGGAGTTGATTATTTCGGGCCAGTGTTAATACTAAATCGGAGAGGTAAAGGTGCCAGATTAACTAAAGCTTACGTTAGTTTATTCATATGTTTTGCAACTCGAGCTATTCATCTTGAGTTAGTGGGTGACTTATCTACTGATGCATATTTACTAGCGTTAAAGCGATTCATCTCTCGTCGCGGCAAACCATCAGAAATATTTTCTGATAATGGAAGAAATTTCACTGGTTTAATGGCAGAGTTTTCAAAATTTTTACATAACTGCGCAGATAATATTAAGGATTATGCTATTAACAATAATATTAAATTTAGTTTTATTCCGCCATATTCCCCACATTTTGGTGCCTTATGGGAAGCAGGGGTAAAATCGTGCAAACACCATCTTAGGCGTGTTCTAGGTAACGCTAATTTTACATTCGAGGAGTTCAGCACGGTACTGACACAGGTAGAAGCCGTCCTAAACTCTCGTCCCTTATCTCCCATGTCTACAGATCCAAATGATTTTTCCCCGCTCACTCCAGCTCACTTTCTGGTTGGTCGTCCATTGACATCACCTGCTAGTGAAAATTACGAGCAAATCGCATCGCATCGACTCACACACTACCAAAGAGTGGAGCAAGTTCGGCAGCACTTCTGGACTCGATGGTCAAAAGAATATGTATCGGAGCTACAAGTGAGGACTAAGTGGATGAAATCTGGTGACACATTGAAGGAAGGCACTCTTGTACTAATCAAGGATGACAACAGCCCTCCTCTAAGGTGGAGTATGAGACGAATTGTTTCTACCTTCCCCGGAAATGATGGAATTTCTCGAGTAGCAGCAATCCGCACAGCTTCTGGAGCCATTACAAGACGAGCCTTTTCCAAGATCTGCCCCTTACCACTCGATCCAGCAATAGACTGTGGAGACTGTTGGAAGTAGGACCTTCCAAGGCCGGGGGCATGTTCATGCGTACAACGGAACGTGTGGAGTGAAGGAGGCCTCTGAAGGAAGCCTCAGTTAATTAGAACATTAACGTTTTTTCGCTAATCACCGCTAGACATTCGCTAGACATTAAAAGCTAAAAGATTTACTATTTGCCACTATATTTTGTACAAGTATAATAAATAAGTAAGAATAAAACCGATTTTTAATAAACATAATTCTAACTAGATAATTGATATTCCACACATAAATTATTAGAAATATACTAATTCTAAATTATTATTATTATTTTTTTTTTTTTTAAATACGTACATTTAATGAAAACTTATGGGGAAAAATCCAAAATTTACCGCAGAGAAGGCAAAACTTTCACTCACATCACGCACATGAACTCCATTTTAAGAACTAATTTGACAACTAATTGGCGGGAAAAATGGCTTGGGTTTTTAGTTTTTTTTTTTTTTTTTTTTTTTATTTCTTTTTGACATAAGTACCTAATAGCGCCACTATTCAGCCGGGTCGAATATTATTCAGCCAAAAAAAAAAAAACAAAAAAAATGAATAATTTTTTTGACGGGACTTTCATTGGCAGATAGCCGATGTTATAAGGAGTAAATTAGGCTATATATATAATTAAAACATACTAGTCTATAATATAATTATTTCATTCATTCATACACACCACCACACCACACGCAGCAAACACACACGAGAGCCCCCTACCGGGGGACCGAACCGAGACCGTCCGCCCGCGCCCGACTGCCCGACTCCCGACTCCCGCCGACCGGTGTACCTACCTACATATTTTCTTTCTTAAGTAAATCTCCTAATTTTAATTTCTACTACAACTACATTACACTTATGTACATAAATAATATCTACCTGCGGCCTACGCGACGCATCGCAATAACAGTTCGCCGACCGTCGTCGTTGTTTCGTGATCGTGAGTCGTGACATTTCGGAATTTTTAGCGCCCGAGAGAACGAGACGGAGATATAGAGCTCTATAAAGAGGGCGACTCTAATAATGTCCTCCAGACCGTTTCCGGCCACGGCGGCCAATCTCATTGAGACTAGCCAACTGCGCAGGAGATATTATAGTGCACAAATGTACGCGCAGACACAAGTGCACTCCCTATTCCTGTCACTCTCATACTCCGGTGGGACGACTACTCGACACGACCGGTGAGAGTTAAGGCGCAGGACCGACGGCTTTACGTGCTCTCCGAGGCACGGGGGTGAAACACCGCCAACTTCCCAACTCCGGGCTGTTACTGAGGCTTACTATACAGAAAGACTCAATAACTAAACTTGGCCCGACCCGGGACTCGAACCCAGGACCTCAGGATGTGCAGCCGTACATGCTAGCCACTACACCACCGAGGCAGTTGAATCTGCATGCTGTATAACTATTCGTGCCTACTGATGGGTTATAACAGCCCAACTGCAGTATCTGTTATCACTGTTACTGTTACATAAAAGTAACAGGTTAAAATATCTGTTATAAAATAACAGGCTGTTATTTATTCTGCCTATACTTCTTCTAGACCTGGTATTTTTATACACTAGTATATTATTATATGATCTGTGATTATACTGATGACGTTACCGAGTATATTGTGCTTTTTAATTGTTGGCACAATTTTGAAACATCGATAATACCTATCGATTTCCTATAATAGTTTTATAGTTAGTTATGTCAGCTAAAAACACACAATTTAGAAATATGTGGAACTTAAAATATACTTTTTAAGATACAGTAGTTTAATTTTTTTATAGATATCATACTATATACTTTACATTGTTATTAGATTTAGAGTTTGGCTACCGAAAGACGAAAGTTGGCTGTAAATTTAAATAATACTAGAAAAGGGCGGTAAATTTAAATAATACTATTTCTTTTATTGCACCAACCACTTTGAATGCTTATTTGTTTACTATTATGATAATGATGATGAATAATAAAATTATCTTAACTGAAAACTTTCCTTCATGCTTTTATCCAGGCTTAGGACTGTCAGTTTACTCATAAATATTCAGCTTTAGTCTAAATAAAATATTAAAATTAGTAAACTGGCGCATTTAGAAGTTTTCAATTGATCTGCCGGTTATATATTTTTGTCCACTTAGTTCTGTCGTCACTTCTTCACACGGCTGCAGTACTGTGCACATTTCTGCACAAATGGTCCACTCATACTGTGTTAACGTATCCATGCTTAAATTAATCATTGCGCTATTTAGAGGCTCCTTTAATTCCACACATCGTTTCAACATATAATATGTCGAGTTCCACCTCGTGGGTACGTCCTGTATTAGACGTTTAGGTGTAGTATTAGCCTGTTCTTGGTACCTTTTTAATTTGTCCCAGGCAACACTGCTTTGTTTAAAGTGCCTCACAATATTTTTAATTTTATTCATAACTTCAGCCACTTCAATGTTTTTTAATGCTTCATTTACAGCCAAGTTGAGAGTGTGTGTATAGCACGGAAAATGCTTCCACCCGAGTTCCCTTTCGATGGCGCTCTTGATATTGCTCCCATTATCAGAAACAGCCAGCAGTATCTTATTTGTAACTTGCCAGTCATCACAAATGGTCTTGATGACCCTGGCAAGATTATGAGCTGTGTGACTTTCAGCAAGAGGAACACTTATTATCTAAAAGGAAAGATTTCATCCCCCTCTTCCTTGATATAATGTCCGGTCACTGCCAACATTGAATCGTTTGTTGCGGTCGACCATATATCCACAGTAATGCAGAGCGATTGTACTTCAGTTAATATTTTGACCTTCAGCTCAACCCTTGTTTTTTCATATATCGCCGGCAACATATTGTTGGAAAAAAACTTCCTAGTTGGTAGTGTATAGTTTGGGAAAGCAAAATTAATTAAATCTCGAAATCCTCGATCTTCCACAATTCTAAATGGCTGGAAATCCATTATAGAGCAAGAGCCTATGACGGCCAGACCTTCGTTATTTTATAAAAGCTGAAAGTTTTTCTGTACATGTGCCCTATACAGGTAAGAACGACCAGCGACTATAGAGTTTGGGTTGTGGTTACTTGGGCAGGTATCAAGTAGTAAAGGTGTGTAAAATAGTACCTAAAATTCGTTAAAGTATAAAGCTCAATTTTTTTATATTTTCTTCAGGATAACTTTAGGAATCTCGTCATCCATTGCCGGACACTTATGATAGTTGCTACCCCCTGCCAGACACCCCTAAACTTTAATAAATTGTAATTATACTTTCGTTATAGTATAAAAGCTAAATTTTATATATGTTACTTGGGGACCTATAAAAAAATGTTACCTCGAGAGACGGACAGTTTTAATGGTTTTTACACCTTGCCAGACACATTGAAAGTCCGCTATATGTGCGAATGCGAGGTAACAACTGTTCAAGCGGGTGCGAGTGAGATAGGGCGATTAGTTGACTGCGATCTTTTACTGAGTATCATCTGTCATTTAGTGATGTATTGCACTATTATGTATAGGTACATAATTAATTAAAATTAATAAAATAAAATAAAATAAAATGATATTTGTGCAGTTTATTGTGAAATAAATGTATAATTTTAGTAAAAACTGTTATCATGGGAGATACATTAATTTGTTTCGTTTGTAATAAAAGTGATGGTAAAATAATATTGTTATCTATACATCTATACAGATAAATAAAATTGGAGTGTCTGTTATTAATATTAAAATAACCGCTTTTTACTAAATGTATATGTATGTATACACGGTACATATACCAAAACAACATTTTTTACAATTTTTGTCTGTCTGTCTGTCTGTCTGTCTGTTTGTTCCGGCTAATCTCCGAAACGGCTGGACCGATTTTGACGGGACTTTCACTGGCAGATAGCTGATGTTATAAGGAGTAACTTAGGCTACTTTTACTTAAGAAAAAGAATCAGGGTTCCGCGAAAAAAAATTAAAACCCATAAAATTGTGAACAAAATCAGCGTACGGCGTACGCACCCGAGCAAAGTGAGGGTAAATCGCTATATAATTTAAATGAACATCTCAGGAGTAGCAAGCTACTATTTATGTATAAACATAGCTAACCGTAAAAACGTACCTAGAGACGAACGCGAGCGAAGCGAGCGTGAGTCGCTAGTATTTATATAAATTACACGACATAGACACGTTATAGGCATAAAGCAGGATATAGAAAATATTTTCGTATCTATTCCAATATATTTTAAACGAACAATTAGTCCGGTCAAATTAAACCAAAAAATAAGAGTGAAGCTACATAAATTCACAACAAGCTGAAAATAGGTGAAATCGTTCAAAATATAATTATAAATAAAATTTGAAAGTTCCTCATCTTTCCCCTGTATGGAAAAATTTTTATTCAAGGTCAAAGGTCAAAAAAATGAGTTTTTCACAATTTTCAACAAAACGGTAAGTTTTATCATAAAAATACCTCAGACAAATATTGTAGATCATAAAATTGTCTATAAAAAATGTGTAAAAACTTTTTTCCTACGAGTCACCGTTTCTGAGTTATAACGATTCAGAAATTTGTAAAAGTTGTAATCTTATTTTATAAAAGGCAAAAGTGATTAACTGATGTATCAACGTACAGGCCAAACCCTTAAGGCTAGAAAATTGAAATTTCGCACACGTATTCCTCATATGACGAAGGCATCCACTAAGGAAGGATTTTTCAAAATTCAACCCCCAAGGGGGTGAAATAGGGGATAAAAGTTTGTATGAAACTTTTTATTCCTTGCACATATTTGTATGAAATTTCGTATGAATTGAGTACGGCAAAAATAATGAGTTACGTATTTCGGCGTTTTCTAAAATTCAACCCCTAAGAGGGTGAAATGGGGGATAAAAGTTTGTATGAAACTTTTTATTCCTTAGACATACTTGCATGAAATTTCGTATTTTTCGTAATTTGATCGCAAGCGAAGCCGCGGGTTCTGCTAGTTAATAATAATATTATTCAGAGATTTATATGCAAAGTTTACAATGTCCCTAATGTAATTGATGTTGATGCCGCTACACCGGACTTTCAATGTGTCTGGCAAGGTGTAAAAACCATCAAAACTGTCCGTCTCTCGAGGTAACATTTTTTTATAGGTCCCCAAGTAACATATATAAAATTTAGCTTTTATACTATAACGAAAGTATAATTACAATTTATTAAAGTTTAGGGGTGTCTGGCAGGGGGTAGCAACTATCATAAGTGTCCGGCAATGGATGACGAGATTCCTAAAGTTATTCTGAAGAAAATATAAAAAAATTGAGCTTTATACTTTAACGAATTTTAGGTACTATTTTACACACCTTTACTACTTGATACCTGCCCAAGTAACCACAACCCAAACTCTATAGTCGCTGGTCGTTCTTACCTGTATAGGGCACATGTACAGAAAAACTTTCAGCTTTTATAAAATAACGAAGGTCTGGCCGTCATAGGCTCTTGGGCCATTATAAACATGTTCATTATTTTTTCATCAATTGCATGTTTAGCCGTGTTTGTACGTCTCGGCACAAAGTTTGTAATCGGCTGATGTCCATACGTTCGTCTTGATGTCTGTGATGATGATGCCATCGACGGCTGAGCTAACAGCGGGACAGATGGCTCAGCTGACGCTTCGATGGTCGGCTGGGATGAAGACGATGGCACAGCCGATAACTGTACCACCGGTTGGGTAGTCAGTATGTTAATATTTTCATGAACCCTATTTACTAGCCGAATCGTTGGATGTTTTCTGTCGAGATGTTTTTTTAAATTGGTTACAGATGATTTATAAGATAGTTTAGATTTGCATATATTGCATGTTGCCATATGCCCACCGATATCCATAAAATGGTCCTAGACAACACTCACTCTTTTGAAATTATTTATACTCGTCATCGTTCTATATCTAAATTATAAACAAAAGGAATAACACTAAACTATATATATATATATATATATATATATATATATATATATATATATATATATATATATATATATATATATATAGATACGCTTACATTAAATTAAAAAAAAATAAAAACCGACTTCCAGGCACAGAAAAGTAAAAAATAACCTAACGCGGGTTTTCATTTAGAATAGATACCTAATCAGATATTTTCGAAGTCGGTGCCAGCCAATACAAATCAAAGCACACCGACTTCGAAAATATCTGATTAGGTATCTATTCTAAATGAAAACCCGCGTTAGGTTATTTTTTACTTTTCTGTGCCTGGAAGTCGGTTTTTATTTTTTTTTTTAAAGTTTTTATTTTTCCATTTTTGGTGTAGACGTAATAAGCAGGTAAATTGTAAGAAGAAAGATTTTTAAAAACATATTCGATTAAGCCATTTATTCAGACCCCTAATGACAGTCACAACCCATCTAGGTGTAAAGTTCTCATCAATACAAATTAATCAAGCCCAAACACCAGGTAATTGCTGTAAATCGTTGAGGAGTTTCCTCGACTATCTGTCGGCTCCATTATCAGATCGACTCCAGACCTTCATTAAATAGTAGTGCTTTAAAATACTTAATGAAAAAAATTAACAAGCGCACTAGTCGCCACTACGATTTTTGAAGGTTCCCCTCGATTTCTCTGGGATGCCATCATCAGATCCTGGTCTCCTTATTATAGTACCACCCTTGAAACATCTCCTTTCAAACAAAAAAAAGAATCATTAAAATCGGTTCATGAATGACGAAGCAATCCGCGAACACACATAAAATTACGTCCACGTAAACAAAAAAAATCATATTTTTTTTCCATAAAATGAAAACTACTCGGCCAAACTATGTTAAATTTTTATGGGACCACATGGCAACTAAACCGCATCAAACAAAAAAAGAGTCACGCAAATCGGATCATAAATCTCAGAGTAATCGATGTACATACATAAAAAAAAAATACCAATCGAATTGATAACCTCCTCCTTTTGGAAGTCGGTTAAAAAGAACACTAAATAACTATATTTACACTTAGTAATGAACAAAAAACAATAATAACGCTGAAAACTGAGTCGAAAGTCGAAATGAAAAGTCGCGCCTAAAAAAATTATACGATCGCCTTTTATTTGGATTTTAAAAAATGACGCCAAATATTTGACCAATCCCAGGCCCGCAGAAATACAAGGTATGTTTGGATACACGTAACGATTTTTTTGTAAGATATTCTTTACGATTAACTTAATAGTTTAACTTTATTTGGAACAATAAATAAAATAGGCACTTTTAAATTTTTAACTTTGCATATTAATGTTTTTGGATTTTAATTAAAATATATACCACTGTTTATTTTATTTTCTTTAAAATAAACGAGCACACAATTTACTACAAATTAATTTAAATTGTGTATTCAAACAAGTAACAATTTGAAGTTGAGTTAGAAATCATATTTGTTTTTTAAAGACGTCTTCTTGGAGCCTACCAAACTAACATACAACATAATTTTCAAATGCATCTCATTTTAAAAAAATACTAAATGCCTTTTTATTCAACTCTAAGCATGACTGAAAACGCGAGGCATACAAATAATAACAGGTATAGGTAATGATCAGAAATCAACTCCCCAGTTTTTGAAAATATTATAAATCTTTTTAAAACATCGCAGAAAATAAAAAACAGCATTAAGTTTTGTAAATTATCTGTGCGATATTCATTTCGAAAACCTCAATAAAATACCTAGAGAATTGATTTTTAAAAACTAGCGTGCTGCTCTATTTGACTCATTTGTACTGTAGGACGTAGGTACAAATAAGTTGGTGGCAACCATCTCGCTCGCACGTAAGTATTTGTATAAGCAAAAGAATGAAACAGATGCGTAAGTACAATAATACTACAGTAGCAAGTAATAAGATCATTTTTTGCTTGACGTTCCCTTGACGAATCCGAGAATCCTAACTGACAATGAATCCGAACGATATTATCCGACTTATTTTGAATGGTTATTAAAGAGATTATGTGAATATGAAATATTAGCATATCATAGTTTGTCAGACTATTAGTTCAAACGCACACCACTAGGATTGTACTGTATCTGTGACTGTTATTTTATATCACAGGTATTTTTGTTGAAAGTAACAGTTGCTATGTGATCTGTGGGACTACCTGTTATTTTTCACTGTGACGATAAATACGCCTCAAGCCTACGTATTATTTTATTTTCCAAGTTCCAGCCAGTCACAGTCATAGACTATAGAGTAGCTTAAATGTACTATTCAGTATTCACTGCTGCCAATGTAGCTAACTTAGGGGATTTCCCCCCAAATTTAGGGGTAAAAGAATTGCACCGGAGTTTTTTTTAATGGGAAAAAGGAAAGAATTAAGGGCTTTTTTAGGGTTTTTTTCTTTAATAGCATGACTTAAATATAAATTGTTTTATAAAGTTTCGTTTAAAGACTTGGAAAAATCATATATCTTTAAATAACATTTGCATCATTACTACTACTTGTAATTATTTAAAATAAAAAAAAAATGTATTAGATAAAATCCTACATTTTTCAAATTGTTAAGTTAGGGCGTTTCAGAGGTTTTTGAAATTACTCTTAGGGGGATAAAATTTCAAGTGTCGGCAACACTGACTACTGCTGTCAAAGCAGTTAAAGTAGGTAGATTTGAATTAAAAATTCCAACTGAGAATTCTAATTTCCAAAAAGTTCTCTCAGAAGCCACTAAATAAAAGAATTGAATAGAAAACTGGGAAAATGAAGACAAGCACATCCCAATACCAATTAATGGTAAATTTCATGGAGAGGTAAATAAAACATTTTGTAATATGTACATGTTTAAAAAATATTTACTTTGATGAAATTTACACACATATAATTTAATTCTGTAGGAATACGGATATCAGTAAGTTTGAGACGGATTGGTCGTCGAACAAGTGGGGTGAGCTGACTAGAAAATTGAACGTGGACACGACGGGGGAGCAGAAAACTGTAGTGGCATGGAAAAAGGTATGGCGAATCTTTATTGACATCAAATTCTAATAAATCAGTTTAAAATGTATATTTGAAGAGATCAAGAGTAAAAAGTTAAGTACTTTTTTTGTTCCTTAAAGTTAATATAAATTCTCGATTTGAATCTTGCATTAGAATAACGCTTCTCTGTCAGTGAGACAATTAGAAGTTTGTGACTTTTAAATGAAACTGAATTGACTTCAAGGGGTTAATTAATTTAATTTACATTTAAAGGTGTGGAGAGATCTAAAAAAGAAAGCAAAGAGGAAAACAGCTAGGATAAACAAGGAGAATGTGTCTGTCGGCGGGACGCAGCGCAGGTCGCCGCTGTCGGAGCTGGAGCAGCGCGTGATGAGTGTCCTGCGGCCTCCGGGAGCTGCCGGGCTGAGTGCAGCGCCAAAGATCAAGCTGGAGGTGCCCGAGGTAGGTGAATTCTTTTGCAATATTCATATATGTAAGTGTAAGAATGTAAAAGTCTGTCTGTATGTTTGTTACTTGTTTATGACGAAATGGCTGGATGTTACCTGGATGTTGGCTGGATGGCAGCAAAAGTTCACATAGATTATGACTTGCAGTAACTATAATACTGATTCAAGCGAGGGTTGTCACAAGCAGTTTATTTTAATGAAATTATAATATTTTCTAATTCCACATTTTAAAATAATAATGCTACATATTCTTTTATTGATATGTTTTTTTAAGGTTTGTATTATTTTTTAAATATATTATTTTTACAGCAGGAGCAAATGGCAAGTCCAGCTGAAGAGCTCATCTCCTCCAACTGCAACCCCTCTTATGGCACAGGTATAATTGATACTTTATTCAAACCCAAATAATGAATTACATACTTATTAGTATTCTTTAACAATAATCATTTTATTTATTAGTTAATAATTAATATTAAGTTTTGGTATTTAAATAAAATAATAATATAATAAGGACAGTGGAAGTGGGTTCAAATCCAGGGTCTCACACCTCTGGGCTCTGATATTCCCACTCGTACTGAAGGGAGGCCCGTATCCAGAATATGAAAATGTACATATAATAATATAATTAGGAAACAAATAATTAAATTGTATTTTGTTTTATTTTCAGTTCAGTCTCACCATAGTGCAACTGCAATACCACAAAATAGTGATGTCCAATCGAGACTGCAAAATAGTGATGTGCCTTGGAAACTGATGAAAATTGAATTGCCTTTATCACCTATAGCAAGTGAGATGCAGATTGTTCCGTTCCAGCCAAAGACAGAAAATATCAGAGCTGTAAACCCCAGTTGCGTTGCAAGACCTAGAGCGTCCCGGAGACGCAGGTACTGCCCCTATACACGGCAGGCACCTCCCCCACTAATGTGCGAACCTGTGTGGTGTGAAAACAGACAGCTCGGCCAATTCAATGAATATTTAAGGCTGTGGAGCTGGCAGCTGCGGCAGAATGAAAGGTTTTTGAATATTTACAGGAATAAGTATTAAATGGACTGTATTATTTTTACATATTTTACACATTTTTAACTAATACTATTTTAAATTTACAGGGATATTTGACATTTTAAATAAAACTATCTTTTAAATTTTTTCGAACGTGATTGTTGATAAATCCGCGAAAAAATCCAAAAAGATAGTTTTATTTTTTATCAGAAAAATGTTCTAAATAAAGGCATTAATTGTTATGTATTTTAAATTATATTATTTGATATTGATTTTTATTTTTTAGTGACTTAAAAAATAATTATCATATATTATTATAATTTGTTGATTTTGCCTGTACATACATATATTGTATAGTGTGGTGTATACCAACATTACGACTCGCACGTGTCGTGTCGAGGAGAGCTGGGATTGTGCACTCTATTGGATGTTGAAATTATTAATTATAATACATATTTAAAACTGGTATTTTTTTTATTCAACAAGTGTCTTTTATGTAGCTGTAGCATAACTTATTTATTTACTAGCAATTTACCCAGGCTTCGCTCGTATGCGTCCCTAGATAATTTACTACTTATAACATCAGCTATCTGCCAGTGGAAATACCGTCAGTCAGTCCAGCCGTTTCCGAGATTAACCGGGATAAACAGACAATCAAAAATTTTAAAAATCGTGTTTTTATTGTACCGTTTATATAAGAATTTAATAAAAAGTTTTTATTTTTACTTTACAAACAGACACTCGACTACATTTATTTGTACATAATATGGCGTTGTTAAATAACGTACTCAAATATTTTGGAGCATCCCAAAAGTCTAACAATAAAAAGAATGAAAGCGGATGACTTTGTTTATAAATTATACCAGTGACGTTAGAATGAAAATTTAGTTCAAATATATTAAAATAGATGGCGTTGTGTGTTATCTACTACTCTAATGTTATAAAGCTGTAGAGTTTGTTTTGTTGAACACGCTAATCTCAGGAATCTATCTATCCCTTTATAAATGTAATTTTTTCAACAAAATACATAATTTCAATATTTTTTTTTATATGGGGAACAGTGTACAACACTAATATTCTAGTCATTCAGAAATAACCTTGTTTCTCAATAATCATATTTTGTTTTATACTCTTAATGTCCTAAAAAATGAAAGATGAGATACTGGATACATGCCATTTTATCTACTACTAGGTTCCTCATACAAATTTTCATACCCATTTTCACCCCCTTAATAGGTGATTTCCAGGATAAAACTATCCTATGTTCTCCCCAGGGCCTTCAAACTATCTGCTTACCAAATTTCATCTAAATTGGTTCAGTAGTTTCAGAGCTTATTCGGTACAAACAAACAAACAAAAAATCTTTCCTCTTTATAATATTAGTATAGATTAATAATGATTTTACTAACAATAAGTCTGCAATAAAGAAATGTGCTATTTATTTGTATGTATACAACTTAGTAATGACATTTAAACAATGCGACTTAATATTTAACTGTTTTGAAACATACCTAGAAGAATTATTCTTAAAATACTACACATCATCAGGCACGCCATATTCCTTCTTTAATAAGCTTCTTTCTAAAATGAACTTGCATGGACACTAACAGTATTATAATTTATAAGCTCAAACCATGCAACGTCTCAACAACATATTATGTTATATATCAGTAATTAAATAAATCAAGCAGCGGGAAACAGTAAGCAGTGACAGAGAGCAGTCAGCACTCAGCAGCGAGGATCAGCAGCGTTGCTTTAGCAATACAGCAGAAACACAGCTACAGCATGCTACCAGTGGTCTTCACAAGTCTTCCTCTTCAAATCTTGAATTATTTTGTGTAATATCTTTCTATTTTTTTTTAATTAAATTAATTTATTTATGAACATTCAATTAAATAATTTGAATTTTTAACCTAAAAGCAATAGATTAATTCCCAAATAAAAATACACCTAAATTAATTATAAATACAACTTTTTCAACAAGTAAATAGTACTTGAGAATTCATATACACAAAGTATTCAAAAGAAGTCAGTCATAAGCATATCAATAAGTAAATTTTCAACAAAGTAGGTAAAATGAGTAATTTTTGATATATTTTTTTTTAAATAGGTCTTAAATTAAATACATACCTAATACTAATACTTTTAATTTGAATTTTCAAAAGAATTTGATTATATTATATGAAGCATTTTCATTAATCTACTCCATTTTTTTTATAGGATACCTACCATTAACCATTTACCAATTATGTCAGTCGTCAAAATTGAAAATAAAAATAAAATTCAAATACAAATTACAATTTACAAATAACGTTTTTTTTTTCGCGCCCTTATCTCTTAAGCACAGATTAAGCAATGCCACAGATTATGGAACAATACATAGCAGTTAGCACAGACTGTAGAGAACCAACAGATAATATAAACCAAATTTTAAATACGTTTTCTTTATTTCTTATCTATGTTTTTAATTTTCCTGCCAACTTAATGATTAAAAAAAGTTTATTTTTATTTTTGAAAAAAATATCTTACAACTTTTTTGTTTATTTTATACAACAATGTGTAACATTCAAACAATAAACCATATGCGCTTTAAAAATAATAAAAGTTGACCAAATCGGTAGAGCTCATGCAGAATATTATATTTTCTACACAGATAGATAATCTAGTACTGAGAACTCCAATAAAAATGCATATCCCAACATTAAAAAAAAAGTACTGAGGACTGGTTTACCAAACGTGGCCACCCAGAATATTATTTTTTTATTTTCACATCGGTTTTTCATTGTTTGTTCTCGATTGTACGCCATAAATAATTATTTGCTCGTGATTTGTTTAATAAATAATTAAACAAAAATGTCCCCTCAAAATAACCCCCTCAATCGTAATGTATATTTTTTTTGTTAGTGAGTAGTCTTTAAATATTCATTAATGTTTGTTCATTTTCAAAATACGTTTGTTCTATCGTCAAAGTGCCTACTTTTGTTGAATTAATTAATTATTATTCAGAAGATATACTTGTGCTGCGCATGCGTTAATTTTATTTTTCACGAGTATGAATACAGTAAATATTTAACAATTTTTGAGATATTATATAAAATAAATACATAAATAAATTTAAAATTATTAATTACTAAAAATAAAAATATGCATTTACAGTCTTTGCCATAGCATTTCTGTAGTTTGTGGTCTTTACTCTTTAGTCTTTGGATTTTTATTTTTTCAAATCTTGTTTAGCCGTTGACCGTTGTACTTGTACGTGCACCGGTGAAGGAAATGCTGGTTAGTGGTTGTCGACGCGAGGTTTTTAATATGAAACGGTATAATTTACATACCTTTGTGAGTATATTAAGTGATAATTTTAGAATATTCTAATTTAATATACCAATCGTTCGTTCTATTGAATATTTCTGATATTATTTTCAGATTTTACCAACTGGATGACATGGCGGAATCGGATAACGGATTGTCTTCACCACGTTTTATATACAATTATGGTTCGGGATACCAAACTGTAAGTAATAACATTTATATTCCTTCATTCGTGGTATAATTATTGTGTTCTATGTTGTATTTAGACGATTGTTCGTTTGATTACAGTTTTCGTACCACGCCCCGGCCGCGTGCGCCGTTTGGCTATTTCTTCATATTTTGGCTGATTAAAACACAGCTAAGGTGAGTTGAAGCATTAAATTCATTTAATTATTAATGTCTTAGATATATTGATGTTTATTTTAATGTATTTCTTAGTTTTATAATCTAAAACTGAACTTAGACTATGCCGGTGTGCATAGATGACCTAGGTCGAATTCCATTCATAATGAAATCATTGTTTAGTATGAACACCTTTCTTAGCCTATTATTATAGTAATTTTGCTATACATATTTTACAAGTTGACTTTATCAACTTTTAAAACATGAGATATTCTTTTCTTTTAAAACATAATATTAATTGTTCCTTTATATGTCTATCTGGAAGCTTCATATTTGTTATTACAAGATATGCTTTTGTTCATGCAAGTGTTTTTTATATAAAATATATAATCTTAGGACTTTAACATAAAATATTCACTTCTAATATATTAAAGAGTCTTATCTATATGTGTCTGACATAATATTATGATTACAAAGTTTATTGTGGATCTTACTGTACCAATACAGGTTTATAAAAATTTACTTGATTTTAAATCAAATTGCAATTGCTTGCAGATGATCCCGCCTGACAGTGCCTGTATGAAGTGTTGCTGACTAAAGATGGAGGGATAGTTCCCGGTGGCCGGCCGCTGTTGTTGCTTTCTGCTTGTAATGCTTATAATTGCAAGGATAGTTTATATCAGGTTTTGGAATGTCCTGTTTTTTGTTTGATATATTTTAAAACATATTGGCATGTTATAATTTAACTCGCCAACTTGCATTGATGGAACATTTTGTTTTTACTTACTTTGCTTGCTTGATAGTTTTATTTACTTAAAGACTTCAACTTTTATACTATTACTGAAGCATATTTGTAATTTGAGATTAATGTTGCTTGATTTTTTAATTCAATTCGATTTTTCTCTTCAATGACTCCTGATGTAGTCATTGACCTGGTACTGTCACAGTTTTAACCACCAGTGCAAAAAGAGGGCTGTTATAAGTTTGATGTGTGTATATGTGTCTGTCTGTGACACCATGGCTCCTAAACAGATGGATAAATTTGAATGTGGTTTTGTTATTGAAAGCTGGCTTAACAGAAATGGTTTTTAGCTATGTTTCATTTAAATCGGCTGAGCCATTTTTGACTGCTGTGAGGTTTTTCAAAATTTTAAATTTTATACTTTAAAATTAAATTGTAATTTTGTCAATTTTAATAATTAATTATTATTATTTAATTAATTTTGATGATTACAAACAGACTAAATGTCTGAATGATGACAGAGCAGTGTGTTAAGGTTTCTGATACTCGATGCTTTCCTTTGACAAAGTCAACTTTTGAGCTTAGAACATTTGTGGTGACTCTTCAGTACTTGATTTAGTTTAATAAACTTTGATAGATGATGTTGTAAGCATGAATTCATCATAATTATAAAAAAAAAAAAATCACATAAATATCATAAAATGCCAAAAATTTTTTTATGGATATTTTATAAATGGCTTGTAGTTTTTAATTATTTTATTTGCATACAATGTATGTATGTCATATATTGTCGGCTTGTCTTGCCTTACTGATGTGAGACATCATCGGGACCAAAGAAAAAGTAGTTCAAATGATAACACGGACATATTTGTTATTGAAGTTGGTTGAATAAAAGATACATATGGATCTCAAAAGAGTACACTATAGTTTTAAAATACTCTGAAGTTAAACTGAAAACTGCGTTCTCTAAGCAAATTTGTAATTCATTGATTATTAGAAAAATCAGCAAACTGGTGATGGGTTTTACTTTTTTTGTGTTATTTATATATATAACTAGCAACTTACCCTCGCTCCGCTCGGGTTCGTCCCTAGTTACGTTTTAAACGTTTAGCTCGGAGATAAGGTATATGTTGACCCGGATAACCAGCTATCATCATACCAAATTTCATCAAAATCTGTCCAGTGGTTTTCCCGTGATGCTGTAACAGACAGACAAAAATTCTAAAAAACTATAGATTTGGCTTCTGCATTGAAAATAAAGTATTTCAATAAGATTTTCCAAAAAATATTTAATGTACAGATTCTGCTTAGTTAAAATTTTATTATATGTATAGATGGTGTAATCAAATCTATACATCTATACAGATAACTAAAATTGGAGTGTCTGTTTGTAATATTAAAATAACCGCTTTTTACTAAATGCATATAGATGTATACACGGTACACATACCTACACAACATTTTTTACAATTTTTGTCTCTCTGTCCGTCTGTCTATCTGTCTGTCTGTCTGTTCCTAATCTCCGAAACGGCTGAACCGATTTTGACGGGACTTTCACTGGTAGATAGCTAATGTTATAAGGAGTAACTTAGGCTACTTTTATTTTAGAAAAAGAATCAGGGTTCCGCGAAAAAAAATTAAAACCATGAAATTGTGAACAAAATCCGCGTACGGCGTACGCACCCGAGCGAAGGTTAATCGCTATATAATTTAAATGAATATCTTAGGAGTTTACTATTTATGTATAAACATAGCTAACCGTGAAAACGTACTTAGTGAAAAATAAATCTCGCCACATATGAAGTGTTCAGTAGTTATAGTTTGACAGTTTGCATGTTAGCTATATCTATTACTAGCGACTCACTCTCGCTTCGCTTCGGGTTCGTCCCTAGACAAAAAAAATATATCCCACGGGAATCGTACATTTTCCGGGATGATATATAGCCTTCCTCAGTTAACGGGCTATCTAATCCAAAAAGATTTTTTCAAATCGGATCAGTAGTTCCTGAAATTAGCGCGTTCAACCAAACAAACAATCAAACGAATTCTTCAGTTTTATAATATTAGTATAGATTAAAGACTTACCCTTACTTCGCTTGAGTTCGCTTCGGCCTAGATATGTTTTAATGTTTTTGAGTGGAACCCTAATTCTTTAACATTATAATGGCCTAAGTTACTTCTTATAACAACGGAAAACGGAACGTCGGGAACCTAAAATCAAAATAAATCCGCGAAAATACCGAAAAGATAGTTTTATTTAAAAAGTTGTGTTTTTCTTATCATATTATGGTGTCAAAGTCCTTTGTATGAGATGGACTAGCTGTATATAGTATAGTATGTGGTTTTGGTGTCAAGTTATTAAGTTATCTGTATTCCTTATGTATGTTATTAATTAATCTTTTAAGTTGATATGAGATATCAATTATAGACATCCTCTCCCTTTTTTAAATGAGATTTGATGAGATTTAAGACAAGTGGGGAGCCTGAAATCAAGTAGTGTTAGCCTTAAGTTAGATAGCGAGTGGGAGTCCAGTGAAGATAGGCTCCCGGCCTGCTTGGGAGAAGTTTTATCAGTTTGTTAACAGGTAAGAGTATAAATAGAAGGTCCTTTTAAGAACCAAGCCTGCTGCTGCTCATCGCTGATCAGGTTTGCTCTGAAATCAAATAAACCAAGTATACTGTATATACTTATACAGACACCCTCACACCCCTCAACCCCACACCCCACACCCCACACCCCACACCCCACACCCCTAAACTCCACACCCCACACCCCACACACCACACACCACACACCACACACCACACACCACACACCACACATCTTCACACCCCACACACCTTCACACCCCACACACCTTCACACCCCACACACCTTCACACCCCACACACCTTCACACCCCACACACCCCACACACCTTCACACCCCACACACCTTCACACCCCACACACCTTCACACCCCACACCTTCACACCCCTCCACACCCCACAATCCCACACCCCACACCCATCACCCCACAACACCCACCCCCCAACCCCATCCCCCCACTCCCCACCCCCTCTCACACCCTTACCCCCACACCCCCACACCTATGCACCTCCTCACCCCTCAACCCCTCACCTCACTTCACCTCCTCAGCTCTAACCTCACCCCTTCACTATCTCACCATTTCCTACACCACCTCACTCCCTCCCCCACCCTCACTAAACCCCCACACCGCAACCCTATACAAAGATCTGGACTGCTCTAATTTAGGATTATTTATTTATTTAATTAATTAGATGTTGAGTCGCAAACTGTCAAACTATTGTTTGTATATAAATATTACTATGTTGAAATATTATTATTTTTTTCTTATTATTTAAACTATTTTTCCTGTCATCCGGACGAGACCCCGTCATGATAAAATGTACATAATATAACTGTTGTATCATAGATATAAGTGTATTTTGTAGTTCTTGACCAGTCTATTTATTCCTGAAGATTTATTTGTAGCTTTTGCTCACGTCTGGCATTGATTTAAATAATGTTGAGTTATAATAAATAATTATTATTGCCATGTTGAAAGTTTTTGTTAATATTTTATATCTTATAATAGTTTACAGGTTACCACAAACACTGGTAAGTTTTGTTTTTGGTGTGTAATTTTAATAGAATATTAAATATCGTTTTGCATAATATTGTTCATTTCATTTATATTACTACTTATTTCCATTAAGAGTTGATTAACTTTATTACAATGTTAATTAAATTCACATTGAATTCTCTCAGACATAATTAAAAATAGATGCAGGAGGAGTCCGGGCTAAATAAATATAAAAGGACCCTTATAAGTTGGGGCTCTCGATAAGGTATTGCTCTAGTGACACAATAGTATTAGACAGCTGCATCGACAGACATCTTGTCTTCGTATTGTTCGCTTTATAACAGATCACCAGAAGAAACGTCTACGCACCCAGCAGTCAATTGCATTAAGAAGAGTCATCATTGGTGCACATCGGTACGTGAGGAACGTTTGCCATCCAGCGGGACTTGCGTATCGAGAGCATCGACGACTTCGTCCGACGCACACACACACATCAAGGACATAGCTCCCTGGCACGCGCCTCCACCAGACCGATTTGCGCTTCCCCTGGACCCCGAAGGCGCCAGAGTATCTGCCACTAACGGTCGCTGATCGCTTAGCTGGGCCTCCTTCAGGGCAACTGAGGGTCTCACCCGGCTGGGCTGATCGCCCGGGCAGTGCCTCCTACACTCTGATGAAGGGTCCTGAATCCCACGGTTAAGAAGAAGGGGTCTGATTGTTCGTCACAATTCTAATTGGTAGTAGGTCTTTACTCTTTCGATAGCAATCGTTAATGGATATGTGAAAAGTGTTCAAATTAAAAAAAAAAGAGACAAATCGTTCTTTAGCCCAACTTAATAACAACCTCATCAATGTACTCAATGTGATCAAAATAGTTGTATCCTTCGAAATATCTCACCTCCGTGTAATGTTCTTTGCAACTTGGAAAAAAAATCGTTGTTTTTAAGTTACATCTTAAACAGTAACAGTTTATTTTTAAACTCTTTAACAAGCTCTTACTAGTGTCATATTAGTTCAGAAAAAACCAATATCAGCGAGGAATTCAGGATCTCGCATTTTGTTTTCCAGTTCTTATATACAACAGTATCAGATTTTATTTAATTTTTTAGAAGTATACGAATTTCTTTTCGCAAAGCTAAAATAAAAGCTGCAAGCTTTGATCACAACTTAACCATCTTCGTCTATTTGGGTTAAAAATTCACGAAATTTACGCTGTTTCAAAGATTTGTTTCCGCCTCTTATGGGATTCGTTATTCTTACAGTCACTTTAATTGCATTTGGTGTAAACATTTCCCGCATAAAGCTTCTTGATGTATGATGCAGTGGATTAACGGACAATCAATATAATTGTGTTATTAAATATTTTGAAAAAGTGATACCACCTCCTTAGATAAAGCACGTTTTTGCTCATTTCATTCATTTGAATTGTTTCTTCAAAATCTTTGGCTCCGAATTGGTGTTTTCTTCTTCACTATTGGCACTGAAGGTTTATGATTTTTTTGTGGTTAAGGTGAGATTTCAAAAAAACCTTAAAGGAAAAATTCGGATGCTGTCAGATCTGGCGATTTATCAAGCTAATTTAAATCGCTAAAACAGCTCACACGACTTGAAATTAATGTTGCAAAATATCCATTGTTGCTCATAACTACATACATATGTAAGCGATTGGTTTATATTGCTGGCACTAACAAGGTTCGATATGCAATTCTCTAACAAAAAATAAAAATGTGAGGGGTCTATGAATCCCCGGTCGGACCGAAGTTGATTTCGCTTTTTGGTAGACGTTTGCATACAGTCATTATAATCTATATTATAAAATATCAAGTTGATGGAATTCGGTTGAAAAATTTATGATAAAATCTATTTATTGTGGTGGACTGTATTAAAACACTATTTTTCTTCGTTACTTTTTATTTGATTGCTATCTAGCTGAACTGAACTGGAACTGGAATGAATTTTGACCCAAAACACCCCTATCTTTATTCCCCAAATTACATCGTAAACTTATATGCTACTGAATGAGAACATTTTAAATAACTTATTCCAATTGGTTATACAAAAGTAATAATAATACCGTAAAAAGTAGGGTTTAGTAGGTTTTAATTAATAAATAAAATAGTAATTTTCAGTTTAGTAGGGCAACAGTCGGTTGTCGGGGCTTTTCGTTGCTCGTCGTTGTCGGCAACATTTATTATGTATAAAAAAAATAATGATAAATTGTTTTAATTGTTTAGTTCATTGATTCAACAATAGATGGCGTTAGTAGTATTCTACATTGCGCAAGGCTACGTTACATATATAAAAGCTCCGATACTAACGTCCTTAGGTCGGGTCAGGGTTGTCAGTTCTTAAGGTTGTCGAAGTTTTGTAGGGTTCTCGTTGTCTTAAAGGTCGTTGGTCGTTTGAAGTCCAAAAATTAAAAAAGGTTGAATAGTTCAAATTCAATACTGTTAAAATATTTAAAGATTTATAATCAAGTAACTGTTTCTACATTGGGATGTCCACTGATTTTATTTAAATAAGAAAAACCACACTTTTTACATATTACTTTTTATTTAACACCGAAACAGGAAGAGGGCACTGCCACAGATTACTTAGCTCACATAGACTATATTATGGATTTGTGTTGCCAATATTAATGTACTATAAGTAACAAATACGTACATAAATTAAACACTGAATGATCTGCTTTAAAGTGTTGTGCAGACGGCGCACGGTGCGGGGAGAAGCTGCTAGCCGAGTATAATCGAAGAGAAGTTAGCCGTCGAGTCATTCGTCATGCGGAAAAAAGTGTCGCAAAAAAAGTCTTATCACGCTTTCTGTCTAGCACTTGGAATTGCAAATAGCTTTAACAAAATTCTTTGAATACAATTGAGTTCTCATAATACTATTTAATCTATGTTTAAAATCGTGTTTTAGTTTAGTTTTTGTCTCTTTGTCCAAAATCTGTTGTGCCTGGTTGAATCCTAGATATTTGTATGTCTAAGTTTCTTGCAAGGGTTCTATTATTTCTCCGGATTTTAGCTCATAATGTGACATATGGTTGTGCCCTGCTTTAATTAATTTAAATATTTCATTTGGGGGAAGTCCCCTGATCGGTACCTACCTACATATTAAGCGGAGTTGGTCTATGGATTTTTCGACCACAGACCTAAAATAAAATATAGTATATTATCCATCTAAGTCGACGACGCGAGACGATTCGTTCCCTAAAATTTGATTTCTGTTTATTGGACGATGTTTCCAAAGATGGTTCAAACTAGGATTTTCGTACTTTCGAATAAAAGACAGCTAGGTTTTAAAAAGTAGTACGTTAGCCGTACGACTTTCGTATTGCGGTAGTACGGGGTAGAAATTCTGAAAAAGTCGTACAAATACTATTTAAATGGTACATCTGACAGCATTGGTTTAGAGCTAGGCAGAACCATAGTGGACTCAGTGCATCTCCTTGAAAGACGCCACGTTTAATTCTTATTTCGTCAGTCTGTATGTTCGTATTGTGTAAATTTGAGTTTTGTAGTCCATGTTGTACTTGAATGTTTCAGAAATGCGATGATGTGTGGATGTATTTTATAGATTTCTAAAATGTTTAATAGCCAAGTGTGCGGTATGGCGTCATATGCCTTTTTATAATCTACATACATTGCATAAAGATCTTTTTGTTTGACTGAACTTTTTTAAGTACTACATTATCTATTGTTAATTGTTCTTTACATCCCCGACTAAGTTTTCTGGATCCCTTCTGTTGCTCTTGTAATATAGAGTTGCGTTCAATGTGTTTGTAGATGGACTCCGATAAAGGTGTTTGTAAACATGTGATAGGTCCGTACTTTGCTGGGTTTTTAGTGTCATTTAAATCTTTTGGTAACATGAAAGTAACGCCTTCTGTAATATAAGCTGGCATTGAAGCTGGATTTTGAACAAAATTGTTAATATGGTGATAAAGATATGGATGGATGTTACTAAACTTTTTGTACCAGTCATTGTGAATATTGTCAGGACCTGGTGCTTTCCAATTATGTATTTTTTTCAAAACTCTGAAATATTTATACCGATATATGTTCAAATTGCATCGGTTCAGTAGTATCGTATTTGCGTTGCTCTTCTTCAATCCAGTCGGCTTCATGGTTGTGACTTACTGGGTTTTTCCCATACATCGGACCAAAGTTTTTGTAATTCTTCAGGATTAGGTTTGTTCTGGTTTTGAAGTAATTTAAAGCTTCATCAAAGAGTGACTCTATTTCAGGACGATTCTCCTGCTCAGTTTCAATACTGTTTTGCTGTTCTTGCAATATTTCCCTCAGAATTAAATAAACTGTCATAGTTGGTACTTTCTATTTGGTCTATTGTTATGTTGTTATTATTTTCAGCAGGTGTGTTAGGTATACTAAGTGTGCTAGCTACTTCATGGCTAATTTCTTCTAGTCTATTGCAATTAATAAGTCTATTATTTATGATGATTCTCCTTTGATCTCTTGTTCAGAAATATGTGCCAAATGTGGAAATTCGTTAACAAAATGCTGATGAAGTAGTTTTCGGTAGGATGTTTTGTATGTTTCTATCGATGTAATTGTATAATATGCTCTCATTATTTCTTCATTTAGTTCTGAACTCCATCTCATTCTCTGACCTGTTTGTGTTTGTGAGATTATTGGTGTTTGATGTTGTGTTATCTGAGGTTCTGTATTACTTGTTGCTGTTGCTAGATTGGGTCTCTGTGTAAGGTACCTGAGGGTATTAAGGCCTAGCTAAGGGAAATTTGTAATAAAATGAAAAATATCCAACATAATCAACAAGTTTTATTATTAATCAGTCATGTACCTAAATTACTACAAAGTTTAAACAAAAAATAGATTCTCTAGTTTAAAACCAAAACAATATATAACTTTTTTAAAAACGCAGTCTGTAGGCCTTATTATACTAGGGTAGGGTAAAAAGGTTTATATTTTAAACTATCCAAAAATCAACTTATACTACGTAAATTGATATTCTGGAGATCAATAATCATTAACATAAAGCAATAGGAAGCATAGTGGTTTTAGAAAATTAAATAAATTGCCTTTATTCGCATCCATCAGGACATTGAAAGTCATCAGTATCTTCTGCAATCAAACCGACACACTCTTCGTGGTACCACTTGGAGAATCGCGAGCATTGCCTCATTGCATCGTCCATTCTATCTTCTTTGCAGGCATGACAGTATCAACTCGTTTTTGTGATTTACCTTTGACGGTAGTAGACTGTTTTGCAGATACGGTTTTAGCTTTCTTATGATTTAAGTCTTTTTAAACTTCGTTTTTTTCTTTTCTACCTGTTTTAACATCAGTAAAGTTTTCGTCTTGTTTATTTTTCTTTATTTTGTTACCTTTCACTTCTTTACTATTTATTTTCTCTTGATTATATTTATCAAATAGATCTTTTTTGTGACTGGAGTACCTCGATAATTAATGGCTTTTCGTCTAACAGTCGGTGTGCATGTTTGAACTTTAACAGGCGTAGGCAGGAGATCATAAAAATCATTTCTTTTCAACCGACTGAGTGGTAAATCATCAGATTCATCTGAACTAGAGCTTGTTCCATAAACTGTGCGATGTGGATGTGGATGTTGATGCGATAGATGGTGATTGCTTAGTTTGTTCTGGAGTCGCTAGTCGAAGATAATCAACAGGTGAAATATTTCCAAGCGAGACATCGGGTATTGGAATTGGTGTCAAAATTGATGGTGAGCTAGCAGCAGATTCTGAACTCTTCTGTTGATCACTATTAATAGGTGGTATATATTCTTGATCACGATCAGGCGTTGAGGCTTCCGATAAAATAGACGGTGTTGTATCTCCGGATTCTGAAGCTTGTCCATGAGGATGTTCGAGAGCTGGTGCGTTTTCTTGTGCACCATCTGGTGCAGGAGCTTCCGTTAAAATGGAAGGGGCAAAAGCTGTTTCTGATATGGCCTGTGGGTTGAAGGGATACAAGCCAGTCGCTTTAAAGCCACTCGTGATATTGCTGTGTGTCATACATTTAGACCAAACGCTTGAAAGAATGATATTAAAGCGTGCTTTAGTGAGTTTTTTGTCTCTGTTGTGGTCCAAAAATGATAACAATTCAGCATCCCAGTGGTGCTCGAATGATCGATATACGGCTTTGTCGAGGGGCTATAATTCATGGGTTGTGTTTGAAGGTAGGCAGTACAAATTAATGCCAAATGAATTTGATATATCGACTATGGAAAGATCTAAATGACATGCTGCTCAATCAAATATCAAAAGGCATGGTCCCTGTCTTTTGTAGCTAGACAAGTATTTTAAAAATATTTTGAAAAGTTCATTGGTCATATATATACCCCTTTGCTGATTTTTCTACTAAAGATCCTTGAGGCAAATTATCGTACAATTCTGGTTTCAAACGTTTTCCCTTAAATATGACCATAGGTTTTATATTATTTTGCTCGCAATATTCTTGGTGTCACAGGCAAGCCCATTTCAGAATACCGGATTATCCTTTGCACAAGTTGAGCTTCCTATTCATCATTTAATATAGGTTTACGTCCCAAACTTTTCTTTAAACTGCCAGACTGCAGATGATTTCTGATTGTTCTTCTAGAAACCTTATATCTCTCTGCAGCCTTATACGTACTCAAAGTTTCTCTTTGTAATGCTCTAACAGCTGCGATCAGATCGTCTTCTGACCACAATGCTCGTTTGAGAGGCATCGTGACCGTAAGCACTGAAAACAATGATAAACCTACATACTACATACTAACCACCAACAAACATTTCAAAAACACGCTCCTACTTATATAGCAGTTTAAAAAAATAGGAGTATAATAAGGCCTATACTAAAATTTTATAGGTCTTAATATCCGCCAACCACGTGGTTACGGAAAAAAAATTATAACTACAAGTCCTTTAATATGGTAATCTAGGGACAAGCATACATTAATTAATAAACGGACAGTTAAAACAGGTTTGTAAATATGATATTTTCAAAATAACTTACGTTTTACTGGAGCCAATTTTTATAATTCGTGCAGCGTGACCGCACCGCTGAATGATTTCGACAACACTGGCGGGGGGAGTGCAAGCGTTCGTCCGCCACTTCGCAGCGACTTGTATACAGTGTTGCCTCAGTTTTGTAAATTCCCCGCGTCATGTTGAAAAATTCCTCTTTTTATAGCAAAATTCCCCTCGAAGTTCATGATGTAGGAAAAACAGAATAAAAATGTTTTACTACTGAAAATTTTATTCCAAAAACTAAAATACATCACTTTTTGTATAGGTTCGCTTTGAGCATATTTATTGTTGGCTCAAATTTTACACAATCTTTTATTTGGTCTTTAGTTTGCATTAGGGCAACTATCGTGCTTGTTTTTAGTTTATTTCTATGATCATTTTTAATACTTTTGAGAGAACTAAATACACGTTCCACGGATGCATTCGAGAAAGGTAAAAATAACAAGGCATTTAAAATGCCTTTTAAATTTGGAAAGAAACTTTGACCGAGGGCATTTTTTAAGTGGAAAACTTTACGCCAGAGCCAGAGCGTATACAAGTTGTATACGCTCTGAGCTTGTGTGAGTGTAACCTTGATCGTCAATTACTGTAACTTAGTTAATCTATTTAAATATTGTTCTGCTTCCTTTCTAACTATGGCCATTTCTTCTGAACTTAATAATTTGTTACGCTCTATTGCTGTTCGTTGGTCGCCTATACGTTGTCTACTAACCGCTACATCAGGGAATCTCTCACAAAATTTGGTGTGTAAATCGGGTAAATATGAAATTGTATCTTTTTCTAATGATGTCGTGGCCGTTGCTGTATATTCGATTGATTAATCTATTTTATTTGTAATAGAAAATAAAAATCGTGCTTGCCTTTTAAATGTCAACACTTTTTTTTTAATATGTCACAAATATTATTTATAAAAAAAAGGTTAATAAAAAGGTCTTAATATAAAATGGACAAGTATAAAAAAGGATGTGTATATAGTGTACATTTGTGCCTACAATGTCAATATGAACTATGTGCGCAGGATAAAAGTGTTCATTTCTTTGGTCCATCGTTGACGCACACGTTTAACCTCAACGGGTGTAGCATTAGCGACAGTGAATGTCGACTGCACAACGTTTTTGGTTATTGATCTTGTATGGGGGTGAGTAGTAGAGGAAGAAGGAGAGGAAGAGGAGGATGGTTTAGCATCAGGACGTAGATAAGAAGGTGGAGAAAATGGAATAGAAGGGAAATTTAATGAAAATATTATTTAGAAAGAAAACTTGACTAACATTAACATTTTTTTTGACACATTCCTCACATATTGGTGCAGTATGTTCACCGCAGACAGGTTTACGCCATATGCCACAGAAAACCTTCGTTTTACGGTCCTTCCCCCTTGGGCAGACAGCACATCTTTTTTTTTGCCATGGGAGTAGGATATGTGTCGACTAAAGAACATTTTTTTTGTAAAATTCCTCTTAGGAAGTCTTGGAGGTTTGTGGGCAAAGAAGGTCATGTTAATCTTTCCTCCATTTGAGGGGTGATCAAGTCCAAGCCAAGTTTTTTTAGGAAAAGTTGACAACATGGGAACCAATTTTTTTTGTTTAGATTTTGGCGGACAATAAGAAAAAAGAGTAAGTTCCTCTGAATAGGTAAACTTTGCAGTGTTGCGATCGCGGTCTTTGACCTCAAGAAAATTTTGTCTAACGTACAGCAATCTAAAGGGCTGTATAATTGAAAACTATTTGACAGTAGTGTATGTGATGGCTTTAAGTAAGGCTTCTATCAAAGCCGTATTCTTTGAAATATTCATTATAAATATCTGTAATGTAAGATAAACAAATATCATAATATATTCGATCTAATTAACAAAAAATCAACCAAGGTCACTGACGGATGTCACTACTTTCTAGCATGGAAAACTCATAAACCTTTTATTTCCAGCACATCTGAAAACAACCCCACAGGTGAAGGTAGTTCCTTTCTTATGTCTGCACCGTGTATTAATAGTTTGTGCACAGATGTACTCATACCAGTTAAAATGTTCTAACCACATTGATGCTGTTTCGATGCAGTAGTTTTTAAAACTAATGTAGTTCACGCTAAATCCACACGATAAAACACTCAGGACGTTGGCAAATTTTTCTATAATTGTAGGATCTAAGCTTGTGATAGACCCAGATTTTGTAGGCTCAGCAAAAAACTTCCTTGCCGTGTTCCCATCGTTGGAGTTGCTCCCACCATGGTTCGGTTGGTCTACCACTAATCCCATTTGCTGGTAAAACTTAGTGGTTATTTCTTCTTTCCTCTTTTTTATATTTTCTTTGGCTTCTGTGCCCCTCGCTTGGCGTTTCCGTAATTCTAATTTATATTAGATATGTAACAAGTACTCGAAACATCTAAGGTATGAGTGCAGTACAGATATCCCAAACTTAAATGAACTTGTCGTAGGATATTGTTTCTGCAAAAATAAGTCAAGGTTATTGAGATCCTTGGATGTTGCCTTGCACACATTACACGCTTGTGATGACGAAGTGTCTGTGAGTACGTTGCATGTCTTTCCGTCCATCATTGTACACACAGCATGATGTTCCAATGTGTATGACTTATCCACAAAAGTGACCTCAGTAGGCTGCAAACTTGATATTTGTTCCTCAATTGCTTCGTAATGACGTTTTACCGATTCCTTTGTCTCCTTCTCAATCTGCAGGCGAATGATGCGGTTATATCTCGACGAAGATGGACTTGGGTTTTGCCAGAGAACCTGTTTTCCATTCGTTGTGACCTCTGACATTTGCAATGGAACTATAGTACATAGAATGATGTTAGTGTGTCCATACAATGAATTGTTGGCAAAACATTGTTTGAAAATGGAATGTCCGCCACTCCCGTCAAGACCACTTGTAAATGACTTTGATCGCTGAATTTTTCTCATGATCGTGGTGTAAAAGAAGTACATCCTGCTGCACATTAGCAAGTCTTTGTATTGTATGGTCCAAAATATCTTGAACTGGAATTTGCACTTCAGTCTCAGTGATTTTTATGTTATTCGGGTAACACTGCCTTTTTGTTTGTGCTATGACGTTGTAAGCTGGAGTAGGACAGGACGATGGTCTGAACTAAGCTTTGCTAGCACTTCTAATGAACGTACCTGAAGGGTGCAATGTTTAATACGTTTGGATTATCGTAAAAGCTACATTAAAGCCTTGCTCCTGAATCCCAGCTTGACCAAACACCGCTGACACTCCCATAACCGCCACCACCCTCTCCTCCAAGGCAGTTAAAGATGTTCTGCTGCTTGGACCACCACCAGTGCCACTGGCTTGTAGCTTTAAGCTTAAATATTTTTTCTTTGTTTTAGTTTTCCAATCCGCCCAAACCTAAATGAATGCATTTATTTTAAAGCATTGCCAAATAACATTAATTTAAAATATATTAAATCTATGAAATTGCCGTTTTTCAATACTGGCCATTTGAAGCGTGATGGTGAACCAGGGTCTAACTAACATGATGATTGCTTACAATTATCAAAAAGAATCCATTTTTCATCACAAGTAACAATGCGGTTCAAAATCCCTTCGTTTCTGTGTCTGTTAAATAACGCAAGGCATACCTCAACGCGTTCGTCGTGCTGGCGATCGTTGAATTTGTGCGGCGCCTATTTATCAAGCTTTTTTACTTGCCAATTTGACGCAAATGGACCAAGATTGTTTTGATGCTAACGTTGAAAGGTGCTGGCTAACTCAGCCGTAGATTGAGTGTCGTCAGCTTTAATTCGTCGTTGTTGATTTTAGTTTTCGGGTGACCTCGGGATTCATTTTTTAGATCAAAATTTCCATGTTGGAAGCATTTAAACCAATAACGAATCATGCGTTCGTTTGTAGTGTTCGCTCTGTACAAGTCATTAATATTGCGAGCCGTTTGTACAGCATTGTAACCGCGATTCATAAATACGTTTGAAATGGCTAGCATTGTAAAATGGCAACTTCATAGGTAAAGACCTTTTAATTAGTAAATACTATAATAATTACTTTTTTCCATTTATCTGATGATTTTTGAACACCACTACCAAGAGAATTCAACATATTTGTTAATTCCTTGCTGTTCGTTGGTCGCCTATACGTTGTCTACTAACCGCTACATCAGGGAATCTCTCACAAAATTTGGTGTGTAAATCGGGTAAATATGAAATTGTATCTTTTTCTAATGATGTCGTGGCCGTTGCTGTATATTCGATTGATTAATCTATTTTATTTGTAATAGAAAATAAAAATCGTGCTTGCCTTTTAAATGTCAACACTTTTTTTTTAATATGTCACAAATATTATTTATAAAAAAAAGGTTAATAAAAAGGTCTTAATATAAAATGGACAAGTATAAAAAAGGATGTGTATATAGTGTACATTTGTGCCTACAATGTCAATATGAACTATGTGCGCAGGATAAAAGTGTTCATTTCTTTGGTCCATCGTTGACGCACACGTTTAACCTCAACGGGTGTAGCATTAGCGACAGTGAATGTCGACTGCACAACGTTTTTGGTTATTGATCTTGTATGGGGGTGAGTAGTAGAGGAAGAAGGAGAGGAAGAGGAGGATGGTTTAGCATCAGGACGTAGATAAGAAGGTGGAGAAAATGGAATAGAAGGGAAATTTAATGAAAATATTATTTAGAAAGAAAACTTGACTAACATTAACATTTTTTTTGACACATTCCTCACATATTGGTGCAGTATGTTCACCGCAGACAGGTTTACGCCATATGCCACAGAAAACCTTCGTTTTACGGTCCTTCCCCCTTGGGCAGACAGCACATCTTTTTTTTTGCCATGGGAGTAGGATATGTGTCGACTAAAGAACATTTTTTTTGTAAAATTCCTCTTAGGAAGTCTTGGAGGTTTGTGGGCAAAGAAGGTCATGTTAATCTTTCCTCCATTTGAGGGGTGATCAAGTCCAAGCCAAGTTTTTTTAGGAAAAGTTGACAACATGGGAACCAATTTTTTTTGTTTAGATTTTGGCGGACAATAAGAAAAAAGAGTAAGTTCCTCTGAATAGGTAAACTTTGCAGTGTTGCGATCGCGGTCTTTGACCTCAAGAAAATTTTGTCTAACGTACAGCAATCTAAAGGGCTGTATAATTGAAAACTATTTGACAGTAGTGTATGTGATGGCTTTAAGTAAGGCTTCTATCAAAGCCGTATTCTTTGAAATATTCATTATAAATATCTGTAATGTAAGATAAACAAATATCATAATATATTCGATCTAATTAACAAAAAATCAACCAAGGTCACTGACGGATGTCACTACTTTCTAGCATGGAAAACTCATAAACCTTTTATTTCCAGCACATCTGAAAACAACCCCACAGGTGAAGGTAGTTCCTTTCTTATGTCTGCACCGTGTATTAATAGTTTGTGCACAGATGTACTCATACCAGTTAAAATGTTCTAACCACATTGATGCTGTTTCGATGCAGTAGTTTTTAAAACTAATGTAGTTCACGCTAAATCCACACGATAAAACACTCAGGACGTTGGCAAATTTTTCTATAATTGTAGGATCTAAGCTTGTGATAGACCCAGATTTTGTAGGCTCAGCAAAAAACTTCCTTGCCGTGTTCCCATCGTTGGAGTTGCTCCCACCATGGTTCGGTTGGTCTACCACTAATCCCATTTGCTGGTAAAACTTAGTGGTTATTTCTTCTTTCCTCTTTTTTATATTTTCTTTGGCTTCTGTGCCCCTCGCTTGGCGTTTCCGTAATTCTAATTTATATTAGATATGTAACAAGTACTCGAAACATCTAAGGTATGAGTGCAGTACAGATATCCCAAACTTAAATGAACTTGTCGTAGGATATTGTTTCTGCAAAAATAAGTCAAGGTTATTGAGATCCTTGGATGTTGCCTTGCACACATTACACGCTTGTGATGACGAAGTGTCTGTGAGTACGTTGCATGTCTTTCCGTCCATCATTGTACACACAGCATGATGTTCCAATGTGTATGACTTATCCACAAAAGTGACCTCAGTAGGCTGCAAACTTGATATTTGTTCCTCAATTGCTTCGTAATGACGTTTTACCGATTCCTTTGTCTCCTTCTCAATCTGCAGGCGAATGATGCGGTTATATCTCGACGAAGATGGACTTGGGTTTTGCCAGAGAACCTGTTTTCCATTCGTTGTGACCTCTGACATTTGCAATGGAACTATAGTACATAGAATGATGTTAGTGTGTCCATACAATGAATTGTTGGCAAAACATTGTTTGAAAATGGAATGTCCGCCACTCCCGTCAAGACCACTTGTAAATGACTTTGATCGCTGAATTTTTCTCATGATCGTGGTGTAAAAGAAGTACATCCTGCTGCACATTAGCAAGTCTTTGTATTGTATGGTCCAAAATATCTTGAACTGGAATTTGCACTTCAGTCTCAGTGATTTTTATGTTATTCGGGTAACACTGCCTTTTTGTTTGTGCTATGACGTTGTAAGCTGGAGTAGGACAGGTCGATGGTCTGAACTAAGCTTTGCTAGCACTTCTAATGAACGTACCTGAAGGGTGCAATGTTTAATACGTTTGGATTATCGTTTGTCTGTCTGGTCGGGTACCTAGTTGGCTCTGACGGCGCTACTATTTTTATGTCAGGGTTTCTTGAGCCGTCCAGAATGGCGTTCAATCTAACCCCTCTACTATTTGAAATTCTACTATATCTGACACACGGTAGCTTCGATATTCGTAAGCTGCGGAGGGTCTAAGGGGACACAATGAAGTGACCTTCTATAATAAATGACCGTTCCGCCTAATGCGGGGTCGATCTGTCGTTTCGGATTATATTATAATTAGCTATGTTGGGAGCTCTAATACTAGGCTTAAGAAATGTTTTTTGTATAAATAAGATATCTATCTGGTGTTTGACAACACATTCGCGCACCTCTAATTTGATCGATAAGACCGCTTGCATTGTATGTGCATATGTGTAGTGAGCGTGGCTTTTTCCTACCTAAACTAGCCATATTATTGAGTAAATTGTGTGAATGCTGTTGAGATCGCTTCAATCCTTTCACAGAAGGATTTGAATGTCGATATCATGTTGTGTAAATCCTGTACGTCCGGGACGCCCAGGAGGCTGCACATCGCTGACGATGTTTGTTTGGGTGCTGAAGGCTTTGACGCTGACGCGCTTTGAGTTGAGCCGACGGCTTTGAAGCCGCGCGGTTCACCTATGTGTTAGCGGTCGGCACTGGGGCCGGTGTGTACACTGGTTTTGCCTCCGCCGCAGATAGCATTGGCCTGTGTGTTGGACGCGTACCGGGGGCTTGCCCTTGCGGTCTCCTGCGCGGGGCGCGGGGGCACCCACGATAATTCGCAGGATGTCCCTGCTCCTTACACAGGACACAGCTAGGTGGAACCTCCGGTACGGGTTCCTTGAGCGGTTCCTTGTGCCTTGAGATCCTCAAGGATGTGTGTCTCTGTAATTTCTTGGGGAAGGCCCCTTAGTACAACCCCAAGTTGTTTCTCTTCTTCAAGAGCGTATGTATGGTATCCTACACTAACTTCCCTGAGTAGCTTAGTAAGGCTCCTATGGTCGTTAGTTGTCGGGAGACTAACCTTAATGCCTTGTCCCGTCGACTTAGCATGATTAAAGTTGGGTGGGTGCCCACCCACGATAGTTCGCGGGATGTCCCTGCTCCTTACACAGGACACAACTAGGGCGTACCTCCGGTACAGGTTCTGTACAGACTACACGCAACGGGGGCGACCAAAGCAATTTTTGGCCGAGTGACCGTACAACTGCCACCTGTGGCATTGCCCTAGGCCATCACGGTTCCTCGGAGCCTCCACTCGGACTGATAGATAATAAACGGCTCGAACGTTGTATATCTTTTTTCCTTCTGGTGTTAAGTCTAGTGTTACTAGTACCAGATCCAAAGAATCCTTCGTGTATGGTCTGTACAATGTACATACGGTAGACCGTATGTACAGGGAAACCTTGTGCCTTGAGGTCATGAAGGATCTGTGCCTCTGTGATTTCTTGGGGAAGGCCCCTTAGCACTACCCTAAGTTGCTTCTCTTCCTCGAGAGCGTACGTGTGATATCCTACACTTAGTTCCCTAAGCAACTTAGTGAGGCTCCTATGGTCTGCGGTTGTAGATAGACTAATTTTAATGCCTTGTCCAGTTGACTTGGCGTGATTGAAGTTAATTTTCCTGACTGACATTTGTGTCAGGACGTTATTCCAAGATTTTTTGTCTTGGACAAAGATTGGGGGCGGGGGTTTTATCCTAAGGACGCTGTCGTCCGTCGTCGGTGTCGGTCGGTGACTTTCGTTGTCGGTCTGTTTATTTGTTGTCTCGCTCGATTTTGTGTTCGACGATTGTGTGCTCGACTTTTTATCGGGGTTGTTTGCTTTAAGGGCCTTCTTTTTTCGTTTTTTTGGATTCTACTGGGGTAAATCCGTCCTCTGACGGACCTTGTTTGGACCTTGTTTCACAATATCAATCAAAAGGTTAAGCTTGTAATTAAATTTATCTTGTATAATCTTTTTTCTTGTCTCTAGCATTTGTTTGCGCTCTTCTTCTCTGGCAGCCCATTCTTTGAAGTCGAGCCGATATGCAATATGCAAAAGACATTCCATGAAATTTATTCGGACATGTAATGATGACAATTCATATACACCAGTGGACACAGTTCGTGAGGCTACAGCATCTAAATGGTTCATTTCTTTAGGATTTGCTAGAGCACAAGTAGCACGATGCGTTGGATTATCTCTGTAGTGATCCTTGGTCTTCAGCTAGATACGTACATATTTTTGCGCCGATCATTGTCATCATCAGTTGATGACTCACCGTGTTATTATTGCACTCAGAGTTTGTAAGAGCACTTATTTCTTCATCCATTTGCCTTTTGTGTTTTACGACAAATTTTTTGCTCTCCTTTTCAAAAGTGAACTGAACTTTACTGAGAATTTATATATGATATATGACGTGTTTAGACAGTGCAAGTTTACATTACATACTGATCGCCATTCAGTTGGTGATTTATTGGGACAGTCTGCCGCAACAGAGTTCAAAATTTGGGGCGCAGTCCACCCAACGCCGCTTCGTTAGGCTGCGCCCTTCAATACTTCGATTATAGTGGCCGAGCGCTAGCTCAGGCTGGCTCTCCAAAAAGCCCAGCAATGCTGAGATTTGCTCCAATAGGACCTAATTAAGTAGGTAATTTAAAACACTTCAACACCACCGATTTTTTCACGACCACGAACAAATTGACCTATCAAATGACATTGACATTTAATGTCAATTCGACAGTTACAGATGAAACTTATTTATTTTGGACGTTTTATTTTTTAGATTGCACTTAAATTTTATCTTTTTGGCTTCTTATGATCATTTTACATAATGCTTAGTCTTTAACTAGACTAAAACTCATTTCGGCGAACGCTTTTCGAGCTTATGGCAATACCGATTCCCTTTCTACTACAATTCAATTACCATCCAATTGTCCGGGCAATGTTCTGCCGGAAGGACCCCGACCGGCACTCTGGGTCAGAAGGATCGACCTTCTGCCTATATTAAACGATTGGAACCTGGTAAGAAAAGCGGTATTTATAGGCAGAATCCTCCAGGTCCCCGACTGTTTAGAGCACTCTTCAAATGCTCACCCTGAGCTGCGTACGATGGCAGATAATACGGCCGCGTGCGCGTGGTGTGCACACCCTTCCACACTAGTCTAGTTTCGTATGTGTGTCGTCCACGATGTCTGGTGCGTGAATAATGGTGGCGGCGGCCGCTGCACCGGCGCGCGCGGCGCGTTAGGTGATGCTGTCGTGTATTTTTTCTTGTGGTTTTTTATAAAAAGAGGCTGTCGGCTTGCCGTATGCTCGTTTTATAGAGCGCCGCTTTGACCCTACCAGATTCCATTACGAACCGACCACAAATTGAACGAATAGTGAATACCAATGACAAGACCATTGATCGACCATTGTAAATTTTGTAGACTACGAAATTTTGGACCAATGGTAATTGAATTAAAATTGCATTGTTTCATAATGACAATTCATGTAAAATAGCAAGACTTCAGGCGCTGGACGACAATATAAAGCCGAATTTCGGGTTCGTCCATAATACTTCATCTCCTGCAGTCATCTTTAATTGCACCAAAGACGTCATAAAAACATTTACATTATTCTGCTCTCCATCCATTTTCGGCTTGTATCGGCTTTGATTGGAAACACCATCGAATGCCCACTTAGAGACTAATTTCAAGACCTTGTCTTCTAAACTGTTGGGCAAACTGTCGAGGATTCTCTTCACTGTTATATCGAGTAATGCTTGAATGGTAACTCGTTGCTAAAGAATCTGTCACAGTGATTGATTGTTTAGGAGGATAGCACATTTGCTTTGCTTGTTGAACTTTGTAATAAGACGGATAAATGTCCTTAGCACACTCCCGAATTGCAGTTTCTCGCAAAGTGATATATTGCCATTTCGTTAATTTTAATGAAATGAGTAGTCCTAATGCTTTTTCAGGTGTAAAAATTTGACGTGGTTTCTCAATAATTTCTTTAATTTTAGTCGCTGCTTCTGGATATTTCAGCGAACGTTCGATGATAGATGCAATATCCTCTCGACCATCTTCTTTAAAACGTTCTACAACGGAATAAGCTAATTCGTTCGCATATTCACCTTTGTGATCGTCAGACCTTCTCTTTTTTTGTTTGGTTCCCATGTCTTCGAATGTTTTTCAGGATCTCTTTGTCATAGTTCCACATGATGTTGAAGTTGACGGCTCTGGACAGGTCAAACTTGTACTCTCATCACTGGTTTCTTGCGTGTTTAAACGAGCTTTCATGAAACTTGGCCAATTAACATTTGCCTGCAGCCAATTTTCATACTGGCTTCTGAATGCATCCCGCGTTGCGACGACATTTCTCCCACCTATTAACAGCCAGCACGCGTAAATCGCCAAAAGTCTTTGAGAGTCAAACGATCTTCATCAAACAATCGATCACCCAATAGTGTTATAACTTTTCCGTAAAGTACTTCATGATCAAATAAAGTGTTCTCACATTTTAAATACATTACCCCCGCGATTTCCATCAGCTTCGCCCCACGTATAACAAAAAACTTCTCTAGTATTGCTTTCATACAATGTAAGGTTGTAAACAGAATATTTGCGTGAATAATAAAAAAACATACTTTAGCCGTAAGGGGTACCAAGGACCTTGTGAAGATCAAAAGATACGCACATCGTGTTTGGAGTAGTTTTACTAATTTGTCGATGAAATTTGAACCTATTTTTACTATCATTTCCCTCTTTTTCATTTCATTTGGGTTATTTTTATATGAAATACATTTAATACATTTGTCCTTTTTGGGTACATGAAATGTAATATTAAAATCGTTATTAAAAATGTTTCGAAATACTTTTTCCCCTACTGTATCTTTTCCTTTTGATTTAACATCTTTTTTATATAGTTGATACAAATTAGCTATGTTTTTAAGTTCCTGAGGAAGATATAAACGACTTGAGTCTTTTCTGCAATAATCTGATGGAACTGCAGGCAAATTTTTAATATAATCTACAAGATCGCAATAATCTCAAGACCCTCCTCGTCTTTGTCCAAGGGTGTATCTATGATTTCCATCAGGGACACCCTTGAGAACCTTTAAGGCATGGCGGTCTCATCGTCGTCGCTCCCATCAGTACGCTGCATAGGGGAGACGGGTCCGCGCGACTGACCTACTTCCACATATCTAGAATAAAAACACTTTTGTAGAATGCATATATACATACAAAATAGATAAATAGAAAAGACCGTAAGCAACTTCCAATGCCGGGGAAGACACCGAACATGCCGGGGAAGGTGGTGCCGTCGATGACTTCGCTCTGGATGGACATTTTAAAACAAAGTTAAAACTTGCTAGTAGTTGTATTAAGACCAAAATAATATCTAAAAAAATAATAGATACTCAAGTAGAACTACTTACGGTCGCCAAGTGCGCCTTCATTTTGGGTGAGGGGCAGCTTCAAGAGCCCGTGCTTCTGGCAACTGCAACGTCGCGTATGTCAAGTCTAAAATTTAAAACGATTCAATGTAAAATATATTTTGAAGTCTGTTAAAAGAAAAAGGAATCGGCGTTAAAAGCAAGAAACTAACTCAGAGATATCATAGGGTCGTATCATATCGTATGTGACCTTTCACATACGTGTCGGGCACTGGCGCGCCCTCTGGTACGCCCCAGTCCGCTTGGACTGGCAACCTCCTCCTCTAGAATAGGATATAGGGGACGACTACGTCCACATCCGCGTCCGCGTCTACCACTACCTCCGCCGCGAGAACGACTCGAACTTAAAAAAGCACATAAAAATATTTGCAGATATTTCATAATTACTGAAAAATCGTCTGACCGCTGAATTCCCATCAGTGGGAGTACTCGTAACCGTGTTTAGGCTGATCAACCAACATTCCCAGATTAGCTTTAAATTCATGTTGCACTCTTTTTTTTCTCCAATTCTACTTTAGATTTATCTTCTGTTCCTCTCGCTTGCCACTTACACACTTTCAATTTGTACGACAAGTTTAATATCCGTTCATAAAATCTGATCCAGCAGTGGAGTGATGACAAACAAAATTGCAATCGCTGTTCATCTATAATTGGATTACTTAGACAGTAGTTCAGTTTGTTAAAATCTTTTGCTGTAACGCCACATAAGTTGCATCTTTGATTAGAAGCAGTATGTGTAATTGCGTTTATTGCCTTTCCATCTACCATCGTCATAACTAAATGGTGTTTAATAGATAAATTTTTCTCGTTGATTACCCGGTTTGTGCTTGCTAAAGTCTCAATTTGATCTTTAATATACTTTGTCTCGTTTTGTATTTTTTCGTTTTTATATTTTTTTTAGTTGAGATCCCCGGTCAAAATGACCGAGTCTCCCATGCCGAGTAGCGACCTAATGGCGCTCTCTAGCACTGCTTTGTCGGGCGAGAGATATACCGATGCTATAACGACCGGCTGATGGCCGGTCATGTGAACCTGACATACCGACGCTTCGATGTTCGCGAGAGGCGGCGGATCTAAGGGGACGCAATGTAACGTATTCTTGAAATAAATGAGAGTGCCGCATCCCCTGTTGGCGGTTCTATCATTTCTAATCAAACGGTAATTCGCGATTCTCGGATCACGAACGGCCGGTTTTAAGAACGTCTCTTGTACGCAGAGAACGTCTATACTATGATCTGACATGAATTCGCGAACTAAACCTAACTGAGTTTTAATGTCATTCGCGTTAAACGTGCAGATAGTAATACCGCGGGGTTTCGTTCGACCTAGCCGCGAATCGGGTGTGCGAACTATTGTATTGTTGACCGCCATTGGAAATTTAGTACGCGTGGGCTTGGAAGCTCGTAATAGCTTCAATTAGGCCTGCGTGTTCGATCACGGCCTGCATGCGCGCCTGAGGGGCGCCGTTGGTGGAGCGGATGTCGATATATATATATATATATATATATATATATATATATATATATATATATATATATATATATATATATATTTATAAATTACTATTATGGTAAACTGCCAAATGGTCGCTGTTGAGTTATTACATCAATGAGCCGTTGAAAAAGAAGGCTCAATTGATGTAATAACAAATTATATTGCCTAGTTACATCTATCCCCTCAGCTTCCAGTCGTAGCCTCTCCATTTCTCGTTCATGGAGGCGCTGGTCTCGGGCCTCTTCGTATTCTAGGCGGCGTTGCTCAATGGCCGCAAATTCATCTGCTGCCCTTTCAAAAGGAGTTAGTCCCCTATTCCTCCTCGCATGAGCCGTTGAAAAAGAAGGCTCAATTGATGTAATAACAAATTATGTTGCCTAGTTACATCTATCCCCTCAGCTTCCAGTCGTAGCCTCTCCATTTCTCGTTCATGGAGGCGCTGGTCTCGGGCCTCTTCGTATTCTAGGCGGCGTTGCTCAATGGCCGCAAATTCATCTGCTGCCCTTTCAAAAGGAGTTAGTCCCCTATTCCTCCTCGCATGAGCCGTTGAAAAAGAAGGCTCAATTGATGTAATAACAAATTATGTTGCCTAGTTACATCTATCCCCTCAGCTTCCAGTCGTAGCCTCTCCATTTCTCGTTCATGGAGGCGCTGGTCTCGGGCCTCTTCGTATTCTAGGCGGCGTTGCTCAATGGCCGCAAATTCATCTGCTGCCCTTTCAAAAGGAGTTAGTCCCCTATTCCTCCTCGCATGAGCCGTTGAAAAAGAAGGCTCAATTGATGTAATAACAAATTATGTTGCCTAGTTACATCTATCCCCTCAGCTTCCAGTCGTAGCCTCTCCATTTCTCGTTCATGGAGGCGCTGGTCTCGGGCCTCTTCGTATTCTAGGCGGCGTTGCTCAATGGCCGCAAATTCATCTGCTGCCCTTTCAAAAGGAGTTAGTCCCCTATTCCTCCTCGCATGAGCCGTTGAAAAAGAAGGCTCAATTGATGTAATAACAAATTATGTTGCCTAGTTACATCTATCCCCTCAGCTTCCAGTCGTAGCCTCTCCATTTCTCGTTCATGGAGGCGCTGGTCTCGGGCCTCTTCGTATTCTAGGCGGCGTTGCTCAATGGCCGCAAATTCATCTGCTGCCCTTTCAAAAGGAGTTAGTCCCCTATTCCTCCTCGCATGAGCCGTTGAAAAAGAAGGCTCAATTGATGTAATAACAAATTATGTTGCCTAGTTACATCTATCCCCTCAGCTTCCAGTCGTAGCCTCTCCATTTCTCGTTCATGGAGGCGCTGGTCTCGGGCCTCTTCGTATTCTAGGCGGCGTTGCTCAATGGCCGCAAATTCATCTGCTGCCCTTTCAAAAGGAGTTAGTCCCCTATTCCTCCTCGCATGAGCCGTTGAAAAAGAAGGCTCAATTGATGTAATAACAAATTATGTTGCCTAGTTACATCTATCCCCTCAGCTTCCAGTCGTAGCCTCTCCATTTCTCGTTCATGGAGGCGCTGGTCTCGGGCCTCTTCGTATTCTAGGCGGCGTTGCTCAATGGCCGCAAATTCATCTGCTGCCCTTTCAAAAGGAGTTAGTCCCCTATTCCTCCTCGCATGAGCCGTTGAAAAAGAAGGCTCAATTGATGTAATAACAAATTATGTTGCCTAGTTACATCTATCCCCTCAGCTTCCAGTCGTAGCCTCTCCATTTCTCGTTCATGGAGGCGCTGGTCTCGGGCCTCTTCGTATTCTAGGCGGCGTTGCTCAATGGCCGCAAATTCATCTGCTGCCCTTTCAAAAGGAGTTAGTCCCCTATTCCTCCTCGCATGAGCCGTTGAAAAAGAAGGCTCAATTGATGTAATAACAAATTATGTTGCCTAGTTACATCTATCCCCTCAGCTTCCAGTCGTAGCCTCTCCATTTCTCGTTCATGGAGGCGCTGGTCTCGGGCCTCTTCGTATTCTAGGCGGCGTTGCTCAATGGCCGCAAATTCATCTGCTGCCCTTTCAAAAGGAGTTAGTCCCCTATTCCTCCTCGCATGAGCCGTTGAAAAAGAAGGCTCAATTGATGTAATAACAAATTATGTTGCCTAGTTACATCTATCCCCTCAGCTTCCAGTCGTAGCCTCTCCATTTCTCGTTCATGGAGGCGCTGGTCTCGGGCCTCTTCGTATTCTAGGCGGCGTTGCTCAATGGCCGCAAATTCATCTGCTGCCCTTTCAAAAGGAGTTAGTCCCCTATTCCTCCTCGCATGAGCCGTTGAAAAAGAAGGCTCAATTGATGTAATAACAAATTATGTTGCCTAGTTACATCTATCCCCTCAGCTTCCAGTCGTAGCCTCTCCATTTCTCGTTCATGGAGGCGCTGGTCTCGGGCCTCTTCGTATCCTAGGCGGCGTTGCTCAATGGCCGCAAATTCATCTGCTGCCCTTTCAAAAGGAGTTAGTCCCCTATTCCTCCTCGCATGAGCCGTTGAAAAAGAAGGCTCAATTGATGTAATAACAAATTATGTTGCCTAGTTACATCTATCCCCTCAGCTTCCAGTCGTAGCCTCTCCATTTCTCGTTCATGGAGGCGCTGGTCTCGGGCCTCTTCGTATTCTAGGCGGCGTTGCTCAATGGCCGCAAATTCATCTGCTGCCCTTTCAAAAGGAGTTAGTCCCCTATTCCTCCTCGCATGAGCCGTTGAAAAAGAAGGCTCAATTGATGTAATAACAAATTATGTTGCCTAGTTACATCTATCCCCTCAGCTTCCAGTCGTAGCCTCTCCATTTCTCGTTCATGGAGGCGCTGGTCTCGGGCCTCTTCGTATTCTAGGCGGCGTTGCTCAATGGCCGCAAATTCATCTGCTGCCCTTTCAAAAGGAGTTAGTCCCCTATTCCTCCTCGCATGAGCCGTTGAAAAAGAAGGCTCAATTGATGTAATAACAAATTATGTTGCCTAGTTACATCTATCCCCTCAGCTTCCAGTCGTAGCCTCTCCATTTCTCGTTCATGGAGGCGCTGGTCTCGGGCCTCTTCGTATTCTAGGCGGCGTTGCTCAATGGCCGCAAATTCATCTGCTGCCCTTTCAAAAGGAGTTAGTCCCCTATTCCTCCTCGCATGAGCCGTTGAAAAAGAAGGCTCAATTGATGTAATAACAAATTATGTTGCCTAGTTACATCTATCCCCTCAGCTTCCAGTCGTAGCCTCTCCATTTCTCGTTCATGGAGGCGCTGGTCTCGGGCCTCTTCGTATTCTAGGCGGCGTTGCTCAATGGCCGCAAATTCATCTGCTGCCCTTTCAAAAGGAGTTAGTCCCCTATTCCTCCTCGCATGAGCCGTTGAAAAAGAAGGCTCAATTGATGTAATAACAAATTATGTTGCCTAGTTACATCTATCCCCTCAGCTTCCAGTCGTAGCCTCTCCATTTCTCGTTCATGGAGGCGCTGGTCTCGGGCCTCTTCGTATTCTAGGCGGCGTTGCTCAATGGCCGCAAATTCATCTGCTGCCCTTTCAAAAGGAGTTAGTCCCCTATTCCTCCTCGCATGAGCCGTTGAAAAAGAAGGCTCAATTGATGTAATAACAAATTATGTTGCCTAGTTACATCTATCCCCTCAGCTTCCAGTCGTAGCCTCTCCATTTCTCGTTCATGGAGGCGCTGGTCTCGGGCCTCTTCGTATTCTAGGCGGCGTTGCTCAATGGCCGCAAATTCATCTGCTGCCCTTTCAAAAGGAGTTAGTCCCCTATTCCTCCTCGCATGAGCCGTTGAAAAAGAAGGCTCAATTGATGTAATAACAAATTATGTTGCCTAGTTACATCTATCCCCTCAGCTTCCAGTCGTAGCCTCTCCATTTCTCGTTCATGGAGGCGCTGGTCTCGGGCCTCTTCGTATTCTAGGCGGCGTTGCTCAATGGCCGCAAATTCATCTGCTGCCCTTTCAAAAGGAGTTAGTCCCCTATTCCTCCTCGCATGAGCCGTTGAAAAAGAAGGCTCAATTGATGTAATAACAAATTATGTTGCCTAGTTACATCTATCCCCTCAGCTTCCAGTCGTAGCCTCTCCATTTCTCGTTCATGGAGGCGCTGGTCTCGGGCCTCTTCGTATTCTAGGCGGCGTTGCTCAATGGCCGCAAATTCATCTGCTGCCCTTTCAAAAGGAGTTAGTCCCCTATTCCTCCTCGCATGAGCCGTTGAAAAAGAAGGCTCAATTGATGTAATAACAAATTATGTTGCCTAGTTACATCTATCCCCTCAGCTTCCAGTCGTAGCCTCTCCATTTCTCGTTCATGGAGGCGCTGGTCTCGGGCCTCTTCGTATTCTAGGCGGCGTTGCTCAATGGCCGCAAATTCATCTGCTGCCCTTTCAAAAGGAGTTAGTCCCCTATTCCTCCTCGCATGAGCCGTTGAAAAAGAAGGCTCAATTGATGTAATAACAAATTATGTTGCCTAGTTACATCTATCCCCTCAGCTTCCAGTCGTAGCCTCTCCATTTCTCGTTCATGGAGGCGCTGGTCTCGGGCCTCTTCGTATTCTAGGCGGCGTTGCTCAATGGCCGCAAATTCATCTGCTGCCCTTTCAAAAGGAGTTAGTCCCCTATTCCTCCTCGCATGAGCCGTTGAAAAAGAAGGCTCAATTGATGTAATAACAAATTATGTTGCCTAGTTACATCTATCCCCTCAGCTTCCAGTCGTAGCCTCTCCATTTCTCGTTCATGGAGGCGCTGGTCTCGGGCCTCTTCGTATTCTAGGCGGCGTTGCTCAATGGCCGCAAATTCATCTGCTGCCCTTTCAAAAGGAGTTAGTCCCCTATTCCTCCTCGCATGAGCCGTTGAAAAAGAAGGCTCAATTGATGTAATAACAAATTATGTTGCCTAGTTACATCTATCCCCTCAGCTTCCAGTCGTAGCCTCTCCATTTCTCGTTCATGGAGGCGCTGGTCTCGGGCCTCTTCGTATTCTAGGCGGCGTTGCTCAATGGCCGCAAATTCATCTGCTGCCCTTTCAAAAGGAGTTAGTCCCCTATTCCTCCTCGCATGAGCCGTTGAAAAAGAAGGCTCAATTGATGTAATAACAAATTATGTTGCCTAGTTACATCTATCCCCTCAGCTTCCAGTCGTAGCCTCTCCATTTCTCGTTCATGGAGGCGCTGGTCTCGGGCCTCTTCGTATTCTAGGCGGCGTTGCTCAATGGCCGCAAATTCATCTGCTGCCCTTTCAAAAGGAGTTAGTCCCCTATTCCTCCTCGCATGAGCCGTTGAAAAAGAAGGCTCAATTGATGTAATAACAAATTATGTTGCCTAGTTACATCTATCCCCTCAGCTTCCAGTCGTAGCCTCTCCATTTCTCGTTCATGGAGGCGCTGGTCTCGGGCCTCTTCGTATCCTAGGCGGCGTTGCTCAATGGCCGCAAATTCATCTGCTGCCCTTTCAAAAGGAGTTAGTCCCCTATTCCTCCTCGCATGAGCCGTTGAAAAAGAAGGCTCAATTGATGTAATAACAAATTATGTTGCCTAGTTACATCTATCCCCTCAGCTTCCAGTCGTAGCCTCTCCATTTCTCGTTCATGGAGGCGCTGGTCTCGGGCCTCTTCGTATTCTAGGCGGCGTTGCTCAATGGCCGCAAATTCATCTGCTGCCCTTTCAAAAGGAGTTAGTCCCCTATTCCTCCTCGCATGAGCCGTTGAAAAAGAAGGCTCAATTGATGTAATAACAAATTATGTTGCCTAGTTACATCTATCCCCTCAGCTTCCAGTCGTAGCCTCTCCATTTCTCGTTCATGGAGGCGCTGGTCTCGGGCCTCTTCGTATTCTAGGCGGCGTTGCTCAATGGCCGCAAATTCATCTGCTGCCCTTTCAAAAGGAGTTAGTCCCCTATTCCTCCTCGCATGAGCCGTTGAAAAAGAAGGCTCAATTGATGTAATAACAAATTATGTTGCCTAGTTACATCTATCCCCTCAGCTTCCAGTCGTAGCCTCTCCATTTCTCGTTCATGGAGGCGCTGGTCTCGGGCCTCTTCGTATTCTAGGCGGCGTTGCTCAATGGCCGCAAATTCATCTGCTGCCCTTTCAAAAGGAGTTAGTCCCCTATTCCTCCTCGCATGAGCCGTTGAAAAAGAAGGCTCAATTGATGTAATAACAAATTATGTTGCCTAGTTACATCTATCCCCTCAGCTTCCAGTCGTAGCCTCTCCATTTCTCGTTCATGGAGGCGCTGGTCTCGGGCCTCTTCGTATTCTAGGCGGCGTTGCTCAATGGCCGCAAATTCATCTGCTGCCCTTTCAAAAGGAGTTAGTCCCCTATTCCTCCTCGCATGAGCCGTTGAAAAAGAAGGCTCAATTGATGTAATAACAAATTATGTTGCCTAGTTACATCTATCCCCTCAGCTTCCAGTCGTAGCCTCTCCATTTCTCGTTCATGGAGGCGCTGGTCTCGGGCCTCTTCGTATTCTAGGCGGCGTTGCTCAATGGCCGCAAATTCATCTGCTGCCCTTTCAAAAGGAGTTAGTCCCCTATTCCTCCTCGCATGAGCCGTTGAAAAAGAAGGCTCAATTGATGTAATAACAAATTATGTTGCCTAGTTACATCTATCCCCTCAGCTTCCAGTCGTAGCCTCTCCATTTCTCGTTCATGGAGGCGCTGGTCTCGGGCCTCTTCGTATTCTAGGCGGCGTTGCTCAATGGCCGCAAATTCATCTGCTGCCCTTTCAAAAGGAGTTAGTCCCCTATTCCTCCTCGCATGAGCCGTTGAAAAAGAAGGCTCAATTGATGTAATAACAAATTATGTTGCCTAGTTACATCTATCCCCTCAGCTTCCAGTCGTAGCCTCTCCATTTCTCGTTCATGGAGGCGCTGGTCTCGGGCCTCTTCGTATTCTAGGCGGCGTTGCTCAATGGCCGCAAATTCATCTGCTGCCCTTTCAAAAGGAGTTAGTCCCCTATTCCTCCTCGCATGAGCCGTTGAAAAAGAAGGCTCAATTGATGTAATAACAAATTATGTTGCCTAGTTACATCTATCCCCTCAGCTTCCAGTCGTAGCCTCTCCATTTCTCGTTCATGGAGGCGCTGGTCTCGGGCCTCTTCGTATTCTAGGCGGCGTTGCTCAATGGCCGCAAATTCATCTGCTGCCCTTTCAAAAGGAGTTAGTCCCCTATTCCTCCTCGCATGAGCCGTTGAAAAAGAAGGCTCAATTGATGTAATAACAAATTATGTTGCCTAGTTACATCTATCCCCTCAGCTTCCAGTCGTAGCCTCTCCATTTCTCGTTCATGGAGGCGCTGGTCTCGGGCCTCTTCGTATTCTAGGCGGCGTTGCTCAATGGCCGCAAATTCATCTGCTGCCCTTTCAAAAGGAGTTAGTCCCCTATTCCTCCTCGCATGAGCCGTTGAAAAAGAAGGCTCAATTGATGTAATAACAAATTATGTTGCCTAGTTACATCTATCCCCTCAGCTTCCAGTCGTAGCCTCTCCATTTCTCGTTCATGGAGGCGCTGGTCTCGGGCCTCTTCGTATTCTAGGCGGCGTTGCTCAATGGCCGCAAATTCATCTGCTGCCCTTTCAAAAGGAGTTAGTCCCCTATTCCTCCTCGCATGAGCCGTTGAAAAAGAAGGCTCAATTGATGTAATAACAAATTATGTTGCCTAGTTACATCTATCCCCTCAGCTTCCAGTCGTAGCCTCTCCATTTCTCGTTCATGGAGGCGCTGGTCTCGGGCCTCTTCGTATTCTAGGCGGCGTTGCTCAATGGCCGCAAATTCATCTGCTGCCCTTTCAAAAGGAGTTAGTCCCCTATTCCTCCTCGCATGAGCCGTTGAAAAAGAAGGCTCAATTGATGTAATAACAAATTATGTTGCCTAGTTACATCTATCCCCTCAGCTTCCAGTCGTAGCCTCTCCATTTCTCGTTCATGGAGGCGCTGGTCTCGGGCCTCTTCGTATTCTAGGCGGCGTTGCTCAATGGCCGCAAATTCATCTGCTGCCCTTTCAAAAGGAGTTAGTCCCCTATTCCTCCTCGCATGAGCCGTTGAAAAAGAAGGCTCAATTGATGTAATAACAAATTATGTTGCCTAGTTACATCTATCCCCTCAGCTTCCAGTCGTAGCCTCTCCATTTCTCGTTCATGGAGGCGCTGGTCTCGGGCCTCTTCGTATTCTAGGCGGCGTTGCTCAATGGCCGCAAATTCATCTGCTGCCCTTTCAAAAGGAGTTAGTCCCCTATTCCTCCTCGCATGAGCCGTTGAAAAAGAAGGCTCAATTGATGTAATAACAAATTATGTTGCCTAGTTACATCTATCCCCTCAGCTTCCAGTCGTAGCCTCTCCATTTCTCGTTCATGGAGGCGCTGGTCTCGGGCCTCTTCGTATTCTAGGCGGCGTTGCTCAATGGCCGCAAATTCATCTGCTGCCCTTTCAAAAGGAGTTAGTCCCCTATTCCTCCTCGCATGAGCCGTTGAAAAAGAAGGCTCAATTGATGTAATAACAAATTATGTTGCCTAGTTACATCTATCCCCTCAGCTTCCAGTCGTAGCCTCTCCATTTCTCGTTCATGGAGGCGCTGGTCTCGGGCCTCTTCGTATCCTAGGCGGCGTTGCTCAATGGCCGCAAATTCATCTGCTGCCCTTTCAAAAGGAGTTAGTCCCCTATTCCTCCTCGCATGAGCCGTTGAAAAAGAAGGCTCAATTGATGTAATAACAAATTATGTTGCCTAGTTACATCTATCCCCTCAGCTTCCAGTCGTAGCCTCTCCATTTCTCGTTCATGGAGGCGCTGGTCTCGGGCCTCTTCGTATTCTAGGCGGCGTTGCTCAATGGCCGCAAATTCATCTGCTGCCCTTTCAAAAGGAGTTAGTCCCCTATTCCTCCTCGCATGAGCCGTTGAAAAAGAAGGCTCAATTGATGTAATAACAAATTATGTTGCCTAGTTACATCTATCCCCTCAGCTTCCAGTCGTAGCCTCTCCATTTCTCGTTCATGGAGGCGCTGGTCTCGGGCCTCTTCGTATTCTAGGCGGCGTTGCTCAATGGCCGCAAATTCATCTGCTGCCCTTTCAAAAGGAGTTAGTCCCCTATTCCTCCTCGCATGAGCCGTTGAAAAAGAAGGCTCAATTGATGTAATAACAAATTATGTTGCCTAGTTACATCTATCCCCTCAGCTTCCAGTCGTAGCCTCTCCATTTCTCGTTCATGGAGGCGCTGGTCTCGGGCCTCTTCGTATTCTAGGCGGCGTTGCTCAATGGCCGCAAATTCATCTGCTGCCCTTTCAAAAGGAGTTAGTCCCCTATTCCTCCTCGCATGAGCCGTTGAAAAAGAAGGCTCAATTGATGTAATAACAAATTATGTTGCCTAGTTACATCTATCCCCTCAGCTTCCAGTCGTAGCCTCTCCATTTCTCGTTCATGGAGGCGCTGGTCTCGGGCCTCTTCGTATTCTAGGCGGCGTTGCTCAATGGCCGCAAATTCATCTGCTGCCCTTTCAAAAGGAGTTAGTCCCCTATTCCTCCTCGCATGAGCCGTTGAAAAAGAAGGCTCAATTGATGTAATAACAAATTATGTTGCCTAGTTACATCTATCCCCTCAGCTTCCAGTCGTAGCCTCTCCATTTCTCGTTCATGGAGGCGCTGGTCTCGGGCCTCTTCGTATTCTAGGCGGCGTTGCTCAATGGCCGCAAATTCATCTGCTGCCCTTTCAAAAGGAGTTAGTCCCCTATTCCTCCTCGCATGAGCCGTTGAAAAAGAAGGCTCAATTGATGTAATAACAAATTATGTTGCCTAGTTACATCTATCCCCTCAGCTTCCAGTCGTAGCCTCTCCATTTCTCGTTCATGGAGGCGCTGGTCTCGGGCCTCTTCGTATTCTAGGCGGCGTTGCTCAATGGCCGCAAATTCATCTGCTGCCCTTTCAAAAGGAGTTAGTCCCCTATTCCTCCTCGCATGAGCCGTTGAAAAAGAAGGCTCAATTGATGTAATAACAAATTATGTTGCCTAGTTACATCTATCCCCTCAGCTTCCAGTCGTAGCCTCTCCATTTCTCGTTCATGGAGGCGCTGGTCTCGGGCCTCTTCGTATTCTAGGCGGCGTTGCTCAATGGCCGCAAATTCATCTGCTGCCCTTTCAAAAGGAGTTAGTCCCCTATTCCTCCTCGCATGAGCCGTTGAAAAAGAAGGCTCAATTGATGTAATAACAAATTATGTTGCCTAGTTACATCTATCCCCTCAGCTTCCAGTCGTAGCCTCTCCATTTCTCGTTCATGGAGGCGCTGGTCTCGGGCCTCTTCGTATTCTAGGCGGCGTTGCTCAATGGCCGCAAATTCATCTGCTGCCCTTTCAAAAGGAGTTAGTCCCCTATTCCTCCTCGCATGAGCCGTTGAAAAAGAAGGCTCAATTGATGTAATAACAAATTATGTTGCCTAGTTACATCTATCCCCTCAGCTTCCAGTCGTAGCCTCTCCATTTCTCGTTCATGGAGGCGCTGGTCTCGGGCCTCTTCGTATTCTAGGCGGCGTTGCTCAATGGCCGCAAATTCATCTGCTGCCCTTTCAAAAGGAGTTAGTCCCCTATTCCTCCTCGCTCTTAATAACGCACGACGCGGAGTCGTAGCGGTCGATCGCGGAGAGGCTGACGCCTCCCGCCGATTATTTCGCGCTGGAGGAGTACGCGGAGGTGGTGGTGGTGGTGGTGGTGGTGGCTGTGACGGGGGCATTGCTGGTGTAGGGGAGCAGGGGGGAATTGGAGCCTACTAAGGAAAAAGTTCAATAACAGGCAAATTAATGGGTACTTTAGGAACTTTTTATTAGAAACTAAACCCTTACTTATTTGACTATCATTTATTCACAGCGTCAACGTTACATTATTAGGCATTTGGCCACAGATAAACTTTTTTCAAAAAAACAGGATCGCTCCCATTACCCGACTTTGCGGGAAATGGGAGCCTATACATTCCCATATGTGTAATGGGAGCTACTTAATTATTAAGTCAGTCAAATAATTCTATAAGTCAGTCTGAATGACGACATTGTTTGCTTTATCCATTTCCCAAGCTTCTAAAGTACAATGACTGTTATGGTTGTCCATTATCAACAGAATAGGTTGTTCAGCGGTGGGTTTAGAGTGCTCAATGAAATGTCGCAGCCATTTAACGTATATGCTTTCATTTGTCCAACCATTATAGGAGCATGTATAAACAGCTCCTGGTGGACCATCCTTTTCTAGCTGCGGTGAGTGACGTTGTCGGGAGAAAATAAAAAGAGGCGGAATAAATGATCCTGTAGCACTCATAGCACAGATAACCGTGACATTTTTACCCCGTTTTTGTCCCCGAGGTGCTATAATGTTTTCTGTGTCCTGGACCGTCGTTACGCCTGTCTCATCCATGTTGTAAATATGAGTCGGCAGAAAGTTTAGTTGGTGTTTGGTCATGACATTCTCCAGATTTTGAAAGAATCGATCTACTTTGACTTTATTGAACCCCAGTATTCTATTGATGCTTGTCGTTTCTGGTTTTCTTATGCATAAATCAGGATGTCGTTGAAAAAAACCAGCTAGAAAGTCTCTGCCCGCAGACTTCTTGGCTTCGTTAAATCGATCTGCGACACCACATTTTCCAGCCATGGCGTAACATATCTTACAAAACTGGGTTCTCGTCACTCTATAAAAATTATTCGACATCTTATGAAGATGATCAGCCAGAATAGTTTCTTGTTCCTCAGTGAACACGGAGGGCCTTCCTAACTTTGGAGGACATTTGTCGCTAGCATTGGTAGATTTAGCTAATCTGAACCTCTTTTTCAAGGTGCTGTAGGATATTCCAAGATCTTTTGATCTTGGAATACCCTACAGCACCTTGAAAAACCCTCTTAAGTTTTTTGATAGCATTTCTAAGGTTTCAATAGTCCAAGACGCTTTCGTCGTGGTACGTTCCCTTTTTCTTGGCATTTTGGCATCTGAAAAAAATACATATTAAAATGCATATGGGGTAATTGGACTTATAAGGGGTAATCAGAGCCTAATAAGCTCTGATTACCCTAATACCACCATCTTGAAATTAAATAAAATTATATCCTGAATTTAGCTTGTTATGAAATTATACGCACAGACACTCAAAATTGATAACATTAGCTATAAAATAAAACAGATTTGATTGTAACAAACATATAACTTCACACTTACCTGGCCGTTGAAATTTTGTATTTTTTATAAGCGCGAAGCACAAAATCGACAGGCGACTGTGTTCAAGTAATGCGTGGCACTGGCGAGCCTAGCGCGGCAAGAGAATACGGGCGCAGTGTGATGTAGACGCCCGAGTGGAAACCAAGTGAATACGAGCTATAGTTTTATCTCTAGTTGCATCGCTCCCATTACCCGCTGGCTCTCATTACCCCCCGTTCCCCTACCTAACGTTGCTGCAGCCGCTGGAGACGCTGGGGTAGCTGCTGCAATTGAAAAGTAATGATTATTTTATTATGTAAGTAGGTATTATGTACTAGTTTTAATTTTGTTTTTAATTCCAATTCATAAAAAGATGCTCAGTTTTATGCCCTGAGTTAAACATTAGCGTAAATATGATTTAACTTACTATTTTGGCTGTGGTTCTCAAACTCAATATGAAGTACACTTCCAGCCTCAAAAACAGGTTCACTTGATGTTTTCTGAAAATGGTAGATATTTATGTATCTACATATTTTGTTTAACACTATATAATAAATGGGTTACAGTGCATAGACATTTAATAACATATTAACAAAGCATCACACCCTTTTCCCTGAAGGGGTAAGACAGTGTATTCAACTTACAATAAGATGTGGCAATTGAAATAAACTTTAAAACAATTAGTATTATCTGTATTGCTATGTTATAGAGATTCTGGCAAGTGTAAGTAATGCTATGGTACATAGTTGTTATAAAACTAACATTAAAGCCTTGCTCCTGAATCCCAGCTTGACCAAACACCGCTGACACTCCCATAACCGCCACCACCCTCTCCTCCAAGGCAGTTAAAGATGTTCTGCTGCTTGGACCACCACCAGTGCCACTGGCTTGTAGCTTTAAGCTTAAATATTTTTTCTTTGTTTTAGTTTTCCAATCCGCCCAAACCTAAATGAATGCATTTATTTTAAAGCATTGCCAAATAACATTAATTTAAAATATATTAAATCTATGAAATTGCCGTTTTTCAATACTGGCCATTTGAAGCGTGATGGTGAACCAGGGTCTAACTAACATGATGATTGCTTACAATTATCAAAAAGAATCCATTTTTCATCACAAGTAACAATGCGGTTCAAAATCCCTTCGTTTCTGTGTCTGTTAAATAACGCAAGGCATACCTCAACGCGTTCGTCGTGCTGGCGATCGTTGAATTTGTGCGGCCCCTATTTATCAAGCTTTTTTACTTGCCAATTTGACGCAAATGGACCAAGATTGTTTTGATGCTAACGTTGAAAGGTGCTGGCTAACTCAGCCGTAGATTGAGTGTCGTCAGCTTTAATTCGTCGTTGTTGATTTTAGTTTTCGGGTGACCTCGGGATTCATTTTTTAGATCAAAATTTCCATGTTGGAAGCATTTAAACCAATAACGAATCATGCGTTCGTTTGTAGTGTTCGCTCTGTACAAGTCATTAATATTGCGAGCCGTTTGTACAGCATTGTAACCGCGATTCATAAATACGTTTGAAATGGCTAGCATTGTAAAATGGCAACTTCATAGGTAAAGACCTTTTAATTAGTAAATACTATAATAATTACTTTTTTCCATTTATCTGATGATTTTTGAACACCACTACCAAGAGAATTCAACATATTGGTTAATTCCTGCCACAGCCGATCACTTTTAATTCGTCCTTGAGGACCCGACTGGGGTCTTGAGAGATCCCCATGCCTAAAATGTCATTGTATATGTAATGGTTGACAATCCCAAGCTTTGTAGCAATATTATAAGAATTTATTGATTTCTATAGGCGATATAAGTAATACAAAATTGATAACAATACCTTTCCATAAAATCTATTAAAACAGAGAATTGTTCTGGACTGGCTCTTAGCCTCGGTTCCATTACTAAAACAAAAATAAATATTTAAAAAGTTGTATATTACGACTTGAAAAGATTCATTGTATATGAATTAGGTACGCTTACACGTCGTGACTAGGTATAGTAATCAATATATAATCAAGAGTGAATTGTAGTTAATAGTAAAAGTAAAATAATAAGAGTCGATTCAAACTGTTAAGTAATATTTTTATTGTACTTACCAAATACTTTAAATGTTTTGTCTTCTTTAATTTCGTATATAAACTGAAATGGACATTGTAGCAAATACTGGTAGGCGAAATAATTCTTGTACTTAGTGAATTTTTAATAAAGAAATCCTAAAAATCCTATGTGTGCCTCGTATAAGTTTAAATTTTAGCAAACTTCACAATGTCAAAATGACGTTCACAAACAAAACCATGACTACGTTCGATTGTTGTCGAACAATCGAATAGACCGAGCGTTCGACAAGTCCTTATACGTTTGGCTACCAAATTGTTATCGATATTGCCAAGGCGTTAGCATTTATCGAAAGAGAATCGATATGGAGCGTTTGCCACTTGTCTAAGCCTTCTGGGCGCTGGCAGCGCGGGCTGCTGAGCCGGGACTGAGCGCGGAGCGGGCGCTACCGCCGGTCGTGGCGCTTGCGACGGTTGCGGCACGGGCCTCGGGGCTGGCGGCGGGCTCGCCGCCTGAGCAGCGGGGCGTGGCGCGGGAGGCATTTAACGCACCTCGGGCGCGCGAAACAATTTCTAGCCGAGTGGCCGTAGAGTTGGCAGCGATGACACTGCCCTATTTGACCACGCGCGTACGGCGGCACTACCTCAATGCCGGTCAGATGGCAGACCGACTTTAAACTGTAAACCTTCTTCCCCTCCGGCGAGAGGTCGAGGATAACGAGCACCATGTCGAATGGCGCTTTTGATTTGCCGCCGTACATTCTGTGTACTTCGCGGACCGGCAGGTTTTGCGACTTAAGGTCGCTCTCCACTTGCTCTACACTAATCTCCTTCGGTACACCCCGGATTACGACGCGCAGACGGCGCTCGTCTTCCAGGGCGTAAGTATGAAAACTAATCGTCTTCGCTCTCAAGTGAGCGGTAAGGGCGCGGTGGTCGTTAGGCGACCCCAACTGAATTTTGATGCCATGAGGCATCGACTTGGCCGACGTAAAATTGACCTTATGGGCAAGCATCCACCCGGAGATGCTGTCCCATGCAGTCTTATCCTGAAGAACCACCGGCGGCGGCGGCTTCGGTTTACGCGCTTCGGGCGTGGCTTGGGCGGATGACGTCACCGGTACGGACGCGGATGACGTCATCGGTGACGCGGCGGAATGGGCGCGAACGGCGGTTTTGGCGCCAACGGGGCGTGGCGGGGGGTCTAGCGACGCGCGCTTCTGGGGCGGCGACGTGCCTGCGCGCTTCGATTTGCGCTTCTTGGAGACGACGGTCTCGAACCCGTCGTCTATTTCGGAGGCCGAGCTGGACTCGGATCCAGACTCGGACGCGGACTCGGCTTCCATCGGGGAGGCCGGCTCGGACGGGATCGGAGATGATCGGCCCGACTCGGGTAGCGGCGGGCATGAGCGCGGGGACGCCTCCACGCTCGGCGAAGCTGGGCTATCTGTATAGCCCACGTGTGTCTTGATCTCCGAGGGTACGACCGCGTACACCTCGGGGTAGAATTTCATCAAGAAGGCCAGAAGGGCCTCCGAACTAGCGTTTTTGGGATCCATCTTCACTGGACCCCCACTCGCGATCTAAACTTAAAAACTAACACCTTACAATCTAACACTTGCCTAGCGTCCCCCTTGCCTCGGGGCAGGGGGGGTGAGTGGCGGAACCTAAGTCCTCGCCTCTTGGTGAGGGGCGTAGGGTGAGTGTGATTTCACTCCACTTACCTTACAGGTATCAAACCTGATCCTTTTTCGGAAGAACAGCAACGCCGGAGGCAGCGGGCAGCAACAATCGCACTCGAACACTCGGACACGCACGTAACGGAAATCCTGGCAGCGGGCATAGACACGTCCGCTCTGGTCGGCGCGCAAGAGGCGACTCCCCCCGAGAATAGTACTCGTGTACTCGTATTTATACTGCGGATGGGCATCGAAAGTAGTAGCATAGCATCTATGTATAATAGCGGAGACGGGTCCGCGCGACTGACCTACTTCCACATATCTAGAATAAAAACACTTTTGTAGAATGCATATATACATACAAAATAGATAAATAGAAAAGACCGTAAGCAACTTCCAATGCCGGGGAAGACACCGAACATGCCGGGGAAGGTGGTGCCGTCGATGACTTCGCTCTGGATGGACATTTTAAAACAAAGTTAAAACTTGCTAGTAGTTGTATTAAGACCAAAATAATATCTAAAAAAATAATAGATACTCAAGTAGAACTACTTACGGTCGCCAAGTGCGCCTTCATTTTGGGTGAGGGGCAGCTTCAAGAGCCCGTGCTTCTGGCAACTGCAACGTCGCGTATGTCAAGTCTAAAATTTAAAACGATTCAATGTAAAATATATTTTGAAGTCTGTTAAAAGAAAAAGGAATCGGCGTTAAAAGCAAGAAACTAACTCAGAGATATCATAGGGTCGTATCATATCGTATGTGACCTTTCACATACGTGTCGGGCACTGGCGCGCCCTCTGGTACGCCCCAGTCCGCTTGGACTGGCAACCTCCTCCTCTAGAATAGGATATAGGGGACGACTACGTCCACATCCGCGTCCGCGTCTACCACTACCTCCGCCGCGAGAACGACTCGAACTTAAAAAAGCACATAAAAATATTTGCAGATATTTCATAATTACTGAAAAATCGTCTGACCGCTGAATTCCCATCAGTGGGAGTACTCGTAACCGTGTTTAGGCTGATCAACCAACATTCCCAGATTAGCTTTAAATTCATGTTGCACTCTTTTTTTTCTCCAATTCTACTTTAGATTTATCTTCTGTTCCTCTCGCTTGCCACTTACACACTTTCAATTTGTACGACAAGTTTAATATCCGTTCATAAAATCTGATCCAGCAGTGGAGTGATGACAAACAAAATTGCAATCGCTGTTCATCTATAATTGGATTACTTAGACAGTAGTTCAGTTTGTTAAAATCTTTTGCTGTAACGCCACATAAGTTGCATCTTTGATTAGAAGCAGTATGTGTAATTGCGTTTATTGCCTTTCCATCTACCATCGTCATAACTAAATGGTGTTTAATAGATAAATTTTTCTCGTTGATTACCCGGTTTGTGCTTGCTAAAGTCTCAATTTGATCTTTAATATACTTTGTCTCGTTTTGTATTTTTTCGTTTTTATATTTTTTTTAGTTGAGATCCCCGGTCAAAATGACCGAGTCTCCCATGCCGAGTAGCGACCTAATGGCGCTCTCTAGCACTGCTTTGTCGGGCGAGAGATATACCGATGCTATAACGACCGGCTGATGGCCGGTCATGTGAACCTGACATACCGACGCTTCGATGTTCGCGAGAGGCGGCGGATCTAAGGGGACGCAATGTAACGTATTCTTGAAATAAATGAGAGTGCCGCATCCCCTGTTGGCGGTTCTATCATTTCTAATCAAACGGTAATTCGCGATTCTCGGATCACGAACGGCCGGTTTTAAGAACGTCTCTTGTACGCAGAGAACGTCTATACTATGATCTGACATGAATTCGCGAACTAAACCTAACTGAGTTTTAATGTCATTCGCGTTAAACGTGCAGATAGTAATACCGCGGGGTTTCGTTCGACCTAGCCGCGAATCGGGTGTGCGAACTATTGTATTGTTGACCGCCATTGGAAATTTAGTACGCGTGGGCTTGGAAGCTCGTAATAGCTTCAATTAGGCCTGCGTGTTCGATCACGGCCTGCATGCGCGCCTGAGGGGCGCCGTTGGTGGAGCGTATTTTACTCGCGAATACGCTGAGTTCGCGGATGTCGAACTGTTAGGCGGCGCACCCCTTGTGTCTTTTTAAAAAAAAAATAAACTACTATTTTCACCACACTACTTTATTCAAAAAAAATTACACTACTTATTACTTAATTAAGATCTTCCCAAATATGCTTGTATAGCCGCGACCGCGTCCCGAGTCTAACTGACTTATATTTTATTAAAATTGTTCAAGAGGGCATTTGTAATATCAGCAATTTCATAACTAAAGCTTTCCCATGAGAATAATTAATACTGCTGATTGTTTTTATATGGAAAACTTTGAAATAACAAAAAGGTTCTCATGCGACCATTAAAGTGCTGACTAACTATACTTTACGTGGGAAAGTGGAATATAACAGCTCCCCCTTTTTTTTACGAAGCATTATCTATTTAAGATAAGCGAAGTAGATTTGGGAAAAACTTTTACAAACTTATAATAATTATTTTCAAATAATGAACTTATATAGAAAAATTTAAAAAAATACAAAATAACAATCCATAATATTTATTAAAAATTAAAATTTCTATTGGATGGAAGTTGAGCTTTACGCATTACATTATGATTTGGCAATGATTGAATTGAATATTTATCATCTTCAGATGACGATGATACTTGTGTCATTTCCACAGAATTCGACACTTTGGATTTAGATTTTCTACTATTATAACAATGATTATATATCTGAACACAACATCCAGAACTAGATAAGTTTTTATTTTTACAATAATTATAAATTTTATAAAATATATAAAGAAATATGCAAACAATTAGAATATATGTAAATGTAGAATAATAAGGTCCATATCTAATAAAATGTGATTCTTTTTCTAGATTATTTAATTGCTGCTCTAAACTGTCCATTTCATGAGTAGCGTATCTTAAGGATTCTAAATTAATTTTATTCAAGGGTATTGGCGATAGATATGGCAAACTTTTATTAAATATGTCCTTTTTACAACAGTCATCAACAGTAATATCAAAATTTATATCTAACGGTGACTTAATCATAAAGGAATAAGATTTTGTTGGTACTAGTTGAATGGTTTTTGAGTATCCGATACAATTTGTAGATAACTTGACAATTCCCGTACCAACAATAGAGTAGTCATTAATATTATCATCACATTTGATTGTTAATTTACTTGATTTTGATTTGACATAAATCCATTTATTATTTTTCAACTTCTGCCAAATATCAATTTGACCATATAAAATTTTTGAATTACATTCAGGAGGCAATGACAATGTGACCTCCGTTAATAATTTCGATTCACAATTAGGATTGTTTACTGTAGAATATATAGAAATTAATTCACAAATAGAATAATTATAATTAATTATCTTACAGCTATCTAAATTATCCAGCATGGCATAATGTAGTCTATCATTACTTAAAGCGATATAAGAATTTGTAGGTTTAATTAAGGCGAATGTGCTAGATGCGTCATCATGAGGTGTAGGTAAAGGTAAATTTTTATAAAGAATAAAATTATCAGGAGTGATTAATGGAATTTGTAAAACAAAGATAATTTTATTATTATAATAATAAGTATTAAGCTTAGAAATATCGATTAATGTATGAATATTTTGAATATTTAACGTTATTGGGAAATCTTGTCTTTTATTTATTTGATTGTTATGCTTAGACAATTCATTATAAAGTTCTAAAGGACTTATTACGCTAGGATGTAGAATATTAACCTTAGAAAATAAAATAGAGTTTAGTGTGGTGTCTAATATATTAGAAATAGTTAATAACGAGCTTTCTATAATAAAAAGTAAATTATTTAACCTAGAAGTATAAAGAAGTAAATTATCGGTGTTAGTAATTTGAGATAATATTTTGTTCATATTATTAATCTGACTGTTCAACTTTATTTCATTTTCATTCAACTTATATATAGTATTATTAAAATTATTAATAGTCGATTTTATCACATGTATATTGTCTCTCATTAAGTGAAATAATTCCGATTCACTCTTTTTACACGACTCAATAGCGGCGTCGTATTTCCGCGCGTCATCAGCATCTAATGTGCCGAAAAAGAACTTTAAAATTTCGCCTCCAAATTCTAAAGAACGTTTAGTTTTAAATGATTTTTTAGGTATAATATGCGATAAAGATTGTAATTTAATATAATTAGAGTGAATAAGTGTTTCAATGGGACTCGAGAGGTCCTTGCATGAATTTAAGTCTTGAGATTGGATTTTATCACACAGATTAATAATATCTTGTAAAAATTTCTCTATCTTATTATGATAGGGCTCTAGTGATATTAAATCGATGTGTGTTATAACCTTCCAGTTATCATTATAAAACTTAATATTAGAGGTAGGTTCAAAGTAAATTCCTGGACTATGATAAATGGGAATAATACTGGACTCGACGAGACCATGGCCTAAGATGCTTCGACAGCATAAGATTCTGGAAAGAAATATGAAACTAGGTTAGGATGTAGCTGGCTTTATTTCATTAGTGTGATACTTAATATGTTTACGGCCTACTTGCAAGGTCACGTTGTGTTTATTATGAACTTTAATTATTTTATAGGGGCCTTTCCATATAGGCGATAGTGCTTTTCGTAATCTATGATGATGTCTTAAGTATACCATGTCGCCTGTTTTATACGTGACTTCACGGGAATTGGTATCATAATATGTTTTAGATTTTTCCTTGCTCTTAATAATGTTTTCTATTGCCTTTTCGCGGCTGAAACGCATCCTATATTGTAATGCGCGAATGTATTCATTATAAGTAGTATTACTAGGAGATTCATACAGTGAATTTGGTATGCTAGGTTTGTAGCCGTATAATAACTCATGTGGAGTAAAGTTAGTAGTAGTATGAGGAGTAGTATTATAAGCTAATATAGCGGTGAATAGATAACAATGCCAATCATTTTGATTTTCGTCAACGAAGGATCTTAAGTATTCCTTTAGAGTAGCGTGTGAGCGTTCTAATGCTCCGTTTGTTTGCGGGTGATAAGGAGTAGTGAAAAGAGCTTTAACCTTTAAGATCTCAGTTAATTGCTTAAATAAATCTGACGTAAAACAAGTTCCTAAGTCTGTTAGAATAGTTTTAGGAAAACCAAATAATGACATAAAATGAACTAAATTTCGGGCTATCTCTTCACTAGTGGCCGTGACCATAGGGTATGCACATGTGAATTTAGTAAGGTCGTCTTGTAAGGTTAGGACGAATTTAAATTTTTGAAAACCTGCTTCAGGTAAGGGACCTACAATATCGAGAGCTAATCGTTCAAATGGTCTAGTAGAGGTAGAAGTTATCTCCATTGGAGCTTTATTAGATAATCGTAAAGGTTTATTTATTTGGCACAGTTTACATTTCTTTACGTATTGTTCTATATCAGAACGCATGCCTTTCCAATAATAGCTAGCTTTTAAGCGTTTATACATTCTTTGTGACCCGGGATGTCCTGCAATAGCCGAGTCATGATTTTCTTTTAAGATTTTTTGAATTTCAGTAGGAGTTGGGTAAATTAGCTTGTTTCTGTATATATATATTTTGATATTCGTATTATGAAAAATAAAGGCTACCATATTATAGACCTTAGTGTAGGCTATTTTAGAAAATGGGTCAGAAAAGTCTGGTAACGCTAAGTTAGTAATAGGATTTTCAGAATTAATTAATAAATCTCTAAGTTTTATTAATAAATTATATATATCTTTAAACAAAGTTTGTTCATAGTGATGTACCTTAGTAAATAAGAAATAATATGTTTTATTTTTGTCATTAACACATTTGATAGTGAAAGGTTCGCGTTCAGATTTTAGTAGATCTTCAGCATTTTCGAGCTGAGATAAAATTTCTTCACAATATGGAATTGAGTAATCAAAATCTAAAGAGACCGGACACGCAATGGTGTTTAATTTGGATAAATGTAAGCTTTGAGTACACTCTTCGATAACAGTATTTGAAATTGGAAGTTTATTTGTAAATTGATCTTTAAAGAATTTTTCGTAACTTATATTGTTTAAATTATTTATATTAATAGCAGTAACGGGGCAACGGGACAGTGCATCGGCATTAGAATTTAAGCGACCTTGTTTATAAACGATTTCGTAGTCGTACTCTTCGAGTTTGAGACGCCAACGTATAAGTCTACTACCTGGATCCTTTACGTTAAATAACCACACAAGAGGTCTGTGGTCTGTGATTATTTTGAATTTATTGCCATATAAATATGGTCTAAAAGTTTTCACAGCAAATAAAATAGCTAGACATTCTTTTTCAGTCGTAGAATAATTTCCTTCAGGACGATTTAATGTGCGCGACGCATATGCGATTGGTTTATCTCTGCCTACGGGACCTTGAGATAGTACTGCGCCTACGGCGTAGTTACTAGCGTCTGTAGTGACGTTAAAAGTTTGTGAAAAATCAGGATACTGAAGAAGAGGGGCGGTAATTAATTTTTCTTTCAGATATTCAAAAGCTTGTTGCTGTTCCGCGTCCCAGTGGAATATAGCATCCTTCTTTAATAAAGAGGTAAGTGGTTTTGTGAATTTAGCAAAGTTTTCTATAAACCGGCGATAATAACCTGTTAATCCTAGAAATGATTTTATATCTTTAGTATTTTTAGGAATTGGAAATTGAGAAACTGCTTTGACCTTGTCGGGGTTCGGAGAGACACCCTTATCGGTAATTATATGACCAAGGTAAGTAACTTCATGCCTCAAAAATTCACACTTGTCGGGTTGAAGTTTTAAGTTATGTTCGCGAAATTTATCAAACACGAGTTGTAATTTAATCATGTGATCATGTAAATTTTGGCTATATATTATGCAATCATCTAAATATATATAACAATGTAGACCTTGTAAGCCCGATAAAACTGTGTTCATGAGTCTCTGAAACGTGGCAGGAGCATTTTTTAGCCCAAATGGCATTCTGGTAAATTCATAGTGTCCAGACATACTCGAATTAGTAGAAATAGTAAAACCCGTTTTCGGTGCGTCCTTGGAATGAGTTTTAATTTGGTGAAAACCACTGGTTAAATCTAGGGTTGTAAAATACTTAGAATGACCTAACTGATCTAGTATATCAGTGATAAGAGGTAATGGGTAGGTTTCTGAAACTGTGACATCATTGAGACGGCGATAATCGATAACTATTCTCCACTTACGTTTACCAGAGGCGTCCATTTTTTTCGGGACTACCCAAACTGGTGCACTCCAAGGTGAAGTAGAAGGGCGGATAATGTTTTGATCTAACATTTTACGAATTTGAGAATCGACCTCCTCCTTATGGCATTCAGGAAAACGATAAGATTTTACATTAATAGGAGGGGCATTACCCGTATTAATAGTATGTTCAATAGAGTTAGTGAATGTTAGAGGTTCGCCTTCAAGATAAAAAATATCTGTATATTTAGAACAACATTCCATGAGTGATTTTCGCTCTTCATTGTTTAGATGAGAACAGCGAATAAGGTTTAATACTTTATTTATTCGATTAGAGTTAGACATAGAATAAGGGCTTACATTGAAACATGATTTAAGTTCGGGACACTCACGTTCAAGTGGTGTTAAGGTTACACAATAGTTTTTTATCTCAATATCTGATTCAGTAGTATTTAAGACAGAAATATTTGTTTTCCTATTAGGCTTAATAAATACTAAACAATTAGCTACATAAACACCTTCTTTTAAAGTATGATCGAGTACGAGAGCTTCGTTATTTTGATAAAGTTCAGGCGAGTAATTTGATATACTGCACTCGATTACAGCCTCGGATCGAGCCGGAATAATATAAGTTGGCTGTGTGTAAATAATAGGAATATGATGATTATTTATAGAAATAGATTTAGAAGAATAATCAATATTAGACTTAAAATAATTACAGAAATCACTTCCTATGATACCATCATAATTAGTTAAGTTGATATCATCATTAGTTACATGAAATTTATATTTAAATATTTGTTCAGATAAATTAAATTCCATCTGAAAAGTACCTAGTGTTTCGACAGGATTTTCTGAGCTATTAATACCCTTAAGTTTGACGACTTCATTGCTAAGGTCTGGAATTTGTGTTAAAGAAGACCTTTTTACTATACTTATAGATGATCCTGTATCGATAAGAAAGCAAAGTTTCTCTAGAGCGTATTTCGAGAACAAATATGTATGAGGTAAGGCTACCTTATTACTATAATTATTTATTTCATATATAGTCCTACGATTAGAGTTAGTATTTAGATTAGGCTTAAATGAGTTAATACTTAACCTAGATTTAGAGTCGATATTTTTATATTTAAATTTATACGATTTATCTATATTAGAATTATTATAAGTTACATTTAGACGCGATTTAGGATAATGAATATTAGAATTAGTATAAGGTATAATATTTAATTCATTAGGACTCAACCATCTGGGGATCCTGATGTGTAAAAGATTTAGTAAGACTCAGGCCTATCTTCGGACTCTGAGGTGTATAATAAGATTTAGTAAGTCTCAGATCTCTCTTTGAACTCTGAGATGAATTATAAGATTTAATAAGTCTCAAATCCTTTTTTGGACTTTGAGCTGAATTATATTTAATAAGACTCAGATCTCGTTTCGGATTCTGAGTTGAATAATAAGATTTAGTAAGTCTCAGATCTCTCTTTGAACTCTGAGATGAATTATAAGATTTAATAAGTCTCAAATCCTTTTTTGGACTTTGAGCTGAATTATATTTAATAAGACTCAGATCTCGTTTCGGATTCTGAGTTGAATAATAAGATTTAGTAAGTCTCAGATCCTTTTTTGGACTCTGAGATGAATTATATTTAATAAGACTCAGATCTCGTTCCGGATTCTGAGTTGTAAACGATTTGGTATGACTCAGGCCTAACTTACGGCTCTGAGGTGTATAATAGGATTTAGTAGTATTAATATGAATTTTATTCGTGTCATTTAAAAGTCGCGATTTCGGCAGACACGGAACCGAAATCCTACTTAGTTTAAATTATTAATATCATTTCCTAAACCTTCGGATTCTTTAAAATTCTCACGGTCATATATTGCATTTACTTGTGCATTAGAGTTACGCGACGTACTGTCATGTTGTGTATATTCGGCCTGTCGACGACGTTGCATATTAAATTTTCGTTTGCGGCATTCATCTATTGTATGCCCGTGCAATTTACAGTAGTTACAGGATTTATTTATAAAATTAGAATTTCGATTAATATTCGATTGTGGATTTATATGAAATGTGCGAGGATGAGAATTAGAATTAGAACTATGCTTTTTATTTTTAAAACATTCGTTAGAGCTATGACCAAACTTATTACAAATATTACATTGCTTTTGTGACCGCGAATTATTTCTTTGTACATTAAATAACTTTTCCTCATCAGTGGCGTACTGTATAGCGTCACTGAGAGTGGTTGGATTTTTACATCGCACAATAGTAGAGATTGACGGATTTAACCCTAATAAAAATGAATTTAACGCTAAGTCTTCCATAGCAGCTATTCTGCCTGGGAGTTCTCTATCATCTTTACAGCTGTAGTGAATGTCGGATTGTATTCTAGTTAAAATAGATTCTACCCTAAGAGAATATTTGGTGACGTCTTCACCTGGTAATTGTTTAGAATGTTGTAAATCTGATAATAAATGAGTGGCATGTTTCTTTTCTCCAAAAGTTGATCTTAAAAATAATTTAAGTTCTTCCCAACTGGAAAACGTTTTAAGACTACAGGCAACTTGTGCTTTACCTTCTAATTGAGAAATTATAAATTTACATAGAATTGGCTGTTGTTCTGAGTTTGCTAAGCTTATAGCGTTTTCGCAATTGGTTAAAAATGCAGGGAGAGACTCTCTATCACCACTGTAGGTTTTAATAAATTTAGTAAGAAAAGATAGGGTTATTTCCTCAGACACATCGCCTTTTTTTGTTGATTTTGATTTAACCGACATTTTTAATTATGTTATGCTGGACTACACAATTTAAAATTAAAATGAATTACTGAATTTAGTTAAACTTCTTTAAAATTAGAATTATATATATTATAAATATATCTTAAAATAATCACTAATTTTGTAACACGAATCACTTTGGAACCAATAGATAAAAAGCACAGAAACTCACATTAACACGAACTGCAGGCGCATCGCTGCCGTGGGAGTCGGAGTCCTGGCGATGATGGATTCCCGGTTATGGGAATTTTTAGTGATTCGGTGAGTTAGACCCGAAGTCGCTGGCTGGAGCGGGCTCAGACTATGAAGCTGAGACTGACCGTCGTCCTGGTAGTGTTGGCTGGAGCGGGCTCAGACTATGAAGCTGAGACTGACCGTCGTCCTGGTAGTGTTGGCTGGAGCGGGCTCAGACTATGAAGCTGAGACTGACCGTCGTCCTGGTAGTGTTGGCTGACGCAGGCTTAGCCTTGGGCCAAGACTTAATGTCGATCAGAGACACGGGTGGCACCTGGATTCGGGATACCAGCGTCTTATTGACTCAACGTCGTTAGACTTCGTCTCTGGTATCCCACTTCTGACACCAATTGTTAGGCGGCGCACCCCTTGTGTCTTTTTAAAAAAAAAATAAACTACTATTTTCACCACACTACTTTATTCAAAAAAAATTACACTACTTATTACTTAATTAAGATCTTCCCAAATATGCTTGTATAGCCGCGACCGCGTCCCGAGTCTAACTGACTTATATTTTATTAAAATTGTTCAAGAGGGCATTTGTAATATCAGCAATTTCATAACTAAAGCTTTCCCATGAGAATAATTAATACTGCTGATTGTTTTTATATGGAAAACTTTGAAATAACAAAAAGGTTCTCATGCGACCATTAAAGTGCTGACTAACTATACTTTACGTGGGAAAGTGGAATATAACAGAACGAACCGACGAAGTCCATGACCACTGAGAGGTCAGAGGCCAGGGACTGATTCGCTGGGATCGCGGGGGCTACGCGAGCCCTGAGGGCCTAGACAAGTGGCATAAACGCTAGTAGAATAGATTAATCAATGTATGGGATTGACATATGTTTACGACTTCAAGTTTGATTTAACGTATCGAATTTGTAATTGACAGCCAAATGTTGATCTAATCTATTCGATGAAGTGAAACGTCAGGGTAGTACATTAATGTCCATAGAAATTGAAGACAAGTGGCACTTTTGACAAACGAATTCGGCTGCTAGCGTACGACACTTGTCGAACGCTTACACCTTGTAGTTAACGCTACAAATACATTGTTGCGATGGTAACCGTTGTTATTGTCTGAAAAATAGATAATATTATATTCTTTCCGTTTAAGATATTTTATAAATATTAATTTGCTAAATTTGAAAATGCATAAACTTAGAATATTGTGAGCTGCGCATAATGAAGAAGTGTGGCTCAGGCGCCACAAAAGAAATACTTCTCGTCAGTGTTTAGAACAAATAAGCGAAATGCCGGATTGCTTATTCATAGAAAGGAAACATTTAGGAAGCTTTGTCGGGATTTACGTGCCCATACCTTATTGCGAGGAACTAAAGAGATTCCCTTGGAAATAAAGGTAAATAAATGATTACTACTTACTATTAAATACATGCAATCATAAGAGTAAGATACATGTAAGGTTACAAAATTATAAATTTTGTTCTTTTTTAGGTCCTGTGTACTCTTGAGTTTCTTGGCTACAGGGTCGTACCAAAGAATAGTGGGTGTCACGCAACATTTGCCACAACGACCAGCAAGTCGTTGTATTAGGCAAGTTGTAGAGGCACTCAATAGCAATTATATGTTGGGAAATATTGAATTTTCCCAAACACAGCAAGAAAGGTCGAGGATAAGACAAGAGTTAATAACATTTATTGTAAATATCATAATGTACTTATATTTTTATTACTTTTAATACTCAATAAACTGCTTTTAAGTTCCAAAGAAGATTTAATTTACCAGGTGTAATAGGCTGTATTGATTGCACCCATATAGCCATTGCCAAACCGGGGAAAGAAGAACAGCAATTTTACAATAGGAAAGGATACCACTCTTTGAACGTACAAATGGTAAGTTTTATATAATAAATAACCACCTATTAGACTTATTCTTAAAATCAATAAAGTAGTTTTAATGCTTCAGGAAATGAATATTTTGGCTTGAATGAGCCCTAACTATTCATTATTTTGTAATGAGGATAAAATATATAATTCTTTATACTATGTAATATTTTATGGTTTTGCAGATTTGTGACCATAACTTAAAAATTTTGAATGTCAACGCAAAATATGGTGGAGCCACGCATGACTCTTATATATAGGCATCCAGCCAAGTAGAAGCGTTCATGCGTGCACTGCATCAACGTGGTGAACAAACATGGTTATTAGGTAAGTAAAGCGGCAACTTTTATAAATATTTTACTTAGTAACTAAACAAAATTTATCACTAAATAAAATCATTTAATTTGTTTTAGGTGATTCTGGATACCCTCAGAGGGCATGGCTAATGACGCCAATATTAAATGCTGCACCTGGTTCTCGCGAAGAAATTTATACTACCCGTCACATACAAGCAAGGAACTGCATTGAACGTTGTTTTGGTTTACTTAAAGCACGTTGGAGATGTTTGCTTAAGCACCGAACCCTTCATTACCAACCTCATGTTGCCAGCAAAATTGTATCAGCATGTTGTGTGTTGCAAAATATTGCATTGCAAGTTCGTCTGCCACCACCAGTTGACGTAGCTGAACAACATGATGATGATGATGATGGAGTGCCGGCTAGCTCCTCTGCCCCCAGCAGTCAAGAAGAACTTATGCGTGGCAGAGCAATACTTAATTGCTTAATAAATAGATTGTTAGATGTAGTTTAATTATTTTAATAAATAAGAACTATTTTTGTCTTTATTTTACTTACTTTATTCTAGGTTTATCAGTTTGTTACTAACATTTATTAATTAAAAAAACTCGAAATAACTCAGTCTTATTACTTAAACTTAAAAATAAATATTTATAAACGTTATTCTGATCACAAACAATTTTTCCCCATATAAACAACACAACCCCATTTTACCCTTGTAAGGGATGAATTTCGAAAAAAAAAATTGTATTTTATTTTTCATTTTAAAGGTAAATAGTATATTATATAAGGAATACGTATTCCAGGGGTTTAGGCTGTGTGTTGATCCATCAGTAAATATATATATATTTATAAATTACTATTATGGTAAACTGCCAAATGGTCGCTGTTGAGTTATTACATCAATGAGCCGTTGAAAAAGAAGGCTCAATTGATGTAATAACAAATTATGTTGCCTAGTTACATCTATCCCCTCAGCTTCCAGTCGTAGCCTCTCCATTTCTCGTTCATGGAGGCGCTGGTCTCGGGCCTCTTCGTATTCTAGGCGGCGTTGCTCAATGGCCGCAAATTCATCTGCTGCCCTTTCAAAAGGAGTTAGTCCCCTATTCCTCCTCGCATGAGCCGTTGAAAAAGAAGGCTCAATTGATGTAATAACAAATTATGTTGCCTAGTTACATCTATCCCCTCAGCTTCCAGTCGTAGCCTCTCCATTTCTCGTTCATGGAGGCGCTGGTCTCGGGCCTCTTCGTATTCTAGGCGGCGTTGCTCAATGGCCGCAAATTCATCTGCTGCCCTTTCAAAAGGAGTTAGTCCCCTATTCCTCCTCGCATGAGCCGTTGAAAAAGAAGGCTCAATTGATGTAATAACAAATTATGTTGCCTAGTTACATCTATCCCCTCAGCTTCCAGTCGTAGCCTCTCCATTTCTCGTTCATGGAGGCGCTGGTCTCGGGCCTCTTCGTATTCTAGGCGGCGTTGCTCAATGGCCGCAAATTCATCTGCTGCCCTTTCAAAAGGAGTTAGTCCCCTATTCCTCCTCGCATGAGCCGTTGAAAAAGAAGGCTCAATTGATGTAATAACAAATTATGTTGCCTAGTTACATCTATCCCCTCAGCTTCCAGTCGTAGCCTCTCCATTTCTCGTTCATGGAGGCGCTGGTCTCGGGCCTCTTCGTATTCTAGGCGGCGTTGCTCAATGGCCGCAAATTCATCTGCTGCCCTTTCAAAAGGAGTTAGTCCCCTATTCCTCCTCGCATGAGCCGTTGAAAAAGAAGGCTCAATTGATGTAATAACAAATTATGTTGCCTAGTTACATCTATCCCCTCAGCTTCCAGTCGTAGCCTCTCCATTTCTCGTTCATGGAGGCGCTGGTCTCGGGCCTCTTCGTATTCTAGGCGGCGTTGCTCAATGGCCGCAAATTCATCTGCTGCCCTTTCAAAAGGAGTTAGTCCCCTATTCCTCCTCGCATGAGCCGTTGAAAAAGAAGGCTCAATTGATGTAATAACAAATTATGTTGCCTAGTTACATCTATCCCCTCAGCTTCCAGTCGTAGCCTCTCCATTTCTCGTTCATGGAGGCGCTGGTCTCGGGCCTCTTCGTATTCTAGGCGGCGTTGCTCAATGGCCGCAAATTCATCTGCTGCCCTTTCAAAAGGAGTTAGTCCCCTATTCCTCCTCGCATGAGCCGTTGAAAAAGAAGGCTCAATTGATGTAATAACAAATTATGTTGCCTAGTTACATCTATCCCCTCAGCTTCCAGTCGTAGCCTCTCCATTTCTCGTTCATGGAGGCGCTGGTCTCGGGCCTCTTCGTATTCTAGGCGGCGTTGCTCAATGGCCGCAAATTCATCTGCTGCCCTTTCAAAAGGAGTTAGTCCCCTATTCCTCCTCGCATGAGCCGTTGAAAAAGAAGGCTCAATTGATGTAATAACAAATTATGTTGCCTAGTTACATCTATCCCCTCAGCTTCCAGTCGTAGCCTCTCCATTTCTCGTTCATGGAGGCGCTGGTCTCGGGCCTCTTCGTATTCTAGGCGGCGTTGCTCAATGGCCGCAAATTCATCTGCTGCCCTTTCAAAAGGAGTTAGTCCCCTATTCCTCCTCGCATGAGCCGTTGAAAAAGAAGGCTCAATTGATGTAATAACAAATTATGTTGCCTAGTTACATCTATCCCCTCAGCTTCCAGTCGTAGCCTCTCCATTTCTCGTTCATGGAGGCGCTGGTCTCGGGCCTCTTCGTATCCTAGGCGGCGTTGCTCAATGGCCGCAAATTCATCTGCTGCCCTTTCAAAAGGAGTTAGTCCCCTATTCCTCCTCGCATGAGCCGTTGAAAAAGAAGGCTCAATTGATGTAATAACAAATTATGTTGCCTAGTTACATCTATCCCCTCAGCTTCCAGTCGTAGCCTCTCCATTTCTCGTTCATGGAGGCGCTGGTCTCGGGCCTCTTCGTATTCTAGGCGGCGTTGCTCAATGGCCGCAAATTCATCTGCTGCCCTTTCAAAAGGAGTTAGTCCCCTATTCCTCCTCGCATGAGCCGTTGAAAAAGAAGGCTCAATTGATGTAATAACAAATTATGTTGCCTAGTTACATCTATCCCCTCAGCTTCCAGTCGTAGCCTCTCCATTTCTCGTTCATGGAGGCGCTGGTCTCGGGCCTCTTCGTATTCTAGGCGGCGTTGCTCAATGGCCGCAAATTCATCTGCTGCCCTTTCAAAAGGAGTTAGTCCCCTATTCCTCCTCGCATGAGCCGTTGAAAAAGAAGGCTCAATTGATGTAATAACAAATTATGTTGCCTAGTTACATCTATCCCCTCAGCTTCCAGTCGTAGCCTCTCCATTTCTCGTTCATGGAGGCGCTGGTCTCGGGCCTCTTCGTATTCTAGGCGGCGTTGCTCAATGGCCGCAAATTCATCTGCTGCCCTTTCAAAAGGAGTTAGTCCCCTATTCCTCCTCGCATGAGCCGTTGAAAAAGAAGGCTCAATTGATGTAATAACAAATTATGTTGCCTAGTTACATCTATCCCCTCAGCTTCCAGTCGTAGCCTCTCCATTTCTCGTTCATGGAGGCGCTGGTCTCGGGCCTCTTCGTATTCTAGGCGGCGTTGCTCAATGGCCGCAAATTCATCTGCTGCCCTTTCAAAAGGAGTTAGTCCCCTATTCCTCCTCGCATGAGCCGTTGAAAAAGAAGGCTCAATTGATGTAATAACAAATTATGTTGCCTAGTTACATCTATCCCCTCAGCTTCCAGTCGTAGCCTCTCCATTTCTCGTTCATGGAGGCGCTGGTCTCGGGCCTCTTCGTATTCTAGGCGGCGTTGCTCAATGGCCGCAAATTCATCTGCTGCCCTTTCAAAAGGAGTTAGTCCCCTATTCCTCCTCGCATGAGCCGTTGAAAAAGAAGGCTCAATTGATGTAATAACAAATTATGTTGCCTAGTTACATCTATCCCCTCAGCTTCCAGTCGTAGCCTCTCCATTTCTCGTTCATGGAGGCGCTGGTCTCGGGCCTCTTCGTATTCTAGGCGGCGTTGCTCAATGGCCGCAAATTCATCTGCTGCCCTTTCAAAAGGAGTTAGTCCCCTATTCCTCCTCGCATGAGCCGTTGAAAAAGAAGGCTCAATTGATGTAATAACAAATTATGTTGCCTAGTTACATCTATCCCCTCAGCTTCCAGTCGTAGCCTCTCCATTTCTCGTTCATGGAGGCGCTGGTCTCGGGCCTCTTCGTATTCTAGGCGGCGTTGCTCAATGGCCGCAAATTCATCTGCTGCCCTTTCAAAAGGAGTTAGTCCCCTATTCCTCCTCGCCTGAGCCGTTGAAAAAGAAGGCTCAATTGATGTAATAACAAATTATGTTGCCTAGTTACATCTATCCCCTCAGCTTCCAGTCGTAGCCTCTCCATTTCTCGTTCATGGAGGCGCTGGTCTCGGGCCTCTTCGTATTCTAGGCGGCGTTGCTCAATGGCCGCAAATTCATCTGCTGCCCTTTCAAAAGGAGTTAGTCCCCTATTCCTCCTCGCTCTTAATAACGCACGACGCGGAGTCGTAGCGGTCGATCGCGGAGAGGCTGACGCCTCCCGCCGATTATTTCGCGCTGGAGGAGTACGCGGAGGTGGTGGTGGTGGTGGTGGTGGTGGCTGTGACGGGGGCATTGCTGGTGTAGGGGAGCAGGGGGGAATTGGAGCCTACTAAGGAAAAAGTTCAATAACAGGCAAATTAATGGGTACTTTAGGAACTTTTTATTAGAAACTAAACCCTTACTTATTTGACTATCATTTATTCACAGCGTCAACGTTACATTATTAGGCATTTGGCCACAGATAAACTTTTTTCAAAAAAACAGGATCGCTCCCATTACCCGACTTTGCGGGAAATGGGAGCCTATACATTCCCATATGTGTAATGGGAGCTACTTAATTATTAAGTCAGTCAAATAATTCTATAAGTCAGTCTGAATGACGACATTGTTTGCTTTATCCATTTCCCAAGCTTCTAAAGTACAATGACTGTTATGGTTGTCCATTATCAACAGAATAGGTTGTTCAGCGGTGGGTTTAGAGTGCTCAATGAAATGTCGCAGCCATTTAACGTATATGCTTTCATTTGTCCAACCATTATAGGAGCATGTATAAACAGCTCCTGGTGGACCATCCTTTTCTAGCTGCGGTGAGTGACGTTGTCGGGAGAAAATAAAAAGAGGCGGAATAAATGATCCTGTAGCACTCATAGCACAGATAACCGTGACATTTTTACCCCGTTTTTGTCCCCGAGGTGCTATAATGTTTTCTGTGTCCTGGACCGTCGTTACGCCTGTCTCATCCATGTTGTAAATATGAGTCGGCAGAAAGTTTAGTTGGTGTTTGGTCATGACATTCTCCAGATTTTGAAAGAATCGATCTACTTTGACTTTATTGAACCCCAGTATTCTATTGATGCTTGTCGTTTCTGGTTTTCTTATGCATAAATCAGGATGTCGTTGAAAAAAACCAGCTAGAAAGTCTCTGCCCGCAGACTTCTTGGCTTCGTTAAATCGATCTGCGACACCACATTTTCCAGCCATGGCGTAACATATCTTACAAAACTGGGTTCTCGTCACTCTATAAAAATTATTCGACATCTTATGAAGATGATCAGCCAGAATAGTTTCTTGTTCCTCAGTGAACACGGAGGGCCTTCCTAACTTTGGAGGACATTTGTCGCTAGCATTGGTAGATTTAGCTAATCTGAACCTCTTTTTCAAGGTGCTGTAGGATATTCCAAGATCTTTTGATCTTGGAATACCCTACAGCACCTTGAAAAACCCTCTTAAGTTTTTTGATAGCATTTCTAAGGTTTCAATAGTCCAAGACGCTTTCGTCGTGGTACGTTCCCTTTTTCTTGGCATTTTGGCATCTGAAAAAAATACATATTAAAATGCATATGGGGTAATTGGACTTATAAGGGGTAATCAGAGCCTAATAAGCTCTGATTACCCTAATACCACCATCTTGAAATTAAATAAAATTATATCCTGAATTTAGCTTGTTATGAAATTATACGCACAGACACTCAAAATTGATAACATTAGCTATAAAATAAAACAGATTTGATTGTAACAAACATATAACTTCACACTTACCTGGCCGTTGAAATTTTGTATTTTTTATAAGCGCGAAGCACAAAATCGACAGGCGACTGTGTTCAAGTAATGCGTGGCACTGGCGAGCCTAGCGCGGCAAGAGAATACGGGCGCAGTGTGATGTAGACGCCCGAGTGGAAACCAAGTGAATACGAGCTATAGTTTTATCTCTAGTTGCATCGCTCCCATTACCCGCTGGCTCTCATTACCCCCCGTTCCCCTACCTAACGTTGCTGCAGCCGCTGGAGACGCTGGGGTAGCTGCTGCAATTGAAAAGTAATGATTATTTTATTATGTAAGTAGGTATTATGTACTAGTTTTAATTTTGTTTTTAATTCCAATTCATAAAAAGATGCTCAGTTTTATGCCCTGAGTTAAACATTAGCGTAAATATGATTTAACTTACTATTTTGGCTGTGGTTCTCAAACTCAATATGAAGTACACTTCCAGCCTCAAAAACAGGTTCACTTGATGTTTTCTGAAAATGGTAGATATTTATGTATCTACATATTTTGTTTAACACTATATAATAAATGGGTTACAGTGCATAGACATTTAATAACATATTAACAAAGCATCACACCCTTTTCCCTGAAGGGGTAAGACAGTGTATTCAACTTACAATAAGATGTGGCAATTGAAATAAACTTTAAAACAATTAGTATTATCTGTATTGCTATGTTATAGAGATTCTGGCAAGTGTAAGTAATGCTATGGTACATAGTTGTTATAAAACTAACATTAAAGCCTTGCTCCTGAATCCCAGCTTGACCAAACACCGCTGACACTCCCATAACCGCCACCACCCTCTCCTCCAAGGCAGTTAAAGATGTTCTGCTGCTTGGACCACCACCAGTGCCACTGGCTTGTAGCTTTAAGCTTAAATATTTTTTCTTTGTTTTAGTTTTCCAATCCGCCCAAACCTAAATGAATGCATTTATTTTAAAGCATTGCCAAATAACATTAATTTAAAATATATTAAATCTATGAAATTGCCGTTTTTCAATACTGGCCATTTGAAGCGTGATGGTGAACCAGGGTCTAACTAACATGATGATTGCTTACAATTATCAAAAAGAATCCATTTTTCATCACAAGTAACAATGCGGTTCAAAATCCCTTCGTTTCTGTGTCTGTTAAATAACGCAAGGCATACCTCAACGCGTTCGTCGTGCTGGCGATCGTTGAATTTGTGCGGCGCCTATTTATCAAGCTTTTTTACTTGCCAATTTGACGCAAATGGACCAAGATTGTTTTGATGCTAACGTTGAAAGGTGCTGGCTAACTCAGCCGTAGATTGAGTGTCGTCAGCTTTAATTCGTCGTTGTTGATTTTAGTTTTCGGGTGACCTCGGGATTCATTTTTTAGATCAAAATTTCCATGTTGGAAGCATTTAAACCAATAACGAATCATGCGTTCGTTTGTAGTGTTCGCTCTGTACAAGTCATTAATATTGCGAGCCGTTTGTACAGCATTGTAACCGCGATTCATAAATACGTTTGAAATGGCTAGCATTGTAAAATGGCAACTTCATAGGTAAAGACCTTTTAATTAGTAAATACTATAATAATTACTTTTTTCCATTTATCTGATGATTTTTGAACACCACTACCAAGAGAATTCAACATATTGGTTAATTCCTGCCACAGCCGATCACTTTTAATTCGTCCTTGAGGACCCGACTGGGGTCTTGAGAGATCCCCATGCCTAAAATGTCATTGTATATGTAATGGTTGACAATCCCAAGCTTTGTAGCAATATTATAAGAATTTATTGATTTCTATAGGCGATATAAGTAATACAAAATTGATAACAATACCTTTCCATAAAATCTATTAAAACAGAGAATTGTTCTGGACTGGCTCTTAGCCTCGGTTCCATTACTAAAACAAAAATAAATATTTAAAAAGTTGTATATTACGACTTGAAAAGATTCATTGTATATGAATTAGGTACGCTTACACGTCGTGACTAGGTATAGTAATCAATATATAATCAAGAGTGAATTGTAGTTAATAGTAAAAGTAAAATAATAAGAGTCGATTCAAACTGTTAAGTAATATTTTTATTGTACTTACCAAATACTTTAAATGTTTTGTCTTCTTTAATTTCGTATATAAACTGAAATGGACATTGTAGCAAATACTGGTAGGCGAAATAATTCTTGTACTTAGTGAATTTTTAATAAAGAAATCCTAAAAATCCTATGTGTGCCTCGTATAAGTTTAAATTTTAGCAAACTTCACAATGTCAAAATGACGTTCACAAACAAAACCATGACTACGTTCGATTGTTGTCGAACAATCGAATAGACCGAGCGTTCGACAAGTCCTTATACGTTTGGCTACCAAATTGTTATCGATATTGCCAAGGCGTTAGCATTTATCGAAAGAGAATCGATATGGAGCGTTTGCCACTTGTCTAAGCCTTCTGGGCGCTGGCAGCGCGGGCTGCTGAGCCGGGACTGAGCGCGGAGCGGGCGCTACCGCCGGTCGTGGCGCTTGCGACGGTTGCGGCACGGGCCTCGGGGCTGGCGGCGGGCTCGCCGCCTGAGCAGCGGGGCGTGGCGCGGGAGGCATTTAACGCACCTCGGGCGCGCGAAACAATTTCTAGCCGAGTGGCCGTAGAGTTGGCAGCGATGACACTGCCCTATTTGACCACGCGCGTACGGCGGCACTACCTCAATGCCGGTCAGATGGCAGACCGACTTTAAACTGTAAACCTTCTTCCCCTCCGGCGAGAGGTCGAGGATAACGAGCACCATGTCGAATGGCGCTTTTGATTTGCCGCCGTACATTCTGTGTACTTCGCGGACCGGCAGGTTTTGCGACTTAAGGTCGCTCTCCACTTGCTCTACACTAATCTCCTTCGGTACACCCCGGATTACGACGCGCAGACGGCGCTCGTCTTCCAGGGCGTAAGTATGAAAACTAATCGTCTTCGCTCTCAAGTGAGCGGTAAGGGCGCGGTGGTCGTTAGGCGACCCCAACTGAATTTTGATGCCATGAGGCATCGACTTGGCCGACGTAAAATTGACCTTATGGGCAAGCATCCACCCGGAGATGCTGTCCCATGCAGTCTTATCCTGAAGAACCACCGGCGGCGGCGGCTTCGGTTTACGCGCTTCGGGCGTGGCTTGGGCGGATGACGTCACCGGTACGGACGCGGATGACGTCATCGGTGACGCGGCGGAATGGGCGCGAACGGCGGTTTTGGCGCCAACGGGGCGTGGCGGGGGGTCTAGCGACGCGCGCTTCTGGGGCGGCGACGTGCCTGCGCGCTTCGATTTGCGCTTCTTGGAGACGACGGTCTCGAACCCGTCGTCTATTTCGGAGGCCGAGCTGGACTCGGATCCAGACTCGGACGCGGACTCGGCTTCCATCGGGGAGGCCGGCTCGGACGGGATCGGAGATGATCGGCCCGACTCGGGTAGCGGCGGGCATGAGCGCGGGGACGCCTCCACGCTCGGCGAAGCTGGGCTATCTGTATAGCCCACGTGTGTCTTGATCTCCGAGGGTACGACCGCGTACACCTCGGGGTAGAATTTCATCAAGAAGGCCAGAAGGGCCTCCGAACTAGCGTTTTTGGGATCCATCTTCACTGGACCCCCACTCGCGATCTAAACTTAAAAACTAACACCTTACAATCTAACACTTGCCTAGCGTCCCCCTTGCCTCGGGGCAGGGGGGGTGAGTGGCGGAACCTAAGTCCTCGCCTCTTGGTGAGGGGCGTAGGGTGAGTGTGATTTCACTCCACTTACCTTACAGGTATCAAACCTGATCCTTTTTCGGAAGAACAGCAACGCCGGAGGCAGCGGGCAGCAACAATCGCACTCGAACACTCGGACACGCACGTAACGGAAATCCTGGCAGCGGGCATAGACACGTCCGCTCTGGTCGGCGCGCAAGAGGCGACTCCCCCCGAGAATAGTACTCGTGTACTCGTATTTATACTGCGGATGGGCATCGAAAGTAGGTAGTGATGCGAGCGAGCAAGCGATCGATCGAAAGCTACGAAATGGGACGAACGTACTCGTACACGACGATGGCGATGAGAGTCGATGGGGGCCGAAAATTGAGATTTTACAAAGAAAGTACCTAGTTTAAATGAATATTAGGAACTATTGCTTTTAATTGTTGCAAGTTTATTTTAAGTTTTTTAGTTCACCGTAAACAGCTAACATCTCTTGAAAAACAGTTTGATGTGTTTTTCCCTGTTTGGTGAGGAACTTTATGACGGGGCGATGTTATTTTTTCCATACTGGTGACTTTCTTCCCGATTCACTTGTTTAATCGTTAATAACTCGAAGACTAATGACCCAATTAGGCTGAAACTTGGTATTTATAGCAAAAATGAGTTACTCAATTAGCGAGTACCTTTGTTTTTGTTTTTTTCGTCAGGAAACCCTGTTGTCGGGTACCCGCCGCCTGGGGAAGAACGACGGGTTATGTGGGGCTCCTGCCGTGCAAAGATGGTAAATGCACGGCAGCCTACCCACTAAAACCTGAACCCTCATCCGCGAACCCCGACGGCGATTGCCCTTCGGCACGTCTCGGTGTCGGAGGGTAGGAGTTACACCCTCGACGTCCACCATCTGGAGTGGCGCGCGGCGGACACCGCCGCGCGCCACTCCAGATGGTGGACGTCGAGGGCGACCTACTCGGGCCAGGTGATTAGGCGGCAGACTTCCCCAAGTCTACTGCCCTCTAGCCGGTGTTAGGGGGGGGGAGGCGGCGATCATGAGCCGCTCTCCGGCGCCCGGTCCTTCTGCGGCGGATGACGAGCTCGGCGTTGGCCTCCCTCGCCCTCCGCCGCCTCCTTCTGCGACATCACGTCCTCCAGAAGGATAGGACGGCATCCCAGGACCTTTTGCTGCTGACCATGGCGGAAATCACGACCGGCAGCGTCAGATCCGCCCCCACAACACTGCGGAGTGCCTCGCGCTCCGCAATTAGTGAGTACCTGGACAAGCATCCCTACCCCCGCCAACCCCTCCATTCCGCGAACTTTTTGACCTCCCCTCGTATGTGACACATAAAGGTAGCTACTTGTTCAAGCTCTAATTCAAAGTAAATAATTGGGTCGTCGTGGCTAGATGTTTTCTGAGCCGCGTATGTAAGAGCCCTGTAATTTTTGGCACCGTTTGCTTTTGCATATTTTTCTAAAATTTTGTAGCCACAAACAGTCGATCCACCTGCCTTTACAAATAACAAATTATTCTCATTTTCAACATACATGTTTCACTGATCATATTTTTTTAATATCTTCTTGCTCTTCAATACTAAACAAAACTGGCACGCTTCTTCCTCTTTTACCACGGATCGCTATTCTTTTCAATTATTAATATTTTTCCCCTCGAAGAAATAATTTTGTCAAATTTTTCATATTTATTGCTGTCGTTTCCGTAATAATTGAAATCGCTCAATTTTAATCGTTGTAATTCGCCAGCCCGACGTCTATTCAAGAGAAGTACGCGACAATATGTAGACTCCACCAAGTTTGACAACTTGCAAAGCTTCAACGATAGTTTTTTCTTTGGAATGCGTTAAATTATCGGACGACTGTTTTGATATGTCACAAAGATAATGTTTGAATAATTTTAAACCAGCAGCGAGTGGAACGATAGTGATTTTATTCCACTTTTTGACATTAAGATCATCAGCAGCTTGGTAGAAATATCAAACTTCCAATTCTTTGCAATTAATTTTGATAGTGTTTTTAAATCTGCTTGAACAACAGCCGGTATGAACGGTGGCTTCCATTTTGCTACTTTGCAATAAAGCTATACTACAACATTGTTTTATTGATGTAGCAATATTGGACATGGACATGGCATATGTTGGTGCGTCAAATTGTCGTGATACCTCATTGTACCGGGCAACGAATTTTGTTGCGTGCACTGCGTGCGTGTAAAGTGTCATAGTATTGTGGTTTTAATATTTGTTCAATGCTTGAATATCTCGAATATTAATTCATTTTCATCACTTGCACAAGCAATTTCGCTAACTCCCTCATCTTACACGTGAGACCACAGTTGCGAAGTGTTCCTCTCGATGTGTTCTCAAATAAGGTGCTCCGAAGTCCGAACATATAAATTAATTTATCGATTTTAGTTACTAATGATATTTTAGACTATTATCGACTTTAACTTTACGTACAAGAAAATTTTATGCTTGAACTTGTGCGTTGTATGTTGAAGTAATATTATCACATTTTCAACAAATCCTAGACAGATTAGATAGATAATTTTGAGATTTTGCACATTCGTCTTTCTTACGATTTCGATTTTATTGTTCAACGTAAAAAGGCTATAGGCTTCAGTCTGGTTACAAGGATCAACACTAATTAATGTTTGAATACAAAATAGTTTTTATTTTAAATACATCGCAAATTCTAATTTTATTACAAGCTAAAATCATCTAAGGTCGATCAGAAAATTGTACCTGACTAGGCGTGATTTCGATTTAAAGCTTGTTCGCCCATAAAATACAGTATGCAAGTTATTGTTAGGTCTTTTTACTGTTAAATAATGTCAGAAATAAAACAGTTATTCAAAATCAAAAATTTTATTTTGATTTGCTTAAGCTAGTATCACACTTATCGATGTTTCGAAAACAACACGAATAATGTTTATTTTAAAAATAAACCTAAAAAAATAGTTACTTATTAGGTACGAGATCAATTACGACATGGCAAAGTCAACTAAAATAATTAATATGTATCATTCAACAATTACTTTTTCCAAATTACGAATTAGGTAAATATCATCATTTATTGCACCTTCAAAATGATTTAAACTATCAAAAATAAATAAACAGGTACACTCAAAGTAACCGATTAAGGTAATCTTTTTCTACAACATAATAATATTTTCAAAAACATGGAGTAATCTAAACACATCATGTTTCAGTGTTAACAAAGTTGGGAATAAACTAAAATTTGCTTTGAAAAGAAATAATATGAACAACATAACGTAGCCTCTTGATGAAGATCCAGCAATGCAATTCTCAAGGATTGCGTCCTTACAATTTGGACACATAATCCAGTCTTCGGTGGGTGGGTCACAATACTTTTCCTGGCAATAAATGCAAAATTCAAAATTGTTTGAGTTTCTTAATTAAATCTTTTAGTCGTTTTTATTTAGTGTTTTTTTTTGTTTCTTATTTGTAGTTTTGGTCTTTTCTTGTTATAGGTTCTTTCTCTTTCTTTCTATTTTCTTTTGTTCTTTTTGCTCTAGGTTTACTTTTTCCAGTGTGCTGGTGAAAATTGTGGAGTGTTTTTTTTAACTAATCGTTTTGTACGAGTAGGTTTTTGAGTTGGTTCTTGCACTACATCACTAAGTGTTACTAAGGGAGATGGACAAATTTGACTTGTTATACTTTGATTAACACCAGCTTCACTAACATCACCCACTAAGACCTAGGTATTGTTTCGTTTAAATCTTCAAAGTTTGCGTCATTACTGGAAAGTTGAAATATTTCCTGAGATTCCATTGGATTAGAAATATTTTCATTGGCAGCATCACAGACAACTTGAGATTTATTCATTTAAAGTTTGTATCCGTTGTTCAAGAGGAGAGACTGATGCAGAAATATCATCAAAACTTTCAAAATTGTTTTTAAAATCCTTGATTTATTGGACAAATTCCAGCAGACTTAAAGCCATTCATAGCTTTGTCAGTACTTGTGGTTCTATTAAAAGCATTTGTATGAAGGCCTGCGACATCATATGCCGTAATTTTGGTGCCTAGATGGTTAACCATGAAGGATTCACATTCTCTGTGAATCCTTGATGTGCGTTTTTAGTGGGCCATGGAAAGTCAAATCTAAAGGCTGCATTCTATAGGATGTGTGAGGTGGCAAAGTTAAAAACATGAATAAAATTCTTGCGACAAAATTCGTGAGCTCTCAAACTAGCGTGGCTTTCATGGTTGTCCAGTATTAGTAAAATCGAATAATCTGCAGATGGTTTTGCAAATGCTTTGAAATGCTGAAGCCAATCAACGAAAATTGATTCAGTTATCCAGCCTGAGTCAGAAACACAAGCCACCATGTTATTATTACTGTCCTTCATAAGCAGTGGCATTCATTCGCTTCGTTTTAAATATAAAAAATTGGGGAATGTATGTGCCCTCCAGCATTAAAACAATTTATAACTGTGGTCAAGGAACCACGTTCTGCGCTGGTACATTTACCTACTTGTTTTAGTCCTTTCGGTGCGAGAATCCTGGAGTTTCGTTGTACAATACTAATCCCCGTTTCATCTACATTGTGGCTTGAATTCGACTTAAATTAGTATTTTATCATGAGTGTTTTTAAATTTTCCAAAAATATATCTGTTTCTTTTTGATTAAATGCTGTGATTGTATTTATTGAAGTAGCTTCTGGTCTTCGAAGTGATATATTGGGGTATCTCGCCATAAATTTATAATACCAATATATACCTGCCGTGGTGGACTGTATAATTAAACACCTTTACTTTTTTCCTGACTTTTTATTTCTTTGTTATCTAACTGAACCCGAAGATCTGAATGCTTTCCATACAAAATCCCCCTATCTTTATTCTCATATTTACATTGGCAACTTACATGCTATACAGAAAGAAAATATTAATAACTTAACCTAATTGGTGAGTTAAAGTAATAATAATATCATACAAGGGTGTGGCTAAATTTAAACATTCAGTACATCAAAAAAGGGGAAAAGGGCGAGACTTTATTCTATTTTTAGATATTCGGAGCTCGTCGGAGCTTTTCGATAGAATCACGAGACAGATTAGTCGGTCGTCGCGGCTTTCGGGCTTGTCGGTAAATCACGTGATAGTCTAGTCGGTCGTCGGGGCCTGTCGGTACTCGTCGGTGCTCGTTGTCGGCAACATCTGCTATTTTGGCATCTTTATTGAAGTCTGTACCGTCCCAGTTAGAACGGTACAGTTTAGTTGTTAGTAGGGTGGTGGAGTGCACAAGTTAAAATACTTGTAAGTTTGAAGTATTTTAATTACTGCAGTTACAGTATGATTTTGACGATTCTAACTGGCCACGTCTGTTCGGCTCAGTGTCTTTAAGTGCACTCGTAAAAATGTAGCGACGCATCGCCTCGAAAGGCTGTCGCGCAAAGTAAGCAAAACAAAAAAATGTACATGAAACTGTACAAAGTCATTTGCTATGTTATTAGCAGCGGCAAAATCAAATTTTATTTTTCTTAGGCTAGGAATTGTTATCTCAACTTTTTTTTTCACTGGATTAAAAAGGGAATAACCTCCCGTCCTTTAATATAAAACATTAATATAATCATTATGAATTATTAATTGTTACACAACTTACCTTCAACAGCAAGAATCAAAGCTTCATTAGTAACTAGCGACTCACCCTCGCTGCGCTTCGGGTTCGTCCCTAGACAAAAACAAATCTATCCCACGGGAACCGTACATTTTTCCGGGATTATATCTAGCCTAAAGCCTTCCTCGATTGGTCGATGGACTATCTAACACAAAAAGAATTTTTCAATTCCAACCTTTTTCCAAGTTCCTGAGATTAGCGCGTTTAACCAAACAATCAAACAAACTCTTCATCTTTATAATATTAGTATAGATTTCTTCGTAGAAAGTCAAAGACCTTGTATTTTTTAAACTTATCTACAGGTAGGTTAAACTTTCGAATAAGTTTTGTTTCTACAACCGCAGAATTTGCGTGCGGAGGAAGATATTTGACATAAGCAAACATAAGAATTCTTCAAGAATCTGAAAATAATATATAAGTAAAATTTTTTCCTAAATTATAAATTGGTATTTTTCAAAGAACCCATTTATAAATAAAGAAGAGAAGTTAGAAGATTGATTTTTACTAGAGTTATCAGATTCCTCATCTACACATTGTATTATATTATTTGACGGGAAAATTTTTTGCTTTACTTTGGTGTTATTCTCGTTTTTATTACATTAAATCAAATTTTGGGAGTTGCAGTAGTGTACTTACAAAATTTTTTGTGTTGTTTTTTTACCCGCGCGGTCTTTTACCCACTTTTAACTCATCCCGTCTGGCGCGGTAAGTGGCCGACCCGTGGGATGGCGACGTCGTTGAGCTGGAGAGGTGGTGGTGGCTTAATGTGATGACCCATAGTAATGGCTTGGGACTTGGCAGCGTTGATGTTCAGCCTCCATCTAGCCAGCCATTCTAGCAAGGTGTTGAGCGCTCTCTGCATCGTACTAGTGTACGTCCAGGTCTTCTCACACCCCCGGCAAGAGGAGTGGGCTAATGGCTTCAAGACATAGCCCTCTGGCCATGGTTTCTTTCTCCGCCCACTAATATGAGCGCGTCCCTGGGAGGGCCTTCTTAAGGCCCTTTAGGTGTCCATTATGGAGAGGTGCTGCCCGCGCGATCAGCCCAGTCGGGTGAGACCTATTCTGGAGGCCCAGCTAGACGATCGGCGACTGAACGGCAGCCACTCAGGCGCCATCGGTGGATAACGGGTCCCTGGAAAGCGTATTTTTGTCCGGTGGGCGGGCGTGCTAGTGAGCTATGTCCCTGATGTGAGTGTGTTGGGATTCCTCTGTCTTCTCAAACATCCCTTTACTTAAGCGACGGACGAAGAACAACGTTAGTTCGCTTATTCTCAAATCAAGAACATTTTATTTTGAGCCATTGCATTTTTTCTTAGATATATTCACCATTAAGCTATTTCTCAAATTCTTCAGATCTAAGATCTCTGTCTAATTCATTACTATAGGTTCGTAAGGTTTCTTAGTTCCCGTATTTTTCTTTACTTTTCTGTTTGATCTTACTAATCTTATAACATTACATAGATCGATCATCGAATAAACTGGTATAAGGCGCATTTGATTGAGAGAAAGCTAAATTCGTTCAATGTGATATACATTTTTAGAAGTTTTTTAGTTTTTTGATGCTAAATTTTGAAAAGTTTTAACAATCTAAATGTTAATGAGTTATAACATTTATTCCCGAAAATGTGGTATTACAAGATAATTATATATATTTTTTTAATGAAGAGAAATCTTAATGCTAGAAATACCAAATACTGTGGCATAACGTCAGTTTGAGAGAGCAGCAAGCAGCAACGGTCACACTGGCACACACTCGTAAGAGTATCCAGCGGTCATGAACACGCCCGCTCGGGTCAGCGCGCAGAGTCCGACTCCATACGAAATTGTTATGTTATGTTATCTTGGTTGAGATTGCTGTTAGCCCTAGGGGCCTTGACAGCGTAACCGGTTGAAGGGGACGGGCTAATAAGCCCGTCCTCAAAGCTTAGCTTAGCGCTTTCGCGTCACCGGGTATGGACTGTAAAAATTAAAATTATATGAATTTAAATTTAATGAAAAATAAAAATTATACATTACCTAAAGTGGAGTGAAATGTATAAAACTGCGTGTAATTGTGTATTACGACCATATTACGACGGTCGCCTATCGGAGATCCCGACCGCGCCCGGTCGCGGCCGAGGTATGACGAACCTAGGCGGTATGCGTCGTCGTCGTTGGCGTCGCAGCCGAGTCGTGTATTGAATGGGAACGCGGCGTTCGCTGACGTTATAGCGTCGTTTAGGTCTGTGAGAATGTTTCGCGAGCGTCTTGAACGCGGGTCGTTGAGCTTCGGCGTGTATGAGCACGATTGCACCATTGCCCTACCGGTCTCCTGCGCGGGGCGCGGGGGCACCCACGATAATTTGCGGGATGTCCCTGCTCCTTACACAGGACACAGCTAGGTGGAACCTCCGGTACGGGTTCCTTGCGCGGACAGTCCGAGGTCCCGTGGTCCCCTAGGCACTTCACGCAACGGGGGCGTTTGAAACAGTTTTTGGCTGAATGGCCATATAACTGGCATCTGTGGCATTGCCCTGGGCCACCACGGTTCCTCGGAGCCTCCACTCGGACGGAAAGATAACAAACGGCTCGAACGTTGTATATCTTTTTCCCCTCTGGTGTTAGATCTAGTGTGATAAGCACTAAGTCTAGTGGTTTCTTCGTGTATGGCCGGAACGTACGGTATACCGTATGTACCGGGAAGCCTTGTGCCTTGAGATCCTCAAGGATGTGTGTCTCTGTAATTTCTTGGGGAAGGCCCCTTAGTACAACCCTAAGTTGTTTCTCTTCTTCAAGAGCGAATGTATGGTATCCTACACTAAGTTCCCTGAGTAGCTTAGTGAGGCTCCTATGGTCGTTAGTTGTCGGGAGACTAACCTCAATGCCTTGTCCCGTCGACTTGGCATGATTAAAGTTGATTTTTCTAACTGACATTTGTGTCAGGATGTTGTTCCAAGATTGTTTATCTTGGACAAAGATTGGGGGCGGGGGTTTGTTCCTAGGGACGCTGTCGTCCGTCGTCGGAGTCGGTCGGGGACATTCGTTGTCCGTTGTTGGCTTTGGTCGGTTGTCGGTCGGTTTGTCTTTTGTCTCGCTAGGTTTCGTGCAAGACTTAGCGTCGGGATTTACTGATGCCTTAAGGGCCTTCTTTTTGCGTTTCTTGCACTCAACAGGGGTGAATCCGTCCTCTGTCGAGTCGGATTCCTCCCTTTGGGTGTCCATTTAAATGTCGGTCTGTGTCCCTAGCAGCTCGCTTGGAGGGCTTCTTTAGGATTTTAAAATGCGCCAGAGACGCTGACTGCGCTGTAGGCGCGGAATGCGCTAGAGGCGCGGGCTGCGCTGAGGGCGCGGGATGCATTGTAATTACATGCTTGGGCGTTGATGGCGCGGAGGTTGTCTGCGCTGAAGGCGCGGGTCTAACTGGGGTCACTGAGCGTGACCTCACTTCGTGGGTCTCTATTAGGTCGCGGAGATGACCCTGAGGGGACTTGAACCCCTTCAGTGCCTCCGGGAAACTCTCTTTCAGATGCTTGATTAGTGCCAGCAGGCACTCAAGAGCCGGGTCCATTTTATTTGCGTCGGTCAGTCGGTGTTTAACCTACGGGGGCCTATTTGTTTTCACCCTGCCGCAAGGCAGGGTGATGAGTGCCTAGTTAGTGTTAACCTACAGTCTCCGTGTGGTGCACGGAGATGTGTGCGTAACAAACTACCACCTACCTACAAGTGTGTCCCTGCAAGTGGACGGCTAGGCTGCTTGGCTCACTACACTGTACACTAACACTTCCCAGGCGACGCAGGACTCGCTTCACTTAACCACTTCACTTGAATTGTGTCGCACGTGTGCGGAACGGAGAGTGCGTGTGCACCACGGTCGCTAAGAATGGCTAGATCTGGCTGAGCGGGCATGGGTACGTCCGCTCAGTTTGACGTCGCTGTCCGGAATCTTTTGTTGATGTTGTTGTTGTCTTGAATGTTGTCTTGTTTGAATCCCAAATCCGTCAGGGCGTCCTGGATTTCTTGGGGGTCGGTCGTCACTGGTAGCCCCCTAATGGCTACCTTGAGGCTTCGTTCGGCTGGCAGTGAGTATGATAACCAGGAGATGTTCTCGCTACGTTCCAATTCTCCCAGGTAGCGTTGGATGACGCGGTACTCCTGGTCCGAGGTTGGTAGGAAGCGTACTCCTCTTTCATACGGGCGTGCGTTGGGGGCGTGGCCTAGCTTGTTCTTTAACTCCCTGAAGTGAAGCGCCCAGTTGGGTAAAGTCTCCACTATCAAGGGTGGGTAGCGAGGTGCAGGGGGTAAGGCTGGCGGTGCGGCTTTTGGAGCCGGGGTTGGGGTGGTCGGTGTATCGACGCGGGCTGTGGCTTGAGTGCGTAGTGCGGCGGCGAATGTGGCTGATGTAGGTTTTGCGCCAGTGACGGACGTGGATGGTGCGGTGGTAGTGCTAGTGCTTGCGGAGGCAGCTGTGTCGCTATGGACTGGGTCAGGTCGTCTATGGAGGCGGGGGTCTCTCGGCGTGGGTCCCTGAGCTTCGACGGTTGGGTCCGGGCAATGGCGTTTACTGAGCACATCAGGTTCCTCTTCAGGTGTGCGCTGACGTCTCACTGGGCGCTTTCGAACGCCCGCAGCTTGTCGTTTAGGAACACGGAAATATGTTCCATTAACGTCGCCGATAGGCATCCTTTACGTTGCAGCGCAGCCACAACCAGAAAGTCGCGGTTGAGTGCAGACTGGGGCGAGAGCTGCGTTTCGGTGAACGCAGGGGCGGAGGGGGAGCGCTGCTGGGAAGTCGTCCATTCCATAGGGCGCGAGGCCCTCATCAGGGAGATGTCTGCTGGCGTTCCTGGATTCGGGTGTGGTGCCGGCGAGTCCGGCCCGTGTTCCGTCGCAGCCTGCGCGAGAATATCGCGCGGCACGGCGGAGCGAGGGGCGCGGGCGTCGCGCGGCCCGATCTGGGTTGGGTGCTGTTTCTGGGTGGCGGCGGGGGTCGTCGGCGCGATCGTAGCGCGTCGCGGGGGCTGAATCCCACGATGGCTCGATCTGCTGCGAGATCTCTCCCTAGGGGCGTTGGGTTCTTGGCTGCTCATAGCGGCGGGGCGGCGTGTGCTGGGCGACTGCCTTCGCGACCCTCGACCTACTATGGTCGGGCTTCAGGGATGGTGAAGAGGGGGTCCCCTCGGCGCATGGGTGCGCGGCCATATTCCACCGAATTTAGTAATAAATTCGGTAGGAATTCCGTAGTTGAGTGGTTGGATCCGTACGATTGCTTCTTAGAAGATTCCAAGTTGGCAGTCGAGCTGTTTTCATAACTTATACTTATTACTTATTATCCAATTCATAAATCTGCTGTTAGCCCTAGGGGCCTTTACAGCGTCACCGGGGAGGGGGGAACAGACTAGTGAGCCCGTTCTCGATAACCTTAGAGCCTAATTGACGGCTCGGAAAAGAGAGTGATGACGCTAGAGCGTCACCGGAAATGAACTAATAAAATGAACTTAAATTAAATAGGACAAATAAAATTATACATTACCATTACCTCAGTGGAGTGTGTAATGTGTGTAACTGAGTGTAATTGTAAATTACCTACTTGTTACGACCGCTCTAGTGCGGTCGTCTACGAGGGGACCCGACCGCTCCCGGTCGCGGCCGAGGTATGACGAATCTCGGCGGCCTGCGTCGTCGCCGGCGGCGACGCAGCCGAGTTCGTGTATTGAAATTGTCGGCGTTCGCTAACGTTATAGCGTCGTCGGGGTCGGTAAGAATGTTACGCGGGCGTCTAGAGCGCGGATCGTTCTGTCACGGCGTATATGAACAGGCGTGCACCCCTAACGGGTTCGGGTGCTTCACGGCGCCTTCGAAATATTTAAAAGCGGAGTCTTTAACGAATTTCACTATAGAGACGAGTTCGAGGTCCCCATGCAGATCTGTGTTTCGTACGTACCACGGACAACCAGTCGCGGTGCGTAGAAATTTATTCTGAACTATCTGTAGGCTATCGAGATTAGTGTGTGCGAAGGTCACACTGGCATAGGTCAAGACCGGACGGATGCAAGCTTTGTAAAGTGTCAGCTTATTTCTAAGTGACAGTTTACTCTTCTTGCATATGAGCGGGTATAGCCTGCTCGCGATGAGTTGAGCCTTCCTACGGGCTTCGCGTATGTGCGGTTTGAATGACAGTTTACTGTCGAAAATTACGCCTAGATATTTAACCTGGGTAGTCCAGGGGATGGGTTTGTCTAAGAGACGGATGGTGCCTTCGGGTCGATTTTTCTTTCTCAGGGGAAAGAGAACGGCTGCACTCTTCTCGGGATTCACTTCGATCCTCCAGAGACGGAACCAGTCGCCTATGGCGTCCGCCGCGTGCTGGAGGCGCGAGTGAATTACGTGCATCGCTTTGGATGAGGTGAAAATCGCGGTGTCGTCTGCGTACAACGCGAGTTCGACTTTGGACCTGGATGGCATGTCGCTTGTGTAAAGCGCATAGAGTAAGGGCGAGAGCAGCGAGCCCTGCGGGACGCCCGCGCGGACCGGGCGGGATGAGGACAGTGTGCCCTCCACTCTGAAGCGGAAGCGGCGGTTCGACAGGTAGTCCCGTAGGATATGCACGAGTCTATCTGGCACTCCTGCGTTACGAATCTTATATAATAATCCGTTGTGCCAGACCTTGTCGAAAGCTTTCGCTATATCGAGGAAGATAGCCGCTGAGCTACTTCTGCGTCTGGAGCGGGCTTTGTATGATAGTAAGTACTCCGTTAAGCGGTGCACTTGGTGGACACTCGAATGCTCGGCTCTAAAGCCGAACTGTTCGTTGGGAAGCAGGGACTTAGACTGTACTACGTCCTGTAGTCTAACTAAAATGAGCTTTTCATAAACTTTACCCAGCGCGCTTATGAGACTAATGGGCCTATAGCTCGAGGGCAAGTTGCTGGGTTTGCCCGGCTTTCGGATACCTATCACTACGGCTTCTTTCCACTCGTCTGGAAAGGAGTAGCCTAGTAATAGTGCGTTGAAAATCATTACTAATAGAGAGATGAACTGTCTCGGTAGTGATTTTATTATTTTATTAGTGATACGATCCGGCCCCGGGGCCTTTCTCGGGTTTAAACCTTTTATTACCGACGTGACTTCGTCTATCGACGTCGGGCGAAGCGGCTCGCCCGATGGGGGCATGACGGCCCACGCGTTGACCTCCGAGTCAATCCTAGCGACGTGACCCGGGTCACAGGGTTGGTTGCTGAGCGAACATTGCGATTCTAAACTATCTGCTAGGCACTCAGCTTTATCGATATCGTCGGACGCGAGTATGTTATCTGACCTAACTAATGGGGGCATGGTGGCGACAGTGTCCTTGCGAAAGGCTCGAGACAGCGCCCAGTACGCCTGGGACGATGGCTCGAGCCCCTCGAGGAGTCTGTCCCACGAGTGACCTCTGAGCTCGTCGAACCGAGCTCTTACCTGCCTCTTGAGGTCGTTGAGAGCTCTACGGTTTCTGTCTGTCGGGTACATGTCGTACTCTCTATTCGCAGCGTTTTTACGCCTTAATAGGTCTCTTAGGTCGTCCGGGACCTCGAATCGCCCGTCCGGGGGCGCTATTACCTCTTTAGAGCACTTGTCTAGTGTGACGTTGATGTATTCCGTGAACGAATTAGCCGCCGCTCTCGCTTGCTCAGCGGAGCCGACTATGTCAGGTATCGAGTTAAGTACTGGGGAGTCGTGTGACCTAAGGAGCTCTGCGAACTTCCTCCAGTTCACGATTTTTCTCTTAATGGGGCCTGAGGGGCAGTCTGAGCCTAATTTAATTACTACGGGCCGGTGATCTGAATCTAACTCTGATAACGGTTCTATAGATCGCAGTCGTAAGGCTACTCTCTGTAGAATCGCTATGTCTAAGACATCTGGCGAGCCTAAATGACTGTAATGTGTAGGCGCTAAGGGGCCGATAACCTCGAAATCGAAAGAGGGATGGCTAACTAACTCGACGAGCGCTCGCCCGTTCGCGTTAACGCGCGTCGAGTTCCATCTCGTGTGTTTGCAGTTAAGGTCCCCGGTCAGAATGACCGAGTCCCCCAAGCTTAAAAGCGCTCTGAAATCGCTCTCAAGCACTGCTTTGGAGGGAGAGAGATAAACCGAAGCTATGATGACTGGCTGATGGCCTGATAAGTGCACCTGACATATCGACGCCTCTAAGTTGACGAGAGGCGGCGGGTCTAAGGGGACGCAGTGTAGGGATTTCTTATAATAAATGAGAGTACCGCCTCCCCTGTTGGCGGTTCTGTCATTTCTAACCAATCTGTAATTCGCGATTTTCGGATCGCGTGAAGCCGGCTTCAAAAAACTCTCTTGAACGCAGAGAATATCGATACAATGCTCTACAACGAATTCCCTAACTAAATCCATGTGTTTTTATGTTGTTCGCGTTGTACGAGCAGATAGTTAGGCCTCGCGGTTTTATTCGCCCAAGTTGCGAGTCGGTTAATAATAATAATAATAATCTTTATTTCAGACGTAAGTACATCCATATATTGTTAATTGGTTAGTAACAATTATACTTAAATACTATGTTAGTATTGTTAGTATTTTTAGTTTTACCTTAGCCCAATGGCCAACTCCATCCAGTGTTTCTGAAAGGGGCAGTCCATTCTGGCCGAAATACACTTTAAAATACTGTTGTTGCTGTCGTGTAGACGCTGCATCAAAGAAATAGCTTTCTTGCGCATAATGGCATGAAACCCATCCGTGTGTGCCTCTGCGAACATCTTTGAAGCACTGCAACGCCACGGCAGCCCCAACAGCATTCTAAAGGCATTATTATATTGCACACGCAAGGCGTTGTAAGCCCGGCGCGAATATGCCACCCACAAGCTACAGGTGTAAAAGGACTGACAGAACGCTTTAAATAAAGTTATTTTGACGTCCTTTGTACACCGAGCAAATCTGCGGACGAGCATATTGCTCCTAACCGCCAACGCCCTGCGTTCCCTCTCAATGTCATCATCATCCCGTAGATCGCTAGTGATGACGTGACCAAGATATTTGAATTTCTCGACAACATTCAGCAATACACCGTTAAGACTCACGAGCGGGACATGGCGTGGTTTTAATTTTTGAGACTTAAACACAAGTACTTCACTCTTTTTTGAGTTATATGCTAAGCCATGCACCTTCGCGTATGTCTCGCAGGTAGTTATCAGCTTTCTTAAGCCAGCTATGGAAGGACTGAGCAAGACCATGTCGTCTGCGTAGCTGAGATTATTGACACAGGTATCGTCAATGTGACAACCTACATGCGTGTTACTCAATTCCTCCACGAGTCGGTCGATGTACAGGTTGAAAAGCAAGGGTGAACTCAAACCTCCCTGTCTCACTCCGCACTCCAATCTGTATTCGTCCGACAGTGCACCGACCCATCTTACTTGATTTTTCTGGTTAGCATACCAGTATTTCAGAAGGGACGTATACTCCGCCGGTATACCCGCATCCCCTAACTTGCTCCAAAGCACATCATATGAAACAAGGTCAAATGCTTTAGATAAATCCAGAAAACACGCATACACCGGCGTACGCCTTGCAGTATAGTACTTGACAGTATGCTTCAGACTAAGAATAGCACTTTCTGTCGACAGTCCCGATCTAAAGCCGAATTGGGCATCTTGCAAAGAAACGTACTTACGTAGCCCGCTGTTTATCACACTGTCAAGTAATTTAGCTGCGGTGGTAGCAAGCGAGATGGGGCGATAATTGCTCATATCGGACGTGTCACCCGTCTTGTTCTTAACAACTGGCACTACAATAGTCCGCATAAGCGGCTCCGGTAAATATGAATGATTTAGAAAATTACGTCCCTATTACGATCCGCGAATTTTAATACGTGGGAGCTTCAAAGCGCGTAATCGCGTCTATTAGGCCTGCGTGTTCTAGTACGGCCTGCATACGAGCTTGAGGAGCCCCGTTCGAGCTCCTGATTTTGTTCGCGAACACACTAAATTCGCGGACATCGAAGGTGGACACGAAGTCCATGACCACCGAGAGGTCGGCGGTCAGAGACTGACCTACGGGCGCGGCGAGGGACCTAGGCGGGATCGGCATAGGAGCCGGCCTCGCTAGGGGCATTTGTGCGTTGCGCGGGCCCGATACGGAGGCCTGTACCGAACGCGGCACGGGCGCCGGGCGAGGCGCCGGGCGCGGCGCGAACGTTTGCGCGGGAAGCGCGGGCGTTTGCGCGGGAAGCGCGGGCGTTTGCGCGGGAAGCGCGGGCGTTTGCGCGGGAAGCGCGGGTGATTTCGCGGGCAACTGCGGGAACCACGCGTTCGTCATGGGCGGTGGAGCGGGTACGTACACCCGGGGGGCTGAGGGCTCCCTAGGTGCCTGGCGGTTGGGCCTCGAAGCCCTGCCTTTCTTTGCCCCCGTGCGTGTTATACGCCTGCGCGGGGCCTTGGAGCACCCACGATAGTTCGCGGGGTGCCCCTGGGTCTCGCACAGAACACAGCTGGGCGGCACTTCTGGGTCCGGGACCTTTCGCGGGCAGTCGGCTGTCCCGTGGTCACCCAGGCACTTAACGCAGCGCGGACGCGCGTAGCAATTACGGGCCGAGTGCCCGTACAGCTGGCAGCGGTGGCACTGCCCTATAAAGCCTCGCGATCGCGGAGGCATAACCGTGATGCCCGATAACATGCATACCGAGCGTAAGTTGTAGATTTTCTTGCCCTCTGGAGAGAGGTCAAGAATGACCAGCACCATATCGAAAGGCGCCTTGTTCTTTCCACCGTACATACGGTGTACTTCTTATACTGGCAGGGACTGCGACTTAAGGTCGCTCATGATATAGTCACACTCGAGTTCCTTAGGGACACCCTTGATGACGACGCGCAGACGGCGCTCGTCCTCTAGGGCGTAGGTGTGGAAACTAATATTGTTCGCTCTCAAGTGAGCGGTCAAAGTCCTGTGGTCGTTAGGCGACCCAAGTTGGATTTTTATACCTTGATTCGTGGATTTCGCTTTTAAGAAGTTCACGCCATGGGCAAGCATCCACGCGGAGATGCTATCCCACGCCTTCTTATCCTGAAGGATAACCGGCGGCGGCGTTTTTACTTTACGCGCTTGGGGCGCGGCGGGCGCGGTCGCGGCGGATGAGTCACCGGGGGCGGGTGACGTCACGTTCGCGGATGACGTCACCGATGACGCGGCGGTAATGGCGCGAACTAGGGGCGGGGACGCGGCGAGTGAGGCTCGCTTCACCGGGGGAGACGCCTTAACGCGTTTCCCCTTGCGTTTCTTCGCGATGACGGTCTCAAATCCGTCGTTGTCATCTGAGTTTTCCGAGCTGGACTCGGGCCCAGACTCGGCCGCGGACTCGGCTTCCATCGCGGAAGCGCCGTTGCCTTCGCTAGGGGTCGGCGACGATCGGCCGGATTCGGTTGGAGTCGGGCAGCTCCGTTGCGACGCCTCGGACGGAGACGCCGGGCTCTGGGCGTGGTCGCCGTGCGCGCGCCTAATCCCCTCAGGTACCACGGCGAATACCTCAGGGTAAAATTGTTTAAGAAAGGCCAAGAGGGCCTCCGCGGTCGTAAGATTTTTGTGGTCCATCTTCACTGGACCCCCACACGCGAGCTAACTTATGTACTAGCACCTTACAAACTACACTTTTTCTAACGTCCCCCTTGCCGCGGGGCAGGGGGGGTGTGTGGCGGAACCTAAGTCCTCGCCTCCTGTGGGAAGCGTAGGGTGTGTATGCGAACACTCCACTTACCTCCCAGGTTAGTACCTGCTCCTTCTTCGGAACCAGCAACACAGCAGCACAGCAACCAGGAACACAGCCGATGGCAGCAAGCAGCGTCGGTCACACACTCACGTAGCGAAATTCGGACAGCGGTCATGCACACGTCCGCTCAGGTCGGCGCTCGAGAGGCGACTCCTCTCATAACATATTTTAATTGGTAGATTTATATAGAATAGAAGGGGTGTGGCTATGCGTACATTAGAATCCACGTGCAAATAGAAAAGTAAAAAAGGGCGGGATTTATGCTGGATTTTCAGCCTTCGGGGCTGGTCGGAGCTTGTCGGGGCTCGTCGGGGCTTGTCGTCCGTGTTACGTGACAAGCGAGGTTTACCGTCGGAGCTCGTCGTCCGCAACAGTAATATATAACTTTTGTCAACATTCTATTGCAGCATTTGGGCATCATCATCCGAAATAAATGGCGTTACCGGGACATTAGTAAAATTTAGAAGGGCAAGTCGTTGCCTAATGCCTACCCTCTATTGCTTTCTTTTTCCATATCTTTCGTGTCTTACGTTGTTCTCTGGGAGTCATTTAGTCAACAGTTTTTATTATTCTTAATCCTTTTTTTTTTAAATATTTTTCCTTATCTTTTTGTTTTTGCAATTCATACTTTTTTACACTCAAAAGAGATAATATCCTCGTACTAGCGCATATTAGTTAGTGTGGTGGACTGTATTTAAACACTATTTTTCACTATTTTACTATTTATTGCTATCTAGCTTAACTGTACTGGAACTGGAACTGGAATACATTTTGATTTTTTTTTTTTTTTTTTTCGGAATGTCTAGTGCTGTTGGCCCTACTGGCCTTGACAACGTCACCGGGCGTTTGAGGTGGACAGAAGGTCCTACCTAGAAAATAGTTCCGTAAGGGCACCTCCTGCGAGGTTCGAACCACGGCTTACGAAACTATCGGTCGGAGGTCTTGCCGTATAGGAGACGGCTTAGAGTACTCTGAAGGAGTTATACGACCCTCACACGCCTAAGCGTGATCGGGCCGTGACAAGCAAAGGACCTCGTCCTCGCCGGCGAGGACGGTGAGTGTGTGTATGATGTCTGCGTGTGTTCCTATAGATGGAGTTGGACACTGTGATGCTATCGTCTGGGTCGGTCAGTACGTCTTTAGGTCGTCTGGTTCTATCGATTATATCGTTTACCGGGTCGTAATTAGCGGCTTCGACTAATAAATGATTTGGATGTTGAGGTACTTTTAAGAAGTACCTCGTTGATGTAGTTTTAATGTAGTCCTTAATGGACTCTAGCTCTAGGTCTTTGTGTAGATCTACTGTGCGCATGTACCAAGGACTGCCTGTGGCAATGCGTGTGAATCGGTTTTGTATCTTTTGTAGTTTGTCTAGTCGTGACGGTAGTGTCTGTGCGAATACTACTGATGCGTATGTCATGATCGGGCGTATGCAGAGTTTGTAAAGTGTTACCTTATTTCTAAGGGACAATTTACTGTGTTTTCCTATCATTGGGTAGAGTCTGCCTAATACGAATGCTGCTCTGTTTCTGACTGTCTCTATATGCTCTCTGAATGTTAGCCTACAGTCTAACGTGACTCCTAAGTATTTGGCGTGCTGCCGCCAAGGTATAGGTTTGTTGTATAGTGTGATCGGTGTTTGGGGTTTGCGCCGACTATGAGATCCGAGAACCGTCCGATAAAGAACACGGCTGCACTTTTATCGGGGTTTATCTCGATGCCCCATTTCCGGAACCAGAGCCCCAGTTCTATAACCGCCTTCTGAAGGCGGTCAACTATTGTGTTGACATTCATAGATGAGGTGTAGAGGGCCGTGTCATCTGCGTAAAGGGCGAGGTTCGTATTCCCGTACCTCGGAATGTCACTTGTGTACAATGTGTATAGTATCGGTCCTAGCACTGATCCCTGAGGGACTCCTGCCCTTATGGGGCGTGGTGTAGAGAGGATACCCTCTACTCTGACGCGAAAAGAACGATTTGTCAGGTAGTCTCGTATGATGTGCACGAGACTGTCTGGCACACTCATTTGGTAAAGCTTATAATATAATAAGCCGTTGTGCCAGACTCTGTCAAACGCCTTCGCAACGTCAAAGAAGAGTACCCCCGTTCCTATCGGTCTTTTAAGTTTATTGAAGTGAGTGTGTATGTGCTCCGTTAAGCGATGCACCTGGTGTACACTAGAGTGTTGTGCTCTAAAGCCAAACTGTTCTGGAATTATGAGTGATTTGGCCTCTACGACGGCCTTAAGTCTGACTAGTATGATTCTTTCGTAAATCTTACTAATGCAGTTGAGTAGCGAGATCGGTCGGTAGCTAGCTGGTATATTACGGGCTTTTCCCGGTTTGTGTATACCTATCACTATGGCTTCCTTCCATTCGTCCGGGAACGAGGAGCCGGCCAGAAGGGCATTGAAAATAATGACTAATAGATAAATGATCTGATCCGGAAGAAATTTAATGATTTTATTTAATATTCTATCTATCCCTGGTGCCTTTTTGGCGTGTAAGTTTTTAACTATTGTATTTACCTCTTCTACTGAGGTAGGTGATAGCGCGGGGTCTGTAGGCGGTGTGTTTACCCTACTCTCTATGTCTGAGTTGACCTTTAAGAGGTGCTCAGTGTCTATGAGGTGTGTGTTAGGTGTGAATTGTGTTTCGTAAGTGTCTGCCATACATTCGGCCTTATCGGGGTCCTCTATAGCTAAGGTATTGTCTTGCTTCACCAAGGGAGGCATTGTGGATGTACCCTCGTTCCTGAGAGCTCTCGACATTGACCAGTATGCCAGGTGCGATGGCGAGAGCTCTGAGAGACGTTTGTCCCACTTGTCATTGCAGAGGTCGGCCAGGCGATGCCTGACCGTCCTCTGCAATTTCCATAGCTTCCTTCGGTTTGCGTCGGTCGGGTATGCGTGGTATGCCCTAGTAGCTGCATTTTTCCTATTGATGAGTATCCTACTTGCCTCCGGGAGGGGCCAGCGCCCCTCGAAGGGCACTGAGCACTCCCTGGAGCAGTCGTCTACTGTGGTTCTAATTAGTTCTAAGACTTTACTATTGGCCTCCTTAGCTGCCGATATAGAAGCTACCGTGTCCGTTGTGATGTTTAATTTGGCCGTATCTATTGTTTGGAATCGATCTCTAAGTCTTTTCCAATCTGTGATTCTACGTTTGATTGTTCTATCCTCTACGTCGTGTCCTAGCTGGAGTAGGACAGGACGGTGGTCTGAGCTAAGCTCGGCTAAGACTTCTAATGAGCGTACCTGAAGGGTAATGTTCTTTAGAAGTGCGATATCTAATAAGTCTGGATTATCATTTGTCTGTCTGGTCGGGTACCTAGTTGGCTCTGTCGGCGCTACTATTTCTATATCAGGGTTTCTTGAGCCGTCCAGAATGGCGTTCAATCTAACCCCTCTACTGTTTGATATTCTACTATTCCAGCGGGGATGTTTGCAATTGAGGTCCCCGGCCAGAATGACCGAGTTCCCCATGGACATGATTGACCGAAGGTCGCTCTCTAAGAAGTCCTTAGAAGGTGATAAGTAAGCTGAGACTAACACTATCGATGGATGCCCTGTCATTCCTATCTGGCACACGGTAGCTTCGATATTCGTAAGCTGCGGAGGGTCTAACGGGACGCAATGAAGTGACCTTCTATAGTAAATGACCGTTCCGCCAAATGCGGCCGTTCTGTCGTTACGGATTATGTTATAATTAGCTATCTTGGGATCTCTAATGCTAGGCTTAAGAAATGTTTCCTGTATAAACAAGATATCTATCTGGTGCTTGACGACAAATTCGCGCACCTCTCTAATTTGATCGATAAGACCGCGTGCATTGTAAGTGCATATGTGTAGTGAGCGTGGCTTTATTCTACCTAAAGTAGCCATATTATTGTATAAATTGTGTAAAAGCTGTTGATATCGCTTCAATCCTTTCACAGAAGGATTTGAATGTCGAAATCATGTTATGTAGGTCCTGTACGTCCGGGACGCCCAGGAGGCTGCACATCGCTGACGATGTCTGTTTGGGCGCTGAAGGCGCTTTAGGTTGACCCGACGGCTTTGAAGCCGCGCGGTTCACCCATGCGTTAGTGGTCGGCGCTGGGGCCGGTGTGTAAACGGGTTTTGCCTCCGCCGCAGGTGGCATTGGCATGTGTGTCGTACGCGTACCGGGGGCTTGCCCTACCGGTCTCCTGGGCGGTGCGCGGGGGCACCCGCGATAGTTCGCGGGATGTCCCTGCTCCTTGCACAGGACACAGCTAGGTGGAACCTCCGGTACGGGTTCCTTACGCGGACAGTCCGAGGTCCCGTGATCCCCTAGGCACTTGACGCAACGGGGGCGACCGAAGCAGTTTTTGGCCGAATGGCCATATAACTGGCACCTGTGGCATTGCCCTGGGCCACCACGGTTCCTCGGAGCCTCCACTCGGACGGAAAGATAACAGACGGCTTGAACGTTGTATATCTTTTTCCCTTCTGGTGTAAGATCTAGTGTGACAAGCACTAGATCTAGTGGTTTCTTTGTGTATGGTCTGAACATACGGTATACCGTATGTACCGGGAAGCCTTGTGCCTTGAGATCCTCAAGGATGTGTGTCTCCGTTATTTCTTGGGGAAGGCCCCTTAATACAACCCTAAGTTGTTTCTCTTCTTCAAGAGCGTATGTATGGTATCCTACACTAAGTTCCCTGAGTAGCTTAGTAAGGCTCCTATGGTCGTTTGTAGTCGGGAGACTAACCTTAATGCCTTGTCCCGTCGACTTAGCATGATTGAAGTTTATTTTTCTAGCTGACATTTGTGTCAGGATATTGTTCCAGGATTGTTTATCTTGGACAAAGATTGGGGGCGGGGGTTTGTTCCTAGGGACGCTGTCGTCCGTCGTCGGAGTCGGTCGGGGACATTCGTTGTCCGCTGTCGGCTTTGGTCGGTTGTCGGTCGGTTTGTCTTTTGTCTCGCTCGGTTTCGTGCAAGACTTAGCGTCGGAGTTTGCTGATGCCTTAAGGGCCTTCTTTTTACGTTTTTTGGACTCAACAGGGGTGAATCCGTCCTCTGTTGAGTCGGATTCCTCCCTTTGGGTGTCCATTTCGATGTCGGTATTGTCTGTTGTGTCCCTAGCAGTTCGCTTGGAGGGCTTTTTTGGAATTTTAAAATGCGCCAGAGACGCTGACTGCGCTATAGGCGCGGAATACGCTAGAGGCGCGGGCTGCGCTGAGGGCGCGGGCTGCGCTGAGGGCGCGGGATGCATTGTGATATCATGCTTGGGCGCTGATGGCGCGGAGGTTGTCTGCGCTGAGGGCGCGGGTCTAACTGGGGTCACTGAGCGTGACCTTACTACGGAGGTTTCTATCAGGTCGCGGAGATTACCCTGAGGGGACTTGAACCCCTTCAGTGCCTCCGGAAAGCTTTCTTGTAGATGCTTGATTAGTGCCAGCAGGCACTCAAGAGCCGGGTCCATGTTGTTTTCGTCGGTCAGTTGGTTTTTAAAAACCTACGGGGGCCTATTTGTTTTCACCCTGCCGTACGGCAGGGTGATAAGTACCTAGTTAGTGTTAACCTACAGTCTCCGTGTTGTGCACGGAGATGTGTGCCTAACAAACTACCACCTACCTACAAGTGTGTCCCTGCAAGTGGACGGCTAGGCTGCTTGGCTCACTACACTGTACACTAACACTTCCCAGGCGACGCAGGACTCACTTCACTTAACCACTTCACTTTGAGTTGTGTCGCACGTATGCAGAACGGAGAGTGCGCGAGCACCACGGTCGGTAAGTATGGCTAGATCTGGCTGAGCGGGCATGGGTACGTCCGCTCAGTTCGACGTCGCTGTCTGGAATCTGTTCCCAATTCTGTTATACATTTTGATACAAAATACCCCTATATTTATTCCCCAAGTCACATCGTCAACCCCTATGCTACTCAATGAGAACATTTCAAATAACTTATTCTAATTGGCTATACAAAAGTAATAATAATACCGTAAAAAGTTTACATAAGAAAAAAATTTAAAGGGGCGGGGCCTATATTGAATTTACTTAATCGGAGCTAGCCGGAACTGTTCGGTAGAATCACGATGTCGCTCGGCGGTCGGGACTACGTCGGGCTTGTCCGGGCTCACGTCATCGGCAACACACGTTGTCGCTCGGCGATTGTCGTTGCTCGTACCGATGAGTGTTCGGCAACAGTCGATTTTCGGGGCCTGTCGTTGCTCATCGTTGTCGGCAACAGTCGGTCGTCGGGGCTCTTCGTTGCTCGTCGTTGTCGGCAACAGTTAGAATCCAAGAAAATTTTAGTCCTTGAAAACGATATAAAGTAACTGGAAGCTCGGTGGTTTATTTATATATACGTAGACATATTTTTCCTAGACATTCCCCGCTGGCAGCTGGCTAGGGTCTTTCACCTTAGAGAAAAGAAAACAATAGAAGACAATATTGTTTTAAAATGTCTGATTATATATTGGCGCCCAGGTGCAAGCGGCGGCGTTTTTAGAAGCGTTGATGCCTTTGTTTGGTTTTGCACGTATAAAATATCAAGTGCAGATTACAAACTCAGATCAGCTTGAACTATTTATTAGCATGTTGTTTCAAGATGGACTAACCAGTGAAAATGTAGAGGATTTTTTAGGTCTGGTTAATGTACTGACTTTTTTTTTCAATAAACTGTTACAAAAAAACATCCCTGAGGATAGCGCAACAGAGCGTTCATACTTATCTTTAAAAATAGGTGTGATGTACGTGTAAAAATGTTTATGCTAGAATGAAGTACGAAGGACGATTTATCTGTGTGTCTTTTAAGATTACTGATATAATAAAAGTAATACAGAATGGATGGAACGGCAAATATTTTACAGATAAAGACAAGATTATTGTTATATATATGGATGGATTGAAATTAGGAGGTGCGTAGATTGTGATGTATAATGTATATTAAGTATTATGGTGTTTATTATGTTATTGTTTTCGCAATGACTGTTGTTGGATCCTTTTAAGAAATTTGCACATAAGTCTAGTGTATTTCTACTGCCTTCTGGGTGTGGTCGAATTATACTTGTGTTATATTTCCTTTCGTAGAGGACTGTATTATTGGGCACTATTAAAACACTTTTTCGTGCTGACTTTTAATTTTCCTTTGTTGTCTGAGCTACCTGATGACTGAGTAAATTTCACGAAAATCCCCTATCTTTATTTTAATAATTACAATTGCAATCTACCTATACAAGGAGCAAATATCAATGCAAGGGGTGTGGCCAAATTTATGCGTACAGTACATCCGCGTGTAAATAGAATAGTGAAAGGGGCGGGACTTAATGCTAGATCTTGCCATTCGGGGCTCGTCGAGGCTAGTCGTTAGAACCACGTGACAGACTAGTCGGTCGTCGAGGCTCGTCGTTGTTCGTCGACTGCAACACCTTTTTTGAAGAAGTTCTGTGCCGATATTTTCACAAAAATCTGCCTGATTTTATTACGGCATATCCTGTCATCGTTACTGTCATCATTTTGTCATTAAGAAGCATTTGGAGAATAGTCGGTTTTGCATAAATTGCATCTTCATATATATAAATTTCAGTTCTATTGCATTACAAATTATATAAATCCAGATACAAACACACCACACATACGTATATCCATTTTCCATCTGTTTGTTTTGTTGTATCTGTAGGACCATAAACCTTCCAGTTTTCAAAAAATCCGACGTTTGATTTAAATGGTATGTGTGTTCGTTTTTTGAAGATATATCGATGAACGTCTAAATACTGTTCATTTTTTTCTTCCTCTAGATAAAACATGGAAAAAATCAAGATAGAAAATTGTTTTATTTTGAATATCTACAAAACCATCAGTGTTCAGTGTCTATCATTAATGTTCAATGGCATTAGCCAACGCTGGTAGTTTTGCAAATGGTTATCAGCTAGCCAATTTCTAAAGCCATCGCTCATTGTGCCATCCATCACAGAAGTTGTAAACGCCGTCTTCAAAGAAATGACACTATATTCCATCAGTCGCGCGAGTTCAGTTTGGTCAGCTGCGAAAGCATTAATGACATTATCCGTCAACCAATTTGTTTTTTTTTAATGACAGAAAATCAGTGCTATCGAGGACATACAAGTGGCGTGCAAAAGTTTCGGGCTATCCTATTTTTCATACATATTGCACAGAAATATGATGATGAGAGAAATATAAACGACTGAATATAACAGGTATTCACTTATATTTAATAAATAAATAAATTAATTAATCGCTTTGTTTGTCCGATGTAAGAGAATCCACAATCACAATTAAGCTTGTAAACTCCTGCATCTTGTAGAGGGATGTGGCACTTGACAGGTGGTAAGAATTGATTTATTTTCTTTGGCGGCTTGAAGTAAGTTTTAATTGAAGCTCGCTTTAGGATGTAGCCAATCTTGTCAGTGACTCCTCTCATGTAAGGTAGGATTGCAGGGACGCGCTCGACTGTGGCTGGTTTCACTCGGTCCCTGTGACGTAGGCGCGGCACTTGCAGCTTGTTGTCTCGCAGAACTGGCTTGACATGTTGCAGCTCTCCGGCCAGGTGTTGCTCGTCCCCTTGTGCTCTCTGAAACAAAGATTTTCCCACGGTAGCTAACTGTGAAGGGTGGTGGTGAGATACACCATTCAAGTACCTATCTGTATGGGTCTTCTTTCGATACACAGTATGACTCAAAGTGTTATCTGGGTTACGTATAACTAATACATCTAAGAAGGCTAAAGAATTATTAGACTCCAGTTCCAGTTTGTAAAAGTTCAGTGTATTCTTCTTGCATACTATTGTCCAGTAGCTTCCTTGATACTATTTTGACACAGTCCTCTACTGGTAGGCTGGTAAATAGAGACTGTACATCAAAACTAACCACTGTTTCATTGTCATTGAGTTGTAGATGTTTTATCTCATTAACAAAATGGTAAGAGTCCCTTGTGAACGCGGATGTTTTTCCTCTGAGTGTTGAGAGTACTTTCGCTACTAGTTGGGCCAATATAAGATTCTGTGTGTCGATTTGACTCACAATTGGACGTAGCGGAGCGTTGGGTTTGTGTATCTTCGGAAGTCCATAAAGTTTAGGCGGCTTTGCACAAGACGGAATAAGGTTTTTAACATCAAGATTCAATGCATCGGAGTGTTTCTTAATTAACTTTTTAGTATTATTTAAAACAGTGGTGGTTGGGTCTGTTTTGACCTTTTTATATGTACTTTCATCCGACAAAAGTTGTTTAATTTTGCCATTGTAATCTGATGGATACATCACGACGGTAGCATTTCCCTTGTCTGCGCGTGGTATGGTGATGTCTGACCTGCTGCGTAAGTTTTTCAACGCTAAATACTGTACGCTAAATCTAAGAAAGTATTATATCTCGTGACCCTTTAATGTTTCTATTTTCCTTCTCCTTTTGTGTTAGTAAAAGATGCTTTCTTTCATAAACTCTTCCTCTCAATATTTTTATATTTATTTTCTTTCTAGAATGAAAGAAGAATGCTGTATTTTATGATTTCATGCCAATTTTCAACTGCACCAAATATCCAAATTGTTTTTATCATTGCTGATCATAAAGGATAATATGGCATCCAATATTTTATAAAACAATGTGCAAATGAGGGAAAGTAAAATCTGTTGCCACATGTATAAGCGACTGTACTTTGTACATTCATAAAGACTTCGTAGTATGTAAAATATTTATATAAAAAAAGGAACTTTTTCGATTTACCGCATCAGAAAATTGATCATTAACAATATGTTCTGCGTCATCGTCAACATCTATTTTCTTCGAGTCCACATTATCTAACTGTGGAATTTTAGGCATGAACTTCATTATTCGTTCAACACATTTTTCTTAAATTTGATCATTTTTTTGAAAACAAATATTTTCGAAAAAAATCAAAAATATATATACTGTTGGAGATTGGAAAATGATAGAGAGTGTACTGTATAAATAATTATATTAATTTGAATATATAATTTGAATGTTGAATGGTATAACACGAGACGCAAGTGACCGTTGGTAGCCGCCGGTGAATTCGAAGTGGTGGCCCGCCGGCGGCCGGCGCACCCGCAGACAGCTTGACACCGCCCTCTCCCCGCTGCCCTCTCTTCGTCCCTCGCAACCGTGTTCGGTTAGATCGTCACTATGAATTAAATTAACAATAACTCTTATAGCTACTTTTCTTGACATATCCAATTTTTTTAAGCGCCTAAAAGCAGTTTTTAACATGTGAGATGAACAAATATGAATTAATGTCAATAAAAGGAAATCGAGATGATAATTGCCCTTAGTCTATGTATATGAAACTTGTAGCAGAAATAATGTAATGTATGGTACAGCTTGAACAGAGCCGTCATATTCTGCAACAGGAAATGATTGTGCACCGATATCTGACGGCGTAATAATGTAACCCTTTTTTGAATTTATTTACTGCTACATTGCCTGTAGTATCTAAATGACAAAAGCGATCATCAGTTGACAATAAAAGCTTACAAGAAGTTGCTCTTCCGAAAACAAAATTATTTAATATGGATGTGCAGTATATTCTTGGATAAAGTTATTGAACATTTTTCCTTTATATTTTGTCTCATATTGTTCGATTAATTGTAAAACTAAAATCGTGTTCATCACGACTTAAATCAAAACTAGAACGATGGTCACTAGATATTTTGTGTAAAATAGCCATGCTTGGAGTACTGTTAAAGTTTGCATAGATCAGGATATCCTGATCTATTGAGAAAAATATTTATTGAATTGGTACACCTCTCCTGACCAGTACTGGTTGTATACAGGGAAGTTGATGGCGTCAGGCGGTCCCAGATGTGTCTCGTTTCTGAAAGCGACGTATACGCGTTGCTCTCTCAACGTCCACTGCAAGGTCTTCTGACTGGCTAGGCCGCGGGCGTTCCAAAAGAATGAATGAATGAATTGCGTCCAGGTCTTTTCACACCCCCGGCAAGGGAAGTGGGGTAATAAATTCAGGGCATAGCCCTCTGGCTATGGTTTCTATCTCCGCCCACTAATATGAGCGCGCCCTTTAGGTGTCTTTTATGGAGAGGTGCTGCCCGGGCGATCAGCCCAGCCGGGTGAGACCCATTCGGTGGGCGGGCGTGCCAGGGAGTTATGTTCCTGATGTAGGTGGGATTCCTCCGTCATCTCAAACATCCCCTTGCTTAGGCGACGGACGAATTCGTCGATGCTCTCGATGCGCAAATCCCGCTGTATATAGTTCTCTTCTTAAGGCAGTCGACTACTGTGTCCATAGGCGTTTCTTCTGGTGTTCAGAGAGTAGGGCGTACCAAGCTGGGGCTGCGTAAGTCAGTCTGGATCTAATAGGTTTTATAGACCCGCGAAGAGTGCGAAAGTCGTGCCAGTTGGGGGTGTCGTCCGTGTATAATGCGTACAGGCTCGGCGACAGGACGCTGCCTTGTGGGACTCCGGCTTTTATGGCTCTTGTGCTTGAGTGACAATCCTCCACGCGGACGTAGAAGGTGCGGTCCTACAGGAAAGATGTCACTAATGCCCTTAAGCGCCTGGGTGTGTTGGTGTTCATAAGTTTCCATATGAGTCCTTCATGCTCTATCGAGGGCTTTTTCGGTGTCGAGGAAGGTCGCAATGGAACTCTCTTTCCTGTTAGCGGCGGCAGTGATGTAGTGGATTACTCGTGTGAGTTGCAGGGTGGTCCAATGGCCGTATCGAAACCCAAACTATTCTGGGCGCGGTTGTAGATGCTCTTGGAGGAGGTTGAGAAAGAGTCTCTCGAACAGTTTGGAGGTCTTGGACACAGCGTGACAGGCCTATATCCTTCTGGCTTAAGCAGGCTCTTACCTTTCTTTGGCAGCATAAAAACTATGCCCTTTTTCTACGGCGATGGGTAATGTCTGACTAGGGTGGCTATGGTTTGACGCGGCAGCTGTCGCAGCGCTCCATTGGTAACCCCGTCCGGTCCCGGGGCTTTCTAGGCTTCAGTCGCGGCAGCTGTCGCAGCGCTCCATTGGTAACCCCGTCCGGTCCCGGGGCTTTCTAGGCTTCAGTTGTTTCATTGCCTTGCGTATTTGCGAGAGGGAGACGAAAGGTTGATTGAATTGCATACAAAACCCCCTATCTTTATTCCCACATTTACATACAATGCAGTCTACATACTATACAAGGAGTAAATTTCAATATCTTAATTTAATTGGTAAATTAATACAATGGAAGGGGTGTGGCCAAATTTAAGCATTACAGTATATCCGCGTGTAAATAGATTAGTGAAAGGGGCGGGACTTGATGCTAGATTTTGCTATTCAAGGATCGTCGGGGCTAGTCTATAGAATCACGTGTCAGACTAGTCGGTCGTCGGGGCTCGTTGGGCTTATCGGTGTTCGTCGTCCGCAACAATCAGCAAAAGGTACAATATCTCATAATTTATTTATGTAGAAAGGTAAATCATTATATCATCATATTAAGAATAAAAAGGGGCCAAGAATAAATCCTTGTGGAACACCCATTTTCAGTAGAGATCTAGAAGATTTTACATTATCTACATCAACCCTCTGGATTCTCTGATTGAGGTACGAAGCAACAAGATCAAGCGCAGCACCCTGAATTCCATAATGTTTTGGTTTAAGCAAAAGTGTTTGATGATCTACACCAGCGGTCGGCAACCTTTTAGCAGGCAAGGGCCACAAGGTGGTATACCTAGTAAAGGCGGGCCGCACTTGTGAGAGCAAAAAAAAAAACAAAAAAAAAAGCATATACCACAAAATATATCCCCTTCAACATTCAATGTGACAATTTCTAAATTCCTAAAACGAGGAACATTTTCTTTTTTTCGGTAATTACAAATTCAAAATACTTAAAAAAACATAAAAACTTTTCTTTATAAAACAGTCACGGGCCGCGGGCCGCATGGAGGCACCTCGCGGGCCGCATGCGGCCCGCGGGCCGCGGGTTGCCGACCGCTGATCTACACAATCAAAAATTTCGTAAATGTGCTTAAGAAGCGCAGTAGAGATGGCAATTCTTTTCGAAAAAGATCGATTTTTAAATCGATTCGAATCGTGACCTAATGAATCGATTCACAAAAAAATCGAGGTCTATAAGATCGATTTCCGAAAAATCGATCTTTTTTTCAAGTTTTCGTTTATAATGTAATATTTTATTAAAAACAAGGTACATATTATAATTTAACGATCTCTTCTCAGTAAAATCAGGTAATTTGATAATAAAAAATATTTTCATTACCATGTCAAACTAACAGATAAAGTATAAAATAAGACATTTATTTTCTACATTAAGAAATTTTACAGAGTTAAGAAAATGGTTAAGAAAAATCGTTTACAAAGTTAATAGATAATGTAGCTTATAGTTCCCAATGCTTAATACCTAAACTTTTTAAAAACAACAGTCTATCAAGTCTACAGGGATCCAAGCGGTTTCGCTCATCTGTTGCGATGATACAAACAAAAACAAAAAGTCAAAGACTACAAACGTAACTTTTTTTATTCAAGAGATGCGAAGGAATCTAAACATACAGCCATCTCGCGAGTTTTTGAGTAATTAATTCTTTAACCGGCAGCACTCTTATAATACGGATACATTCAATTAATTGTAAATAGTTTTATGGTTTATACCAAAAAAAATCGAATGTCGATTTTCAAGGGTGAAATATCGATTCACCGAATCGATTCAGTACTACATATCGATTTAAAAAATCGATCTTGTTGGCTCCAAAAATCGATTCTTCGATTAATCGATTTCAGATCGCCATGCCTAAAGCGCAGAACCCGCATCAGTTGTAGATTTGCCTTTGGTGAAGCCATACTGTTCACTGTGCATAACATTATTACAATAAAAGAAATTACTTAATTGGTCTAAAATTATTTTTTTCAAATATTTTGCTTAATGCTGGTAGTATTGAAATAGACCTATAATTTCCAGCCTCAAACCTATCCCCACTTTTAAACGAGGGTATTACTTTACTATGTTTCATTCATCCGGGGAATGTACCGCTATCTACACATCTATTATAAATAGAAGCTAAATAAGGAGCAATATTTATTATAATATGACTTAGCAATTTTACTGATATACCCCATAAATCACCGGTCTTTTTTGGTTTTACGGTTTTAAATATTTGTACCATGTCCTCTGAGAAACATGTTTGAAACATTCTGCAATTACGTCCCAGGTTGCTTTAATTTTATTATCAGAATTTATAATTTTATTTCTTACAAATATTAACTTCGCGTGGGGACATACTTTTTTAAAAAAATTTTAGAAATTTCTTACTTTACTAAAGAACACTGGATCATGATTCCATTGCTTCATACCATACAACTCATATAATAATGTCTCCCTACTCCTATATATTCCAACGGTTGCCCAATCACTTTTTAAATGTTTAAAAATTTGTAGGCGTGTTTTGATCCTTGTTTAAATGAACTTTCTTTATACAAAACCACACGGAGAATAAACTCTTTGGCCATACAGAAAAGCGCTTCCAAGTGTAGGTACTCTCGTTCCCCTCATCCCCTCGTCCCCTAGGACAACTACAGTTGTTAAAATAAATGCATTTACAGTTACAAATATCAAACAATTCTGTAACACTTTTTTGTTTCCATTCTTGTAACTTTAAAGTTTTCAGTTTGCTTACATTTTGGATAGCGTAAAAAATCGTAGTTACTTTTCATCATTGGTTTTATGCGTTGAGCCGTAGTTGCTTGTTACGCCGTAGTTGGGTGTGGCGTCTTGTATTGTTGTTGTGTGGGCTCCGTGTCCGTGTCGGCTCAAAAAATGAACACTGCGTTTTCAATGGAAACTTTTAGTGCAATTGTTCTTTTTCTTATTTTTGCCCCGCAGTTTGCGTTGGGGCATTAGGTATGGGTTTTGTTTTTTTTTTGTATCGAGCCGGAACTCCTCCGACATATTCGTCGGAGACTTTATTTACAATTTTTCTTATGTCTATCGAAAGGTACTTTTTTGTTATACATTTTTATTGATAGTATTACATATTTTATATGGTTTCTTATATTTACTTATTCATGTTAATCTTACATTATAATATAATATAGTTACGTGCATTACAGTTTCTTATTCTAACTTTTTATTACTATTATTTTCGTACATGATATATATTGTGTCCAATATATAGATGATACTTGTTTCATACTATCTAATATTTTTTTTACATTGTAATGGGTTTTATTCGTATTTATGTAATTATATATTCGTTTTTTTTTATTTTCCCAGTTTGATTGCTTAGCGAGGTTAGACTTACTTATTAATCTACTTTATGTCGTTTGTTTGCGATTTTAGTTACATAATTGCAAAATGCTATGAATATACCTTAGTGCGATTTGTCCATTAGTAATTTATGTAGGTTTTCCTATGTTCTTGCAAGTTTCGTGCATCTCTCCAGGTCATAGCGCGCCATGCAGAACCTTGGGCATTCTGTTATTAGGTGTATGATGGTTTCGTCAATACCAGGGTCGCAATGGCACCCTGGTGCTGTTATACATTTAAACCGCGCCAAGTATTCTGCATAGCCGCCATGTCCCGTGAGAGCTTGCACTAGTGTTGGTGTGAGTGTGGTTTTGCGTGTGAACTTGTAAGCTGTGTGTATGTTGGGTAGGAAGATTTTGGTTGTTTTACCCTTGTCACTGTTGCAGTATGCCTCGTTCCATTCGCTTATCGTTTCCGCTCGGATGAGGGATTTTAGGGTTGAGATGGGAAAGGAATTGTACCCCGGGACCTGTTTATTATTTTTGATTGCCGCTTTTGCTAATTCATCGGCTCTTTCATTCCCAGCAGTACCCTCATGCGCTCGTACCCAAAAGAAGCTTAGTTTCTTGCCTTGCTTAATAATTTCACGGACATTCTCTTTGATGGGGAGCGCGAGCGGTTGCTCGTCGTTTTAGGTGGTCCAGGGACGACTTGGAGTCGCTGAGGATGTCTATTTCCCTCTCTCGGGACCCCAGTGCAATTGCAGTGGCTTTGTGGAGCGCGCGCATTTCGGCCTGAAACACAGCAGAAAGGTGCTAAGCTATATTTTCTGCTCAATGTTTCCTGCCCATGCTTCCAGCATGACAATGCCGCGCCCACACCGTCTCGGGTCTTGCTTCCGTCCGTGAAGATGCTCAGCCCTACTTGGCTACGCTCCTCCACGGTCTCCGGGTTGAAGTCCTCGAGGTGGGAGTAAGTGACACCTCGGTCGTGGGATGGGGTAGTTCCTGGTAAGGGATTTTATTTTTTATTAGGTAAGGGTTGTTCGCGGCTGTCATCAGCGAGGTACAGTCACTCTCGAGTAAGGCCGGCGCCGTTAGTGTCGCTGGCAGTCTTGTTTTCGGTGTCATTGTGGCTGTTATTGCCACGGCGCCGGCTTTCTTGTTTCTGGCTTATTTTATAAACTGAGAGCATTTTGCATTGTTTGCAGGGTGGTCGCCACCGCAGTTTACGCAGGTGGCCGGGGCTTCTATGGGGCGAGGGCATTCTCGGGCATAGTGTTCTTCTCCGCAGCGTACGCAGGTAAGACGACGATGGCAGCCATGGCTTGAATGCCTGAATCCCTGGCATATATGGCACTATGCAGGGCCTTTCTTTGCTCGCCAGGCCTCGATGTTTATTCCTGGCACGTATAGCAATTCTTTCGTGTTATACGTTTATTCCTGGTAATAGACCGTGTTATGGGTTTACTTATTAATAAAAGAATATATGGGTTCACAAAATATGTATACTTAAGTTATTATAGCTCTATCTTCTACTAACTATTAATACAGAACTATTCTAGCTAAAATTAAACTACTTAAGATCTACTAAGAAGGGCGCCAGGAGAGTTTTTAATTATGCTCAGCTGAACTACAGCCTCTGCCTGGAACTCTGCCAAAACCTGACCACGGCTATTCCAAACTCCAGGGATCACTGGGAAAGGATGATAACATATCCCTAAGGGCGTTACGGATAGGCTACAATAAGAAAGACATACATATATTAATATCTAATATTATATGCTACACCTAACGGACAATATGTATTTTATTATCAAATCACACTTACCCCTTTGTGCACAATTATTCACCACACGTACTTATATAAACTTATTCGTATCTCATATCTAATAACTTCATCGACTCAATATAATTGATAGATACTATATCGATTGTTATTCACATCACAAATGTCGGAAATAAAATATCAATTTAGTGGACACCGAACACACGTTCATCATATTCGACTCTTTTGTCCCGCAATCCCCACCATATCATACATTAGTTAAAGTTACGTATGAGAACTAACAAAAAAGAAAAAATAAACCCGTATGTGGGATTCGAACTCATGTCGCAAGTACACACAATCCAGAGCCACTCCAACTGAACTATTACATCTCACGATTAGTGTGCGAAATTGCTAACCATAAAGTATGCTTATATGTATTATAATAGGCTTGATGAATTTGGGTTTGTAGCCGAGCTCTTCTAAGATATCTGACGGATCGTTTTCACTGGGAGACCTCCGATGGCTACTTTGACACTTCTCTCGGACGGTAGCGAGTATGAAAACCAAGATATGTTTTCTTGTTTTTCAGGGTCCATAAGATATTTCTGAATCGCTCTGTATTAAACGTCTGATTCCGGTGTGAATTTCACCCCTTTGCCGTATAGGCGGGCGTTGAGTGATTGTCCAAGCTTTTCTCTCAGGGCACGGAAGTGGCTCGCCCAGTTTGGTAGTGTTTCCACTATCAGCGGCGGGTATTTTGATCTTGTAGATGCGGCCCCCACGGGGGTTGTCTGAAGTGGCGGCGGGCGGGGCGCGGAGCGCTCCGGCGAAGGTTTTGTGGCTCCATAGTCTGGGGTCTCTTTGGGTGGTCTGTCTCATTTTCGTTGGTAATAAGACAGTTATATTTTCTTCGCCTCCGGCGAGAGGTCGAGAATCACTAGCACCATATCTAAGGGTGCATTAGTTTTGCCGCTGTACAAGCGGTGGACTTCGCAAGCCGGCAGTTGTTGCGACTAAGGTCGCTCTCGACGTAACTACGCTAAGTTCTTTAGGCACGCCTTCGACCACGACGCGCAGACGGCGCGCGTCTTCAAGAGCGTACTGTTAGGAGGCCGATCCCGTTAGTCTTTTTAAAAAAAACCACAAAATAAACCTAAAAGTTTATTATAAAGTTCACACACAAAACTTTTATAGATTCTTGACTTCCGAACTTTAACGCGTCTCGGAATCTATGTCCGATCTATCCGGGGCTCTGAGTCTAACTAACTTTTAAAATAAAATTAGAATTAAAGTTGAAAAAGGAACAATGTAATTGCTGAATAAGGTTAATGTAAAGGAAAAATACTTTGAATTAAATAAATGCTTACTAAGATTTAACTGCCTTGTAAAAAGGGATATAACAGTACGTATGGAAGCTTATATTTTTCACTCTCAAGTGAGCGGGGTCAACACACGGTAGTCGTTAGGCGACCCTAAATGAATTATTATGCCATGTGGCATCGATTTGGTGGAGGTGAAATTAACTTTCTGGGCAAGCATCCACTCCTTTACGCACTTCGGGCGCGGCAAGGGCGAATGACGTCACTGGTAACGCGGCGGTTTTGGCGCGAACGGGCGACGTGGTGGTTTCGGCACGAACGAGTGACACAACGGTTTTGGCGCAAGCCGAGCGCGGCGGTGAAGCGAGTGCGCACGCTTTTGTGGCGGCAGCGTTCCGGCGCGCTTACTTTTTCTCTTTTTTGAGACGACGGTCTCGAAACCGTCGTCTTCTTCGGATGCCGAGCTGAACTCGGGTCCAGACTCGAAGGCAGATTCGGCTTCTATCGGGGAAGCCAGTGTCGATAGAGCCGGTGACGATCGGCTCGACTCTGAAAGAGTTGGGCACGCACGCGGCAATGCCTCCACGCTCGGTGATACTGGGCTCTCTACGTGGCCCACTTGTGAAAAAAAAACGCACCTACTAGCGCGCGCGCGCACACCCACAATAATAAACTTTTATTCATAAACAGACATTCACAGATACATTCTTTTCTTCCTTCCTTCATCCATCACACACACCACCACGACAAACAACGATAAAGAAACTACATTTAAAGTTATAGCCAGGTTTGTCGATTCCTTTTCACAAAATAAATTATTAAAATTTTAATAATTTGTCAGACAGCGCCACAATTCAAAAATATGACGGCGGCTGCGATAGATTAACGGCGGCGTCATCGGTAGGAGCTTCAGTTACAGGGTTCATGGCGCAGGTTTCAGGCAATTAAACCACAAAGATATAGTTTGATAATCTTTGTATTCTATGTAGGTAATCACAAATTACAAAGTAGGTATAAATATCGGAGTTGAGTGAACCAATGGTCCCGTTTGGAAGGTCCGGATTGTATCGCTCTCTCTAGTGAACTGAGCCCCGGCGTGCGGGTCATCTCACATTCCCCGTAAAGGGAGTGGAAAAACGGCTTCAGGGTTATCCCTCTAGCTGTGGGATCTCACGCCGCCCACAACTATGGGCGCGTCACTGGGTGGGCTCTTCTGGGACCCGTGTAGGCTTCGGTGAGGAGGGAGAGCCGCTCGGGCGATCAGCCCGGCCAAGTGAGACCCTGTTCAGGGACGCCAAGCCAGGCGATCAGCGACCGATCGGCGGCTACTCCGGCGTCTCTGAAGCTAGAAGGTCACACGGGAGCGCGAAGTGGTCCGGTGGGCGGGCGTGCCAGGGGGCTATGCCCCTGATGTGGCCGTGTGAAGACGCGTCCGCCTTCTCCAGCATCCCCCTACTGGAGCGGCGGATGAAGTCGTCAATGCTCTCAACATGGAGGTCACGCTGTATGGTAGCGTTCCTCACGTATCGAGGCGCACCGACGATTCTTCTGAGGCAGATAGCTTGCGTTGATCAGAGGCGCTACTTCTGGTGCTCTGAGGTCAAAGCGAACCAAGCCGGGGCTGCGTACGTAAGCCGGGACCTTACATATGTCTTGTAGATCCTGACCTTCGTACGCAAGGGCAGCGTTGATTGCAGGAGCGGACGGAGCTGGGCCATCGCCGCCTTGGCGCTCTTGATGACCGCTGAGGTGTGTATATTCATGGTCATTCGGCAGTCAGTATGAACGCGCAAGTATTTGGCATTGGACGTCCATGGGATCTCGACGTCTTGTATTTTCAGCGGTGGCGACGGGCGTCGGTCCTGGCCGATGGAGACTGCCTGTGTCTTCGCGACGTTGACCGACAGTCTCCATTTGTCGAGCCAGGGTGGTAAGGCGTCGAGGGCCTTTTGCATCTTCGTGGCGGCGTGGGTAGTCTTGAGGGACGTGGTGATGATCGCCACGTCGTCAGCGAAGAGTGCGAAAAAGGTGCCTGCGGCTACGGGGATATCGTCGGTGTAGAGAGCGTATAAGGACGGCGAAAGCACGCTGCCCTGCGGTACGCTGGCGGTGATGGTTCTCACGGTGGATGAGGCGTCGTCCACCCGGACGCGGAAGGCGCGCTCTTGGAGGTACGACGCCACCAGCAACACACCCGGGGATTGTTGTGGCCATCAACTTGGATAGAAGGCCCTCGTGCGGGACTCGGACGAAGGCCTTCTCGACGTCCAGAAATGTGGTAATGATTGTCTCTCTTCTCCTGAGGGCTGCGGCGACGTGGTGGAAGGCTCTGGCCACCTGAAGAGTCGTCGAGTGGCCGTGACGGAACCCAAACTGTTCGGGGCGCGGTTGACAGTGCGCCTGGAGTTGTGGCAACAGGAGTCGCTCGAACAGCTTGGATACCGCCGAGAGGAGGGTGATTGGCCTGTAGCTGCTGGGCTGGTGAGGGGTCTTAACCGGCTTGGGCAGCATCACAACCACACCCCTTTTCCATGGGGCGGGAAAATTTCCAGTGCGAAGAACGGTGTTAAAGAGCCTGACGAGTGTGGCGATGGTTTGGCGCGGCAGAGGGCGCAGCGCTCCATTCGTCACACCGTCGGGCCCTGGGGCTTTCCTTGGCTTCAATCCCGCTATCCCCTTTCTCACCTGGGAGGGCGAGAGAAAGAGAGGAGATTCGCTGGATGGAGGTGGCGTGCGGAAGAGATGTGCGATTTTTTCAGCTGTCTCGTCGTGGAACTGGGCGCCCTTGCTGGGGTTTGGAGGGAACTGAGACGCCAGGTGATCGACGAAGATCTCAGCTCTCTCCAAGGAATCATAGTGTCTTGAGCCGTCGCTGCCTTGAAGGGGGCGGATGGGTGGCCTCTTGTTGGTAATTTGGCAGCATAAGCGGTGGTGGAACGTCATGTCGTCCGCTGCGTCCTCCAGTCTTCGGTCCCAGCTTGAGGTGGCGGAGTCCTCCAGAACACGTTTGATATTTTCGATAAGCTGGTTTAAACATGTTCTGGTTCTGGGGTGTCGCGTGGATTGCCAGAGCCTGCGCGTTCTCCTCTTTTCCTCCAGTAGGCGGCACAGTCCAGGTGTGGGCGGTGGCAGGCGTCGTGAGTATTTAGCGGGGACGGTGGCTTCCTCTACTGCCTTGGTGATGGCCTCGGACAGCAAGGTTGCCATGGCATCTATGTCCTCGGGTCCCTCAAGGGGCTCAGTCCTTGAAGGAGAATTCTGGGCCATGAATCTTGAAAACAGCTCCCATTTTATCCTGAGGTATTCGCCGTGGTGCCTCAGAACATTAGGCGCGCGCACGGACACCATGCCCAGAGCCCGGCCGGCGTCTCCATCGGAGGCGTCGCAGCACAGCTGCCCGACTCCTTCAGAGTCGGGCCGATCATCGCCGGCCTTAAGCGAAGGCAATAACGTTTCCACGATGGAAGCTGAGTCCGCGGCCGAGTCGGGACCCGAGTCCAGCTCGGAAATCTCGAACGACAACGACGGCTTCGAGACCGTCGTTGCTAAAAAGCGCAAGGGGAACCGCGTCAAGGCGTCTTCCCCGGTCAAGCGAGCTTCACTCGCCACGTCCCCACCCCAGGTTCGCGCCATTTCCGTCGCGTCATCTATGATGTCACCCGCGCCTGTGACATCACCCGTTCCCGGTGAGTCATCCGCCGTGACCGCGCCCGCCACGCCCCAAGTGCGTAAAAGTAAACCGCCGCCGCCGGTAATCCTGCAGGATAAGAAGGCGTGGTATAGCATCTGCGCGTGGATGCTTGCCCATGGCGTTAACTTCATTAACGCAAAATCAACGCAACAAGGAATAATAATTCTATTAGGGTCGCCTAACGACCATAGAACCTTGACCGCTCACTTGAGAGCGAAGAACATCGGTTTCCACATCCACGCCCTTGAGGACGAGCAGCGTCTGCGCGTCGTCATTAGGGGTGTACCTAAAGAGTTAGAGTGCGAGTATATCATGAGCGACCTTAAGTCTCTCTTCAGAGGGTAAAAAAGTATACAACTTACGCTCGGTATGCAGACTATCGGGCATAACCGTAATGCCTCTGCGCTCGCGAAGTTTTATAGGGCAGTGCCACCGCTGCCAGCTATACGGGCATTCGGCTCATAACTGCTTTGCGCGTCCGTGATGTGTTAAATGCCTAGGCGACCACGGGACAGCCGATTGCCCGCAAAAGGTCCCGGACCCGGAAGTGCCGCCCAGCTGCGTTCTGTGCGAGACTCTTGGGGCATCCCGCGAACTACCGCGGTTGCTCTAAGGCCCCGCGCAGGCGCACCACCCGAACGGGGGCAAAGAAAAGAAGGGCTTCGAGGCCCATCCGCCACACTCCACAGGCACCTAGGGAGTCCTCAGCGCTCCGGGTGTACGTTCCTGCTCCCGCGCCCACGAGGAATGCGAGGTTCCCGCCTTTGCCCGCGCAACCGCCCGCGATTCCCGCGCAAACGCCCTCCCTTCCCGCGCAAACGCTCGCGCCGCGTCCAGCGCCGCGCCTGGCGCCCGTGCCGCGTCCGGTGCAGGCCCACGTAACGCGCCAATGCTCGTATCCAGACCGGCTCCCATGCCGATCCCACCCAAGACCCTCCCCGCGCCCGTAGGTCAGTCTCTGACCACCGACCTCTCGGTGGTCATGGACTTCGTTTCCAGCTTCGACGTCCGCGAATTTAGCGTGTTCGCGAATAAAATCAGGGGCTCAAACGGAGCCCCTCAGGCACGTATGCAGGCTGTGCTGGAACACGCAGGCCTAATAGACGCGATTACGCGCTTTGAAGCTCCCACATATTAAAATTCGCGGATCGTAATAGGGATTTAAATTTATCCGACTCGCAGCTTGGGCGAATAAAACCGCGAGGCCTAACTATCTGCTCGTACAACGCGAACAACATAAAACCACACATGGATTTAGTTAGGGAATTCGTTGTAGATCATTGTATCGATATTCTCTGCTTTCAAGAGAGTTTTTTGAAGCCGACTTCACGCGATCCGAAAATCGCGAATTACAGATTGATTAGGAATGGCCGAACCGCCGCGAATGAACTGACGAAGTCCATGACCACTGAGAGGTCAGAGGCCAGGGACTGACTCGCTGGCATCGTGGGGTCTGCGCGAGCCCTGGGCGGGGGCAGCGCAGGCTGCTGTGCCGAGACTGAGCGCGGAGCGGATGCTTGCACCGGTCACGGCGCCTGTGACGGTTGCGGCTCAGGCCTATGGGCCGTCGTCAGGCTCGTTACCGGAGCCAGAGCTGCGGGACGTGGCGCGGGGGGAGCGGCGGTTTTAAACCACGCGTTCGTGGTCGGGGCTGGCGCGGGAACGAACACCCGGGGTGCTGAGGGCTTCCCTACCTGTTGGGATTACCAGGAGGGCCTCGAAGCCCTCGCTGTCTTAGTCCCTTTACGCGTATGTATGCGCCTGCGCGGGGCCCGGGAGCACCCGCGATAGTTCGCGGAGTGCCCATGAGTCTCGCACAGAACGCAGCTGGACGGCACGCTTGGGTCCGGGACCTTGCACGGACGGTCTGCGCGAGGTCGTCTAGGCATTTCACACACCTTGGGCGCGCGAAACAGTTTCTGTTCGAGTGGCCCTTTAACTGGCAGCGATGACACTGCCCTATTTCGCGCGTACGGCGGCACTACTTCGATGCCAGTCAGATGGCAGACTGACTTTATGTTATATATCTTCTTCCCCTCCGGCGAGAGGTCGAGGATCACCAGCACCATATCGAATAACGCTTTAGTTTTGCCGCCGTACATGCGGTGGACTTCGCGGACCGGTAGATTTTGCGACTTAAGGTCGCTCTCTACGTGCTCTACGCTGATTTCTTTGGGCACGCCCTTGACCACGACGCGCAGACGACGCTCGTCTTCCAGGGCGTACGTGTGAAAGCCAATATTTTTCGCTATCAAGTGAGCGGTCAACACGCGGTGGTCGTTAGGCGACCCCAATTATTTTTTTATGCCATGTGGCATCAATTTAGCCGAGGTGAAATTTACTTCCTGGGCAAGCATCCACCCTGGGGGATAGTGTCCCAGGCCGTTTTATCTTGGAGAACCACTGGCGGCGGCGGCTTAACTTTACGCACTTCGGGCGTGGCAGGAGCGGATGACGTCACCGGCACGGACGCGGATGACGTCACCGATGACGCGCCCGTTTTTTTTAGCCGAAATTTCGTCTGACATATGTATATCGTCGGAGGCCTTTTTTACGATTTTATTATTACATTGAGAAATTTTTAAAACCTGGGGTTTTGTGATTATTTACATTTATTATTACTGTATTTTATGAGCTTATTTAAACCGTAGAGAGGAGCTTTTGTATATTTACAATGTACCTGATTAATATTTATATGTATATTTTCTTATGACATTCATAGAGGCCTTGCAGGCTCCCTATTACGGCTATAATGGTCGTTTTTAGGTTTCCAGACTGTTCTAGATGTGACAAGGCATTTCTCAGTAATGTGTTTGCCACATCTTGTAAATATATATATATATATATATATATATATATATATATATCTTGTATATGGTTTCTTGTAAGTCTGTCTATCACATAATTTTTTTAAGCCAAAATCGTTGGAGTGGGTTTTGAGAAAAAGGGGGTTTTCTAATTTTTTTTTTTGGGGGTCCTGGCTGCGGCTCTCTAGCGCCTATCACCCGACGTCTGTTTTGTTAAAATCGGGAGATATTTCACTTTTTAATAGAAGGGGGGGGGGGGGCTGAAGGTGGGGGGAGGTCTCGTGGGCTACCTGTGGGGTGTTTGGGGGTGTTTCGGGGGGTGGGGAGTGTTGGGGGTTACGAAGGTCCCAGGACGATAGGACGATTGGGGAGTAAGTTATGGGGATTTTAAACTTTCCTATGTGTAGGGCGAGGAAACTATGAATTTGAAGAAATGAAAAAGATATTAACAAGTGAAAAGGATATTATGGAATTAAGGAATTTAATGTGAATTGTTTGAGTATTAATGGTTTTAACGAGCGGAGCCGTGAAAGAAGAAATGGAATAGAAATTGGCGGAAATGCTTAGGGTATGTTGGGTGGTGTTGGGGGTTGGGGGTCTGGGGGTCCGGGGGGTCGATTGGGGGTGAGGGAGGCGGTTGGTATATGACAGTGATAGGTACTGTTGCTAGGTGTTTTGACTGTTGTGCGGGGTATGAGCGCGACGTGAGGATATTGTTATTAAGGGGAATATCGCGTGATGCGGGGGGAAGGGCGAGGGTTTTGGTACTGTTCTTGAGGGGAAGGCTTTGGTATGGATAGGTGAGGAGGTGAAGGGGTGGGGGGCTGTACACAGGGGCTCAGCAACAACAATTAATTTTTCAAAGTAAAGTACCCTGTGGTTTAATAGTTTTAATCCGTTGTCGCAAGTCCGATTTAACTTGTAGAACTCGACTTAAGTTCCTTGTTATAAAGTCCAAATTTGAGTCAGTTATACTAGTTTATATTTTAGTCAATTTTTATCTATATACTTATTGCTATGGACTTAAAGTCGAATATTTTACTTAATTTTACTTATAAAATACTTATACTACAGTTCCGCTCGAATTGACCTATTTACACTTTTTAGCTCCTCCCCTTATTTATAATTAAATAGAATTTGCTCGTACTGTTGCTTGTTGAACTAAGTATGTTTCTTTAATATTTTTACAATTTTGAAAAATTATTTTTTTATTTTAATTTAGGTTAAAAATTTATTTAATGTCAGTTGTGTAAATAGATGAATGATTTAAGAATTTTAATTTTTTCAAAATAAAATTTTATCTAATTTATATTTTAAATGCAAAGTGAAGTCGGGGGAAGTCAACAATGTATATTGCAGCACTTTTAGATCAAACAAAAGTTGTGCAATTTCTGTTCGTTTGACTTAATTTCACTGTTTTTACATATTATTTTATACTAATTTTTAATTTTAAGTTTTTTATTCTAAATCTATATCTAATAATGTGTAATTGATATATTCTACAATTTCTATATATACACAAAAATTTTAAATTTACTGAATTTTTTATAATTTTATTAGCAAGCTAAGCCTGGTTGTTTAGACAGTATGTTAAAAACGTCTATTAATATTTCGATTTCCACTTTTTTATATGTAAAAACCTTAGTCTAGAAAAAATTCTTCTTCTTCTTGTTGGAGGTCACCAATAAAACTTCTACGTATTTCCATGCATTCTTATATTCAGTACTTTTATAATCGTCAGTACGTTTGTCCGTATAACGCCGCTTCCTATACGCCGCGTCAGAACGATCCGCGCTCTAGACGCCCGCGAAACATCCTCACCGACCCCGACGACGCTATAACGTTAGCGAACGCCGAGTATTTCAATACACGAACTCGGCTGCGTCGCCGCCGGCGACGACGCAGGCCGCCGAGATTCGTCATACCTCGGCCGCGACCGGGAGCGGTCGGGTCCCCCCGTAGACGACCGCACTAGAGCGGTCGTAACAAGTAGGTAATTTACAATTACACTCAGATTCATACATACTATTAGTCTCATTTAATTTAAATTCCGGGTCATCTCACATCCCCGCAAGGGGAGTGGGGACACAGTGTCAGGGCATAGCCCTCTGACTGTGGTTTCAAGCGCCGCGCACTAATATGGGCATGTCCCCGGGGGAGTCCTGCTCGGACTCATGATGGTAGTAGACAGGGGAGTGCCGTATGCGTCGCGGGCTCAGCTCAGCCGTCGTGGTCAGCCCAGCCGGTTTTAGACCCGCTGGTGGGAAGTCCGGCCAGGCGATCAGTGACCGGCGACAGTGGCTCTCACCCTGTCACGGATGAGTGGAATCCCTGGGGTACGCCCTCCTGTCCGGTGGGCGGGCGTGCAGAGGAGCTATGCCTCTGATGTGTGCGTGAACGAAGGCGTCAGCTCGCGCGTACGTATTGTAGGCGAGTCTACGTATAAAATCTTCAATGCCCTCTATGCGTAGGTCACGCTTTATCGTGGCGTTCCTCACGTATCTGGGGGCTCTGGTGATCCTTCGGAGGGCCATGGTCTCCACTGCAGTGATCCTCTTTTTCTGGTTTTCCGATGTGTATGAGAACCATGCTGGGACTGCATATTGTGCCTGCTTTATATATATATTTTATATCTCTGACTTATGCGCCGAAGGGAATAGAAAGACCTTGAAGTATATATATATATATTATATTGTACAAGATTATAACTGTTCCCGACAATGGATGATTTGCGACTGACTCGTACGACTCTAAAATACTATTAAGAACTAAGCCAAATAGGGAAAGTGCCGAAATGATGCAATACAATACTATTTTGTGTAATATTGTTATATAATAAAGTACATAGTAGGCACACGTTAAACGGGAGCGGATGTACGTTTTGTAGATTCCGATTTTTGTACGTAGCGGAAGCGGCGATGTAGTTATTGGTGTCAGTAAGTTAAGGACCACCTTAGCGTTGTTGACAGCATGGGTCACCTGCGGGACCATGGTGAGCCTCCTATCCACCACGACTCCAAGGTACTACGCTTTATGGGCCCAGGGAATGGCTTAATTGTTGAGAATTAATGGTGGCGGCATCTTCCAGTTGAATCCCATGGTTATAGCCATTCGACTTGGCAACATTGATGGTTAGTCGCCATTTCGCAAGCCAAGCTGGTAGGGCATCCAACTAGGTTTGCCTACTACTCTTTGCATTTTCGCAGCGGCGTGGGTGTCTTTCAGTGACGTGGAGATGAGTGCCACGTCGTCTGCGAAAAGTGCAAGGGATGCCTCCTTGACGGAGGGGATGTCATTCGTATAGGCGGCGTAGAGTGTAGGCGACAGGACGCTGCCCTGCGGGACGCTTGCGGTAATGGGTCTTAAGCCCGAGTGGACGTCTTCTACTCTAACGTAGAATTGACGATTGTGCAAGAAGGAGGCCACAACTCTTCTTCGGCAACGGGATGGCTTCAAGTTTGTGGAGAAGGCCCTCGTGCCACACACGATCGAACGCCTTCTCCACATCCAGGAACATTGCTGTGGCGCTCTCTTTTTTGTTGGTTGCTGCCGACAACTGGTGCAGCACTCGAGCCACCTGGAGTGTGGTGGAGTGCCCGTTTCTGAAACCAAATTGCTCCGGTCTTGGAATGAAGTGACTTTGGATGTGCTTCAGTAGGAGCTTCTCGAACACCTTTGATATGGATGACAGTAGGGTGATGGGTCGATAGCTCGAGGGCAGGAGGACGTTTTTTCCCTGTTTCGGCAGTAGGATGACTTCCCCAGTCTTCCAGGGCGTGGGAAAGTATCCCGAGCGCATTATAGCAGTGCAGAGCCGGGCGAGTGCCGCTACGGTCTGGCGTGGTAAGTGGTGCAATGCTCCGTTAGTGACACCGTCCGTTTCTGGGGCTTTACGGGGCTTCAGAGTGCTGATGGCTTCCTTGACCTGGCTAGGTGAGAAGAACACCGGATTGTTTGTCTCGGGTATGGATAGTTAGAGAATCTCTCTGGCTCTGGCTTCGATTAAGTGCAGGTCGGGGTCGTCTTCTTGAGGAGGGCTGGGTGAGAACTGGTTCGCGAGATGATCCGCGAAAATCTCGACTCTCCAGCGCCCTGTATCTGGGGTTACCGTCGGGGTGTTGTAGAGGTCTAATAGGGGGTTTGGTATTAGTAAGCTGGCGACAGAGCCGGTGAAGGGATGGGAGGTCCTCGTTCGCCTCGTCCAATCTTCTCTCCCAACTGTCTGCTGCTTCAGAAACCAGTTCCTTCCTGATGGTCTATGAGAGTGTTTAATCTCGTTTTGATGACTGGGTCTCTATTCGATTGCCAGAGCCTACGAAGCCTCCTCTTCTCTTCAATAAGGCTTAATTGACGAGGTAGTGGGGGAAGGCGCCTGGATTTGGTTGGAGCAGATTGTGCACCCTCTGCTGCTTCACGGATGGCTTCTATGATGGAGTTTGTGAGCGAGTCGATACCCTCCTGAGTGGTTGGAGCTTCCACTCTTTGGGGAGTACGTGAGACTAGATGGTCGGTGAATGCTTGCCAGCGTCATGTATGTATGTATGGGCAGCTCGAATGGGTGATGCTAGTACAGTCGCTAAGACCTGGAGGTGGTCGGACTGCATGACGTCCGGTATCACTTCTAACAGCAACTGTGGAAGCCCCTTATGTACCACGATGTCCAATAACTTAACATAACATATTTTCAGGATACATGATTAATCGTCAGGAGTGGAGTTTACAGGTTATTTTATAACTATACTTAATATTACTTATGCTATTACTTAAGTATTATGCTTATATTGCTTATCAATATAGGTTAATACTAATTTCATACTCTAAAATTTTATTTTTCTGCTAAGTGGTAAGGACTGAGTAATTTTTTTTTTTTGCAGTACTTTGTTGTTTTTCTACTTATTCTTAACTTTTTAAAGGGTTAAACACTGTGCAGTAAAACTTGAAGTTCCCTGTGCAGGTTTGCAGTGGTGCGTACTATGGTGCTGTTTCGACTCGTTGCTTTCGGGGTAATAGTTTACCTCTAGGTATAGTCACTATACCTTGCTGTTATGGAGTCTGATGCGATTTTTCCTGTTCCGTCTGTATTCCTTAACTATATGCCACGCTTGATCTGGCTAGGGCGTCCCACTTTTTCCGCACTGGGCAGTGCATATCGAAGTTATTATGGTTGATCTTTGCGCATTTGGCTTGCAGAAAGTTTCTTTACGATGGCTCCTCGCCTGCCTGCAAGCTGGGGCATGTGCTGCGCATGTGGGGACCGGAGCAGTGGCTGTGCACAGTTTCTGTGCACCACTTCTTCCGGTGTCCGAAGGCCAAGCAACGAGAGCACTGCACCAGTGGGGACAGATCGAAGACTGGAACCCTTTGGAGATCCACATATACTTTTCCTGCAGAAGTTAGCGCCTGCCAAACTTGCGGTGAGACTTCCAGTACTACATGGTTCTCCATCGGGTTCCTGTGCCTGACTTTCATTCTGTAATTTTCGTCTGCTATGTCGTTAAAAAGTTCCTCGTTTTGTCCGTCTATTGATTGTATTATCTGCTTGTCCGTGATACTAGTTAATACGTTTCGTAATATTACAAGTGGGTCCTTGTTTTCTTTTATCTCTACTTTAAAGTTCTCCCTTTCTAGTTTTTCCTTTATTATGTCTATTTCCTCTTTCTTCTCACAACCCAGAAGCACCCTCTGGTCCTTGACCTTTCTTAACTTTGTAATATGTAGTCGGTTTCTCGTTGCGTCCAAAGTGTCTCTGATTTTTGACATAACATCTTCGCTGGTGTCGATACTGTCATCACTACCTATAATAAGGCAGTGTGTTTTTGTCACGTTTTGTGTTGCTGCTTCAGCGTATGTCTTCTTAGGTGTTTTTTGTTCGTTCTTTTCTGCTTTTGTGGTTGTGGTTATTTGCGTCTTTTCTTTTATTTCTTCCTTTAGTGTTGCCAAATCCTGCTGTGTTTTTTCATTTATTGAATTTTGACTTCTTCCGAAAGTTTTTCCACATTTGAGCTTAGGTCTTCAATGTATTTGGGTGCTTCAGTTGTTGGCGTTTTTCTCGCAAGGATGATCTCTAAATTGTTTTTAACTGACAACCTAGACTCATTTTGGAGATCAACTATTTCATAGAGTCTATGTAATGCATTAAGTACTGAGTCCTTTATCGTGGTTTTTATGTTGCCAGATTGGTCCATTTGCTGCCTTCAACCTTTAGGATAGTTTTTGCCTCCTCTTTTAAGTTCTCCACTTCAGGTTCTGGTGGGTTAGGCTTTGTTGTGCTGCCACTCTTCCTTGCGTTAGAGGATTTCGCTATTTGTTTTGACATTTTGTCGGGAATCCGGCTCCTCGTCAATAGTCAAATTATAGTTATTAGATAAACGAGTGTAAAGTGCTCGTTTATCTGTCTATGTACTTAAAATTAAATTAAACTAAGTGTTTCCAAATTGGAAAGTTATCTTAAGACTAGTACTATTTTATATTTTTTAATATTAATTGGACCAGAGTATATTTACAAAAAATTTTACAAGGGGGGGAGGTAGGGAGGGGGGGTAGGTTGAGTCTGTTGTCTGTATGTTGTAGGTAACGTCGAGCCCTTTCAAAAGAGCCCAAACTCGAGGTCAAAAGCTTGATTTTTCAAGGAGTTGGGCAAGTTTTTGTGTTTTCGGGGTTTTACGGGGCTGTTTTTAAACCTTTTGGGGATTTTAATTTTGATTGTAGGTTTTTGTCTGTTTGTCTATAATATATATTTTTTATGCCGAAATCGTAGGAGTGTGATTTTATTTAGAGGGGTTTTTTGGGTTTTTAAGTAATTTAGGGGGTCTTTAAAATTTTTATTCTAAATGCTTCAGATGCGGTTTTTCAGCACCTATCACCTGACCCCTATTTCATCCAAATCGGTCAAGTAGTTACGGAGATATTTGGGTTTAAAGTAGAGGAGGGGGGGGGGGGGTGAAGGGCGCGCGGAGGGTTGGGGGGAGGTCTCGTGGGCTACCTGTGGGGTGTTTGGGGGTGTTGGGGGTGTTTCGGGGGGTGGGGAGTGTTGGAGGTAATGAAGGTCCCAGGACTGTAAGTCAATTGGGGATAAAGTTATGGAGGTTTAAACTTTCTATGAAAACTTAGAATTTGGAAAAATGGTAAAGATATTTACAAGTATTAATGAAGTTAACAGGTATTGTTTGGCGGTTAACAGAATTAATGGGCGGAACTGTGAAAGAAGAAATGTGATGGAACTTTACAGTACTTTACGGAACTTAATGGAACTTTTCAAATTTGCTTGGGGTGCACTGGGGGGTTGGGGGCTGGGGGTCTGGGGGTCCTGGGGGTATGGGAGAGGAACGGTGCCTAGTAACTATTGAGCGCTGTTGTCAAGTGAGGATGTCTCTATAGTTCAGTGGTGGTGTATGTCGATAGGTGTATGTTCGATTTTGATTTTTATTTTTTTTGAAAGGGTGTTACTAGGGGTAGGCGAGTGGTGCGGGGGATGGGGTGAGGGGTGAGGGGTAGGGGTGAGGGGGGGGGGATGAGAGGTGAGGGGATTGGGTGCGGGGTAGGGGGGGGGGGTGTACACGAGTGCTTAACTGCTTAGTAACAATATAAAAATTTTCTAAGTTCTGTTCGCTATGGTTCAGTGGTGCTGTCACTATACTAGCAGGTTCGATTTTAATTAATGTACCGGTTCGCGAAGTCCACCCTATGTACGGCGGCAAAACTAAAGCGCCATTCGACATGGTGCTGGTGATCCTCGACCTCTCGCCGGAGGGGAAGAAGATCTATAGTTTAAAGTCGGTCTGCCATGACATAAGTACCTAATAGCACCACTATTCAGCCGGGTCGAACATTATTCAGCCAAAAAAAAAGAATAATTTAAAAAACCTAGATATTTTATATATCTATAAAAATAAATAAAATTGGAGCGACTGTTTGTTTGTAAGGTTTGTTTTTATATCATCCCTTTTTTTTTTCACTTTAAATGCACACGAAATTATTTTTACGGTACGAAATATATTATTAATTTTCGTATGTCTGTCTGTCTATCCGTTTATTTCGGCTCACCTCCGAAACGGCTGGACCGATTTTGACGGGACTTTCATTGGCAGATAGCCGATGTTAGAAGGAGTAAATTAGGCTATATATATAATTAAAACATACTAGTCTATAATATAATTTTCATTCATTCATACGTACATACATAGTACATACATGCGAATTATATATTATGTAAATATTAAATAAATCTATACGGAGGCCGAATCTATAGAATTTTAATTTTTGTTTTGTTTGTCTGATAAATCTGTACTAAACTTTAAAACGTAACGGTGCGAGGGGGAGGGGCGCGGCAGTGCCGATCTGGCGTGCCCCCCCCCCGTTCCTCCCTCCGCCTCGTATAAAACTCGAGGCGCTCCTATTGGTCCGAATCATAAGTAAGCTGGTGCGCGTTTCGGCCGTTTGCGCGTCGATACGAGCGTATACTACTCACTGAGCGCCGGCGGACAGACAAGTGGCCTCTTGCGCGCCGATCCGAGCGGACGTGTGTATGCCCGCTGCCAGGATTTCCGTTACGTGCGTGTCCGAGTGTTCGAGGGCGATTGTTGCTGCCCGCTGCCTCCGGCGTTGCAGTTTATCCGAAGAAGGATCAGGTTTGACACCTGTAAGGTAAGTGGAGTGAATTCATACTCACCCTACGCCCCTCACCAAGAGGCGAGGACTTAGGTTCCGCCACTCACCCCCCCCCCCCCCCTCCCCTGCCCCTGCCGGCAAGGGGGACGATAGGAAGTGTTAGTTGTAAGGTGCTAGATATTAAGTTTAGCTCGCGAGTGGGGGTCCAGTGAAGATGGACCCCAAAAACGTTAGCTCGGAGGCCCTTCTGGCCTTCCTCAGGCAATTTTACCCGGAGGTGTACGCGGTACCCCCGGAGATTAAGACACACGTGGGCTACGCAAATAGCCCAGCATCGCCGAGCGTGGAGGCATCCCCGCGCTCATGTCCGTCGCTCCCCGAGTCGGGCCGAACGTCGCCGGCCCCCTCTGCACCGGCTTCCCCGGTGGAAGCCGAGTCCGCGTCCGAGTCTGGACCCGAGTCCAGCTCGGCCTCCGATGTAGACGACGGGTTCGAGACCGTCGTCTCTAAGAAACGTAAGTCGAAGCGCGCCGGCAAGTCACCGCCCCAGAAGCGCGCGTCATTAGACTCCCCGCCACGCCCCGTTGGCGCCGAAACGGCCGTTCGTGCCAAAACCGTCGTTCGTGCCTATTCCGCCGCGTCACCGATGACGTCATCCGCGTCCGTACCGGTGACGTCATCCGCCCAAGCCGCGCCCGAAGCGCGTAAACCAAAGCCGCCGCCGCCGGTGGTTCTTCAAGACAAGACTGCATGGGACAGCATCTCCGGGTGGATGCTTGCCCATAAGGTCAATTTTACGTCGGCCAAATCGATGCCTCATGGCATCAAAATTCAGTTGGGGTCGCCTTACCGCTCACTTAAGAGCGAAGACGATTAGCTTTCATACTTACGCCTTGGAAGACGAGCGCCGTCTGCGCGTCGTAATCCGGGGCGTACCAAAAGAGATTAGTATAGAGCATGTGGAGAGCGACCCTAAGTCGCAAAACCTGCCGGTCCGCGAAGTGCATAGAATGTACGGCGGCAAGTCAAAAGCGCCATTCGACATGGTGCTTGTTATACTCGACCTCTCGCCGGAGGGGAAGAAGGTTTATAATATAAAGTCGGTCTGCCATCTGACTGGCATCGAAGTAGTGCCGCCGTACGCGCGTGGTCAAATAGGGCAGTGTCATCGCTGCCAACTCTACGGCCACTCGGCCAGGAATTGTTTCGCGCGCCCGAGGTGCGTCAAATGCCTCGACGACCACGCGACAGCCGACTGTCCGCGTAAGGTCCCGGATCCAAACGTGCTGCCCAGCTGCGTGCTGTGCGAGACCCAGGGGCACCCCGCGAATTATCGCGGGTGCTCCCGGGCCCCGCGCAGGCGTACGCATACGCGCAAGGGGGCCAAGAAAGCAAGGGCTTCGAGGCCCTCCCGCCAATCCCAGCAGGCACCCAGGGAGCCCTCAGCACCCCGGGTGTTCGTTCCTGCGCCACCCCCGACCACGAACGTGTGGTTTAAAACCGCCGCTTCTCCCGCGCCACGCCCCGCTGCTCAGGTGGCGAGTCCGTCGCCAGCCCCGAGGCCCGTGCCGCAACCGTCGCATGGCCACCTTGGCATTGTTGACTGCAGCGGAGACATGTAGCTTCATGTTAATCCTGTGGTCGATGAGAACTCCTAGGTTCTTGGCGCTGGGCTTCCAATGAATGGGAGTTGCATTCATCTGCAGCGGCGATGGCAGGCGTCGATCGGGGCCAATGGAGACTGCCTGTGTCTTCTCGACGTTGACTGACAGTCTCCATTTGTCCAACCAGGAGGGCAAAGCGTCGAGGGCCCTCTGCATTTTCACGGCGGCGTGGGTGACGTTGAGGGATGTTGTGATCAGCGCCACGTCGTCCGTGAAGAGAGCGAGATGGGCGCCGGCGGTCATCGGGATGTCGTCAGTGTACAGGTAGTACAGGTGGGGTGACAGCACGCTGCCTTGTAGGACTCCGGCGGAGATGGGCTGCTCGGAGGACATGGAGTCGTCGACCCGGACGCGGAAGGAGCGCCCCCGGAGGTACGACGCCACCAGTTGCACGATGCGCCTGGGTGTGGTGGTAGCCATCAGCTTGCTTAAAAGGCCCTCGTGCCAGACACGGTCGAAGGCCTTTTCGACGTCGAGGAAAGTGGTGATCACCTTCTCTTTCCTGTTTAAGGCTGCAGCGACATGGTGGATGACTCGAGCCACCTGCAGAGTCGTTGAGTGGCCGCTGCGGAATCCGAACTGTTCGGGGCGCGGCTGGAAGTGCGCCTGTAGGTGTGGCAGGAGGAGTCGCTCGAACAGCTTGGACACCGCAGAGAGGAGAGTGATCGGCCTGTAGTTGCCCGGCTGTAGTGGGCTCTTTCCCGGTTTGGGGATCTGGATGATCACACCTTTCTTCCAAGGTGCGGGAAAGTGTCCGGTCCGTAGTATGGTGTTGAAGAGCCGGACCAGCGTGGCGATGGTCTGGCGCGGCAGATGTCGCAGCGCTCCGTTCGTCACGCCGTCCGACCCTGGCGCTTTTCGTGGCTTCAGCCCCGCTATCCCCTTCCGAACCTGGGAGGGTGTGAAGAAGAGTGGAGTTTCTTGAGGAGGAATTGGTGTGCAGAGGGTTCTTGCGACGGCGGCTTCTGTCTCGGCGTGGAAACGTGGGTCTCGGCTAGGATTTGGAGAGAACTGGATTGCCAGGTGTTCGGCGAAAATCTCAGCTCTCTCCGAGGAGTCGTAGCATCGGGAGCCATCGGCGTGAAGCAGGGGTCGAATGGGGGGCTTCTTTTTGGAGAGCTGGCGACATAACCGATAGAGAGATGTCATGTCGTCAGCAGCTTCCTCCAGGTGCCTGTCCCAGCTGTCTGCTGAGGCGTCATCCAGGACACGTTTGATCTGGTCGACGAGTTGGTTCAACCGTGTTCTGGTGATTGGATCCCCGGTAGTCTGCCAGCGTTTCCGCGTTCTCCTCTTCTCCTCGAGAAGGCGGCGCAATCCTGGTGGTGGTGGTGGAAGTCGTCTCGTCTGATTGGCAGGGATGGTGGCTTCCTCAACTGCTTCGGTAATAGCCTTGGACAGTTTGGAGGCCAGGGCGTTGATGTCTTCGGGTCCCTCAAGGGGCTCGATCCTTGAGGGAGAGTTGCGAGCCATCAGGTTGGAGAACAGCTCCCAGTCTGTACGTCCTCTAGTTGGCGGTGACCCCACTCTTTGGGGGGTTAGGGGGATGGTTGCAAGCACGGGCATGTGGTCAGATCCATGGGCATCGGGGATCACCTCAAGCGTCAATTGGGGCAACCCCCGGTGCACAGCGAAGTCGATGGTGTCTGGAGAGGAGCTGGTCGTCCAGGGGTAATGGGTTGGTATCTCTGGACCGGTGGTAAGGTAGTGATGTCTTTCGGAGTCTGCGAAGAAGCGCCTGCCGTTGGAGCAGGTGATGGCGGCGTTCCATGCTGGGTGCTTTGCGTTCCAGTCTCCTGCCAGCAGTGTGGGAACGGAGGCATCTAGCAATGATCGTACTTCTGAAAGGTTGATTGGGCTGCCGGGAGGTCGGTAAATAGCATAAGCTTGGAAAAGCGTCCCATGCATGCTTATCTCAATCCCGAGGGCTTGGAGGAGAGGCGAGTTTAAACAGTTGGATAGCTCTCTATGTGGAATCCCTCTTTTCACCAGCACTAGGAGACCTCTGCGACGGATGACGCCTGCTGTGTAGTCCTGTCTGTAGAGGTGGTATCCGGGGAAAGATATGGCGTCGGACGGGCCCAGGTGCGTCTCGTTTATTAAGGCTACATCAATGCGTTGTTCCCGTAATGTCCACCTCAGAAGGGTGGTCTTGGGGCGCAGTCCATTGGCGTTCCAGAACAATATCCTCGCCTCATCCATGGCGGAGCAAGGACACCATTCCGTTGAGGACCACTGTTGTGGGGTCCCCTCCAGTCTGCAGCGCGACGAGAACATCCTTGAGAATTTCTATCGCGGCTTGCAGGGTGGCGTTCGGGTGCGAGACTTGAGTAGGTTGCTGGGTCCGCTGTACAGCTGGCAACTGTGCGATAACTGGAGCAGGGGTTTCCAAGGGGGTTGCAGCGGCTATTGTAGCCGCGGGGGCTGCAGGTGTAATGGCTGGTGCTGGAGCTACTGGTGCTGGGATTGCTTGGGTGGTGGCAGCGTCTGTAACCTGGGTGCCACCCTTCTTCTTCCCGCGCTTTCTCCTCTTCTTCCTAGGCGCGGCTGAAGATCCCTTGGGTGTCGGGTCGTTGGCTGGTGCCATTAGTGAGGCACCGTGGTGTTCCAGAGGTGCTGGGTCGGGTGCGGGTGCGGGTGCGGTGGTTGAGGATGCATTTGGCTGTGGGCGTTTGATGTCTCTTGTAGCCGTCACCGTGCCTGCTTTCATGTTCCTCAGCTCCTTCTTGAATTGAGGGCAAGAAGTATTGTTAGCAGGGTGTGGCCCACCGTAGTTAACGCAGGTGGCGGGTTCCTCGAGCGGGCGCGGGCAATCTTTGGCGGCGTGTTCGTCGCCGCACCTCACGCAAGCCATCTGCCTATGGCAGTTATGGCTCGAGTGCCTGAAGGCTTGGCATCGGTGGCACTGTGCCGGGCCTTTCTTGCCTCTCCAGGCCTCGATCTTGATGCCGAGCATGTAAAGGAGCTCCGTTATGTTATAGATATCTGGTGTGAGGTTGGGGGTGTTCTTGAGGATGGCCAAGAAGATACAGCCTGGGCGTCCCTTCCTGGCTCTGATGGATCGGATGTATTCAGGGGTGAAGCCTAGCTCCCTGAGGGCTCCTTCGATCTCCTCTGGTTCGGTGGCGACAGGCAGTCCTCGGATGGCCACCTTGAGACTCCTTTCCGATGGCAGCGAGTAGGAAAACCATGAGATGTTGCCGGTCTTTTCGATTTCGTACAAGTACCGCTGGATTATGCGGTACTCGTCCTCCGTCTGGGGCAGGAAGCGCACACCCTTGCCAAAGGGGCGTGCATTTGGAGCTCGTCCCAGCTTGCCCCTCAGTGTTTTGAAGTGGAGTGCCCAGTTGGGCAGGGACTCCACCACCAAGGGAGGGTAGCGGAGTGCGGGGGGGGGGGGGTGATCGGCTGGGCAGGTGCTGGGGCTGCGGGTGCGGCTGGTGCGGCTGTCCGGGTCACTGGTGGTGCCTGGGAGCGCAAGGCGTCGGCGAACGTCGTCGACGAGGAGGTAGAGGGCTGCGGTTGGGCGGGCAGCGTGCTGTCGCCTGCTTGCTCGGGCCTGCTGCGCAGGCGCGGGTCTCTGGAGGGCTTCAGGGTGTCGGGACAGTGGCGCTTCGTCAGAGCGTCATCTGGAATGCATTTTAATCCAAAACACCCCTATCTTTATTCCCCAAATTACATTGTAAACTTATATGCTACTCAATGAGAACATTTCAAATAACTTATTCTAATTGGCTATACAAAAGTAATAATAATACCGTAAAAAGTTTACATAAGAAAAAAATTTAAAGGGGCGGGGCCTATATTAAATTTACTTAATCGGAGCTAGCCGGAACTGTTCGGTAGAATCACGTTGTCGCTCGGCGGTCGGGACTACGTCGGGCTTGTCCGGGCTCACGTTATCAGCAACACACGTTGTCGCTCGGCGATTGTCGTTGCTCGTACCGATGAGTGTTCGGCAACAGTCGATCTTCGGGGCCTGTCGTTGCTCATCGTTGTCGGCAACAGTCGGTCGTCGGGGCTCTTCGTTGTCGGCAACAGCACTCCCCCCGGCGCAGCGCTGCGAGCGTCCTGCTTCACTAGCACGACGAGCTTCGTGACGGGACGCTTGAAGACGCCGGTCTTTGTTCGGACGTCCGCCACTCGCACGCCGCCATCAGGTCCCTTGTAGATCCGCTCTATGAATCCCATCGGCCATACGTTCCGTGGTAGGGTGTGGTCAACAACGACCACGACGTCTCCCATCTGTAGCTGCTAGATTGATCTCTAGATACGTGGACAGGCTCAAAATTAAACGAAACCTGGGTCCCGGGATCAGATTAGGCCTCGAAATAACATATAAAATATAATTAACGAGATACGTGTTAGTGAAAAGTTTTAAGTGTTCAGTCTGGGGTCTTCTCACAATCCCTGCAGGGGGAGTGGGGAAACGGCATCAGGGCATTGCCCTCTAGCCGTGGTCTCTATCGCCGCCCACGAAAATGGGCGCGTCCCGGGGAGGTCCTTTCTAGGACCGTTTAGGCCTCATGATGGGGTGCGCAATTACCTGGGCGATCAGCCCAGCCGGGTGAGACCCTATTCAGGGAGGCCCGGCTAGGCGATCAGCGACCATTGGTAGTTGCTTCGACTTCTTCGTGGTTAAGAGGTCTCTCGGGAGCGCAAAGCGGTCCGGTGGACGGGCGTGCCAGGGGGCAATGTCCCTGACGTGTTGGTGGTCGGATTCGTCCGCTTTCGTAATCATCCCCCTGCTTAGTCTGCGGACGGAGTCGTCAACGCTCTCGATACGGAGGTCACGCTGTATAGTAGCGTTCCTCACGTACCGAGGAGCGTTGACGATTCTTCTGAGGGCAATCGCTTGCTGTGCTTCTAATCTTTTCTTTTGGGTTTCGGCAGCGAGCACGTACCATGCCGGGGCTGCGTACGTCAAGCGAATTAATAATTCCCAGCTTGGTGCGCAGGGGTAGTGGAGATTTCAGCAGCGGTCGAAGCTGTGCCATGGCCAGTTTGGCGCTGTTGACGGCTGATGTTATTTGCTGCTTCATTGTAAGCCTTCGATCGATGTGGACACCCAGGTATTTAGCACTGGGTGTCCATGGGATGGGTGTCGCGTTCATCTGCAGTGGCTGTGGAACGCGTCGGTTGAGGCCAATGGAGACTGCCTGTGTCTTGCCGACGTTGACCGACAGTCTCCATTTCGCCAGCCAAGGTGGTAGGGCGTCAAGGGCTCTTTGCATCTTCGTGGCGGCGTGGGTGGCAGTGAGGGATGAGGTGACGAGCGCCACGTCGTCCGCGAAGAGTGCAAGTGTTGCGCCGGCGGCTACAGGAATATCATCTGTGTATAGGGCGTACAGGATGGGCGATAAGACACTGCCCTGTGGGACTCCGGCAAGGATGATCTTCTCTGCTGAGAGGCAGTCCTCCACGCGGACGCGGAAAGTTCGTTCCCGTAGGTAGGACGTCACCAGTAGGACGATGCGTCTAGGTGTTGAGGTGTCTATTAGTTTCGCGACAAGGCCTTCATGCCAGACCCTGTCGAAGGCTTTCTCAATATCCAAGAAGGTTGCTACGACTCTTTCCTTTTTGTTGAGTGAGGCGGCGACGCTGTGCAGGACTCTGGCAATTTGGAGTGTGGTTGAGTGGCCACTGCGGAATCCAAACTGCTCGGGGCGTGGCTGGATGTGCTCTTGGAGTAGTGGTAGGAGTAATCTCTCGAACAGTTTGGAAGCCGCAGAGAGTAGTGTGATCGGCCTATAGCCATCTGGTAGCAGCGGGCTCTTCCCTGACTTGGGCAACATAACCACCGTTCCTGTCTTCCAGGGGGCAGGGAAATGCCCCGTTCTCAAAATGGTGTTAAAGAGCCGGACGAGCGTCGCGATGGTTTAGCGCGGGAGATGCCTCAGCGCTCCATTTGTCACTCCGTCCGGTCCCGGGGCCTTTCTTGGCTTCAATTTGGTGATAGCCTTCCTCACCTGAGAGGGTGTTATGAAGGTTGGCGTCTCATCTGTTGGCGGTGGAGTGCAGAGGAAACTACCAACCCTCCTCTCGGTTTCCATGTGGAATGCGCGGTCCTGGCTGTCGTTCGGAGAGAACTGAGTGGCCAGATGGTCGGCAAAAATCTCAGCTCTCTCCGAGGGAGCGTATCTTGTGGTGCCGTCCTTGTGCTTGAGTGGTCTCACGGGCTGCTTGTTGTTGGTCAAGTGTCGACACAGGTGGTGAAGGGACGTAAGGTCGTCGGCGGCGTTCTCCAGCCTCTCGTCCCACTCTCTTGCTGTGGTCTCGTCTAGGACTCGTCTGATGTCCTCAATGAGTTTGTTCAGGCGAGTCCTAGTTCTGGGGTCTCTCGTAACTTGCCACTGCCTTCTCGTCTTCCGCTTGTCCTCCAACAAGCGGCGCAGTTCGGGTGGTGGTGGTGGTAGGCGTCTTTGGGTTGTATGGTTGGAGGTAGCTAGCGACATCGCGTTCGTTATGGCTTCTGACAGCCTTTTAGCCATCCTATCAATGTCCTCCGGCCCCTCCAGGGGCTCAGTCCTGGAGGGGGAGTTCTGAGACATATGGCTGGTGAATATGTCCCAGTCAATTCTGCCATTGGTTCGAGGAGACTTGGACTTGAGGGGTGTGGCTGCAATGGTGGCAAGCACAGGCTGGTGGTCCAATTGGTGGTCTTCTGGTAGCACCTCCAGAGTTATGTGAGGGATTCCACGGTGGATTGCAAAGTCCAGTACGTCCGGCATATGGTGTGGCGTCCATGGGTAGTGAGTTGGTGTCTCAGGTCCAGTTATATCGTATCCGTACTTCTCCGCGTCTGCGAGAAGTCGTCTGCCGTCTGGGCAGGTGGTGGCCGCGTTCCAAGCTGGGCTCTTTGCATTCCAGTCCCCAGCCGCCAGCGATGGAATGGTGTCGTTGAGCAGTGATCTGACTTCGCTGAGGTTGATGTTATTGGACTTGGGAGGGCGGTAGACAGCGTGGATGCGGATCGGAGCGCTGTTTGCGCTCAGTTCCACCCCGAGGGCCTGCAGCGATGGAGAGTTTAAGCCGGGAAGTTCCCTATGGGTGAGCCCCCACCTTACCAGCACCAGCAGACCTCTACAGCGAACGGTGCTAGCTGTGTAGTCCTGCCGGTATTGGTGGTACCCAGGGAAGTTGATGGAGTCGGGTGGTCCCAGGTGAGTCTCGTTGATGAGTGCTACGTCCACACGTTGCTCTCTTAACGTCCATCTCAACAGCGTCCTCTTGGATGACAGGCCGCAGGCGTTCCAGAATAGTACCCTCAGTTCAGCCATGGCGAATCAGTGATACCATTCCGTTTAACACCACAGATGTTGGGTCTCCTCCTGTCTGTAGTGCGACGAGAACATCCTTTAGGATCTCAATCGCCGCTTGCAGGGTGGTGTTTGTTACGGGCTTCGGTGGAATTTGGGGTATCTGGGAGGTCGAGGGTCTGGTGGCTTCCTGGGTCGTCGGCTGTTGTGCTGAGACTGCGGCCGGCGTGTTTGCGGTCTCGAGACTTTGTGCGACTGGTGCGGTAGTCTGGGGCTGGTTCTTCTTTTTGCCGCGCTTCCTGCGCTTTGTCTTCGTGGTAGCTGGTGCGGTTCCCCTGGGCGTCGGGTCATTGGCTGGTGCCATTAGTGAGGCACCATGGTGTTCCAATGGTGCTGGGTCAGATGGAGGTGCGGGTGCGGTGACTGAGGATGCATTGGGTTTGGTGTTTCTTGTTGCCGCCACCGTGCTTGCTTTCTTGTTCCTCATCTCTTTTGTAAATTGGGGGCAAGAAGTGTAATTTGCAGGATGTGGTCCACCGCAGTTTACGCAGGTGGGGGGTTCTTCGAGCGGGCGCGGGCAGTCTTTGGCGGTGTGCTCTCCGCCGCATTTCACGCAAGCCATCTGCCTATGGCAGTTATGGCTCGAGTGCCTGAAGGCCTGGCATCGGTGACATTGCGCGGGTCCTTTCTTTCCCTTCCAGGCCTCTATTACGACGCCTGGCATGTAGAGGAGCTCTGTAATGTTGTAAATTCTGAGCGTCGTGTCTGGGGTGTTGGTAAGAATAGCCAGGAAGATGCAGCCTGGCCTTCCCTTCCTGGCACGTATGGCTCTGACGTACTCAGGCCTGAAGCCGAGCTCGGACAGGGTGTTCGTGATGTCTTCAGGTTCAGTAGTGACCGGTAGCCCTCTTATCGCTACCTTTAAGCTGCGCTCAGAAGGCAATGAGTAAGAGAACCAGGATATCCTTTCAGTCTTCTCCAGCTCCCCCAGGTAGCGCTGGATGGTCCTATATTCCTGGTCGGATGCAGGCGTGAAGCGCACGCCCTTGCCGAAGGGGCGCGCGTTTGGTGTGTGTCCTAGCTTGATTCTTAGGGCTTTGAAATGGGTTGCCCAGTTTGGTAGTGTTTCCACCACCAAAGGAGGGTAACGAGGGGCCGGGGGGGCGGTCGTTTGTGCAGATGCTGGGTCCGCAGTCTTGGTTGCAGAGGCGGCACGGGACACTGGAGGCGTTTGGGTGCGCAGGGCTTCGGCAAACGTGGTTGCTGAGGAGGTGGAAGGCTGCGAAGATGGTGTGCTTCCATCTGCTTGCTCACTTCGGTTTCGCAGTCGCGGATCCCTCGTGGGCAGTCTGGGGAAGTCAGTCGTCTCGGGGCAGTGGCGCTTGGTTTGAGCTTCATCTTCCTCGGGCGTGCGCTGGCGTCTTTGTGGTGTAATCGGAGCGTCAGTACTCGTCGGGGCCTGCGCGCGCTCGAGCGCCCGCATCCTGTCGTTCAGGAACACCGATATGTGCTCCATGAGCGAGGACGATAGGCAGCCCTTGCGCTGCAACGCGGCGACGACCAGTAAATCTTGATTCAACTGCGTCTGCGGCGACATCGTCGCTTCTGCGTCGGGTCTTGCTGGCGCGGAAGGGGAGCGCTTTTGGGTCACTGTCCTGTCCCTAGGGCGCGAGGCCCTCGTCAGGGTGTCTTCCATCTGCTCTCCAGGGGGGGTGTGGTGAGGCGCCGGTGTGTCCGGCCCGTGTTCCGTCGCAGTCTGCGCAAGAATATTGCGCGACACGGCGGAGCGAGGGGCGCGGGCGTCACACGGCCCGGTCTGGACGGGCTGCGGCTGTTGGTGTTGCACCGGTGAGGGGGAAGGGCGAGGGGAGGGGGAGGGGTTGGGGACGGGGCCATGGATATGGGCGACAGAAGGGGAGGGGTTGGGGGGAGGGGGGGGGGGTGCATGGGAGGCGGTGGGAGCGGGCGCGGTTGTCGGGCGGCGCGGAGGTAATGTCCCGCGATGGCTCGATCGGCTGCGTGACCTCTCCCTTGGCGGCTTCGAATCTTGCCTACTACTCATTTCGATGGGTGTGGATGCGTTGCTGGGCGGCTGCCGTCGCGACCCACACGACCATCTATGGTCGGGCTTCTTCGGGGGTGAAGGGGTCTTCCCCTCTTCGCATTGATGCGCGGCCGGATTCCACCGAATTTATAAATTAAATTCGGTAGGAATTCCGTGAAGTGCTTGGGTTGGGTCCGTGCGATGCTTGAGATGTTAACTCGTTGGCAGTCGGGCGAATCCTTTTAAGTGTTCGTACGAGAAAATGTCTAGCGACATCGCGGCTCTCCTTACGGTATTGCTCGTACCCTTACTGCCACTAGCGACATCTACGCCGGCGCGTACACGTATATATCCACGTACTTACTCGCTAACTCGTCGCTATCACTACTCGTTCAGTGTTCTCTCGTGCTCAGCTGTTAGTAGTAGTAATTAGTTTTGGGTGTTTGTGTGTTTGTGAGTTTCGTGAACGATTATAATAATAAACAGAAGAAGAAAAATGGCCGATACCGCAGTCGCATCCGAAGCCCCCGCCCCGGCGACGCCCGCGAAGAAACCGAAGGCGTCCGCGGCGGCCGCAGGCGGCGCCGCCGCCAAGAAGCCGAAGGCGAAGCCGACGCACCCGAAGACCTCCGAGATGGTGAACAGCGCCATCAAAGAGCTGAAGGAGCGCAGCGGATCCTCCCTGCAAGCGATCAAAAAATATATAGCCGCTCAGTACAAGGTGGACGCGGAGAAACTTGCGCCGTTCATAAGAAAGTATCTGAAGAGCGCCGTCGAATCCGGCGCCCTCATACAGACCAAAGGTAAGGGAGCCTCGGGTAGTTTCAAACTGGAGTCCAAATCCTCCGCGTCCAAGAGCAAACAGTCGGCCGCCGGCGGTAAGGCATCGTCCGCCTCGGCGGCGGGCGGCGCCGCTTCCGGTGCTAAATCTAAGAAGGCGTCCGCCGCGTCGGCCGGCGCCGCCGGAAGGGGCGGCAAGAAGGCGGCCGCCGGCGCGTCCGCCGCCTCGCCGTCGAAGGCTAAACCGAAGGCGACCATAAAGGACAAGAAGGCGGCCGCGGCGAAGAAGAAGCCGGCCGCCGCCTCCGCGGCGGCCAAGAAGGCGGCGGCCGCCGCTTCCGCGTCCGCGGCGTCCTCCAAGGCGAAGGGAGGAGCCGCATCCAAGGCGAAGAAGACCGCCAAGCCGCCGACCAAGAAACCGAAAGCCCCCAAACCGAAGAAGGCCGCCGCCGCCGCGACGCCCAGATCGAAGCCCGCCGCCAAGAAAGCCGCCGCAGCTTCGAAGAAGTAATGCATCGTCGCATCTCGCACACGCTTCGTAAAATCTGCTGCGTGCCATCTCTCGCGACACAAGACACCGCGACGTCTCAACAACGCCGCCGCCGCCGCCGCCATCTGGTCGTCGGACGGTTCGGTGGTCCGGTGGTCGTCGGGAGCGTCGGAATGCAGTGTGCATAACAGCACAACAAAAAGCCCTTTTCAGGGCTAACAAAAGTTTCTGAGAGCATTATATATATTTTTTGTATAATAATAAAGTTTCAAACGATGAGACGTCACAAAAGAAAAAAAAAAAAAAAACAAACCTTCTTACCTATCGCGCGCGCGCGCACACACACCCACAATAATAAACTTTTATTCATAATAAGACATTCACAGACACATTCTTTCCTTCCTTCCTTCCTTCCTTCCTTCCTTCATCCATCACACACACCACACACCACAAGAAACAAACAACGACAAAGAAACTACATTTAAAGTAATATAGCCAGGTTTGTCGATTCCTTTTCACAAATTAAATTATTAAAGTTTTAATAACTTGTCAGACAGCGTCACAATTAAAATTTAATATTATAATGGTAACGTATTAAATGTACTTAATAAATATGAGCCGATTCAAAAAAAAAAAAAAAAAAAAAAAAAAAAAAAAAAAAAGAAAACCGAAAGCGTGAAAGGAGATCGATACATGCAAAATAAAAATTATGTATGTACTTTCGTCCCTGGGTATATATATATATATATAAAAGATAACGGACAGAGTCACTTTTTCGCATTTATAATATTAGTATGGATTATTTAAGTTCCCATTGGTAAACAAACCGAGTTGTGTAGAGAGAAAAAATAAGAAACGTTCGGCACCCGTCGACACTCATCGCCTGCTCTCGATCAATCGCTTGCTCGCTCGCGTCCCCACCTACTGTCGATGCTCGCGTCGTAGTCACTATTTAAATGCTTGAACGGGAAAATTCGTATCGCATAACGTGCAGAACTACGCTATACGATAGCTGTGTATTCTTACGTCTTCAACTTTTCGAAACTACACATATCCTATAATCATGTCTGGACGCGGCAAAGGTGGCAAAGTGAAGGGAAAGGCAAAGTCTCGTTCGAACCGTGCCGGACTCCAGTTCCCCGTGGGACGTATCCACAGGCTGTTGAGGAAGGGAAATTACGCCGAGCGCGTCGGTGCCGGCGCACCGGTGTACCTTGCGGCCGTCATGGAGTATCTGGCCGCCGAAGTCCTCGAGTTGGCCGGTAACGCGGCGCGTGACAACAAGAAGACCAGAATCATCCCTAGACATCTCCAGCTGGCGATACGCAACGACGAGGAGCTGAACAAGCTACTCTCCGGCGTGACCATCGCACAGGGCGGTGTCCTGCCTAACATTCAGGCGGTCCTCCTCCCCAAGAAGACCGAGAAGAAAGCCTAAGAAGAGCCTCCTCTCCTCGGTGTTGCGTGACTATGGTGCGATAATAGTGTGGTGTCTCGTGTGTATGTGTGCGCAAGTGTTCCACCTCCTACCACCTCGGTGTGTACGCGTAACTCCTAGTCCTAGAGGATGGATAAACGACGGACACCACGACGAGTTCACCCCCTGTCGCAGCATATCATCATACCGTATTCGTACGCGAATCATCGCACTACGAAAATTAAAAAGGCCCTTTTCAGGGCCACAAAATATTTCTATAAATTACGAACGACGCCAGTTTCATTAAGCACGACGTCTATCTCAATAAATATTCTTAAATACAGCAGTATTAACTTTCGACTCTCACATTACATAGGTAGGTAGGTACGTACACGTACATACACGATATTATAATAAAAAGACTGACAGTTTCGATTCGAAAACGATTATAGTATATGCGTAGTAAATAATTTATTATAATACTATTAATCAATAAAAAATAAACAAAAAGATAAATAATCACGAGAGAGAGAGAGAGACAAATCACTATAAACATCATTCTAACTAGATAATAGATATTCCACACATAAATTATTAGAAATATACTAATTCTAAATATAATTTTTTTTAAATACGTACATTTAATGAAAACTTATGGGGAAAAATCCAAAATTTACCGCAGAGAAGGCAAAACTTTCACTCACATCACGCACATGAACTCCATTTTAAGAACTAATTTGACAACTAATTGGCGGGAAAAATGGCTTGGGTTTTTAGTTCTTTTTTTTTATTTCTTTTTGACATAAGTACCTAATAGCACCACTATTCAGCCGGGTCGAACATTATTCAGCCAAAAAATAAAATAAAAAATAAATGAATAATTTAAAAAACCTACATATTTTATATATCTATAAAAATAAATAAAATTGGAGCGACTGTTTGTTTGTAAGGTTTGTTTTTATATCAGCCCTTTTTTTTTTTTTTTTTTTTTTTTTTCACTTTAAATGCACACGAAATTATTTTTACGGTACTTATACGAAATATATATATTATTAATTTTCGTTTGTCTGTCTGTCCGTTTATTTCGGCTCACCTCGAAACGGCTGGACCGATTTTGACGGGACTTTCACTGGCAGATAGCCGATGTTATAAGGAGTAAATTAGGCTATTTTAATTATATATATATATATATATATATATATATATATATATATATATATAATTAAAACATACTAGTCTTTAATATATATTTATTTCATTCATTCATACGTACATACATACGAATTATATATTATGTAAATATTAAACAAATCTATACGGAGGCCGAATCTATAGATTTTTAATTTTTGTTTTGTTTGTCTGATAAATCTGTACTAAACTTTAAAACGTAACGGTGCGAGGGGAAGGGGCGCGGCAGTGACGATCTGACGGGCCCCCCCCCCCCCCTCCCTTCGTTCCTCCCTCCGCCTCGTATAAAACTCGAGGCGCTCCTATTGGTCCGAATCATAAGTAAGCTGGTGCGCGTTTCGACCGTTTGCGCGTCGATACGAGCGTATACTACTCACTGAGCGCCGGCGGACAGACAACATTTCAGTTCGCACCATCGAACCGAACGTACTCAACTCAACTACAATGCCACCCAAGACTAGCGGAAAGGCAGCGAAGAAGTCGGGCAAGGCCCAAAAGAACATCTCCAAGTCCGATAAGAAAAAGAAGAAGCACAAGAGGAAGGAGAGCTACGCCATCTACATCTACAAAGTGCTCAAGCAGGTCCATCCGGACACCGGTATCTCCAGTAAGGCGATGTCGATCATGAATTCGTTCGTGAACGACATCTTCGAGCGCATCGCCGCCGAAGCGTCCCGCCTGGCCCACTACAACAAGAGGTCCACGATCACGTCCAGGGAGGTGCAGACCTCCGTGAGGCTCCTGCTCCCCGGCGAGTTGGCGAAGCACGCGGTCAGCGAAGGCACCAAGGCCGTCACCAAATACACCAGCTCGAAGTAAACGGTCGTCGTGTCGCCCTCATTGTGTTTGTTGTGTGTCCGCGACCATATCGCGAGTTCACACACGCACAAAAAAAAAAAAGGCCCTTTTCAGGGCCACAAAACGATTCGTATTGTATACAGTTTCACGAACGCGTCTCTGCCTCATTATAAATGGGCACATAATATAATAATATTATTATTTTAGTTCAATTATCAAATTGATTATTATAATGATCATGATGATGATGATCATCATTTGATACCTATTAATGCTAAACAATATAAGATTATAAAAATAATTTAGTAATCAGTTAATCGCGCCGTTCGCGCGTCCAAATGACACACACACCATAAGATACCATAATAATATTGTTTATTATCAAATCTCCTCAATCAAGCGACTCTTTCGATTGTCTTCTTTCTCTCTCTCTCTTTCTTTCATTTTTACATGAGAAATTTATTTATATTCATATAATATATAAAAGGTTAAATTTATCAATTCAATATTTATACATACATACATCGCTTTCGTGTCTGTGTCAAAAAGAAAATAAAAAAAAAAAAAAAAAAAAAAAAAAAAAAAACATTATATGTTACATATCTAATAAACGAGCGTCATGTATGTATGTAAGTAATGAACACAATGGCACACGACACTAGCACCGGAGGACGTTCTCTACGTATGTATCATCTCGACGATCCGATTATTATTATTATGATGATGATCATCATGATGATGATGATGACGATGATGATATTATACTCGTCGACGACACTATCTATCTGTGTATGTATTTTGAGCTATGATCTTCCTCTCGTTCATATCAATCGACTACACAACACCACACCACACCACACGAGAGCCCCCTACCGGGGGACCGAACCGGGACCGTCCGCCCGCGCCCGACTGCCCGACTCCCGACTCCCGCCGACCGGTGTACCTACCTACATATTTTCTTAAGTAAATCTCCTAATTTTAATTTTTACTACAATTACATTACACTTATGTACATAATATCTACCTGCGGCCTACGCGACGCATCGCAATAACAGTTCGCCGTCCGTCGTCGTTGTTTCGTGATCGTGAGTCGTGACATTTCGGAATTTTTAGCGCCCGAGAGAACGAGACGGAGATATAGAGCTCTATAAAGAGGGCGACTCTGCATGCTGTATAACTATTCGTACCCCGACCGTCGAGACGAGCGAAGTGCGTATCCCGTAAACTACTTAACTAACTGATTTTAAGTGTGTGCGTGTGTGTGTTTGTCGTCGTCGTTGTCGTTACAACAAGCTAGTGGAGAGATGGCCCGTACCAAGCAGACTGCCCGTAAATCTACCGGTGGCAAGGCGCCCCGTAAACAGCTCGCGACTAAGGCCGCCCGCAAGAGCGCACCGGCCACCGGCGGAGTCAAGAAGCCGCACAGATACAGGCCCGGAACGGTCGCCCTCCGTGAGATCCGTCGCTACCAGAAGAGCACCGAGCTCCTCATCCGTAAGTTGCCGTTCCAGCGTCTGGTTCGTGAGATCGCCCAAGACTTCAAGACCGACTTGCGTTTCCAGAGCTCCGCCGTGATGGCCCTCCAGGAGGCCAGCGAGGCCTATCTGGTCAGTCTGTTCGAGGACACCAACCTGTGCGCGATCCACGCCAAGCGTGTCACCATTATGCCCAAGGACATCCAGCTGGCTCGCAGGATCCGCGGAGAACGCGCATAAGCAAAAAACTCTCAACGCGATAATAATAATACACATCCCACTGTACGCGAATGTGACACGACACTATTCCCTGTCGTCCTCTGTCCGTTCGTTCGTTCGGTGAATTGTTGTTGTTATTATTGTATAAAAAGGCCCTTTTCAGGGCCACATATTTGTCTAATATTTGAATTTGGTTTCATACTTGTACACAGAGTTCGTCTTAATTATATAATATTTTATAAATAAATACATACACGAATACATATTATTATGTGCAATAGAACAGAATATTGTTCAACATTATAAACGAACACGAGAACCACACGTCACTGGTGGTGGTGGTCGTGTACTCTCTACTAATCTATAGACTATATTATACTTTATGCAATTCGGTTCGCACCGATGGATCAATAATTATTATAATAATAACGTTACGTTGTGTGGGTATATATATATATATATATATATATATATATTATAATACGAGTAATTAATGAATATGACAACAATTCATTCATTCATTAAACGGACGGATTATGTGTGTGTTCGTCGCATATACATACACACGCTACTAATTATGATAGCGATCAAAATGAATTATTGATGGTATGTATAAGAATTAATATAAAAGTAATATTTTACGCAACATATAATATTATGTACATACAAAGAAACATATTTACTATATTATAGATAAAATATGAATACATAGTACGATAAATGTGTGTCATACATTCAATCGAATATTAATTAATATTATATTTTGTTATGTGTAGTGATGTGAAGGTATTAGTGTACGCGGAATTATTATTATCATTATTATTAAAATATTTTGAAATATATACTGTTAACGTGAACAACAAGAGCATTTGCATCCCCCCCTCGTCCCCCCCAAAGCGCTATATCGACGGACTTTGCCGAACTTTGACGACGTAGAGTCGTATCGCGAACACGGTGCGATAGTATAAAAAGGGGACGTTACACCGCTTCGAAATTCACAAGTGCTACGTGTTCTGCTCCGTTCGGACGTATCTACGGCTGTCGCTGTGCGTGTGTGTGGATATATATATATTATAACCGACTATTAACTTAAGTTACTCAAGATGACCGGTCGCGGTAAAGGTGGAAAGGGATTGGGAAAAGGTGGAGCCAAGCGTCACAGGAAGGTACTCCGTGACAACATCCAGGGTATCACGAAGCCCGCTATCCGTCGTCTGGCGCGCAGAGGCGGCGTGAAACGTATATCCGGTCTGATATACGAGGAGACCCGCGGTGTGCTCAAAGTGTTCCTCGAGAACGTGATCCGCGACGCCGTCACCTACACGGAGCACGCCAAGAGGAAGACCGTCACCGCGATGGACGTTGTCTACGCGCTGAAGCGTCAGGGCCGCACTCTGTACGGTTTCGGCGGTTAAGCGCGAGTGGTCTCGACAGCGGCGGGCGGGGGTCACCACCAACGAACAGCCCCCCCAACCGGTCGTCGCTCGACGCTCTACAATTTTAAAAAAGGCCCTTTTCAGGGCCGCATAAGTTTCTATTTGTCACCTTACGTACTACCGTTTCTTACGTTGCATTGAACGTCTCTCGCTTTCACATTAATTATGATCATTCGCCATAAATATTCATTGTACAAAGAAATACTCAAACAGAACACACACACACACACACACACACACACACACACACACACACACACACACACACGCTTTATAAGTAATCCCCAAGATTCATCGAAACAATTACAAACAACAGATGACGTGTGCGTAGTGAGAGCAGATCGGATGGACGGAGATATAATTATTTATTTATTTATTTTTCATTAATACTGTGTAAAATAAAACGATATTACCAACTGTACATATATACCTGCATTATATTCCTCGCATTTCCCTCACGCACAGAGACTTTCGTTGTCGTAAGACACCAGTTGGGGAGATAGACGAACGACGCACGCAAGCACGCAGCATGCGGAGGGGAGGATATCTTCGATGAAAAAATAATAATAATAACAATTAGTAAGCTCATAATAATATAATATTATGCTTATATTATGGACAAATTATTTTACTGTAAATAAGTAAAGAGCTGACGGACGGATGGGATGGGATGGGATCGGATCGGATCGGATCGGATCGATGGATGGAGAGATTATTATAATCAACGTCATTGTCTATCATATGTTTCATTACGGTTCTTGTTCGATTTATTATATAGGTAATAATATGAACTCTAAAGTATATAATATAACATGCTACTGTGTCTCGATTCGTTCGTCATCCGTTTATTCATTGCGTACTACGATACGTATTACGATTGAATAATGTGTGTAATTTTACAAACACACGTATACGATCATAATATATGAGACTACATAGATACAGCGACGACCGCGTATACATTAAAAATTTATTAATTCATAATAATAATAATTTTAAAAATATAATAAAACATACACACGATACACACCCGACACAGTCTACTGTTACTAGTCAGTACTCGAGCCCCGCGTTTTAGCACTTCGCGATGCGGCGAAGCGAGTGCGTAGTAACGCCCTCCGTTCGGTTTCTTCTTTTCGGATACGTAGATTTCACGTAGACGCCGTAGGTCGATCTATCTGAAACATGTTTTATTAGTTATCAGAAGATATATTGTATTGTTATAGTTCGAAGGAAAAATCATCATGATATCAACCCACCGATGCGTCGGTCCGCCGTCTGAGTGCGGTCGTTTCGTGTTTTACGAGGCTCGACTTGGAGGTTCTCGAAATAGTGTCAAACTTTCGATGTCCCCGTTGCGCGTCGGCACCGCGTCGGCGGGTATTCTTCGCCTTCGATCTGTCGATAAATTGAAACGTTTTAATATTGTCTTATAGAGAAAAATAACTTTTAAACTGGACCCGAGGTACGCGACTAGCACCTCGACGATTTTAAACGTCCTCAGCGACCCAGCGTCGCATCCGAACGTCTCGTTGGACCTCTAGATACGTGGACAGGCTCAAAATTAAACGAAACCTGGGTCCCGGGATTAGATTAGGCCTCGAAATAACATATAAAATATAATTAACGAGATACGTGTTAGTGAAAAGTTTTAAGTGTTCGTACGAGAAAATGTCTAGCGACATCGCGGCTCTCCTTACGGTATTGCTCGTACCCTTACTGCCACTAGCGACATCTACGCCGGCGCGTACACGTATATATCCACGTACTTACTTACTCGCTACCTCGTCGCTATCGCAACTCGTTCAGTGTTCTCTCGTGCTCAGCTGTTAGTAGTGATTACATAGTTTTGGGTGTTTTGTGTGTTTGTGCGTTTCGTGAACGATTATAATAATAAACAGAAGAAGAAAAATGGCCGATACCGCAGTCGCATCCGAAGCCCCCGCCCCGGCGACGCCCGCGAAGAAACCGAAGGCGTCCGCGGCGGCCGCAGGCGGCGCCGCCGCCAAGAAGCCGAAGGCGAAGCCGACGCACCCGAAGACCTCCGAGATGGTGAACAGCGCCATCAAAGAGCTGAAGGAGCGCAGCGGATCCTCCCTGCAAGCGATCAAAAAATATATAGCCGCTCAGTACAAGGTGGACGCGGAGAAACTTGCGCCGTTCATAAGAAAGTATCTGAAGAGCGCCGTCGAATCCGGCGCCCTCATACAGACCAAAGGTAAGGGAGCCTCGGGTAGTTTCAAACTGGAGTCCAAATCCTCCGCGTCCAAGAGCAAACAGTCGGCCGCCGGCGGTAAGGCATCGTCCGCCTCGGCGGCGGGCGGCGCCGCTTCCGGTGCTAAATCTAAGAAGGCGTCCGCCGCGTCGGCCGGCGCCGCCGGAAGGGGCGGCAAGAAGGCGGCCGCCGGCGCGTCCGCCGCCTCGCCGTCGAAGGCTAAACCGAAGGCGACCATAAAGGACAAGAAGGCGGCCGCGGCGAAGAAGAAGCCGGCCGCCGCCTCCGCGGCGGCCAAGAAGGCGGCGGCCGCCGCTTCCGCGTCCGCGGCGTCCTCCAAGGCGAAGGGAGGAGCCGCATCCAAGGCGAAGAAGACCGCCAAGCCGCCGACCAAGAAACCGAAAGCCCCCAAACCGAAGAAGGCCGCCGCCGCCGCGACGCCCAGATCGAAGCCCGCCGCCAAGAAAGCCGCCGCAGCTTCGAAGAAGTAATGCATCGTCGCATCTCGCACACGCTTCGTAAAATCTGCTGCGTGCCATCTCTCGCGACACAAGACACCGCGACGTCTCAACAACGCCGCCGCCGCCGCCGCCATCTGGTCGTCGGACGGTTCGGTGGTCCGGTGGTCGTCGGGAGCGTCGGAATGCAGTGTGCATAACAGCACAACAAAAAGCCCTTTTCAGGGCTAACAAAAGTTTCTGAGAGCATTATATATATTTTTTGTATAATAATAAAGTTTCAAACGATGAGACGTCACAAAAGAAAAAAAAAAAAAAAACAAACCTTCTTACCTATCGCGCGCGCGCGCACACACACCCACAATAATAAACTTTTATTCATAATAAGACATTCACAGACACATTCTTTCCTTCCTTCCTTCCTTCCTTCCTTCATCCATCACACACACCACACACCACAAGAAACAAACAACGACAAAGAAACTACATTTAAAGTAATATAGCCAGGTTTGTCGATTCCTTTTCACAAATTAAATTATTAAAGTTTTAATAACTTGTCAGACAGCGTCACAATTAAAATTTAATATTATAATGGTAACGTATTAAATGTACTTAATAAATATGAGCCGATTCAAAAGAAAAAAAAAAAAAAAAAAAAAAAAGAAAACCGAAAGCGTGAAAGGAGATCGATACATGCAAAATAAAAATTATGTATGTACTTTCGTCCCTGGGTATATATATATATATATATAAAAGATAACGGACAGAGTCACTTTTTCGCATTTATAATATTAGTATGGATTATTTAAGTTCCCATTGGTAAACAAACCGAGTTGTGTAGAGAGAAAAAATAAGAAACGTTCGGCACCCGTCGACACTCATCGCCTGCTCTCGATCAATCGCTTGCTCGCTCGCGTCCCCACCTACTGTCGATGCTCGCGTCGTAGTCACTATTTAAATGCTTGAACGGGAAAATTCGTATCGCATAACGTGCAGAACTACGCTATACGATAGCTGTGTATTCTTACGTCTTCAACTTTTCGAAACTACACATATCCTATAATCATGTCTGGACGCGGCAAAGGTGGCAAAGTGAAGGGAAAGGCAAAGTCTCGTTCGAACCGTGCCGGACTCCAGTTCCCCGTGGGACGTATCCACAGGCTGTTGAGGAAGGGAAATTACGCCGAGCGCGTCGGTGCCGGCGCACCGGTGTACCTTGCGGCCGTCATGGAGTATCTGGCCGCCGAAGTCCTCGAGTTGGCCGGTAACGCGGCGCGTGACAACAAGAAGACCAGAATCATCCCTAGACATCTCCAGCTGGCGATACGCAACGACGAGGAGCTGAACAAGCTACTCTCCGGCGTGACCATCGCACAGGGCGGTGTCCTGCCTAACATTCAGGCGGTCCTCCTCCCCAAGAAGACCGAGAAGAAAGCCTAAGAAGAGCCTCCTCTCCTCGGTGTTGCGTGACTATGGTGCGATAATAGTGTGGTGTCTCGTGTGTATGTGTGCGCAAGTGTTCCACCTCCTACCACCTCAGTGTGTACGCGTAACTCCTAGTCCTAGAGGATGGATAAACGACGGACACTACGACGAGTTCACCCCCCTGTCGCAGCATATCATCATACCGTATTCGTACGCGAATCATCGCACTACGAAAATTAAAAAGGCCCTTTTCAGGGCCACAAAATATTTCTATACATTACGAACGACGCCAGTTTCATTAAGCACGACGTCTATCTCAATAAATATTCTTAAATACAGCAGTATTAACTTTCGACTCTCACATTACATAGGTAGGTAGGTACGTACACGTACATACACGATATTATAATAAAAAGACGGACAGTTTCGATTCGAAAACGATTATAGTATATGCGTAGTAAATAATTTATTATAATACTATTAATCAATAAAAAATAAACAAAAAGATAAATAATCACGAGAGAGAGAGAGACAAATCACTATAAACATCATTCTAACTAGATAATAGATATTCCACACATAAATTATTAGAAATATACTAATTCTAAATATTTTTTTTTTTTAAATACGTACATTTAATGAAAACTTATGGGGAAAAATCCAAAATTTACCGCAGAGAAGGCAAAACTTTCACTCACATCACGCACCATGAACTCCATTTTAAGAACTAATTTGACAACTAATTGGCGGGAAAAATGGCTTGGGTTTTTAGTTCTTTTTTTTTTTATTTCTTTTTGACATAAGTACCTAATAGCACCACTATTCAGCCGGGTCGAACATTATTCAGCCAAAAAATAAAATAAAAAATAAATGAATAATTTAAAAAAACCTACATATTTTATATATCTATAAAAATAAATAAAATTGGAGCGACTGTTTGTTTGTAAGGTTTGTTTTTATATCAGCCCTTTTTTTTTTTTTTTTTTTTTTTTTTTTTTTTTTTTTTTTTTTTTTTCACTTTAAATGCACACGAAATTATTTTTACGGTACTTATACGAAATATATATATTATTAATTTTCGTATGTCTGTCTGTCCGTTTATTTCGGCTCACCTCGAAACGGCTGGACCGATTTTGACGGGACTTTCACTGGCAGATAGCCGATGTTATAAGGAGTAAATTAGGCTATTTTAATTTTATATATATATATATATATATATATATATATATATATATATATAATTAAAACATACTAGTCTTTAATATATATTTATTTCATTCATTCATACGTACATACATACGAATTATATATTATGTAAATATTAAACAAATCTATACGGAGGCCGAATCTATAGATTTTTAATTTTTGTTTTGTTTGTCTGATAAATCTGTACTAAACTTTAAAACGTAACGGTGCGAGGGGAAGGGGCGCGGCAGTGACGATCTGACGTGCCCCCCCCCCCCCCCCTCCCTTCGTTCCTCCCTCCGCCTCGTATAAAACTCGAGGCGCTCCTATTGGTCCGAATCATAAGTAAGCTGGTGCGCGTTTCGACCGTTTGCGCGTCGATACGAGCGTATACTACTCACTGAGCGCCGGCGGACAGACAACATTTCAGTTCGCACCATCGAACCGAACGTACTCAACTCAACTACAATGCCACCCAAGACTAGCGGAAAGGCAGCGAAGAAGTCGGGCAAGGCCCAAAAGAACATCTCCAAGTCCGATAAGAAAAAGAAGAAGCACAAGAGGAAGGAGAGCTACGCCATCTACATCTACAAAGTGCTCAAGCAGGTCCATCCGGACACCGGTATCTCCAGTAAGGCGATGTCGATCATGAATTCGTTCGTGAACGACATCTTCGAGCGCATCGCCGCCGAAGCGTCCCGCCTGGCCCACTACAACAAGAGGTCCACGATCACGTCCAGGGAGGTGCAGACCTCCGTGAGGCTCCTGCTCCCCGGCGAGTTGGCGAAGCACGCGGTCAGCGAAGGCACCAAGGCCGTCACCAAATACACCAGCTCGAAGTAAACGGTCGTCGTGTCGCCCTCATTGTGTTTGTTGTGTGTCCGCGACCATATCGCGAGTTCACACACGCACAAAAAAAAAAAAAGGCCCTTTTCAGGGCCACAAAACGATTCGTATTGTATACAGTTTCACGAACGCGTCTCTGCCTCATTATAAATGGGCACATAATATAATAATATTATTATTTTAGTTCAATTATCAAATTGATTATTATAATGATCATCATTTGATACCTATTAATGCTAAACAATATAAGATTATAAAAATAATTTAGTAATCAGTTAATCGCGCCGTTCGCGCGTCCAAATGACACACACACCATAAGATACCATAATAATATTGTTTATTATCAAATCTCCTCAATCAAGCGACTCTTTCGATTGTCTTCTTTCTCTCTCTCTCTTTCTTTCATTTTTACATGAGAAATTTATTTATATTCATATAATATATAAAAGGTTAAATTTGTCAATTCAATATTATACATACATACATCGCTTTCGTGTCCTGTGTCAAAAAGAAAATAAAAAAAAAAAAAAAAAAAAAAAAAAAAAAAAAAACATAATATGTTACATATCTAATAAACGAGCGTCATGTATGTATGTAAGTAATGAACACAATGGCACACGACACTAGCACCGGAGGACGTTCTCTACGTATGTATCATCTCGACGATCCGATTATTATTATTATGATGATGATCATCATGATGATGATGATGACGATGATGATATTATACTCGTCGACGACACTATCTATCTGTGTATGTATTTTGAGCTATGATCTTCCTCTCGTTCATATCAATCGACTACACAACACCACACCACACCACACGAGAGCCCCCTACCGGGGGACCGAACCGGGACCGTCCGCCCGCGCCCGACTGCCCGACTCCCGACTCCCGCCGACCGGTGTACCTACCTACATATTTTCTTAAGTAAATCTCCTAATTTTAATTTTTACTACAATTACATTACACTTATGTACATAATATCTACCTGCGGCCTACGCGACGCATCGCAATAACAGTTCGCCGTCCGTCGTCGTTGTTTCGTGATCGTGAGTCGTGACATTTCGGAATTTTTAGCGCCCGAGAGAACGAGACGGAGATATAGAGCTCTATAAAGAGGGCGACTCTGCATGCTGTATAACTATTCGTACCCCGACCGTCGAGACGAGCGAAGTGCGTATCCCGTAAACTACTTAACTAACTGATTTTAAGTGTGTGCGTGTGTGTGTTTGTCGTCGTCGTTGTCGTTACAACAAGCTAGTGGAGAGATGGCCCGTACCAAGCAGACTGCCCGTAAATCTACCGGTGGCAAGGCGCCCCGTAAACAGCTCGCGACTAAGGCCGCCCGCAAGAGCGCACCGGCCACCGGCGGAGTCAAGAAGCCGCACAGATACAGGCCCGGAACGGTCGCCCTCCGTGAGATCCGTCGCTACCAGAAGAGCACCGAGCTCCTCATCCGTAAGTTGCCGTTCCAGCGTCTGGTTCGTGAGATCGCCCAAGACTTCAAGACCGACTTGCGTTTCCAGAGCTCCGCCGTGATGGCCCTCCAGGAGGCCAGCGAGGCCTATCTGGTCAGTCTGTTCGAGGACACCAACCTGTGCGCGATCCACGCCAAGCGTGTCACCATTATGCCCAAGGACATCCAGCTGGCTCGCAGGATCCGCGGAGAACGCGCATAAGCAAAAAACTCTCAACGCGATAATAATAATACACATCCCACTGTACGCGAATGTGACACGACACTATTCCCTGTCGTCCTCTGTCCGTTCGTTCGTTCGGTGAATTGTTGTTGTTGTTGTTATTATTGTATAAAAAGGCCCTTTTCAGGGCCACATATTTGTCTAATATTTGAATTTGGTTTCATACTTGTACACAGAGTTCGTCTTAATTATATAATATTTTATAAATAAATACATACACGAATACATATTATTATGTGCAATAGAACAGAATATTGTTCAACATTATAAACGAACACGAGAACCACACGTCACTGGTGGTGGTGGTCGTGTACTCTCTACTAATCTATAGACTATATTATATTTTATGCAATTCGGTTCGCACCGATGGATCAATAATTATTATAATAATAACGTTACGTTGTGTGGGTATATATATATATATATATATATATATATATATATATATATATATATATATATATATATATATATATATATATATATATATATTATAATACGAGTAATTAATGAATATGACAACAATTCATTCATTCATTAAACGGACGGATTATGTGTGTGTTCGTCGCATATACATACACACGCTACTAATTATGATAGCGATCAAAATGAATTATTGATGGTATGTATAAGAATTAATATAAAAGTAATATTTTACGCAACATATAATATTATGTACATACAAAGAAACATATTTACTATATTATAGATAAAATATGAATACATAGTACGATAAATGTGTGTCATACATTCAATCGAATATTAATTAATATTATATTTTGTTATGTGTAGTGATGTGAAGGTATTAGTGTACGCGGAATTATTATTATCATTATTATTAAAATATTTTGAAATATATACTGTTAACGTGAACAACAAGAGCATTTGCATCCCCCCCCTCGCCCCCCCCAAAGCGCTATATCGACGGACTTTGCCGAACTTTGACGACGTAGAGTCGTATCGCGAACACGGTGCGATAGTATAAAAAGGGGACGTTACACCGCTTCGAAATTCACAAGTGCTACGTGTTCTGCTCCGTTCGGACGTATCTACGGCTGTCGCTGTGCGTGTGTGTGGATATATATATATTATAACCGACTATTAACTTAAGTTACTCAAGATGACCGGTCGCGGTAAAGGTGGAAAGGGATTGGGAAAAGGTGGAGCCAAGCGTCACAGGAAGGTACTCCGTGACAACATCCAGGGTATCACGAAGCCCGCTATCCGTCGTCTGGCGCGCAGAGGCGGCGTGAAACGTATATCCGGTCTGATATACGAGGAGACCCGCGGTGTGCTCAAAGTGTTCCTCGAGAACGTGATCCGCGACGCCGTCACCTACACGGAGCACGCCAAGAGGAAGACCGTCACCGCGATGGACGTTGTCTACGCGCTGAAGCGTCAGGGCCGCACTCTGTACGGTTTCGGCGGTTAAGCGCGAGTGGTCTCGACAGCGGCGGGCGGGGGTCACCACCAACGAACAGCCCCCCCAACCGGTCGTCGCTCGACGCTCTACAATTTTAAAAAAGGCCCTTTTCAGGGCCGCATAAGTTTCTATTTGTCACCTTACGTACTACCGTTTCTTACGTTGCATTGAACGTCTCTCGCTTTCACATTAATTATGATCATTCGCCATAAATATTCATTGTACAAAGAAATACTCAAACAGAACACACACACACACACACACACACACACACACACACACACACACACACACACACACACACACACACACACACACACAGGGTCGGACTGGGCCGGAAGGGCCCGGGTGGCACCACGAGCCCGGGGCCCGAGACTAGATAATAGATTTAATCATAATTAATTTTTAACTTCTCGCTATGAAAATTGAAAACTTTGACTTTCGCATTTTTTTAAAAGATATGTACCGAATCGATAGAGTTTTTAAGAACATCTAAAAATTAAATTTCATTTTACCTCTGAAACAATGTCAAATGTTAAAAAAGACCAATCGGAATCCATTTATTTTTAAGAGAACAAAAAATTAAAACCTGAAGTTTTATATTTTGAAAGCGTATGTAAGGTACAAAAATCTGTAAAATGCTCCCGATGTCCAGCTACCCTCGAGAAATGGAGGGATGAAAAGCGTTGAAAAATAGTTTTTTTCAATTTTCGGCTTACTGTGACGTCCTATCGAAAAATAATCTTTACAAAAGTTGTAAGTCTAGTAAAAATCTACAAGTTTTATAAATGACTCTTTTTAAAATAGCCTAAAAGTTTTTGAGATATTTACAAAAAATCCGGTTTTTATTTTTATTTTTGTTTTTATTTTTAATTACTGCAATAATCTTTTGATTTTCATGATACTAGTTACTAGAGGAATTTATATTTTTTATTAAAGTATTCTTCGAAATACGTATACCAAAATTTTTCAATATTTAGCCGTTTCCGAGAAATTAATGTTTTATGATCTCGGGAGGTTGAAAATCGCCCCCAACTTCAAGAGGATGCTTACATTTAAAAAAAAATCGTTCGATTTTAAGATAGGGTTAATTTTTTGTTTTTGAACTTTACTTTTCGAAGAAATAAAACATTGTATGGTCATCCTGTAAAAACACCTTTAAAAATTGAAAAAAAAAAATAGACAAATCGATAATTTTTACTTTGTAAACTATATTATTTTTAATAATCATTGAAAAAGGGTACTATAATGACCAAATTTTTATAAGCTGATTACACCAATGCATTTTGCGGGAAAATAAAAAAAAAGCAGCGGTCACGTAAAGTATACTATCTCTTTTGTATTTTTTCCCTTAGAATCTATTTGTGTTATTAACTTATTATTTTTTCGAAATTATCGATATTTTATTAATTTTTGATCGATTTTGGAGTTAAATTAATTGTTTTTTTTTCTGAAAATTTAAATTGTAAGTTTATAACAGAAAGAAATGGAATTCATTCATAGTCTAATCTCGCTTATTAATTATTATAGTCTAATCTCGCTTATTAATTATTCAAAAACATAACATAGAAAAAACAAGTTGATAGTTACAAAATGTAGTCACAGTTTTGTTAAAAATCATTAAAAAATGTCATAAATGAATGCTAAGATATTGATGGTTAAAGAGAAAGGGATCATTTTTCATTGTAAGCCGACTATCTCGGAAAAAAATTAACGTAAAGAGATGACGGATGGATCAAATTCAAGCTGAATAATCATGTTATCCAATGCATCTATTGGTTTAACTTTAAAAAAAATATTTTTTTACGAAATTTTTTTATGATTACGCAATAACCGTACATTGAAAAAAAATATATATCTAAATACCTTAAAAGTAGAAACTTGAAGCAATAAAATACTTTTTTTTCATCTCGATACAGTTATTTTCCGCTAAAATACAGCCATTCAAAAATCTTTAAAAAATTTAGGATTTTTTTTCGATCCTTTGATTTTTTATACTAGTGTATCAAGATAAAAACTTAAAAAAAAAAAATAAAAACCGACTTCCAGGCACTGAAAAATAAAAAATTACTAAACAGGGGTTTTCATTTAGAATAGATACTTAATCAGATATTTTCGAAGTCGGTGTGCTTTGATTTGTATTGGCTGGTACCGACTTCGAAAATATCTGATTAAGTATCTATTCTAAATGAAAACCCCTGTTTAGTTATTTTTTACTTTTCAGTGCCTGGAAGTCGTTTTTTTTTTTTTTTAAAGTTTTTATTTTTCCATTTTTAGTGTAGACGTAATAAGCAGGTAATTTGTAATTTATAAGAAGAAAGATTTTTATTAATAAAAACATATTTAATTTAGCCATTTATTTAAAAACCGCTTGCTTGACCGATTTCGATAAAATTTATATGGGACCACCGGGGAAGAATACCCTTTGAAACAAAAAAAAATTTTCCAAATCGGTTCAGCCGTCTTCGAGTAATCCGTGAACATACATAAAAAAAAGGAAGAAAAAAGATTCCGACAAATTGAGAACCTCCTCCTTTTTGGAAGTCGGTTAAAAATGCAGATTTATGCGGAAAAACTTGACAAATATAAACACTAATCGATAACGCTAAAGCCTCATCTTAATCAATTATTTACGATATTTATCAGTATATATTGTCAATTATGCTATACTTTTTTTATCGTTAAAGATTTAAAATTTAAATTTAGCTCCAAAATCAATCAAAAATTAAAAAAAAATCGATAAACTCGAAAAAATAACAAAAATAGATTTTAATGGAAAAAATACAAAAGTGTATATATACGCTTTCCAATTTTTTTATTTTTTCACGACTCATCAAATGCAAAGTTGGAATGTTTACGGCGACATTGTATAAATAATAACGTCAAATTAAAAACTTACGCAAACCATTTTTTCGTTATTTCCCGCAAAATTCATTGGTATAATCAGTTTATAAAAATTTGGTCAATTTACGTCACATTAAGCCGAAAATTAAAATATTTTTTTTAACGTTTTTCATTCCTCTATTTCTCGGGGGTAGCTGGGACATCGGGGGCATTTTTGTTCCTTATATACCTACTAACGTTTTAAAAACATAAAACTTCAGGTTTTCGTTTTTTGTTCCCAAAACGGATTCCGATCGGACTATTATACGCGTCTAAATAAGTTGATTCGATAAAAAGTTATCGTCGTTCAGAAATTTTCAAAACTAGTTTCAGGGAACAGGAATATCCTGTTCAGGTTCAACCATTTTCGAATTTTCCTATTTCATTTCTCTTCTTCATTCTTCTCGAATTGTTTGAACGAACGATCTGATCTAGTTTACATGCAGATCGCAAGAGCTGGGCCCCCTATCCTACCTACCACCTGGCTTGCGGTGCTTATCGCTTGCCCGTGGGGGGCCCGCGCAGGCTGGGGCCCGGCTGGCAAATGCCAAATCGACTGTATGGCCAGTCCGACCCTGCACACACACACACACACACGCTTTATAAGTAATCCCCAAGATTCATCGAAACAATTACAAACAACAGATGACGTGTGCGTAGTGAGAGCAGATCGGATGGACGGAGATATAATTATTTATTTATTTATTTTTCATTAATACTGTGTAAAATAAAACGATATTACCAACTGTACATATATACCTGCATTATATTCCTCGCATTTCCCTCACGCACAGAGACTTTCGTTGTCGTAAGACACCAGTTGGGGAGATAGACGAACGACGCACGCAAGCACGCAGCATGCGGAGGGGAGGATATCTTCGATGAAAAAATAATAATAATAACAATTAGTAAGCTCATAATAATATAATATTATGCTTATATTATGGACAAATTATTTTACTGTAAATAAGTAAAGAGCTGACGGACGGATGGGATGGGATGGGATCGGATCGGATCGGATCGGATCGATGGATGGAGAGATTATTATAATCAACGTCATTGTCTATCATATGTTTCATTACGGTTCTTGTTCGATTTATTATATAGGTAATAATATGAACTCTAAAGTATATAATATAACATGCTACTGTGTCTCGATTCGTTCGTCATCCGTTTATTCATTGCGTACTACGATACGTATTACGATTGAATAATGTGTGTAATTTTACAAACACACGTATACGATCATAATATATGAGACTACATAGATACAGCGACGACCGCGTATACATTAAAAATTTATTAATTCATAATAATAATAATTTTAAAAATATAATAAAACATACACACGATACACACCCGACACAGTCTACTGTTACTAGTCAGTACTCGAGCCCCGCGTTTTAGCACTTCGCGATGCGGCGAAGCGAGTGCGTAGTAACGCCCTCCGTTCGGTTTCTTCTTTTCGGATACGTAGATTTCACGTAGACGCCGTAGGTCGATCTATCTGAAACATGTTTTATTAGTTATCAGAAGATATATTGTATTGTTATAGTTCGAAGGAAAAATCATCATGATATCAACCCACCGATGCGTCGGTCCGCCGTCTGAGTGCGGTCGTTTCGTGTTTTACGAGGCTCGACTTGGAGGTTCTCGAAATAGTGTCAAACTTTCGATGTCCCCGTTGCGCGTCGGCACCGCGTCGGCGGGTATTCTTCGCCTTCGATCTGTCGATAAATTGAAACGTTTTAATATTGTCTTATAGAGAAAAATAACTTTTAAACTGGACCCGAGGTACGCGACTAGCACCTCGACGATTTTAAACGTCCTCAGCGACCCAGCGTCGCATCCGAACGTCTCGTTGGACCTCTAGATACGTGGACAGGCTCAAAATTAAACGAAACCTGGGTCCCGGGATTAGATTAGGCCTCGAAATAACATATAAAATATAATTAACGAGATACGTGTTAGTGAAAAGTTTTAAGTGTTCGTACGAGAAAATGTCTAGCGACATCGCGGCTCTCCTTACGGTATTGCTCGTACCCTTACTGCCACTAGCGACATCTACGCCGGCGCGTACACGTATATATCCACGTACTTACTTACTCGCTACCTCGTCGCTATCGCAACTCGTTCAGTGTTCTCTCGTGCTCAGCTGTTAGTAGTGATTACATAGTTTTGGGTGTTTTGTGTGTTTGTGCGTTTCGTGAACGATTATAATAATAAACAGAAGAAGAAAAATGGCCGATACCGCAGTCGCATCCGAAGCCCCCGCCCCGGCGACGCCCGCGAAGAAACCGAAGGCGTCCGCGGCGGCCGCAGGCGGCGCCGCCGCCAAGAAGCCGAAGGCGAAGCCGACGCACCCGAAGACCTCCGAGATGGTGAACAGCGCCATCAAAGAGCTGAAGGAGCGCAGCGGATCCTCCCTGCAAGCGATCAAAAAATATATAGCCGCTCAGTACAAGGTGGACGCGGAGAAACTTGCGCCGTTCATAAGAAAGTATCTGAAGAGCGCCGTCGAATCCGGCGCCCTCATACAGACCAAAGGTAAGGGAGCCTCGGGTAGTTTCAAACTGGAGTCCAAATCCTCCGCGTCCAAGAGCAAACAGTCGGCCGCCGGCGGTAAGGCATCGTCCGCCTCGGCGGCGGGCGGCGCCGCTTCCGGTGCTAAATCTAAGAAGGCGTCCGCCGCGTCGGCCGGCGCCGCCGGAAGGGGCGGCAAGAAGGCGGCCGCCGGCGCGTCCGCCGCCTCGCCGTCGAAGGCTAAACCGAAGGCGACCATAAAGGACAAGAAGGCGGCCGCGGCGAAGAAGAAGCCGGCCGCCGCCTCCGCGGCGGCCAAGAAGGCGGCGGCCGCCGCTTCCGCGTCCGCGGCGTCCTCCAAGGCGAAGGGAGGAGCCGCATCCAAGGCGAAGAAGACCGCCAAGCCGCCGACCAAGAAACCGAAAGCCCCCAAACCGAAGAAGGCCGCCGCCGCCGCGACGCCCAGATCGAAGCCCGCCGCCAAGAAAGCCGCCGCAGCTTCGAAGAAGTAATGCATCGTCGCATCTCGCACACGCTTCGTAAAATCTGCTGCGTGCCATCTCTCGCGACACAAGACACCGCGACGTCTCAACAACGCCGCCGCCGCCGCCGCCATCTGGTCGTCGGACGGTTCGGTGGTCCGGTGGTCGTCGGGAGCGTCGGAATGCAGTGTGCATAACAGCACAACAAAAAGCCCTTTTCAGGGCTAACAAAAGTTTCTGAGAGCATTATATATATTTTTTGTATAATAATAAAGTTTCAAACGATGAGACGTCACAAAAGAAAAAAAAAAAAAAAACAAACCTTCTTACCTATCGCGCGCGCGCGCACACACACCCACAATAATAAACTTTTATTCATAATAAGACATTCACAGACACATTCTTTCCTTCCTTCCTTCCTTCCTTCCTTCATCCATCACACACACCACACACCACAAGAAACAAACAACGACAAAGAAACTACATTTAAAGTAATATAGCCAGGTTTGTCGATTCCTTTTCACAAATTAAATTATTAAAGTTTTAATAACTTGTCAGACAGCGTCACAATTAAAATTTAATATTATAATGGTAACGTATTAAATGTACTTAATAAATATGAGCCGATTCAAAAGAGAAAAAAAAAAAAAAAAAAAAAAGAAAACCGAAAGCGGGAAAGGAGATCGATACATGCAAAATAAAAATTATGTATGTACTTTCGTCCCTGGGTATATATATATATATATATAAAAGATAACGGACAGAGTCACTTTTTCGCATTTATAATATTAGTATGGATTATTTAAGTTCCCATTGGTAAACAAACCGAGTTGTGTAGAGAGAAAAAATAAGAAACGTTCGGCACCCGTCGACACTCATCGCCTGCTCTCGATCAATCGCTTGCTCGCTCGCGTCCCCACCTACTGTCGATGCTCGCGTCGTAGTCACTATTTAAATGCTTGAACGGGAAAATTCGTATCGCATAACGTGCAGAACTACGCTATACGATAGCTGTGTATTCTTACGTCTTCAACTTTTCGAAACTACACATATCCTATAATCATGTCTGGACGCGGCAAAGGTGGCAAAGTGAAGGGAAAGGCAAAGTCTCGTTCGAACCGTGCCGGACTCCAGTTCCCCGTGGGACGTATCCACAGGCTGTTGAGGAAGGGAAATTACGCCGAGCGCGTCGGTGCCGGCGCACCGGTGTACCTTGCGGCCGTCATGGAGTATCTGGCCGCCGAAGTCCTCGAGTTGGCCGGTAACGCGGCGCGTGACAACAAGAAGACCAGAATCATCCCTAGACATCTCCAGCTGGCGATACGCAACGACGAGGAGCTGAACAAGCTACTCTCCGGCGTGACCATCGCACAGGGCGGTGTCCTGCCTAACATTCAGGCGGTCCTCCTCCCCAAGAAGACCGAGAAGAAAGCCTAAGAAGAGCCTCCTCTCCTCGGTGTTGCGTGACTATGGTGCGATAATAGTGTGGTGTCTCGTGTGTATGTGTGCGCAAGTGTTCCACCTCCTACCACCTCAGTGTGTACGCGTAACTCCTAGTCCTAGAGGATGGATAAACGACGGACACTACGACGAGTTCACCCCCCTGTCGCAGCATATCATCATACCGTATTCGTACGCGAATCATCGCACTACGAAAATTAAAAAGGCCCTTTTCAGGGCCACAAAATATTTCTATACATTACGAACGACGCCAGTTTCATTAAGCACGACGTCTATCTCAATAAATATTCTTAAATACAGCAGTATTAACTTTCGACTCTCACATTACATAGGTAGGTAGGTACGTACACGTACATACACGATATTATAATAAAAAGACGGACAGTTTCGATTCGAAAACGATTATAGTATATGCGTAGTAAATAATTTATTATAATACTATTAATCAATAAAAAATAAACAAAAAGATAAATAATCACGAGAGAGAGAGAGACAAATCACTATAAACATCATTCTAACTAGATAATAGATATTCCACACATAAATTATTAGAAATATACTAATTCTAAATATTTTTTTTTTTTAAATACGTACATTTAATGAAAACTTATGGGGAAAAATCCAAAATTTACCGCAGAGAAGGCAAAACTTTCACTCACATCACGCACCATGAACTCCATTTTAAGAACTAATTTGACAACTAATTGGCGGGAAAAATGGCTTGGGTTTTTAGTTCTTTTTTTTTTTATTTCTTTTTGACATAAGTACCTAATAGCACCACTATTCAGCCGGGTCGAACATTATTCAGCCAAAAAATAAAATAAAAAATAAATGAATAATTTAAAAAAACCTACATATTTTATATATCTATAAAAATAAATAAAATTGGAGCGACTGTTTGTTTGTAAGGTTTGTTTTTATATCAGCCCTTTTTTTTTTTTTTTTTTTTTTTTTTTTTTTTTTTTTTTTTTTTTTTCACTTTAAATGCACACGAAATTATTTTTACGGTACTTATACGAAATATATATATTATTAATTTTCGTATGTCTGTCTGTCCGTTTATTTCGGCTCACCTCGAAACGGCTGGACCGATTTTGACGGGACTTTCACTGGCAGATAGCCGATGTTATAAGGAGTAAATTAGGCTATTTTAATTATATATATATATATATATATATATATATATATATATATATATATAATTAAAACATACTAGTCTTTAATATATATTTATTTCATTCATTCATACGTACATACATACGAATTATATATTATGTAAATATTAAACAAATCTATACGGAGGCCGAATCTATAGATTTTTAATTTTTGTTTTGTTTGTCTGATAAATCTGTACTAAACTTTAAAACGTAACGGTGCGAGGGGAAGGGGCGCGGCAGTGACGATCTGGCGTGCCCCCCCCCCCCCCCCTCCCTTCGTTCCTCCCTCCGCCTCGTATAAAACTCGAGGCGCTCCTATTGGTCCGAATCATAAGTAAGCTGGTGCGCGTTTCGACCGTTTGCGCGTCGATACGAGCGTATACTACTCACTGAGCGCCGGCGGACAGACAACATTTCAGTTCGCACCATCGAACCGAACGTACTCAACTCAACTACAATGCCACCCAAGACTAGCGGAAAGGCAGCGAAGAAGTCGGGCAAGGCCCAAAAGAACATCTCCAAGTCCGATAAGAAAAAGAAGAAGCACAAGAGGAAGGAGAGCTACGCCATCTACATCTACAAAGTGCTCAAGCAGGTCCATCCGGACACCGGTATCTCCAGTAAGGCGATGTCGATCATGAATTCGTTCGTGAACGACATCTTCGAGCGCATCGCCGCCGAAGCGTCCCGCCTGGCCCACTACAACAAGAGGTCCACGATCACGTCCAGGGAGGTGCAGACCTCCGTGAGGCTCCTGCTCCCCGGCGAGTTGGCGAAGCACGCGGTCAGCGAAGGCACCAAGGCCGTCACCAAATACACCAGCTCGAAGTAAACGGTCGTCGTGTCGCCCTCATTGTGTTTGTTGTGTGTCCGCGACCATATCGCGAGTTCACACACGCACAAAAAAAAAAAAAGGCCCTTTTCAGGGCCACAAAACGATTCGTATTGTATACAGTTTCACGAACGCGTCTCTGCCTCATTATAAATGGGCACATAATATAATAATATTATTATTTTAGTTCAATTATCAAATTGATTATTATAATGATCATCATTTGATACCTATTAATGCTAAACAATATAAGATTATAAAAATAATTTAGTAATCAGTTAATCGCGCCGTTCGCGCGTCCAAATGACACACACACCATAAGATACCATAATAATATTGTTTATTATCAAATCTCCTCAATCAAGCGACTCTTTCGATTGTCTTCTTTCTCTCTCTCTCTTTCTTTCATTTTTACATGAGAAATTTATTTATATTCATATAATATATAAAAGGTTAAATTTGTCAATTCAATATTATACATACATACATCGCTTTCGTGTCCTGTGTCAAAAAGAAAATAATAAAAAAAAAAAAAAAAAAAAAAAAAAAAAAAACATAATATGTTACATATCTAATAAACGAGCGTCATGTATGTATGTAAGTAATGAACACAATGGCACACGACACTAGCACCGGAGGACGTTCTCTACGTATGTATCATCTCGACGATCCGATTATTATTATTATGATGATGATCATCATGATGATGATGATGACGATGATGATATTATACTCGTCGACGACACTATCTATCTGTGTATGTATTTTGAGCTATGATCTTCCTCTCGTTCATATCAATCGACTACACAACACCACACCACACCACACGAGAGCCCCCTACCGGGGGACCGAACCGGGACCGTCCGCCCGCGCCCGACTGCCCGACTCCCGACTCCCGCCGACCGGTGTACCTACCTACATATTTTCTTAAGTAAATCTCCTAATTTTAATTTTTACTACAATTACATTACACTTATGTACATAATATCTACCTGCGGCCTACGCGACGCATCGCAATAACAGTTCGCCGTCCGTCGTCGTTGTTTCGTGATCGTGAGTCGTGACATTTCGGAATTTTTAGCGCCCGAGAGAACGAGACGGAGATATAGAGCTCTATAAAGAGGGCGACTCTGCATGCTGTATAACTATTCGTACCCCGACCGTCGAGACGAGCGAAGTGCGTATCCCGTAAACTACTTAACTAACTGATTTTAAGTGTGTGCGTGTGTGTGTTTGTCGTCGTCGTTGTCGTTACAACAAGCTAGTGGAGAGATGGCCCGTACCAAGCAGACTGCCCGTAAATCTACCGGTGGCAAGGCGCCCCGTAAACAGCTCGCGACTAAGGCCGCCCGCAAGAGCGCACCGGCCACCGGCGGAGTCAAGAAGCCGCACAGATACAGGCCCGGAACGGTCGCCCTCCGTGAGATCCGTCGCTACCAGAAGAGCACCGAGCTCCTCATCCGTAAGTTGCCGTTCCAGCGTCTGGTTCGTGAGATCGCCCAAGACTTCAAGACCGACTTGCGTTTCCAGAGCTCCGCCGTGATGGCCCTCCAGGAGGCCAGCGAGGCCTATCTGGTCAGTCTGTTCGAGGACACCAACCTGTGCGCGATCCACGCCAAGCGTGTCACCATTATGCCCAAGGACATCCAGCTGGCTCGCAGGATCCGCGGAGAACGCGCATAAGCAAAAAACTCTCAACGCGATAATAATAATACACATCCCACTGTACGCGAATGTGACACGACACTATTCCCTGTCGTCCTCTGTCCGTTCGTTCGTTCGGTGAATTGTTGTTGTTGTTGTTATTATTGTATAAAAAGGCCCTTTTCAGGGCCACATATTTGTCTAATATTTGAATTTGGTTTCATACTTGTACACAGAGTTCGTCTTAATTATATAATATTTTATAAATAAATACATACACGAATACATATTATTATGTGCAATAGAACAGAATATTGTTCAACATTATAAACGAACACGAGAACCACACGTCACTGGTGGTGGTGGTCGTGTACTCTCTACTAATCTATAGACTATATTATATTTTATGCAATTCGGTTCGCACCGATGGATCAATAATTATTATAATAATAACGTTACGTTGTGTGGGTATATATATATATATATATATATATATATATATATATATATATATATATATATATATATATATATATATATATATATATATATTATAATACGAGTAATTAATGAATATGACAACAATTCATTCATTCATTAAACGGACGGATTATGTGTGTGTTCGTCGCATATACATACACACGCTACTAATTATGATAGCGATCAAAATGAATTATTGATGGTATGTATAAGAATTAATATAAAAGTAATATTTTACGCAACATATAATATTATGTACATACAAAGAAACATATTTACTATATTATAGATAAAATATGAATACATAGTACGATAAATGTGTGTCATACATTCAATCGAATATTAATTAATATTATATTTTGTTATGTGTAGTGATGTGAAGGTATTAGTGTACGCGGAATTATTATTATCATTATTATTAAAATATTTTGAAATATATACTGTTAACGTGAACAACAAGAGCATTTGCATCCCCCCCCTCGTCCCCCCCAAAGCGCTATATCGACGGACTTTGCCGAACTTTGACGACGTAGAGTCGTATCGCGAACACGGTGCGATAGTATAAAAAGGGGACGTTACACCGCTTCGAAATTCACAAGTGCTACGTGTTCTGCTCCGTTCGGACGTATCTACGGCTGTCGCTGTGCGTGTGTGTGGATATATATATATTATAACCGACTATTAACTTAAGTTACTCAAGATGACCGGTCGCGGTAAAGGTGGAAAGGGATTGGGAAAAGGTGGAGCCAAGCGTCACAGGAAGGTACTCCGTGACAACATCCAGGGTATCACGAAGCCCGCTATCCGTCGTCTGGCGCGCAGAGGCGGCGTGAAACGTATATCCGGTCTGATATACGAGGAGACCCGCGGTGTGCTCAAAGTGTTCCTCGAGAACGTGATCCGCGACGCCGTCACCTACACGGAGCACGCCAAGAGGAAGACCGTCACCGCGATGGACGTTGTCTACGCGCTGAAGCGTCAGGGCCGCACTCTGTACGGTTTCGGCGGTTAAGCGCGAGTGGTCTCGACAGCGGCGGGCGGGGGTCACCACCAACGAACAGCCCCCCCAACCGGTCGTCGCTCGACGCTCTACAATTTTAAAAAAGGCCCTTTTCAGGGCCGCATAAGTTTCTATTTGTCACCTTACGTACTACCGTTTCTTACGTTGCATTGAACGTCTCTCGCTTTCACATTAATTATGATCATTCGCCATAAATATTCATTGTACAAAGAAATACTCAAACAGAACACACACACACACACACACACACACACACACACACACACACACACACACACACACACACACACACACACACACACAGGGTCGGACTGGGCCGGAAGGGCCCGGGTGGCACCACGAGCCCGGGGCCCGAGACTAGATAATAGATTTAATCATAATTAATTTTTAACTTCTCGCTATGAAAATTGAAAACTTTGACTTTCGCATTTTTTTAAAAGATATGTACCGAATCGATAGAGTTTTTAAGAACATCTAAAAATTAAATTTCATTTTACCTCTGAAACAATGTCAAATGTTAAAAAAGACCAATCGGAATCCATTTATTTTTAAGAGAACAAAAAATTAAAACCTGAAGTTTTATATTTTGAAAGCGTATGTAAGGTACAAAAATCTGTAAAATGCTCCCGATGTCCAGCTACCCTCGAGAAATGGAGGGATGAAAAGCGTTGAAAAATAGTTTTTTTCAATTTTCGGCTTACTGTGACGTCCTATCGAAAAATAATCTTTACAAAAGTTGTAAGTCTAGTAAAAATCTACAAGTTTTATAAATGACTCTTTTTAAAATAGCCTAAAAGTTTTTGAGATATTTACAAAAAATCCGGTTTTTATTTTTATTTTTGTTTTTATTTTTAATTACTGCAATAATCTTTTGATTTTCATGATACTAGTTACTAGAGGAATTTATATTTTTTATTAAAGTATTCTTCGAAATACGTATACCAAAATTTTTCAATATTTAGCCGTTTCCGAGAAATTAATGTTTTATGATCTCGGGAGGTTGAAAATCGCCCCCAACTTCAAGAGGATGCTTACATTTAAAAAAAAATCGTTCGATTTTAAGATAGGGTTAATTTTTTGTTTTTGAACTTTACTTTTCGAAGAAATAAAACATTGTATGGTCATCCTGTAAAAACACCTTTAAAAATTGAAAAAAAAAAATAGACAAATCGATAATTTTTACTTTGTAAACTATATTATTTTTAATAATCATTGAAAAAGGGTACTATAATGACCAAATTTTTATAAGCTGATTACACCAATGCATTTTGCGGGAAAATAAAAAAAAAGCAGCGGTCACGTAAAGTATACTATCTCTTTTGTATTTTTTCCCTTAGAATCTATTTGTGTTATTAACTTATTATTTTTTCGAAATTATCGATATTTTATTAATTTTTGATCGATTTTGGAGTTAAATTAATTGTTTTTTTTTCTGAAAATTTAAATTGTAAGTTTATAACAGAAAGAAATGGAATTCATTCATAGTCTAATCTCGCTTATTAATTATTATAGTCTAATCTCGCTTATTAATTATTCAAAAACATAACATAGAAAAAACAAGTTGATAGTTACAAAATGTAGTCACAGTTTTGTTAAAAATCATTAAAAAATGTCATAAATGAATGCTAAGATATTGATGGTTAAAGAGAAAGGGATCATTTTTCATTGTAAGCCGACTATCTCGGAAAAAAATTAACGTAAAGAGATGACGGATGGATCAAATTCAAGCTGAATAATCATGTTATCCAATGCATCTATTGGTTTAACTTTAAAAAAAATATTTTTTTACGAAATTTTTTTATGATTACGCAATAACCGTACATTGAAAAAAAATATATATCTAAATACCTTAAAAGTAGAAACTTGAAGCAATAAAATACTTTTTTTTCATCTCGATACAGTTATTTTCCGCTAAAATACAGCCATTCAAAAATCTTTAAAAAATTTAGGATTTTTTTTCGATCCTTTGATTTTTTATACTAGTGTATCAAGATAAAAACTTAAAAAAAAAAAATAAAAACCGACTTCCAGGCACTGAAAAATAAAAAATTACTAAACAGGGGTTTTCATTTAGAATAGATACTTAATCAGATATTTTCGAAGTCGGTGTGCTTTGATTTGTATTGGCTGGTACCGACTTCGAAAATATCTGATTAAGTATCTATTCTAAATGAAAACCCCTGTTTAGTTATTTTTTACTTTTCAGTGCCTGGAAGTCGTTTTTTTTTTTTTTTAAAGTTTTTATTTTTCCATTTTTAGTGTAGACGTAATAAGCAGGTAATTTGTAATTTATAAGAAGAAAGATTTTTATTAATAAAAACATATTTAATTTAGCCATTTATTTAAAAACCGCTTGCTTGACCGATTTCGATAAAATTTATATGGGACCACCGGGGAAGAATACCCTTTGAAACAAAAAAAAATTTTCCAAATCGGTTCAGCCGTCTTCGAGTAATCCGTGAACATACATAAAAAAAAGGAAGAAAAAAGATTCCGACAAATTGAGAACCTCCTCCTTTTTGGAAGTCGGTTAAAAATGCAGATTTATGCGGAAAAACTTGACAAATATAAACACTAATCGATAACGCTAAAGCCTCATCTTAATCAATTATTTACGATATTTATCAGTATATATTGTCAATTATGCTATACTTTTTTTATCGTTAAAGATTTAAAATTTAAATTTAGCTCCAAAATCAATCAAAAATTAAAAAAAAATCGATAAACTCGAAAAAATAACAAAAATAGATTTTAATGGAAAAAATACAAAAGTGTATATATACGCTTTCCAATTTTTTTATTTTTTCACGACTCATCAAATGCAAAGTTGGAATGTTTACGGCGACATTGTATAAATAATAACGTCAAATTAAAAACTTACGCAAACCATTTTTTCGTTATTTCCCGCAAAATTCATTGGTATAATCAGTTTATAAAAATTTGGTCAATTTACGTCACATTAAGCCGAAAATTAAAATATTTTTTTTAACGTTTTTCATTCCTCTATTTCTCGGGGGTAGCTGGGACATCGGGGGCATTTTTGTTCCTTATATACCTACTAACGTTTTAAAAACATAAAACTTCAGGTTTTCGTTTTTTGTTCCCAAAACGGATTCCGATCGGACTATTATACGCGTCTAAATAAGTTGATTCGATAAAAAGTTATCGTCGTTCAGAAATTTTCAAAACTAGTTTCAGGGAACAGGAATATCCTGTTCAGGTTCAACCATTTTCGAATTTTCCTATTTCATTTCTCTTCTTCATTCTTCTCGAATTGTTTGAACGAACGATCTGATCTAGTTTACATGCAGATCGCAAGAGCTGGGCCCCCTATCCTACCTACCACCTGGCTTGCGGTGCTTATCGCTTGCCCGTGGGGGGCCCGCGCAGGCTGGGGCCCGGCTGGCAAATGCCAAATCGACTGTATGGCCAGTCCGACCCTGCACACACACACACACACACGCTTTATAAGTAATCCCCAAGATTCATCGAAACAATTACAAACAACAGATGACGTGTGCGTAGTGAGAGCAGATCGGATGGACGGAGATATAATTATTTATTTATTTATTTTTCATTAATACTGTGTAAAATAAAACGATATTACCAACTGTACATATATACCTGCATTATATTCCTCGCATTTCCCTCACGCACAGAGACTTTCGTTGTCGTAAGACACCAGTTGGGGAGATAGACGAACGACGCACGCAAGCACGCAGCATGCGGAGGGGAGGATATCTTCGATGAAAAAATAATAATAATAACAATTAGTAAGCTCATAATAATATAATATTATGCTTATATTATGGACAAATTATTTTACTGTAAATAAGTAAAGAGCTGACGGACGGATGGGATGGGATGGGATCGGATCGGATCGGATCGGATCGATGGATGGAGAGATTATTATAATCAACGTCATTGTCTATCATATGTTTCATTACGGTTCTTGTTCGATTTATTATATAGGTAATAATATGAACTCTAAAGTATATAATATAACATGCTACTGTGTCTCGATTCGTTCGTCATCCGTTTATTCATTGCGTACTACGATACGTATTACGATTGAATAATGTGTGTAATTTTACAAACACACGTATACGATCATAATATATGAGACTACATAGATACAGCGACGACCGCGTATACATTAAAAATTTATTAATTCATAATAATAATAATTTTAAAAATATAATAAAACATACACACGATACACACCCGACACAGTCTACTGTTACTAGTCAGTACTCGAGCCCCGCGTTTTAGCACTTCGCGATGCGGCGAAGCGAGTGCGTAGTAACGCCCTCCGTTCGGTTTCTTCTTTTCGGATACGTAGATTTCACGTAGACGCCGTAGGTCGATCTATCTGAAACATGTTTTATTAGTTATCAGAAGATATATTGTATTGTTATAGTTCGAAGGAAAAATCATCATGATATCAACCCACCGATGCGTCGGTCCGCCGTCTGAGTGCGGTCGTTTCGTGTTTTACGAGGCTCGACTTGGAGGTTCTCGAAATAGTGTCAAACTTTCGATGTCCCCGTTGCGCGTCGGCACCGCGTCGGCGGGTATTCTTCGCCTTCGATCTGTCGATAAATTGAAACGTTTTAATATTGTCTTATAGAGAAAAATAACTTTTAAACTGGACCCGAGGTACGCGACTAGCACCTCGACGATTTTAAACGTCCTCAGCGACCCAGCGTCGCATCCGAACGTCTCGTTGGACCTCTAGATACGTGGACAGGCTCAAAATTAAACGAAACCTGGGTCCCGGGATTAGATTAGGCCTCGAAATAACATATAAAATATAATTAACGAGATACGTGTTAGTGAAAAGTTTTAAGTGTTCGTACGAGAAAATGTCTAGCGACATCGCGGCTCTCCTTACGGTATTGCTCGTACCCTTACTGCCACTAGCGACATCTACGCCGGCGCGTACACGTATATATCCACGTACTTACTTACTCGCTACCTCGTCGCTATCGCAACTCGTTCAGTGTTCTCTCGTGCTCAGCTGTTAGTAGTGATTACATAGTTTTGGGTGTTTTGTGTGTTTGTGCGTTTCGTGAACGATTATAATAATAAACAGAAGAAGAAAAATGGCCGATACCGCAGTCGCATCCGAAGCCCCCGCCCCGGCGACGCCCGCGAAGAAACCGAAGGCGTCCGCGGCGGCCGCAGGCGGCGCCGCCGCCAAGAAGCCGAAGGCGAAGCCGACGCACCCGAAGACCTCCGAGATGGTGAACAGCGCCATCAAAGAGCTGAAGGAGCGCAGCGGATCCTCCCTGCAAGCGATCAAAAAATATATAGCCGCTCAGTACAAGGTGGACGCGGAGAAACTTGCGCCGTTCATAAGAAAGTATCTGAAGAGCGCCGTCGAATCCGGCGCCCTCATACAGACCAAAGGTAAGGGAGCCTCGGGTAGTTTCAAACTGGAGTCCAAATCCTCCGCGTCCAAGAGCAAACAGTCGGCCGCCGGCGGTAAGGCATCGTCCGCCTCGGCGGCGGGCGGCGCCGCTTCCGGTGCTAAATCTAAGAAGGCGTCCGCCGCGTCGGCCGGCGCCGCCGGAAGGGGCGGCAAGAAGGCGGCCGCCGGCGCGTCCGCCGCCTCGCCGTCGAAGGCTAAACCGAAGGCGACCATAAAGGACAAGAAGGCGGCCGCGGCGAAGAAGAAGCCGGCCGCCGCCTCCGCGGCGGCCAAGAAGGCGGCGGCCGCCGCTTCCGCGTCCGCGGCGTCCTCCAAGGCGAAGGGAGGAGCCGCATCCAAGGCGAAGAAGACCGCCAAGCCGCCGACCAAGAAACCGAAAGCCCCCAAACCGAAGAAGGCCGCCGCCGCCGCGACGCCCAGATCGAAGCCCGCCGCCAAGAAAGCCGCCGCAGCTTCGAAGAAGTAATGCATCGTCGCATCTCGCACACGCTTCGTAAAATCTGCTGCGTGCCATCTCTCGCGACACAAGACACCGCGACGTCTCAACAACGCCGCCGCCGCCGCCGCCATCTGGTCGTCGGACGGTTCGGTGGTCCGGTGGTCGTCGGGAGCGTCGGAATGCAGTGTGCATAACAGCACAACAAAAAGCCCTTTTCAGGGCTAACAAAAGTTTCTGAGAGCATTATATATATTTTTTGTATAATAATAAAGTTTCAAACGATGAGACGTCACAAAAAAAAAAAAAAAAAAAAACAAACCTTCTTACCTATCGCGCGCGCGCGCACACACACCCACAATAATAAACTTTTATTCATAATAAGACATTCACAGACACATTCTTTCCTTCCTTCCTTCCTTCCTTCCTTCATCCATCACACACACCACACACCACAAGAAACAAACAACGACAAAGAAACTACATTTAAAGTAATATAGCCAGGTTTGTCGATTCCTTTTCACAAATTAAATTATTAAAGTTTTAATAACTTGTCAGACAGCGTCACAATTAAAATTTAATATTATAATGGTAACGTATTAAATGTACTTAATAAATATGAGCCGATTCAAAAGAAAAAAAAAAAAAAAAAAAAAAAAGAAAACCGAAAGCGTGAAAGGAGATCGATACATGCAAAATAAAAATTATGTATGTACTTTCGTCCCTGGGTATATATATATATATATATAAAAGATAACGGACAGAGTCACTTTTTCGCATTTATAATATTAGTATGGATTATTTAAGTTCCCATTGGTAAACAAACCGAGTTGTGTAGAGAGAAAAAATAAGAAACGTTCGGCACCCGTCGACACTCATCGCCTGCTCTCGATCAATCGCTTGCTCGCTCGCGTCCCCACCTACTGTCGATGCTCGCGTCGTAGTCACTATTTAAATGCTTGAACGGGAAAATTCGTATCGCATAACGTGCAGAACTACGCTATACGATAGCTGTGTATTCTTACGTCTTCAACTTTTCGAAACTACACATATCCTATAATCATGTCTGGACGCGGCAAAGGTGGCAAAGTGAAGGGAAAGGCAAAGTCTCGTTCGAACCGTGCCGGACTCCAGTTCCCCGTGGGACGTATCCACAGGCTGTTGAGGAAGGGAAATTACGCCGAGCGCGTCGGTGCCGGCGCACCGGTGTACCTTGCGGCCGTCATGGAGTATCTGGCCGCCGAAGTCCTCGAGTTGGCCGGTAACGCGGCGCGTGACAACAAGAAGACCAGAATCATCCCTAGACATCTCCAGCTGGCGATACGCAACGACGAGGAGCTGAACAAGCTACTCTCCGGCGTGACCATCGCACAGGGCGGTGTCCTGCCTAACATTCAGGCGGTCCTCCTCCCCAAGAAGACCGAGAAGAAAGCCTAAGAAGAGCCTCCTCTCCTCGGTGTTGCGTGACTATGGTGCGATAATAGTGTGGTGTCTCGTGTGTATGTGTGCGCAAGTGTTCCACCTCCTACCACCTCAGTGTGTACGCGTAACTCCTAGTCCTAGAGGATGGATAAACGACGGACACTACGACGAGTTCACCCCCCTGTCGCAGCATATCATCATACCGTATTCGTACGCGAATCATCGCACTACGAAAATTAAAAAGGCCCTTTTCAGGGCCACAAAATATTTCTATACATTACGAACGACGCCAGTTTCATTAAGCACGACGTCTATCTCAATAAATATTCTTAAATACAGCAGTATTAACTTTCGACTCTCACATTACATAGGTAGGTAGGTACGTACACGTACATACACGATATTATAATAAAAAGACGGACAGTTTCGATTCGAAAACGATTATAGTATATGCGTAGTAAATAATTTATTATAATACTATTAATCAATAAAAAATAAACAAAAAGATAAATAATCACGAGAGAGAGAGAGACAAATCACTATAAACATCATTCTAACTAGATAATAGATATTCCACACATAAATTATTAGAAATATACTAATTCTAAATATTTTTTTTTTTTAAATACGTACATTTAATGAAAACTTATGGGGAAAAATCCAAAATTTACCGCAGAGAAGGCAAAACTTTCACTCACATCACGCACCATGAACTCCATTTTAAGAACTAATTTGACAACTAATTGGCGGGAAAAATGGCTTGGGTTTTTAGTTCTTTTTTTTTTTATTTCTTTTTGACATAAGTACCTAATAGCACCACTATTCAGCCGGGTCGAACATTATTCAGCCAAAAAATAAAATAAAAAATAAATGAATAATTTAAAAAAACCTACATATTTTATATATCTATAAAAATAAATAAAATTGGAGCGACTGTTTGTTTGTAAGGTTTGTTTTTATATCAGCCCTTTTTTTTTTTTTTTTTTTTTTTTTTTTTTTTTTTTTTTTTTTTTTTCACTTTAAATGCACACGAAATTATTTTTACGGTACTTATACGAAATATATATATTATTAATTTTCGTATGTCTGTCTGTCCGTTTATTTCGGCTCACCTCGAAACGGCTGGACCGATTTTGACGGGACTTTCACTGGCAGATAGCCGATGTTATAAGGAGTAAATTAGGCTATTTTAATTATATATATATATATATATATATATATATATATATATATATAATTAAAACATACTAGTCTTTAATATATATTTATTTCATTCATTCATACGTACATACATACGAATTATATATTATGTAAATATTAAACAAATCTATACGGAGGCCGAATCTATAGATTTTTAATTTTTGTTTTGTTTGTCTGATAAATCTGTACTAAACTTTAAAACGTAACGGTGCGAGGGGAAGGGGCGCGGCAGTGACGATCTGACGTGCCCCCCCCCCCCCCCCTCCCTTCGTTCCTCCCTCCGCCTCGTATAAAACTCGAGGCGCTCCTATTGGTCCGAATCATAAGTAAGCTGGTGCGCGTTTCGACCGTTTGCGCGTCGATACGAGCGTATACTACTCACTGAGCGCCGGCGGACAGACAACATTTCAGTTCGCACCATCGAACCGAACGTACTCAACTCAACTACAATGCCACCCAAGACTAGCGGAAAGGCAGCGAAGAAGTCGGGCAAGGCCCAAAAGAACATCTCCAAGTCCGATAAGAAAAAGAAGAAGCACAAGAGGAAGGAGAGCTACGCCATCTACATCTACAAAGTGCTCAAGCAGGTCCATCCGGACACCGGTATCTCCAGTAAGGCGATGTCGATCATGAATTCGTTCGTGAACGACATCTTCGAGCGCATCGCCGCCGAAGCGTCCCGCCTGGCCCACTACAACAAGAGGTCCACGATCACGTCCAGGGAGGTGCAGACCTCCGTGAGGCTCCTGCTCCCCGGCGAGTTGGCGAAGCACGCGGTCAGCGAAGGCACCAAGGCCGTCACCAAATACACCAGCTCGAAGTAAACGGTCGTCGTGTCGCCCTCATTGTGTTTGTTGTGTGTCCGCGACCATATCGCGAGTTCACACACGCACAAAAAAAAAAAAAGGCCCTTTTCAGGGCCACAAAACGATTCGTATTGTATACAGTTTCACGAACGCGTCTCTGCCTCATTATAAATGGGCACATAATATAATAATATTATTATTTTAGTTCAATTATCAAATTGATTATTATAATGATCATCATTTGATACCTATTAATGCTAAACAATATAAGATTATAAAAATAATTTAGTAATCAGTTAATCGCGCCGTTCGCGCGTCCAAATGACACACACACCATAAGATACCATAATAATATTGTTTATTATCAAATCTCCTCAATCAAGCGACTCTTTCGATTGTCTTCTTTCTCTCTCTCTCTTTCTTTCATTTTTACATGAGAAATTTATTTATATTCATATAATATATAAAAGGTTAAATTTGTCAATTCAATATTATACATACATACATCGCTTTCGTGTCCTGTGTCAAAAAGAAAAAAAAAAAAAAAAAAAAAAAAAAAAAAAAAAAAAAAACATAATATGTTACATATCTAATAAACGAGCGTCATGTATGTATGTAAGTAATGAACACAATGGCACACGACACTAGCACCGGAGGACGTTCTCTACGTATGTATCATCTCGACGATCCGATTATTATTATTATGATGATGATCATCATGATGATGATGATGACGATGATGATATTATACTCGTCGACGACACTATCTATCTGTGTATGTATTTTGAGCTATGATCTTCCTCTCGTTCATATCAATCGACTACACAACACCACACCACACCACACGAGAGCCCCCTACCGGGGGACCGAACCGGGACCGTCCGCCCGCGCCCGACTGCCCGACTCCCGACTCCGACTCCGACGTTTATCTTAATAAAGGGTTTCACGCCTTCACTTTATTTATAACTCATCAAAGGCGCACAATGCGGCCTCTTTGATCACGTTCCGCCGACCAATGATAACGCTTTATTATTACGCCATATTTTTCTAATTTTTGATTGGCGGTGAAATATTACATTTATTCGTCGTCAATATTTTTATTAGATGATTATTATTATTGTTGTTGTTTTATTAGGCAAGTTCATTTATAGTCGTATTTATTTATTATTTACTCAACCACTTTTCAATGCATGTAATAACAATGTGACACTGCGAATTTCTTATTCTCGGGGGATATTTATACCTTTTGGGCTGTTTTGAAATGATAACTTACGATTTGCTTTGTTTTTTTCACATTAGTAAGGAATTAGCATCTGTCCCTGTCATTTTTACAACAACTGGTTAGTAAAAACGAGACAAATGTAGTGTTTTTTTAGTGTACTGTCTTTTTCTATAAGTCGAAGTAACAACATATATTATATTCTTTATATTTGGTACATATATTAGAAACTTCCTTGGGTACCCATCGATCCCATGTGTGCTAAAAGAGTTATTCAAGATCAAAGGTCAAAATTTTCGGTTTTTCGAAAACGTCGTGAACGTTGAACGTTAAAGGTGTTACATTCTAGATGATATGAACACAAGTTGATCATCAAGGTCATGCTGGTAGAAGACACTGGCTAAGGGACTGAGTTTCTTTTGAGTGTATATTTTCAGAATTGTATATTATATATATAAGAGACACAAATAAGCATTTCTATTTATATTAAGTGTCTGACTATATGTTATATATTAGCAGCAGTATTACGTGGCGGAAAACGATTCTATGCGACGGCGGAATCTAATTTAAATAACGCCCCTTTATTGTCGATACGCGCGTATATACTTTTGCGCGCTCTAGACTTAGCCACGCCCCTTTATAGAAAAATCAAATAAGAATTTAAACTCACCGTAGCAAATCTAAAAGATGCTAACATCTTACCACAGTAGCATTGTAAATTAGAAATAATTACACGACATTTTGTTAATTCTGTACCATTTATCGGGTATCCGTAGAAGAGGCAACCAACAAGAAAACCTAAGGAAGAAAATAAAGGAATAGTTAAGTTCAAGTTGAGTTTTATTTTGGGACCCTCTAAATACAATCCACCACAGTTCATTTATTAACATGCATAAAAATATTTTTATATTACAGAAGAATGTTAAGTGAAAAGCGAATTATAAAGTAACTAGCGCCAAACAAAAACAAATCTATCACACGGAAACCGCACATTTTCATGCAAAATTTCATTTAAATCGGTCCAACAGTTTCGGAAATTAGCCCGTACAAACAAACAAACAGACGAACAGAGAGAGAAACAAAAAAAATGAAAAAAATCGGTATTTGTACTATTTCTCTTCTTACATCCCCCTGACTCGGTTTTTAGCATCTTTTTCTATGTACAGACATTCGACCTCTACAGTTTTATTATATGTATAGATTACAAAGAACCAACGACCAATATAAATAAAAATTAAGAAAGTTACATTAAGGCACAGATCGTACATTTAAACTTGTAAAGGTAAATATTAAGGGATTTAAGCCTTATATTTAATCCATATGATGGATTACTTGGTTCTCGTACGTGAGCACGAGCATGGTATAAACTATCAGTCTAATTGTAACTATTGCATATAAAATTATCTTTTATTTTGCATATTTCGTTTAACTTTGTAAAAAATCTAAATATATTAGGTACCATATAATGACAAGTACAGGTGGTTCAACACATTACAGTAATTCTATTGTCCACGAGATGGCGCAAGTTACTATAGCATTAATATTAATCATTTATATTAAGTTATTGCTATAAAAGGAGACCTAAGAAAAAGTGAATATTTTATCTATTTGGTTATTATATATTAATCATGTAAAACAAAATCCTAATAAACCGGTACCGCGGTAACAGTTATTATTATTATTATATTAAATTTGTCCCTCCTTGCCACACTAACATAAACTTTTACAGCGACAGCCTTAACTTTTGCACCTTACTCGCCAGTGACGCCAACTGGTGCCAACAAAAACGATAGCCCCCATTAAATTCTTCCTTTTCTCTTGAGTTTATTAAATTGAAAGTAATACATATTTCACTATTAAAACCCTCACGCAAGTAATTTTACAAAAAGTACAAGTTGACATTTAATTGCTACTTAATAACAGATGGCGTTGGTGTCATGAATTTGTTGGTGGTGTGTAATTTGCTATTAATATGTAACATTAATAAAAGAAAACACATAAAACCATAAAGAAGTGCTATTTGAAGTACATAATACATATATTAAAAATCAGTTATAAATTAGAATAGACATATTTCAAACGATTAAATGATACTATAAGCAAATGCTTTATTTTAAACAGTAAAATAAACAATAATAAAATAATATAAAAGAAGTTACAGGCGATATTTACTTTTAGAGAGAGCGCAAATAAAGAGCTACCTACGAGTGAAGCAAACATTGCTTTGTGGTTAAAATACACTACTATAATATACCAATACAGGTTAATTATGTGTACATTGTTCTATTGCATTTTTAAATAAATAATTTGTCTACAAAGATATATAATAATAATAATTAACATAATTTATCATAATTTTACCCCTACTCTCGACAGATGGCACCGTTTGGTTTTAGTCAATAGTTTTTAGAATTCTTTATTAAACTTTTGTATAAAGCTTCAACATTTTTTTATTTAACATGATCGACTAATTCAATATTTAAAAATAAAACAATTACATATTTACAAAATGGCGACAAAACTAATTATTATTATTAAAATATTTTACCATCAATTTAAATCAAATAATACATTAAATTTAAAGCTCAAGCATGGCTTAATAATTAAAAATAAAACTTACATAGTCGCAGCACTCGTTTCCTGCCATATTCGAGCACTACATATTCAAAAACTGTTCATAATTTGTATTAAAGTATTAACGACCGCACCACGCGTTACTCGCCCGAAAACTAAAAACTAACTAGTTAACTACTGCTTAGGTCTTAAACAATAGACAGTATACTGTACTGTAGTGAGGCAGAGCTAAAGCACACATAAAAAATATGTATTGTTTTATTTGAAAAGATACTAATATTGACACTGTTATGAACCTTAACTGTTGGATTTACGGGTGAGATTTGCTCAAACGTGAAGTAACTCGTCGATCATAAAACAAATTGTCCACCATTGTGTGAGTGCTGCTCGCGCTGTTTCTATTGGCTATCGTTTGCGTGGAAGGAGTGTCTCCGTGCGTCGCGACCGACCCGACGCCGCGCCGCCGGCGCCGGTGCGCCGCGCCGGGTCGTAGCGAAATTTTTATTATTATTAGAATTTTAAGAGGCCGTATACGAAATCAAAACAAGCGAAATTAGTTATTTCGCGCACACACACACGCGCACTTAGCGTTCTGTCGCGTGTGTGCGTAAGTCCGAAGTCGCCGTTTGGCGATTAAACCGTTTTGATCCTTTAATATTTTTTATGAGTATATTACATTCACTCTCATGGATTTGTCAATTGAAATAAAATACCTGGTAATATAAAATTAAGCCTTTATTTATCGCTAGTTATTATATATTCTTTATTGCACAAATAAAAAAAATTAAAATAATTACCTATTTGGTACCAATTTGGAAAGTAAAAACAAAGACCTATTTTGCTTGTGCCAGAACTCTTTATCCGCTTATCGAGTCGCAGTGAAATGAATCATTCTAAAAATTTGCGGATGTAAAAATGTCTGCTAATAAATACATATAATAAAATTCTAACTAAGTCGAATCTGTACGTTAAATACTTTTTGGAAAATCTTATTGAAAAATTGAATTAGCTTTTATTTCTAATCATGATAAAAATGTCAGCATAACAAATATTGAGATAAATATTATTTTTCCACAAAAAACGATTCCAGAAGAACATACACATGCAATTCTTTTATTCAAAAAGTTTCTTTCGCATGTCGTGGACAATTAACCGTATAATTTACTTTCTTTGTACTTTACTAGTTTTTCGTTTTAACCTCTGAAAAAACATATTTTTTAATAGATTAAAGTAAGTAAACTTTATCCATAAAATATCTTTACTTGGTTTATTTTTTAACGTTCCCTCGTAATTACTAAACGACAACCGATTTTGATGATTCATATATAATTACTTACAAAAGTATCAAAAATTCACGTCGCGCTACACACGTCGCTACACTTCGATACGTTGCGTGACGTCAGTAATTGCGCTAGCGCAGAACGATACATCCACCCTCTAGAAACGCTCAGCGCGGACTGCTATCTCGTGGCTTGCGTCGAGTAATATATATTGCGAGTTTCAGTCGTTTTAAAAGATTTTTTTTGGAAAGTATAGTTTTTAACATTTTAATTTTTTTTTATGAAATGAATAGTCCTTGAACTGAAGTTTCTTTCTGTAATTTTCTTTTTATGAACGAGAGTTCTATGTAGCCTAGTGTACCAGAAATACTTTGCGCATTTTCTTTAAAATTTGTCTGAGTTTAATATTTATTTACTCAACTATTTTATATAAAAGTAGTAAAAACTGATTCATACATTGTATAAAACACTTTTACAACAATACACTGTATTTTTTTCATATTATTTAGAGGTCAACACAAGCCGTAAGTGATGGTATCCTAAACCTCTTACACAAAAAAATCACCTTTTAGTCGCGGTTTTGATGTCAATAATTCAAAACTAAGTACTAAAAATAAAAAAGGGGGCCATTCATTAGATTATAATTAAAATGACCTTTCATATTATGTATATAAGCTTATAGAAAAAATATTTTATAACTGTGAAATAACGTTCGTAAAATAGCGTAAATCAGCGAATTCGGCAAAATTTCATATACGGCCTCTTAAGTTTTAAAATTTTAACGACATTTTTTAAAAAATATAAATAAGAAAATTGCTGTCTTAAACCAAGGAAACCTGTTTACAGATTATATAAATAATAATAAATTGCATCATGTATTATTATTCTTCCTCTACATATTATAAAAATACATTACAAAAATATTCCATTTAATGAAATTATTATCTTTAAGGAAATATGTATACTGATGTTATGCAGAGGTACAGTTTATAATTTTAGATGTAGTCTGGAGGTAATCTTCGAACTAATCATCCAATTTAAATATACCTATACTTTTCACCAATATTTACAATGAAATTCCCAGGATGGTAAAATAAAAAAGATATTTTGTCGTAAAACATAATTTTTGTTTAAAATAATTTTTGTTACTTAATGTATGTTATTCGCTAGCTAGGTACGATTATTTTAAATAATACTATTTTCGAATAATGATGAAATTCACTTAATATTAATTTTAATATCTCTTTCTATTGCTGCTTTTATTCTTGTTCAAACAGGTTACTATCCCTTTCGTCAATAGATGGCGCCAAAAGACCACTTCGAATATTCACAGATATTTTTAATAATAGCACAGGATCACATAACACTGTAACCAAACATAGTTGAAACATCAAAATATAAGTCCATACAAGTTACACTTTCGATTTTACAATTCATATTACGTACCTATTGATATAAAAAGTTTTCTTTTATTATATAATTTTCCTAATATTAAGTTAAGTATGCCCTTTTTTGGAAATAAATATTCTTAAACTTGAAATGTTCCCAGCAATACTTAAATGGTATTAGTAAGCGAGTGAGTGAATATTATTTTGTTTTATTAATTAGTAAGCAAAAACATATGTATAGCAAAAAATGAAAATTTCTTAGTTGCACATCACTTTAATAATATCTAAGTAACTAATATGAAAGAAATATTGTTATTATAATTGTATTGATATGATATAATTATATACAATTAATGTTATAAATATTTATTGAAATATACTAATATTACAATATTAATTAATTAATTATTATTAATTTTATATGCTTATAATAATTTTTATTACAACATTTAAATCTGAACTAATCAGTTGTAATTTTGTGATTAACGGTTTTTATACCCGTTGAAGTATCAACTAACTTATATATTTAATCTCATATCGGTTTCACTGCATTAATAAAATACAAAATTTTGAACTGTGCAGTGTTTATATAATAAGTATAGGATAATATGGCATTAAGTCCAGTGTAAGCTCTACTTTATACAAAGTGCTCATTTTCCCATATATAGTCGACCACCCATTAAGCCAAGATTTCATCACAAGTGTACTCAGTATGTTATTATTATTAAATATGTCTCCAACCGCAGAAGACGTTTACTTCAAAAACACCCAAACCTTAACACATTTTAATTTTATAAATCCTGAATATAGCGATTTGTGCATGTCACTGTTTTTTAATTATAACCCTATCCGTTACAGATACAATATAAAAATTCAAAAAAACTTTAAACAAAACAAATATGGCCGGTTTTAACATAGAGAGTCAGCCTATCGTACTTAAAATTAATTCGAAAAAATATAGCAATGTGCTTAGATATCTAGTGGAGCCATTTTGTGCTAAGAAATTTAAGCTTCGAAATGATACAATTGAATGAATAGAACCATTTCCATATTTATAAGGTTTTTGAAGTTATACTTCTTTTTATGATAGTAAAATTTTTATGATGCGCGCACACCGACAGCCAAAATGTTTTACTCTTCATACTAGGTTTATATAAAATAATAACTCATAATTTTGTAATAAATCATGTCTTTAAAATCGTTTTCTTTTACACAATAGATGGCAATAGTTGTGAAGTTTAAATTGCCATGTCTTGCTTTAAAATATCTGGAAATATTCTCATTTAAAAATACCTATACATACAGTCTAAATGAAAACCCCTGTTTAGTTATTTTTTACTTTTCAGTGCCTGGAAGTCGGTTTTTTTTTTTTTTTTTAAAGTTTTTATAGTTATTAAGCAATCGGTTTTTTTCTGTTAGCACTCCATCTCAGTGGGAAGAATAATAATAGGTGGGAGGTTACTTTCAACAAAAAATATTTTGAAGAAGATGCTTCGTATATAATATATTTATGCTGTCAATAAAATGAATATCGTATTACAAATAGCAAATAATTGTTATTTACAGCATATACATTTTGAGTAAGTAGGTAATATTTATTATTATCAAAATAAACTTACGTCTAATTCGCAACTCGGCTATGAACGAACATCTGTTGTTTAGTTACTTTAACGAGGATAAAAATGTTAATGCAACAATAGTCTTTAATTCAAAGCAGTCCGGGTGAGAGTCGTTTGCACAAAACACATAGGGCTCATAAATCATGTGGATTTTTTGTCTGTTGCCAATTGCACTACCCCTCACCTGAGGCCGCTATTTTAACAAAATTAAATCAATGTTGAATATTGGAATATTGTATTATTACAGATACAATCTATACATATAATAAAACTGTAGAGGTCGAACGTACGTAGGTACATAGAAAAAAAATGCTAAAAACCGAGTCAGGAGGATGTAAGAAGAGAAATTGAACAAATCCATTTTTTTTTATTTCTCTGTCTGTTTGTATGGGCTAATCTCCAAAACTTTTGGGCCGATTTAAATGAAATTTTTGCGTGGTGGTACCTTATATTCTCGGTCTACATTTTAGATACTTTTCATCCCGAAAAATTAAAGAGTTCAAAAAAAATGTACACTTAGTTCAGACGTTAACTTAGTTACTGTACAAATTTAAGAAATAAAAATAATAGGGGAAGGTGGGGTAGTTGAGAACATTAAAGGGAAAACACAAATAAAACTATCCAAAAAACCAGATAAAGCTACGAATGTTATTTATTTCTAAAAGTTTACTTAAATTAATCAACCTTAAATTCTTATAATTAACGTTGATACATATTTAATATAAAATAAATAACAATAAAAAAAATCTTAGTCTCCAAGATTCTCCACAGCGCGTGGGATAATGATGGATGGTGTGTGCGGTAATTACGCAAATCTATACATATAAATAAAATGAAATGTCTGATTGTAATGTCAAAATAACAGCTTTTTACTCATGTAAGCATGAAAGTATATACGGTACTAATAAGAAAAAAACATATTTTTTATAATTTTTGTCTGTCCGTCTGTCTGTCCGTCTGTCTGTCCGTCTGTCTGTCTATCTGTCTGTCTGAACCTATCTAAATCATTAACAGCTGCTATCATATCCCTTAAATATAAAAAAAACGGAGATCGCAGTTCCTCTTTCACACGTGTTGCTATGCCGACGCTTGACGATGCCTTTAACGCAGTTGTGTATACTTTTTGAAATAAAATATGTAGCAGCTGCTTTTCCTAGTTAAAGTTTAAGTGTATTGTTCTTGACATCTTTAAAGATTCTTTCTAAGTCTTCCAGTTTATATTTTGTTTCCTTCTATCTGTGGTAATTTCGTGACATTTAAAATAAACAAGCAAGTTTATGTATGTATTATCTGAAGCCCACACGGTCATTAGCCATAAATTATAAAATAAAAAATAATAATTTCATTGTTTTTAGTGGTAATTACGTAAGCTGGGGATTACCCTTTGCAATCGTTCACCATTAGCACGGTAAAGATATAAATTACCGTGCCATTAGCCAACACCACCATTCATGTGATGCACACGGCGAATGCTTAAAAACATTGTTGAATTAAACTTTAATTCACAAAAAAATATCGTATTTCTATTTTATATTATACATTTATTAAATTTTATTTAAAAAATACATGAAATTGTAAAAATCGTGCACAATTGCATAACTGGAAACATAATGCTTCATCCTTTTCTAACATAACAAAATAATAAGTGTCCGTGATAACACCACGCCCCTAATTCCCCCACTCCCCTATCGATGGTTTCCAGTTCATACTAATTCATTCATATTTTTTAAACGTCAAAAAGTGTTAAAACAAAACTATTTTATTAAAGTGACGACTTAAATGTCGAGCCATTTTATATTTGTCAAATAAAATGTAAATTAATTATTCTGAATGAATGCTGAACTTGCTCAAGCGACGATTTTAAATCATTCAGCCACTTCATAGCTGTTGAACAAAAACACCAACCCAGCATCGACCTCAAATAACAATATTGGAAAAAATGTGATCTATTTGGAAATTTATATTATTACCAACAACAAAATATTATAAATCTCACTAATATTATAAATGTATATAATGTGAAAGTTTGGATGGATGTTTGTTGTTCAAAGGCATATTGTTTAAATTGCAACTTATAAAATAAATTCAATTCAAAGCGTCTCAATTAAATTAATTTCATGAACAAATATAGATCTTTCAAAACGCCAAATTGCTTATAAACTCAAACAAACATTGAGAAACTGAATTATTTCCTGGAAGTGACAGGAAACCAAATGTTTTATTTTATACACTCAATAGTAACAGGTGATTATTTCATTTTATAATAAGATATCTATGTATATAGAAATTTTGTGTAGAAAAAGAATTGAAATAAAAAATGATGTCAGACATTATATGTATATGAATTCTCAAGCTATGATATAGTTTTATTTTTATAAACAATAATATTAATATAACAGTAACGATAAAGTATATAATATGTAAGTAAGCAATATCATCATGAAGAAACAATGAGAACAGAAATAAAAGTTTTTTTTTAATAAGATTGCTTCCATTTTAAAGTTGTAAATTAGTTCAAAGAAATGGCAATACATGGCATTAAATTCAGAATGAATTTTCCCATATTAATTTTATCATATTTTATTTAGATTATATGTACATTGATATATTTATAAAAATTAAAGAATTCATAAATTTACGGGTTAACGACATCTATTATTATCTAATTTAGCAAACAAAAATAGCCCGAGTTAGATTTCCAGCGTCCAATGTCTTGCCATGTATGAGTTGGAGCCAGGGGCATCGTACTAGGGTGATTGTGTCTAAAGTAAAGAAAGTAAATAAAAAAAAAAACTATTACTACATTTGAAAAAGTCAATTGAAACAGATTTCACGTAAAAGGTTTTTCCTTAGATTTATTTCTACTTTACACAAAAATATACTGAAAAAACTATAAATAAGGCTTTATAAAACCAGTGAGCAAAGGTAATATTTATCGCTATTTATTATTCACCTAGCAACAACTTTTTTATTTACCTCCTAAAATAGAGTTGAGATATTTTCTCTTTTTTTATAGTTATAAATATATTTACGTTTTATATAATTATACATATTTATATTTCTACAAACAACTAGGTACGATCCTTGAAACAAAACTTGATGTTAAGCAATTATTTTGTGTATTTAATTATTTTGAATTTTGGTCCGCCTTTTTTTTGCACACATCCAGATAAAACAGGAAAACGATTAAATGAAATACGAATGAATAAAATTTCCTTGAATACAAGAGATTTGGTGCAATATTATGTACAACTGTAGTTACATCTAGCGGTGAATAGTAGCAACTTTATGAAACATTTACATAACGGATCCTAAATGGCACTAGTAAATGACGTAAGTTAAAAGAACATGAATTTAATATAATCTTTATATAAAACAAAGTCGGGTTAGTTACACCATTAACTCAAAACGGCTCAACCGAGTTTTATGATATTTGATTTTTTTGGTTTCTCTTAATCCGGAATAGGATAATAAGTATTAAAGCATCAGAAAAATTCCAAAAAAAAAAAAATTATATGGCTAACGCTGGCAAATAACTATTTTAAAGATCTATGTAAAACGTACCTAGCGACGAACCCGAGCGAAGCAAGGGTGAGCCGCTAGTATTAATATAAATAATTATTTAAAATATGAAATCGCGACAGGTAATTTTTATTTTTAACTACAACTAAGAACATAGTTATTTCATACGTAAATGAAGTCATTACACTACGTACTTAAAATAAAATATAGAAAAACAACATTATATTCACATGGATGTGATAATAATCTAAACCTTCAGGGATATTTTTACAACGGTTGATTTAAATTTCCTACATTGTAATCTAAATGAGTTGCAGGCTGCAGGCTGCAGGCTGTCGGCTGGTGCGGGGGAAACGGTATTATATTAAAAAACAAAAAAGTGCTTCCAAAAAAACACATTTACAAAAAAGAACCATAATATTATCTTCGTTGCTTAATAACATGGCAACAGTTTGCAAGGATGTAACTGTAATAAAAAATATATTATATTTTATACTTTATATTATATAATTCTCGGCTAAAGTTAAAATTTCTATGCCATTGTAATGTTATTTAATAAATGCTATGTGCGCATTTGTTTTTATAATACGAACAGTAAATGTACATAATATACGTATATACATGATTTAAAAAATACTACGAACAGTAAATGTACATAATATACGTATATACAGTATTTAAAAGTTATGCCTGGGTGTCTAACAACTGCTAAACGCTCTGCACGCTGATTGGTCGAAGGTCACATCGACGTGCACGTCGATATATTTCGATTATGGTATTCTCAATTATTTTGTATGTAAACTTTTATTTGTGTATAATTTTGTTTATAATTTAATCATTAATTTGTTAAAGTACCTATAACGTAATAATTGTGCAATAAGTTTTATAATAATTTTAATATGTTTTTATAATTTTCCTTTTTCAAAACGAATTAAATTAATTTCATATTGTGATTTATTTAATTACATACTTTATAGTAATGGTTTTATTCCCGCTTACTTAATATTAATTTACGTTTCCTTAATTACAGTTTTGAATATTGTTTTATATATCAATATGATAGATATTTTATGGTCTATGTTTTTGCACACATTTTATTATTTAAATAACTCTTAAAACACCAATTTTTTCGTAATAATTTATCAATATTCTTATACGTTTCAAGGTTTTGTACCAAGAAAATTAATGTTAAATATTTTCGTTGTTTTTTATTTAAATGTTGTATATATACCTATTGCTTTTGTTACAATTAAGAATAGACAAATAAGTTTAGAATTAAAATAGTTTGTAATAGAGGTTAAAGATAGAGTAGGATGACCTGCAATCTTTAATATACTGCAATCATATTTTGGTATGTCAATAAATAATAATATATGTGAATAGTACGAGTATATAAATAATAATTAATTAATTAATAAATACAGGTATAAATGCAGATACAGATAAAGTTGGCGGTTGGCGGTTCGCGGCTCTCTGTATGGTATTGCTCCAGGAGTACAATAATAGCCATTTCGGCGAACTTCGAGTGTCGTCGCCGCGTCGGATCGGAATTCGGAACAGAATGTCTAGCATATAGAAGATAGCTGTAGTCATAGAAGAGTTTCAAGCCGCCTAACGCTTAAATATTGTTTCATTTTAGCGATACCGGTGTACCACAAGATCCGAACCTATCGTACACACTGCACAGGGCGTCAGGGCGTCAGGGCATCGTTGGGCAGTTTCGATTCGGACAAACATCACTAATGACGTAACAGAGTAGCTGGAGGGGAGCCAGTAGCAATGTTTCTCTTTGACTCTGTATAGATTTGACGTCCTAAGATAGGCCCCATGGTCCCTCAAAAGTACCTAAGATTCTGAACGCTTCGGATCACAGCAGACATCAAGAAGCTCGTCCAGAAATTCTTTGAATTAAACTTGAACTCGTGCAACTTATTTTAGAAGATGCCGAATAAGACAGTTAAGGTTATAAAGACAACATTCCAAAGTTTATAAAATAGTTATAAATAATAAAATAAAACACAATATTTTAGTAAAATATTTTATATAGAATAAAATAAAAACAAATAGCCTTTTATTGTCCTTATCTACTTCATTGACATTTGACAATAGTATCATATGTTTATTTTATACAAAAAAAGTACATCGTATTATGAGGAAGAGAAATACCAAGTATCGACTTTCTATTGCTAAATTATTTTATTTCATTCTCATTTTCACCCTCTTAAGGGATGATTTCCGGAATAAATATAGCTTTTACGTTACCGCATTATAACTGTTAATTTTTTAAAGTATTAAAATGGATATAGTAGTGGCGGAGGGTGAAATTTTAGAAGAGGTGAGCCTAGCCGTTCCAAAAAAAAACAAACACAAAAACATTGAGTAAAATTTTTATATATCAATTAAAAAAAAAATAAGAAATGTAATTGTGAAGACATATTTTTTTTTCTTAATGAGACTATTATGTTTTTTTAAATGTATGTAAAATATTCTAGCAAAATACATTACACACACATAATAAAATAATAAAACCTCACAAAATATTAATAACGCCATCTATGAAAAATCATTACGCATCACTGAATAAGTGAAAGTACGGAAATTTTATTGTTGTATAATATGAGTATATTTTAAAACCTGAGTATACTTGTTTGGGATTTAAATATTATTTTTTTGTTAATTTTACATAAATAAATGTAAACAATATATTAAAATATAAACGCCATCTACTGACATCTCTTTGAACGACTTCGTCTTTCTTACTGATGAGATTGATTTATTATTTATTGTATTCTATTTATCAAGCCAAATTGAACGAAAATTATGAAATAAGTAGATACTTTACACAAAAAAACGAACAATAAGAAGCGCAGGCTTTATTTATTATCTATACAGATAAATAAAATTGGAGTGTCTGTTTGTAATATTAAAATAACCGCTTTTTACTAAATATACCAAAACAACATTTTTTACAATTTTTTCTGTCTGTCTGTCTGTCTGTCTGTCTGTCTGTCTGTTTGTTCCGGCTAATCTCCGAAACGGCTGAACCGATTTTGACGGGACTTTCACTGGCAGATAGCTGATATTATAAGGAGTAACTTAAGCTATTTTTATTTTAGAAAAAGAATCAGGGTTGCGCGAAAAAAATTAAAACCCATGAAATTGTGAACAAAATCCGCGTACGGCGTATGCACCCAAGCGAAGCGAGGGTATCTCGCTATATAATTTAAATGAATATCTTAGGAGTAGCAAGCTACTATTTATGTATAAACATAGCCAACCGTGAAAACGTACCGTACGTAGGGACGAACGCGAGCGAAGCGAGCGTGAGTCGCTAGTAATATCTATAGCAATACGTCCGTTTTTTAAAGTGTCCTATAACCTATTTGGTATTTAACATAATTCGTCAAATTATATTTGTGGTGGACTGTATAATTAAACACTTTTTACTTTTGACTTTTTATTTCTTTGTTATCTAACTGAACCTGAAGAACTGAATGCTTTCCAGTCTGCGGTCATCTCACATCCCCGCAAGGGTAGTGGGGAAATAGCTACAGGGCATAGCCCTCTGACTGTAGTGTCTACCGCCGCCCACTAATATGGGCGCATCCCTGGGGAAGTCCTAACTAGGATTCGTAGCGGAGTCGGACAGAGGAGTGCCTTGTGCGTCGCGGGCGGTCGACCCAGCCGGCTTTAGTCCCGCTGGTGGGAAGACCAGCCAGGCGACCGCGACAGCGGCTACTCACCCTGTCGTCTGATGTAGAAAATCCCTCGGTTACGCCCTCCTGTCCGGTGGACGGGTGTGCAGAGGGGCTATGCCCCTGATGTGGTCGAAGTTCGAGGCGTCCGCTTTGTCAAATGCGCCGACCGCGAGGCGGCGCACGAAGTCGTCGATGCCCTCGATATGTAAGTCACGCTGTATGGTAGCGTTCCTTACGTACCGAGGGGCCTTGGAGATTCTACGCAGGGCGATGGCCTGCACGGTGTGCAGCCTCTTCCGTTGGTTCGAGAAGAGCAGATAAAACCAGGCGGGGGCTGCGTACGTTAGCCGGGAGAGTACTGTTATGGGATTTTAACTAAAGCACTTTTTTAAAAAAAACGATTTTTATTTATTACAATTAATTACAATTTAATTATGGGCAAGTGTCGCCGAACGCGGTTGGAATAGAACTAATTAAAGAAACAAAAGGTGTAACCTTATTAATGTAATTGTGCTGACTATGCAGCGCCTCTTGCAATTTACCTAACATAAAATAGATATAACAGTACGTACGTCTTATAAATCCCGACCTTCGCACGCAGCGGCAGCGAAGACGAGGTGACAGGGCGCAGCAAGTTAAGTGCCACCTTTGCGGCGTTGGTGACTTGGCTCACTTGTGGAACCATAGCGGTCTATTGTGACCCCTAGTTACTTCGCCCTAGGGACCCACGGGATGTCGAATTCGTTGAGACGGAGCGGAGGAGGCGGTGACAGATAGTGTCCCATGCTAATGGCCTGGGACTTGGCGGCGTTGATGGTGAGTCTCCACTTGGTCAGCCATTCAGGCAGGGCGTTCAGGACACGCTGCATCTTAGCAGCGGCGTGGGTGGGGTTGAGAGACGTGGTGATGTACGCCACGTCGTCTGCAAAGAGTGCTAGCGAGGCCTCAGTCTGTATAGATGGAGTACAGAATCGGGGATAGTATGCTGCCTTGCGGGACGCCCGCCGCAATGGGTCGTACACCGGAACGGGAGTCGTCTATCCGGACGTAAAAGCTGCGGTGTCGAAGGAAGGAGGCTACCACTCTCACAATCCTTCTTGGTATGCGCACGGTGGCTAGCTTGTGGATAAGGCCCTCGTGCCATACGCGGTCAAAGGCATTTTCAACGTCTAGAAACACCGCCACGGCGCTCTCTTTCTTATTAGAAGCTGCTGTCAGTTGGTGTATGACGCGGGCCACCTGAAGCGTGGTAGAGTGTTCACGTCTGAAGCCAAACTGCTCCGGCCTAAGGAAGAAGTGCCGATGTGACTGAGGAGGAGTTTCTCGAAGAGCTTGGAAATCGAAGAAAGCAATGTGATGGGCCTGAAGCTGGCCGGCAGCAAGATATTTTTTCCGTTTGGGAAGGAGAATCACTTCTTCTCTCTTCCACGGCGTGGGGAAGAAACCCGTGCGCAAGATGGTGGTGAACAAGCGGGCAAGGGCGACAACGGTCTGGCGCGGGAGATGGCGCAGCGCCCCTTTAGATACCCCGTCCGGTCCAGGGGCTTTCTTCGGTTTCAAAGTCTTCACAGCCTTAGCGACTTGGCCTGGAGAGAAATGGATGGAATCTTCATCTTCAGGGAGAGGTCTGTGGAAAATGCCGAGGGCTGAAGCTTCAACTGTTCTCAGTATGGATCTTCTGAATAGCGCACCCCATCTCTTCTCACGACGTCGTCCGATCTTCACTATCATGGGCCCGAAGTAGTTGACTCCACAGTGGGTGAAGGGGCGGCAAAATGGTTCGAGGCGAGTGCGAGGCAGGTCCCCACTCGCTGAAACCTGAGGCTTCGCTCTTCGCACTTTGCAGAGGGCGCACTCCCTTTCTATGGTGCGCACAGTAGGTCGCAGGTGGATGATCCAATACCGCTGCCTCAGATCGTTGGTCACACGCTCACGGTTGGCGAGACCTGCAGCGCAATGCTCCTGTAGCACGATGAGTCGCGCAGTGCAGTGGCGTCCGTCGAGGATGATGGGTCGCTTCATCTCGAGCGGTGCAGTGCACAAGCCGGAGTTGCCCATTCACTAAATAACAAGAGACCCCATGAATTGATTGTTTTAGAAGTAAATATTGTAGAAAATTCTGTTTTTAATAATTTAAATGAAGATGTAGCTACACTCGACGTCTCGTGAAACACAGAAAAGTCAGCTCTGAAAAGAGCTATTTTATTGTCTGATGAAACAAGAAGTAGTTCTGAAAAGAACTGTTTTACGAGTCAAATACTACGCGTAGCAAGACTGCAGATCCATCCGGCGCGAGCACAGCGAAGCAAATGGCGCCCCGCGCACACCGGACGCCTAGTTATATTTATAGCTTCGCCGCCCGCACGAGATCGCGCGACTTTGCCGTTTCCCAGAATCCAGAAGATTCGCGCTATTTTTATCTCTTTTATTTTTAACAACCAATCCTATTGTAAATAATTCCATGATTTTTATTGGTTAAGATAATTTCTAGATTGTAAATATTTTTATGTAAGATTTTTTATTGGTCACGAGATTTGTAAATGTCATCTATTTTTAGTATATAAGGGCTCACATTTTTTACAATAAATATTCGGATTAGCTCGACTGCCACCTTGAAAGCAACTAAGAAGCAATCGTACGGACCCAACTACTCAACAACGGAATGTCTACCGAATTTATTATTAATTTCGGTGGAATACGGCCGCGCACTCATGCGCCGAGGGGAGCCCCTCTTCACTACCACTGAAGCCCGACCATAGTAGGTCGAGGGTCGCGAAGGCAGTCGCCCAGCACACGCCGCCCCGCCGCTATGAGCAGCCAAAAACCGGACGCCCCAAGGGAGAGATCCCGCAGCAGATCCAGCCATCGTGGGATTCAGCTCCCGCGACGCGCTATGATCGCGCCGACGACCCCGCCGCCACTCAGGAACAGCACCCAACGCAGATCGGGCCGCGCGGCGCCTCACCACAGCACTGGAACGCCGAGTGAAGCCACCCTGACGAGGGCCTCGCGCCCTAGAGATAGGACTGAGCCTTAACAGCGCTCCCCTTCCGCACCAGCAAGAACACCAACAGCGATGTCTCCACAGTCCCAGTTGAACCAGGACCTAGTGGTTGTTGCCGCTCTGCAGCGAAAAGGCTGCCTTTCATCCTCGCTCATGGAACACATTTCCATGTTCCATGTTCCAGGGTGCAGGCGCTTGAACGCGCACAGGCACCTAGGAACTCGGACGCCCTCCCCACCCCGCAGAGACGCCAACGGACCTCTGACGAAGAAGACGCACAGACGAAGCGCCACTGCCCCGACACACCTAAGCCACCTTCAAGAAACCCGCGCCTACGCAGCAGGGCCCAGCAGGCAGGAGATAGCACCCCGCCCGCCCAACCGCAGCCCTCAACATCAAAGACGACCTTTGCTGACGCCCTACGCACTCGAACTCAGAGCAATGGAGGCAGCCAAATTATACGAGGCTAAGAGAGGAAAACCGCTGGCCCTGTTAAAGAGAAGGGAACTCGAGCGCAGAGTCCCTTACCTGAAACTACCCCATCCTGCATCCGAGGTGTCCATTGCGTACTCCCACCTCGAGGACCTCGACCCGGAGACCGTGGAGGAACGTAGCCGAACAGGGCTGCGGATCTTCACGGACGGGAGCAAGACCCGTGACGGTGTGGGCGCGGCATTGTCATGCTGGAGGCAGGGGCAAGAGACACTGAGCAGAAAGTACAGTCTAGCACCTTACTGCTCAGTGTTCCAAGCCGAAATGCTCGCGCTCCACAAAGCCACGGAAATTGCATTGGGGTCTCAAGAGGGGGAGGTGGACATCCTCAGTGACTCCAGGTCGTCTCTGGACCTACTACAGAGATATGACACCACCCACCCATTAGCGCTCCAGATCAAAAGTAAAATCAGAGAAGTCACGAAGAAAGGGATAAAACTAAACTTCTTCTGGGTCAGAGCTCACGCTGGCACCACCGGAAATGAGCGAGCTGACGAGCTGGCAAAAGCGGCCACTCTTAACAATAAACAAGCACCGGTGTATGACTCCTTCCCAACCTTCACCCTTAAATCCCTTATCCGTGCGGATACTGTATCAGAATGGGACGAAATATATAGAAGTAGCACAAAAGGCAAAATAACTAAGATTTTCTTACCGACCATATATGCAGCTTTCAAACTGTCACGTAAAATCACATTAACCCCTGTGCTAGTGCAGGCTCTTACGGGGCATGGCGGCTATGCGGAATACTTGGCGCGATTTAAATGTATACCCAGTCCAGGGTGCCACTGCGACCCTGGCACTGATGAAACAATTCTCCATCTGTTAACCGAATGCCCAAGATTCTACATGGCCCGCTATGACCTGGAGAGAAGCACAAAACTCGAAATAAATGAATGTAACCTGCATAAACTATTGACAGATAAATCCCATCAAGGGATTTTTGTAACGTATTGTACTTATGTAACAAAAGTAGCAAATAAGAGACATAAAGTAGACTAAGTATATCTAAGTAAGTAATAAAAATGGAACACTGAAAAAAAAACATAAGTAAAAACTGAACCAGGGTCCAAAAAAGTAATAAAAATAAGAATAGTATGGAAATGTAGCATACATATATTGGCAACAATATATAATATGTATACGTAATTATAAGTAAACAACATTGTTAGATATAAGATTAGATAAATAAAATAATAGTATAAGAGTAACTACCAGCAAAATTAAGATATTTAATAGAACATGTAAATAAAGTATAAAATAGAAAGTTGCACAAAAACACGCATACTGTAAGTAGATAAGTAGATTAAGTAGATATAATAAACATTGTAAAAAAAGTCTCCGACCACCACGTCGGAGGAGTTCCGGTAATATATAAAAAAAAAAAACATCAAAGACAACCTTTGCTGACGCCCTACGCACCTAAACACCGCCAGTGACTCGGACAGCCACATCCGCGGCCCCAACAACCGCCCAGCCGACCGCCCCGCCAGCCCAGCCGACCGCCCCGCCCGCACCCCGCTACCCGCCCCTAGTGGTGGAAACGCTGCCAAATTGGGCCTTTCACTTCAAAGCCCTCAAGTCCAAGCTTGGCCACGCCCCGAACGCGCGCCCCTTTAGGCAAGGGCGTGCGCTTCTCACCGACTTCCGATCAGGAGTATCGGACGATCCAGCGATACCTGGGGGAGCTGGAAAATACAGAGAAGATCTCCTGGTTCACTTATTCGCTGCCCTCGGAACGTAGCCTTAAGGTGGCGATAAGAGGACTACCTGCGACCACCGAGCCAGAAGAAATCATCGACGCCCTGACCGAGCTAGGCTACCAGCCCGAATATGCCAGGACGATTCGTGCCAGGAAGGGAAGGCCGGGATGCATCTTCCTGGTCATCCTGAAGAACACCCCTAACTTGACCCCGGGGATATACAACATCACCGAGCTGATGTATATACCAGGGGTGAAGATCGAAGCCTGGAGACCCAAGCAAGGCCTCGCGTAGCGTCATCGCTGCCAGGCCTTCCGTTATTCCAGCGAAAACTGCCACCGCCAGCAAGCCTGCGTGCGTTGTGGAGGCGAGCACGCCGCCAGCGACTGCCCTAGGCCACGAAGCGAACCAGCCACCTGCGCGAACTGCGGGGGACCGCATCCGGCTAACAGCGTTTCCTGCCCCCAATTTAAAAGGGAGTGGAGAAATATGAGAGCTGGAACTTTACCGGTAATACAGCCGCAAAAGCGCCCTCCAGCCCCTGAAGCAGCCCCTACACCAGCCGACATCCCAGCTATCTCCACATTTGAAGATCAGAGCTCAACCCTCACGGCCCCCGCGAACGCCCCCATTCCTAGGGGAACTACCGCTAAGCCCAGAAGGAAGAAGAAGAGAGGGAAGAAGCCCAGAGCTACTCAAGCAGAAGCTCTCCCAGCCACGACAGCCACATCTACCCAGATCGTGCCCCCAACCCCAGGACCGGCGCCAGGACCCGCCCTGTCGCAGCCCCAGATCCAACCTCGCACATAAGGCACTAACAAAACCCTGGAAGCGGCCATTGAAGTGCTGAAGGACGTCCTCATTGCTCTGCAGACGGGAGGGGACCCGACCGCAGTAGTGTTGAACGGCCTGGCTACACTAATCCGCAATGCCTGAACTGAGGATCATCTATTGGAACGCCAACGGCCTTCGCAAGAAAATCACACTCCTGCGTTGGCTGTTGAAGGAGCAGAGAATAGACGTGGCCCTTCTAAACGAGACTCACCTAGGGCCGGAAGACCGCCTAAAGTTCCCGGGATTCCACGTATATAGGTAGGACTACATGGAGGGAATCATTCGCTGCAGGGGGCTTGCAGTACTGGTCAAAAGATCCATTATCCACCAGACCCTGCCACCATTCAGCTCGCCCACTCTTCAAGCTTTGGGTGTAGAAATATGCGTCGGAGGAGTACCGATGCATCTGCACGCAGCTTAACGACCTCCTCAAACCTGGCTCAAGCTAGAAGAGGTTCGAGCGCTCCTCCACGACACCGTCCCCACCATGTTAGCTGGCGACTGGAACGACAAGCACCCAGCATGGAACTCGACCAGCCGTTGTCCCAATGGAAGGCGGCTCTACGCGGACGCTGAACGAGCCAACTATGCTGTCTCGGGCCCGGAGGTCCCCACCTTCTACCCGGGGGGCCTCGTCAACTCTCCGGACGTGCTAGACCTCGTAGTGCACAGGGGCATCCCTCAGATCCACTTGGAGGTGCTGCCGGACGCAATGCAGTCGGATCACTGCCCGGTCCTTACAACAATAGCAACAGCACTTGCATGCGCAGCCCATACCCCAGCAAGAAGTCGCATCAACTGGCAGCAATTCACCGACCATCTGACCACGCACACGCCCAGCAGGACACCTACTCCGGCAGATCAAGAGGGCATAGATCGGCTTACCTCCTCGCTGACAAAAGCCATCCAAGAAGCGATTGAAAACGCCTCCTCCGCCCCGATCAAATCAAGACGCCTTCCTCCTCCCTCTCGCCGTCTCACCACGCTGATTGAAAGGAAAAGGAGGACCCGTAAGCGCTGGCAGCAAACCAGAGATCCCAACATCAAGACTGAATTGAACGCACTAATCGAGGACATAAGGAAGGAGCTGGAGCCCGAGTCGGCGGAGAGCTGGGATAGGCGCATAGAAGAGGCTAGTGATGACGTCTCTTCCCTCCACCGGCTGTGCCGCGCGCTCACTAACAGCAAACCACCCATCAGACCCCTTGCTGATTCCCACGGCACGCTGAAATACAGGGCCGAGGACAGAGGTGAGATCTTCGCAGACCACCTGGAGACTCAGTTCTCGCCCAACCCTGTACTAGACGTTCAACACCACCTAGAAGTCAGAACCAAGGTCCGAGAGATTCTCACCACGCCACTCCCTGCGGATGAAACACCAATTTTCTTCTCGCCGAGCCAGGTCCGCAGAGTCCTCAAGACGCTGAAGCCACGGAAAGCCCCAGGAATAGACGGGGTGACTAATGGTGCCCTGCGTCACCTGCCGCGCCAGACCATAGCGGCACTCACTCGCCTCTTCACCGCCATAGCCAGGACGTGCTGCTTCCCCACTCTGTGGAAGTGTGGAATTATTATCCTGCTCCCCAAGCAGGGTAAAAACATCTTGCTGCCGGCCAGCTATAGGCCGATCACTCTGCTTCCAACTCTTTCCAAGGTGTTCGAGAGATTGTTGCTGAAGCGCATCAACGAGCACTTCACTCCCCGGCCAGAACAATTCGTATTCTGCAGCGGTCATTCTACCACGCTACAAGTCGCACGAGTCCTGCACCAGCTGGCAGCCGCCACCAACAAAAAGGAGAGCGCCGTGGCAGTGTTCCTGGATGCGGAGAAGGCCTTCGACCGAGTATGGCACGAGGGCCTGATCTACAAAATGAACACCGCCAAAATACCCCCACGACTGATCAGAGTGGTCGCCTCCTTTCTTCACGATAGGACGTTTCAAGTCAGAGTGGAAGACGTGCGCTCCAGCCCACGACCCATCGCCACCGGGGTGCCACAGGACAGCGTACTGTCCCCGACGCTGTACACCATCTTCACGGACGACATCCCCTCGCCACCCGAAGCAGCCCTCGCACTCTTTGCGGACGACGTGGCGCTCATCTCCACGTCGCTCAACCCCACCCACGCCGCTGTGAAGATGCAGAGGGCACTGAACGCCCTGCCAGACTGGTTGGCCAGATGGAGGCTGGCCACCAACGCAGCTAAGTCCCAGGCCATCGCTATGGTCCTCTCCAACTAAAAGGCGCTGTCATCCCATGGGTACCGAAGGCGAAATACTTAGGGGTCATCGTGGACAGGAAACTGTCCATGGTGCCCCAGGTCACCCAAGTCATCCAGCACGCTAAGGTGGCTCTGAATCTGCTTACCCCCGTTTTCAAATCATCGCTGCCGCTGCGCACGAAGGTCGGGATTTTCAAGACCTACGTGCGCTCCCGACTGACGTACCCTAGGGACTCCACAACGCTCCAAACAGGGTGAGGGCCGCGGTCGCAGGTCGCTGGTCGCATAGCTGGACTTCCCACCATCGGGTCTAATCCGGCTGGGCTGACCGCCCGCGACGCACTGGGCCCTCCCCTGTTAGACGCGATCATGAGTCCTAGTTGGACTCACCCAGGGACGCGCCCATATTAGTGGGCGGAGAGTGATTCCACAGTCGGAGGGCTATGCCCTGATACTGTTTCCCCACTCCCCTTGCGGGGATGTGAGACGACCCACGGCAATAAATATTCTACATTCTACTCTCTTCTACTCGCTTCTACTCGGATTCTACTAATTACAAGTTAGTTTCATTTATGAACCCCCAACTTGTAAATTACATATTATATTTACAAATGAGTACAGTAACAACTTACTACATCTGTCTGTTATATGTTTAATTTGTGGGTAGGCTGTCTGTAACAAAAACATATATTATACCTTTGAGACGTCTAATATACGTCTAAATCTGTACTGCACTGTACCATGATTGCTGTAAAATGTAAAGCATTCGAAACGTCGAGAACTGAAAATAAAAATAAGTCCGCGAAATAATCCAAAAGGATAGTTTTATTTTCGTTGGCTTCTAGTAAGCACTAAGTGTTTGGGCTGATTTGTTTTTTTTTTTGACTTTGTTTACGTTAGAGATTAGACTTGGGTTTTGAGAGCGTCAATTAAATTGTATTGTTTTCCTTAAAGGTGGATCCGTCGGCCAATATTAATTTTAAATAAAATCTAATAAGAATTATGTAAGTAGACATAGTAAGAAAAAAGGGATATGTGTTGTATGGCACTGTAAATATTAAAACATAGGCAATTTTATAAACATGCCTAAATTGTCCTAAGAAATGTTTTCTACTATAATTATTTCTCTAGTTCTGTTTTCAATACCTTTCTTTTTTAATTATAAAAAAGAAAAATGTTGACATTCATTTTTTCTCGAATTAATTTTGAATGCTTTATATCGAAAATCTAGGTATTTAATATTCCTTCCAACTGTATTGTAGACATATATATTATAGTATGACTTAGTATAAAAGACAATGTTCTTATAAAATAAAGTCAGGATTCGTCTAGAAATCGAGTGTTTCATTACACCTAAATCGGCCCGCATTACATGGCGACCCTGCCAGTCGGGCCTCGCGAAATTAACACCGCTTCTATATAAGGATTAAGGAATTTGTAAACACACTGTGGAATAAAATATATATTACCAAAGTATCATCATGTATCATTTATTACTTTTGAATCCACGTCAAGTTATTCGTGCGTTTTATTACTGCAGTAAAAATATAAAGAGAACATGGGGAAACAGCAATCAAAAGAGGAAACTATAATAGTACAGAACGCTGCTGGAGGAGCCGGTAATCAAGCTACCGTTGAGGAAGTCAAGTTCCATTTATCGACAGTTAGTATTCTTTCTTAGATTTACGCGAATATTTGACATTTTAAATAAAACTATCTTTTCGGATTATTTCGCGGACTTATTTTGATTTTTGTTTCCCGACTGTAGTGTTTGTATCTATTAAGTAGATATAATACATTGTCTCATGTACCCCGAGAGAGGGCGTAACTGTCAACGTCACCCGACCGGGCGGTCTGCCGTTAGACGCGGTGCGAGTACGACGTGCGTTTGCGCTTGGATCTGTGGGTAGTGGTGAGCCAGTGTTAGGTCTATATCTGTGGTGTAGTTTCCCTGTTGGGGTGGTGATCACTACAAGTGACGACGAGGATAAAGGTCAGTAAAACAAAAATATATATATATATATAAAAAAAGGAAGGTGGGTGACAGTGTGAAGTGCTGAGTTTCTGCAAGTGTACTGGGTGTTGTGTGTCACATTATAGATAGATATTAAATCTTCTAATGAAATTGTAATACGAAAAATAGCTTGTTAAATCGGTATGGAATGTTATTTACGTAAATAATTTCGATGAGTAACTATGTCATTCCACTAAAATAAAAGTGTAAACAAACAGTGCTCAGGTTAATAATTGTCCTTCTTATCTTTTAACAAATGGAATAGAAATTGCTCCTTTTGCTTATATTAATCCGAATAAGTAATTATTATAGCTTCTTGCTAACAACAAGTAATATCTGTTCGAATGAATCACCATTGCTTATGCAACAAAGTTACAAGGAGGCCACATCAAGCGACATATTATTTAGTTAATTATTTTTACAAACTTTTAAATTTAATCTTCTAATATTTTTATACCTATCTATAATTATGTACCTGTAGGATGTTTTAAACATCTATTTATTAGCGAGTTGTTTTGTTAAAATATAATAATATAGAGATATATAAATCAGTTTTTATGTATTTACCTTTATTCTAATAAATACATGCTAACGTGTTAACGGAGTATATGTACGTCCTGTTATAGGCAATAATATATAACTAATAGTATAGTAAGTAATACATAAGTAATAGTATACCTACCTAGGTTTCTCGTTCGGTTTTATATTATTACTAGCGACTCACCCTCGCTTCGCTCGGGTTCGTCCCTAGCTTACATTAAATCACGATTGATCAGTTTTCGACCGGAGAGGAAAAATGATTAAATTACTAAAATGGCTATTAAAAAATAAGGGTTGATCGTAGAAGGGTGAAAATTGAGGATTGTATGTATTTTTGTATGTTGTATCATAAAAAAGTAGAAATTAAAAATTTTGTCTAAAAAATAAAAAAAAAAAATTTAGGGGTAGACTACCCCTAACATTTAGGGGGATGAAAAATAGATGTTGGCCGATTCTCATAGATACCGGATAAGCACAAAAAATTTCATCAAAATCGGTCAAGCCGTTTCGGAGGAGTATGGCAACGAAAACTGTGACACGAGAATTTTATATATTAGATTACTGTTACCTGTGTTGTCAAAAAATATACAAGTACTACAATTTTATTAAAACTAATTGACTTTCATTTAATTGGAAGTATTATATCAAAATGCGATTTCTGTTAAATCGGAAATAATTAAAAAAAAAAAGTGTTTTTTCATTAAATTGAAAATAAGATTTAATATTGGACTTTCATTAAATTGGAAGTATTATCATGTTATTTGTAAGTAGTTCATTAAATTGAATTTAAGAGTCCTTGAGACTTTGGACTTCTTTTAAATAAGAGGTACTGTACGTATGCAAGTGCTAGTATGTGTCAAAAGTACTAAGATCTATAGAATAAAAAGTTTCTTGTCGTCCATTTAATTGGATGTATTTTCAGGTCGCCCCATTACGATCAATCATGGCAAGTCAACTACCGCCACCTGAGAAATTTGATATCGAAGGTGACACTACGTCAGTAGGCCTGAAGTGGAAAAAATGGAAGCGGTGTCTTCTTATTTATCTCGAAGCCGCTGATATTACGGCTCCAGCAAAACAAAGAGCTACACTGCTAGTCCTAGGTGGAAGTGCACTGCAAGAAATATTTTACAATTTGCCTGGAGCAAGTGTAGAACCTGAAAAGGATGTAAATGTTTTTGAAGTAGCTATCAGTAAACTGGATGAATATTTCCTTCCTAAGCAAAATACGACTTTTGAACGACATATTTTCCGGCTAATACAACAAGATGAAGGTGAAAGTTTTGAAAAATTTCTTAATAAGCTTAGGGGACAGGCAGCAAGGTGTAAATTCGATAAACCCGATGACCATATAATTGACCAGATCTTAGAAAAATCTTTATCGTCGGAGTTGAGGAAAAAAATGTTAACCATGGGTGATGACATCACCTTAGACAAAGTTATCACAACCGCTACAACTTTAGAAATTGTAAATTACCAATTAGATAATTATGAACAAAAAGACAAGAATAAGACAAATGAAGTTAATGCAATAACAAGTACACAGGGAAACAAGAATAATTTTAGATGGAAGAAACAAGAAAATGAGCCCAATAAAGAAGAAAAGATATCGAAGTGTACAAGATGTGGGAATTCGAGACATATGTTCCAAGGTTTACCTTGCCCAGCAAAAGACAAAAAATGTAATGGATGCGGAAAATTAGGCCATTTCCAACGATGTTGCAGGACTAAGTCATTTCAGCAGAAACGTAAACTTGCACAAAATCAAGAAGGTGAACGAAGCTCTAACAAGCGGCATCGTAAAGAATCTACTGTGAATTCTTTGGAGGACGAAGAAGTACAATATATATTTAATTTGAACGACGACGCTACTATAATATGTGAGATAGGGGGAGTAGATTTAGAAATGCTAATTGATTCAGGATGCAAGTTAAATTTAGTATCTTATAAAACATGGGAATATTTAAAGAAGAACAAGGTGATTTGTGAAAATCAAGTGAAAGAACCAAAGAAAACACTACTAGCATATGGTAGTAAGACACCGTTGCAGATCAAAGGTTCCTTTGAGGCAGTAATAAAAGCAAACGGTAAAGCGATACGCGCTACTATTTACGTTATAGAAGATGGACCCCGGAATCTACTTGGTAAAGATACTGCATTGCGTTTGGATGTTCTCAAATTGGGTGTGGCCGTTAATCATGTCGAACAAGAATCACATAAACCATTTCCAAAATTTAAAAATATTTTAATTGAGATACCTATTGATTCTTCAGTTAAACCCGTTATGCAACCCTACCGAAGAATACCAATACCATTGGAAGAAAAGATAAATAAGAAAATCCAAGAATTATTAGACTTAGACATAATAGAAGAGGTTCATGAACCTTCACCATGGATTTCTCCTATAGTTCCAATTTTAAAGGATAATGGCGATGTACGTCTATGCGTTGATATGCGCCGTGCCAATGCAGCTATCCTAAGAGAAAACCATCCATTACCGTGCATGGATAATTTATTACCAAAAATAAAGAAGGCAAGATATTTTTCAAAATTAGATATCAAAAATGCGTTTCATCAAGTAGAATTACACCCGGACTCAAGATATTTGACTACTTTTATTACGTCCAACGGGCTTTACAGATACAAAAGACTTATGTTTGGAGTGACATGTGCTCCGGAACTTTTCCAGAAAATCATGGAGAAAATACTATTAAAGTGTGAAGGAGTTACAAATTTCATCGATGATATACTAGTTTGGGGAAGTAATGAGGAAGAACATGATTTGCGACTTACCGAAGTGATGAAGGTATTGAAAGAAAGTGATATTTTATTAAATCAAGAGAAATGTATTTACAAGGTACAGACAATACACTTTTTGGGACATGAATTGAAACCAGAAGGAGTGAAACCGCTGCCAAAATACGTGAAGAGCATAACTGAATTTAGAATACCAAAAACAATAGAGGAATTACAAAGCTTTTTAGGATTAGTAAACTACATTAACAAATGGATTCCAAATTTAGCCACGACGACAGAACCTCTAAAACAAATACTGAGACAGAAACTAGGAAAGAAATCTAATATTGAAGAATACTGGAAAGACGATCAGAATGAAGCATTTGTAAAGTTAAAAAGAATGTTATCTAAAATAGAAACTTTGGGATATTATGATATAAAAGACAAGACACAGGTAATAGCAGACGCAAGTCCTGTGGGACTAGGAGCGGTTTTAGTACAGATCGATAATGAAGGACCAAGGGTTATAGCATATGGTAATCGGACACTCAGTCAATGTGAAAGAAAATATAGCCAGACAGAAAAGGAGGCCCTTGCTCTAGTATGGGCTATCGAACATTTTAATATTTTCCTATTAGGTAAAGAATTTGAATTAATAACGGATCACAAGCCATTGGAATTCCTGTTTAGTCCAAGATCAAAACCATGCGCTCGAGTTGAAAGATGGGTTTTGCGACTTCAGGCGTATCGTTATAAAATAAAATATAAACCAGGCAAAACGAATATTGCGGACCCATTATCAAGGCTATGTATAGATTTCGATCAGCCAATTCATTCATCAGAAGATAATTATGTTCATCAAATAGTTGAACTCGCGAGACCTTGTGCAATATCAATGCAACAGATAGTAAAAGAATCCGAAAGCGATCAAGAAATCACCAAAATTAAAAATGGAATTTACAGTCACCAGTGGGATGAGTCCATAAAATCATATAAAATATTTTCTGATGAATTGTGTTTTTATGAGAATGTTCTGTTGAGAGGAAACAGGATAGTTATTCCACGGAACCTTAGGAAACAGGTCTTACTAGCAGCTCATGAGGGTCATCCCGGTGTGGTTGCGATGAAGAGTCGCCTTCGTTCTAAGGTCTGGTGGTCTGGAATTGATAAAGACGTCGAGTCAATGGTAAAGAGCTGCAAAGGATGCACCCTAGTTAACTTACCAGATCCTCCAGCACCAATGAAACGTCGAGAACTTCCATCCGAGCCCTGGGTTGACATCGCGATGGATTTACTGGGTCCGTTGCCCAACAATGATTATATTTTAGTAATCACCGACTATTATAGTCGCTATAAAGAAATTAAGATTACTAGAACTATAACGAGCTTGCAAATTATTAAGATTCTAAGAGAACTCTTTAGTCGACTAGGCTATCCACTATCGATTACGGCTGATAATGGACGGCAATTTATTAGCGAAGAATTTAAAAACTTTTGCAATGACTGTAACATCAAACTTTTTAACACTGTGCCATATTGGCCACAAATGAACGGAGAAGTGGAGCGTCAAAATAGAGACATCGTAAAACGTCTCAAAATAGGGTCTAGTGAAAATCGAGATATAAAAGAGACGTTGTATGAATATCTTATGATGTATAACTCCACTCCTCATTCAGTTACGGGAAAAACGCCGTCAGAACTTTTCTTCAAAAGGATGAACAGGGATAAAATCCCCATGTTAAAGAATATATATCAAACGGATAATGAAACTGAGGTAAGAGATAGAGACAAGTTGCAAAAGGAAAAAGGAAAGGAATATGGAGACCGGAAGAGAAGAGCGGAAAATCCAGAATTGACAGTAGGTGATAAAGTGTATGTAAAAGAACTAGAAAAGACTAATAAGCTTTCGACTACTTTCAACCCCACACCACATGTAGTTGAAGAATCAGTGGGAGGTGATATTACAATAAGAAACGAAGAAACCGGACAAAGACTACGAAGGAATGTGATTCATCTAAAGCGTGTAGAAGGACAATGGAAAACGGTAGAAGATGAGACACATAGAAATGAGGACCAAATAAACTAAATTAAATAAAACATTGTAAATTAACGTTTAATTATGTTACTGCAGTTGAGTGATTGTATAAGTCAATAAAAATAAAAAATGATTGTCAAGTTGATTAGGTAAATACATTAAAATAAATAAAATTTGTTAAAAAGGAAGGGATGTAGTGTTTGTATCTATTAAGTAGATATAATACATTGTCTCATGTACCCCGAGAGAGGGCGTAACTGTCAACGTCACCCGACCGGGCGGTCTGCCGTTAGACGCGGTGCGAGTACGACGTGCGTTTGCGCTTGGATCTGTGGGTAGTGGTGAGCCAGTGTTAGGTCTATATCTGTGGTGTAGTTTCCCTGTTGGGGTGGTGATCACTACACCGACGTTTCGAACCAAAAATCAAAATAAATCCGCGAAATAATCCGAAAAGATAGGATTATTTAAAAAGTTAGTATTCTCTTGACTATCATTGTTCTAATTATATTGTTGGCGCTTCTGTACGGAGCGTATAGAATGTATAAGAGATGTCATATGAATTGGATATCGACGGAGTTTAACAGGCAAACGTTGAGAAGGTCATTTTTTCAAAAACACAGACCCACCCTAAACAAGTACCAGGGGTGTTCATGGAATCAGTGTAAAGTGTTTGTGTCGAAAGTGAAATAAAATATGTTTATGGTGAATAAGTGCCCGCTATCATGTATCGAAATCGTATGAAGAATGCAAGTACGGATAAATAAAGACAATAACATAATTATGAGACTTTAAGTGCATTAATTTAAATTATAATATGTTTTTTTTTATTTTACTCATAATAATAAAATTATCTTGTTTACATTCTACATGTTTATATAATCTATTTCACTATGGTGTTATTGGTAAATTATGGCCAGAATTTTAGAAGATTTATATGGAGAACTTAAGAATATTAGAGTTTATTTAATAAAAATAGGTCAAATTCGTAGACAAGATACTAATGTTTGTAAAAAAAAATTAGGTGAGGCGAATAGTATATTCCAAAGGTATAATTGTTGGTTAAGCGACCTGAATGATAGTGTAAAAAAAGGGAAAATAAGTTCAGATGATTTTGTAGTGTTAGATAAGGGCCGCAAACAATTTATCTCGTTATATAACGAAGTTTTAAATTTGTGTCAGTGTGAATCAAGTGACGCGCTACTAATAATGGATTCTTTCAATTTGAGGACGGCTTTAAATTTAATCCCTGCGATGACCGATGAGGAATCTAATAGAAAGCAAGTAATCGACAATATCGAATATTATGACTCTGTCCTTAAATCGAAAGAATGTAAAAATAATTTAATAATGTTTGTGCTGAAAAGTAGGCTGTCCCAAGCAGCTAAATTAAAATTAAACTCTTATTATGAAAGTATTCATGACCTGATAGTAGATATGCGTAAAGAATTATTACCTCGCAAATCTGCATCTGCAATTCAATCTAGGCTTCAGATAATTAGACAAAATGAAATGACTATTTCAGAATACGGCAGACTTATTTCAGAATTATTTGTAGATCTTACAATAACCCAGGCCGATGGAAATGCGAAAAACTTGGACGTTCTTAAGCCCGTAAACGAGAATTTTGCTATTAAAAAATTTGCCGACGGCTTACGAAATCGTAGGCTTAGTACTATTATTGCAGCAAGAAACTTTAGTTCCCTGAAAGATGCGATACAAGCTGCACAAGATGAAGAGATGGCAAGCGCTTCTACACCCGCGGGAGAAATTTTAGGTATGCATAGTGTAAGGTTGCACTTTTATATTTGAGCGTTTTAATGGAAAATAAAATATTTGGTTAATTTGTAATGATTTATGTATGTCTATGGCATGTGATTATGTGATATTGGCCGATAAGAATGTATTTAAAAAAATAAAAAGAACGCGGAGATTCTTTTGTTTTCCCCGCGATTGACAGGGGGGGCAGCTCTCGTACCATCCTGTAGTGACTAGTCATGGAATGTTTGTAATTAAATTATGTAACTCATTATTTTAAAAGAGCAACTGTTGAGTTTCTTGCCGGCTCTTCTCAGCAGAACTGCTTTCCGAGCCGGTGGTAGCTTTATACGGACAAACGTACTGACGATTATAAAAGTACTGAATATAAGAATGCATGGAACATGTTCGTGTTTTATTGATGACCTCCAACAATAGTAACACTAATTCTGATTTAATTTATTATAGAGGTAGAGACAACTTCAGAGGTTTTCGTGGGAATTACAGCCGAAATTCATCGTTTAGAGGACACAATCGAGGTTTTCGTGGAAATTTGTCCCGAGGTTACGTTGCTTCGAGGGGGAACTCCACGCGTGGAAAGTCAGGTAAGAAGTTTTGTAACACTTTTAGTAACCAAAGGTCATGCGGCGAACACGTTAACACTTTAATTGAAACTCAAACAAAAACGGAAAGTGAACAAACGGAAAATGAATGCTCGGAAAATCAGTTTTTTCGAGACTAGAGAATCAATATTTACTTGTAATTATAATTCACCTTCAGTTAGTATCAGCATTAAAAATAATGATTGTACTTTGCACTGGTTACTTGATACGGGCGCGTCAATTTCGGCTATAGAGTATAAATATATAAAAAGATATAAGATTCCAATCCATAAAGAGATCACTGCTATAAATGGATTGGGTGGCTCCGTTGAGACAATCGGACATGTTTGTTTAAATTTACAATATAAAGAAAATATATTTAGTCATCGATTCTTTGTTTTTCATTCCTTGCCTTGTAGGGCCAACGGTATTTTAGGTGATGACTTTTTAGGAAGTATTACGCTATATTAAATTACGAACACAACACTTTGTCTTTATTGAATGATCATAGTGAAAGAATTATTTTTACGTTTTCAACATTAAAGAATAAGGATGATTGGTTCAGCAACGATCAGTCAAAAAAACTACGGCGGTCTTCAAATTAAAAAAAAATGTAGACTATCTCGAATTACGTTTAATGTTGTTTCTTACAATGGTTCTTTAAAACTTCGTATATATAACATATGTTCGGAGCGTTGCGAGTTAACAAAAGGAATGACTTGTCTAGTAGTTGAGTGTATGGACAATTCCGTCTAGGTCAGAATCGATTCATTATATTAAAACAAATTTAATAGGAGATTATGTGGTGTGCTCGAGAGAGTTATGTGAAGATGTGTTTTTGGCTAGCTCAATAGTAACCCCAGTCCATGGGAAAATTCCTATTAGGATTTTAAATACGACAGAAGAGAATGTCACTTTAAACAGTATTGAACCCGATATATGTAAATTGCAAGATTATTATATATGTTCGTTTGAAAGAACGGAAAGTAACTCTAAACGTGTTAAAAAATTATTTTCATTATTAAAACTAGGTGGCCTTAATTCGGAAGAGAGAATATCAATAGAACGGTTATGTGCCAAATTTTCAGATATTTTTTATTTACCCGGCGATAAGTTGACTACTACAGATATATACGAACAAAGTATTAGTTTAAAACCAAATACAGAACCAATTTATACTAAATCGTATCGGTTACCATACGTTCACAAAGGCGAGTTGAAAAAACAACTGGATAAAATGCTATCTGAGGGTATCATTGAACCATCTAAAAGTGAATGGTCAAGTCCAGTTCTTTTAGTACCCAAGAAGTCGAATTCGGATGGGGAAAGGAAATGGCGCCTAGTCATTGATTATAGGAAATTAAATAATGTCATACAAGATGATAAATTTCCTCTCCCCAATATTACAGAAGTTTTAGACTCATTATCAGGATCGGTTTATTTTAGTCATTTAGACCTTAACTCTTCATATTATTAAGTTAGCCTACACCCCAATAGTAGAAAATATACTGCATTCTGTTCAGGACAGTTTCAAATGACTAGAATGCCCATGGGACTTAAGACAAGCCCCAGTGCCTTTTCCAGAATGATGAATATAGCGATGTCCGGTCTCAATCACGAAAAGTGTCTAGTATATTTGGATGATCTCGTAATTTTTGGGAAAAACCTATTTGATCATAATAAAAATCTTTTAGATGTTTTTACCAGACTAAGAACATGTAACTTAAAATTAAACGCAGAAAAATGTAATTTTTTACAAAAGAAACTACTTTACTTAGGGCACATAGTATCAGAAAACGGAGTACTACCGGATCCTGAAAAAATTAAAGTTCTAAAAATGTATCCAACACCCACTAATACCGACGAAGTAAAACGTTTCGTCGCGTTCGCAAACTATTATCGTAAATTTATAAAAAATTTTGCTGAAATTGCTTATCCTTTAAATTCTTTGTGTAAAAAAACCAACCATTTAATTGGGACGATAATTGCGAAAAATCCTTTTTAGTTTTAAAAGATTGTCTCTCACAACCACCTCCTTCAATACCCTGATTTCTCAGTTAAAAATAATTTTGTTTTACAAACGGACGCATCAGGTGTTGCAATAGGAGCAATATTGTCAAACCAGGATAGAAAACCGGTATCTTTCGCTAGTCGAACCTTAAATAAAGCGGAGAAACGATATCCTACTATTGAAAAAGAATTGCTAGCTATAGTCTGGGCCGTAAAGCATTTTCGTCCCTATTTATACGGACGAACTTTTACAATACTTACTGACCACAAACCTCTTATTTATTTATTTAACATGAGAGATCCATCCAGCAGATTAATGAAATTTCGGTTAATGTTAGAGGATTATGATTATAATACAGAATATGTCAAAGGCTCTGAAAATATCGCTGCCGATGCGTTATCGCGTATAGTTATAAGCTCTAACGAATTAAAAGAGATGAGTGAAATGGTTATAAATGTAATGAATTTTCATATTTTACCCTCAAGCGGTCACGCGGGAATGCGACGGATGTACAACAACATTAAAAAATATTATTACTGGCCAGGAATTGAAAGTGATGTGAGGGATTATGTAAGGAAGTGCGATAGTTGTCAAAGGCAAAAATATTCAATAAAAATAAAGGAACCCATGTCTATAACAACAACGGCTGGTTCTGCATTTGAAAAAATATTTTTAGATGTCGTAGGTCCACTGCCTAAAGATGAAAATAACTACTCATATATACTTACTATACAGTGCGAATTAAGGCATATCCCTTGGTTACTAAAAGCACAATCGAAATTGCTAGGTCTCTCGTTAACAATTTCATTCTTAGATATGGCGTGCCAGCGGTAATTGCAACCGACAGGGGTACCGAATTCACATCAGAAACATTTAAAGAGGTTTGTGAATTATTGCATATTAATCAACTCCACTCAACAGCATATCACCATCAGAGCATTGGAGCACTCGAAAATTCACATAAGCATTTAGGCGCTTATCTAAGAATCCAGACAAATAACCGTCCAGAGGCCTGGAGTATGTGGCTCCAGTTTTGGTGTTTTTCGTATAACACTTCCGTCCATTCTCATACAAAATTCACTCCCTACGAGTTGGTATTTGGTAAAAAATGTATTTTGCCTACAAACTTGACTGGCTCGGAAATAGAGCCAATCTATAATTGTGATAGTTACCCAGCAGAATTAAGGTATCGTATTCAAGTATCACAGAAAGAAGCGCGTGAAAATTTAATATTTAATATAAAATGCATAGAAAGCATAAATATGACAATAACATTAACCCAGTAAATTATAGACAAGACGATTTAGTCTTGCTAAAAAACGAGTCTGGCAATAAACAAGATAGCATTTATTTAGGTCCATATGTTGTGTTGCGTGATTTATCACCTAATGTGGAAATAATTAAAAATGGCAAGCCTGAATTAGTTCATAAAAATAGAACAAAATTATTTATGTTTAATTAACATTTAATAAATATATTTTATATAAGTGCCAACTTAAAAAATTATATAATACAATGTCCTCCTGACCGATTCCGGCCACGGCGGCCAATCTCATTGAGACTAGCCAACTGCGCAGGAGATATTATAGTGCAGCGCGTGTACGCGCAGACACAAGTGCACTCTCTATTCCTGTCACTCTCATACTCCGGTGGGACGACTACTTGACACGACCAGTGAGAGAGACCAACTTAGTGCAACTAAGTGCCAACTTATTCACCAACACTATTGTATAATTTTTTATTCTAATTTAAAATCTTATTTCCTTTTTTTTTGTATAAACTTAGGTGTTAAAAAAAAGGGGGAATCAGAAACCCTATTGTAACTTATAATTAATACATTATATTATGTTAACTTTGATTATTCAATATGTTAATCTCTTGTAGCCACAGCCATTATCAATATGTAATATGTTAATATAAGAAGTATATTTTATAACTCTATGAAAAAAATAAATAAAAAAAAATGTTTTTTTTTCCTCCTTCCCTGGGAGGTGTATTGTAGACATATATATTATAGTATGAGTTAGTATAAAAGACAATGTTCTTATAAAATAAAGTCAGGATTCGTCTAGAAATCGAGTGTTTAATTACATACACCTAAATCGGCCCGCATTACACAACGTACCTATATTCTTATTTACAGATTCCTTTATCTCCACGACAGCTCCGCTTGGGTGCAGTCTGGGTGTTAGCATGACTTGCCACCATTTACCGAACCTGAAAATAAATAATATAAAACGATTTTTTATTCAAACTTGGTTTTAGTGTAAAAAAATTCAAACAGATGACTATAGACGGCGTTGTATATATAGATTTATTTTAAATAATGTTTATTTTATTATAAAGAATTATATACAATTTTGACTGACGTGTGAATAATCAGACAGAGATAATAAATTTGCTGAGTATACATATACATATATCTATGTTGATTTTATGATATTACTACATATTTGCATTTGATTAAATATTTATCTCGCTTACAAATAGTTATACCGTGGGGTCTTAACAGAAACAAAAATAAAATAGTTTTATCAAATGTTAATAGGTGGACTTATATATTGTATCGACTTATTTCTGATGTTTGTGTAAAATTAAAAAGAAAAATCCCACAATGTATAATATTATGGCTTAAGAATTTAAAAAAAAAAAAACAAAACAGGTTTTTAAAATATAATGTTGATGACTATAAGTTACTTCATATAGAAAATGTTCTTTAGTCGATATTTAACACGTTGAGTGCGATACCAGGTGTAAACATCTTGTATACGCCTCGCTTACAGTGCGGCTAAGTATAGACTTCCTTGTCGTGCGGAAGGCATAACTTCAATTTGGTTCGGTGTAGGAAAAAGATGAATATATATCTAAGATGTATTGTTTAAATAGAATCCAATGGTGTACTCACCTTAATACCGGGTTTATAAACCTGGGACCGCACGGAAGAAATAAAATTTCATCACAGTGCGAAACCAGGTCGAAGCACCTTGTACCCCGCACACCTGGTACCGCACTCCGCGCTAGCTTCGCGCGGCTAGTGTTGGCTTGCATTCGCGAGAAACGCACGCATCGACATGGCGTCAAGACCAACAAAAAGGTGCAGAAAAAAAATAATCCACGGGGTTTGTGAGGACAGTGATGCGGTTAATATTAAATCTAATCATAGATTGATTGATCAAAGACAGGTGAGTCATAATTACTATTCATTTTATTTACCTAATTAAGATTGAAGTGGTGAAGGAAAGTAATAATGGAGTTGTTATATGGTACAGCTCTTGTTAATGCCTGGATGGTCTATAATTTAATTAATGATGGGAATAAAATACCAAAACTACAGTTTGTGGAGGAAATTATCACAGCTTTTACAAAAAAGGGTTTTTACAATGATACAGGTAATTTCAACGCAGACAAAAACACATGCGCACACATACACATACACATCCAATCCACGCACACATATACATATATAAATAAAAAATAAATTGATAAATTTATCTTTTCAGAATCCGCACAAAAAATTGAGAACCACAATGTAATAAAAGGTGTTAAGAAGAGGAATTGTGTTGGATGCTACGAAAAACTCCGAACCTTTTTAACAAGCCGCCAAGCTGACAAAAAAGTTAAAAAAATTTAACGGAATGTGTTCAATGTAAAAAAAAAACCTTTTGTTATCCATGCTTTATTGAAAAACATTAATTCATGTTTGTTTTTTTATTTTTTTTATTATATTAAAACTTAATTAAGACTCGATATTTTTATTTCACATCCCTGAAATACGCACTAGACTTCCCATATTCAGTGCGGCACAGGGTGCATAAACCCTGTATTATAAATACAGCTATAATTTTTAAACTAAACAAGTTGTTAACAAACGGCTTCAGGTGTATGTTAATTAATTCATTATTATTAATATTCAAAGCAAAAAAATCAAATATATTTTTACATGAAGCCAAAAAAAGGATTTAAGTTTCTTAAATGTTACAGGGTCTATAAACCTTGTGCCGTCACAATGGAAGTTTTATTACCAGGTGCATAGATCTTGTACCGCAGGAATGGAAAGTGTAGAAAAATCACAGCCGCAGCGATCGTGTTAAAAAAGGTGCAATGAAGGGACTTTCCTGAATAAGTTTAGGAAGTTTGTTCCATAATAGAGGAGCATGTAGCGAAAACGAATTAAGTCCAAAGCCGGTATTACACTTTGGCACGTCGAGCATTGATGTGACGCAAGAACGTTTAGTGCATGTGGAAGTGGGAAGTAAGCTAATTCGGGAACAAAAATAAGGAAGGGCGGTCGTTAGGACCTTGGAGAATATTAAAGAGGGTGTAACTACGCCCGGCTAGATTGCCAGACGCTAATGACATACGTCGGGGTGGAACTAGCAACTACCAATACTTTGTAATCAACACATTATTTGTAGATTATAATCATCAGAAATGTAAGAAAATCTTACCAAGAAGGTATGTCCGGGTCGAATGCGGCAACTCATCTGACGCATGGCGCTCCGCCCCCAACAGGGGTGTCTGCGCTCACAACCGCAGCATCTGCTATGTTGCGAACACATTATAAATATATTTGTTTTATCAGACATTATCCACTACTTAGCCAACTTGTATCATTGATCATATTTTCTTAACGAAAAAACAACAACGGTATTTTATACCCTAACAGGAAATAAAATAAAAATCTGAGGTTTGTTTTTGAAAGAATTATTTTAGTAAAAATAAACAAAAGTTATCACTGTACTAAAATAAAACTTACTGTGTTTGGTGATTAAAGAACGAACAAAATTTAATGAAGAATCATGTATATTGTTTTTTTATTAATCTGTAAAAACACCTCGGACGTTTATAACTTATCTGCAACGATTATTCATGCTCTAAATGAGGTTATCAATATCTCCTTGTGGGATACTAACGTTAGGTTCTGGTCCACTCACACACACATTCATACCCACATTCATATCCTCATTCACATTCTCCAACACCATCGACTTATAATTCACACTTTCGTCTACCACATTCTTCCTCTCTTTCTATCATTACCTGACGTAAGTGGCTAATTTAACTCCGCAAAAAAATTATGCCACCTTCATCGTCGGAGACGTCTGATGGATCCACGCCATCGTCACTGTCCGAATTAACTAAAAATTTCGCAATATTGTCGTCAAGGATAGACAGTGAAAGACGAGCCTTCCTTGTGCCTTGAGACGAAGACGACGTTTCCAGATCAGTCTGTCGAATCTAAAAAAATAAAAAATTAGGAACACATGGTGATGGTATGTGATGTAGAGAACTAATGAAATGGTGGCTGAAAAAAAGAAAACGCTCCATAGGCAGGCAAGAAATTCAACCGACAGAGGCCGATGTGTATATATTATGAATACAATACATAAAAATAACAGAAACTAGACTTACACTTCCACTTGCTACAGCTGAAACCATCGCCAATGACGGGGGGCTCTCCGTTGAATGCAAGGACCCTTGCAGCGAGGTTTTGTAAGAATTTAGAATACTCGAAACAACGGCATGAGCATTTTCTTTATTTGTCGACATTTTATTCTTTTTCTGTGAAAAAAATAAAAGTGCAGAGTAAAAATAAAACTTTTTATTTGAAATCGGCAAAAATATCGATTTTCAAAAAAAATACATTATCATTATTATATTATGTACCTACGTGCACCTAACAAATTCATATAATAGAAATAAACAACTAAATCAACGGGAATAATAAGCATTGGGCACATAAAAATACAAAAATATGACACCCGTATCATGGTGCTCAGCGAGGCCTCTCGTGACACGCACACATTCAAGATAGAAACGTGTCTGTGTGCGTGAGTTATGGGAAGCTCCGTGCTTATAATTAATTTTATACAAAACTAAGATATATTGGGCAACCTCCTCCTCGTATGAAATTCGTCTTAAATGCTATAATTACGAAAAACTTAAAAAAAAGACCGATTTCAAAAAACACTAAAAAGAAAAAATAACTGATTGGTAGTTTTCATTTACTATAGATATTTTCGAAGTCGGTGCCAGCCGATACAAATCAAAGCACACCGATTTTGAAAATATCTGATTAGGTATGTATCTATAGTAAATGAAAACTACCAATCAGTTATTCTTTAACTTTTTAATGTTATTTCTAAAGTTTTTTTTTTTAAGTTTTTATTTTTCCATTTTTAGTGTAGACATCTAGCTCTAAAATCCTAATCAAACAAAATAAGCCCAAACTCGAAGTATCTATTATAAGTCCTTGAAGAGTTCCGCCTATCTACCTTCTGGCCTTACATCATAGGTCGACGATACCGAACAACTGCACTCTCAACGAAAATAGAAATACTTAAAAAGATTCAAGTGGATATGATTATAAGAAGTAGGTTAAATTCATCACTAGCTATTTTTCCACCCTCAGGGGTGGTATTTTTTTTGAAATTTAAATGGGACCAATCTGAATGTAAACACTTTCAAACGAAACCAAAAGTAAGGCCAGAAGGTGAATAGGTGAAACTCTTCAACGGCTAATAGTAGATACTTTGAGTTTGGGCTTATTTTGTTTGATTTGTAAAGCACAAGACGTTAGAATCGGATTTTAGAGCCAGAATTTTTAGTGTTACTAATAAAAGAGAATTTTAGTTTGTCAGTCTTCATATAAAAATTGGTATGAAACTAATTTAAACGGCTTAAGTGAATATTTTATTAAAATACTTTCTTCTTACTTTGCTACTACTATGTCTACACTAAGAAGGGGAAAAAAAAAACTTAAAAAAAACACTAAAAAGTAAAAAATAACTGATTGGTACTTTTCATTTACGGTGTGCTTTGATTTGTATCGGCTGGCACCGACTTCGAAAATATTTGGTTAGTTATCTATAGAAAATGAAAACTACCAATCAGTTCCTTTTTATTTTTTAGTGTTTTTTTTGAAGTCAGTTTTTTCAGTCTTTACTATAGATTGCGACAAAAAAAACGAAAAGTAGAAGTTTTTTTTGATATTTCGCTCAGTTTTTGAAATATATTAAAATTGTTCATAAATCAAATAAATACGCGAGCGAATCCGCGGGAAATTCTAGTATGATATAAATGACAATTTTATCATAATAAAAATAGATCATAATGAAATATGTATATCCAATCGTATGTTCCATCGTAATTACTAATCGGCTTAACCGATTTTGATGATTGATACGTCGCTCGTTAGAATCGTCTTGATAATGCGAGTATCATAGGTTATATACACTATATAGATATCAGAATATTGGATCGCGCCAATTTCTGTCTTGAAAAAAATTTTTCGTCCAAATCAATCAAGCTACATATCAAAATACAAGTTTTTAAGAGGCGGCTATAAAAATATATTATACAAGTCACAATGTATATGTTTAAAAATAATTTAGGATAAGAAATTGTTAAATAAAACTAAAAATGTCTAATTGACCAAAACTAAAAAGCTGTAAATAAAAACATAGTTAACGTTAACGACTAAGTAAAAAGCAAACTAAAAAGATATTGCTATATTGCTTCTCAGTACGTGTACGAAAATGTTATGTGTGTTTGTTAAAATATACACGAATTTCTCAAGAAGTTATGACATGCATAACATTAATACTACCACAAACTTGTAATACCTGTGACTCGTCTACACAGAGTCAGTAATTCTTTTTATGGACAATGTATACGCTTGTACAACAGGACCCTAAAAACGTTCATAAAGCCTTCTATCCCAAAATAAAAAAAAGTTAAAGAAAGTTTGTATGCTAAAGGCTATTTATTATACAATAAATGATTTTATAGAAGATGGCACGCCTTGGGAATGAAGTGATCGCCTCCAGGGTATCTCAATTTGTAGAATTATTGTAAATTATAATTTGACTTACAAAAAAGATAACGAAATAATATTAGTCCCGCTGAATTTCCTTCGTCAGTTCTTCTTAGGTCTGGAACGTTTGACCGAAATTTTGACTGTTCTATTTAAAAATGACTTTATCAGTTTATAAAGAGCCGTAAAGCACATTGACAGAGACAGGGGCTTGCTTGTTTTGACCAAATCTAACTGAATCGAATCTGTACATTAAAATTTTTTTGGAAAATATTATCGAAATAGTCATTATTATCGATACAGAGGCCGAATCTATAGTTTTTTTAAGATTTTTGTCTGTCTGGGAACACATCACGAGAAAACCACTGTATACATTTTGATGAGATTTGGTATGATAATTAATAGCTGGTTATCCGGGTCAACATATAGGATATTTTTTGCTACCAGAAAATATCTCATCTGCGAGAAATCTATACTAACCATTAAAAAGTATCTAGTAATTAATAAATACCTATTATTAATAAAGTTATATATTGTGCCAGCGCCGCAGCTTAAAGTGGACTTTATATACACTTTTAAGACATAGTGTAAAAAAGAACACTAGAAAACCAAATGCCAACTCACCAGAGTCGCTGCTGCGATGCGTTCAGGTCGGCACCTACAATGTCCTGGTTTTATTACTAAACCACTTCGACAGATACACTTTATGGTAGTTATTCGAAACGAAACGATACGATACGAAGAGGTTCGATATTTTTCAACGCTTTCACTTCAACCACACATCAACGAGAGGCACTCAGCGTTCCGTTCTACCCTCACTGGACTCGATATTTTTAATAAATGACTTTCAAATCTACCCTAAATATTAAAATCGCTAGTGTTGCTAACGCGAAAATGACATATACCGAAATAGTATATTTTTTAATTTTAAATGTAAATATAAAGGAAATTACTATTAAATATATATTGTACATATTATTATTAGCTCTCAGCTATACCTAAATATAATTAAAGTAAGTAAGTAAGCAAGCGAAATCTATACTTGATTTTTATTTAAAACAATGTCCATTGCATATTGTGTACTAAATATAGACCCCAAAAACATAGTCATTGAAATTTTTGTCTATTTGTCTGTATGTCTGTGCGCATTTGACGCAAAAAAACACTGAACCGATTTTTATCAAATTTTGTGTATTGATGATAACTTATTACTTGGGTCAACATGTAAGATACCTTTTACTGCAGGAAAATATTTTTTTCCTCAGGGGAAAACACAATAACTGATTCTCTTCAATTCTGATTCTCGTCGAATCGTTCTTATGAGATACATCAAAACAATACTAGAAAATGCAGGTCTTAAAAAGGCCTACAGGAAGGTCCGCAATATCATTCATGTATGTATGTCTTTCACTTGAGGTATGTTACGCTACTATTTAAGAACTTATTTCTAAAAGAATACAATTCACTTTAAGTATTTGAGAAAACCAGATACATTTTAATAATCAATTTAACCATACAAGCGGTACACAAAAAATTTTTTCAAATAATTATATTTATTACCATTTTTAGAAAATAAATTCATTGGTTAATAATATAACGTATTATACAAAAGCATCATAAAATTTTACGTATCATTTTCGCGATTGCAATTAAATAGCAATTAATGTAATCGCTTAGTTTAGTTGATTTTTAAATTAAAATATGTATTTAAATGAAGATATAAAATAGGGTGGAGCGAGAAAGGACAAAAAAATCTTAGCTTGGGTATAAAAAACAAAATAAAAAAAAATACTTAAAATTTTGAGGTGGCCCACTGATTTTTAAAATAAATTATTAATCTAAAGTTTTGATTTGAATGGAACTTTTTTTTTTCGACTGATCATCATTGAAAACATTCAACTTTCACTGTAATATTGCATTATTGCAATTTTAAAAAAGTTTATAAAATTAACATGTTACTTTTTCATATTACAGTGAAAGTTGAGTAGAAAATGACTATCTTCGTCAATTCTTGAATGTTTTCAATGATCAGTTGAAAACGTTTTTTTTTTCATTCAAACCAATAATTTAAATTAATTATTTATTTTAAAAACCAATTTTTTTCAAAAATGTTGTTTTTTATTAGCTATAAATTATACTCGCAAGCTAAGAAAAAAAAAACATTTTTTTTTCGCTCCACCCTAATATTAAATATTTTATTCATTTAAAACATACCTAGGGACGCGCCTGAGCGAAGTGATGGTAAGTCGCTAATAATTAAATAATTCCTGAATTTCTCAAGATACCATTTTGTATCAAAATTGATATAATAGGTACTTTCATCTTTCCGTATAAGAAAAATATATAATTATATAATATATATAATTCCTGGGCGAAATCTTTTAACTTCAGGGACAAAAAATTACACTAACCATTGTCCACTAAGTACTAGGTATTGATACGTGTTTATATCATTTATTATATACTAGCAACTCACGCTCGCTTCGCTCGCGTTCGTCTCTAGGTACGTTTTCACGTTTAGCTATGTTTATACATAAATAGTAGCTTGCTACTCCTAAGATATTCATTAAAATTATAAAGCGATTTACCCTCGCTTTGTTCGGGTGCGTACGCCGTACGCGGATTTTGTTCACAATTTCATGGGTTTTAATTTTTTTCGCGGAACCCTGATTCTTTTTCTAACATAAAAGTAGCCTAAGTTACTCCTTATAACATCAGCTATCTGCCAGTGAAAGTCCCGTCAAAATCGGTCCAGCCGTTTCGGAGATTACCCGGAACAAACAGACAGACAGACAGACAGACAGACAGACAGACAGACAGACAAAAATTGTAAAAAATGTTGTTTTGCTATATGTACCGTGTATACATCCACTTGCAATTAGTAAAAAGCGGTTATTTTAATATTACAAACAGACACTCCAATTTTATTTATCTGTATAGACTAGCGGCTCATCTTCGCTTCGCTCGGGCTCGCCTTTAGAAAAACAAAAACAAATCTATCCCACGGGAATCGTACACCGTATACCGTTTTTTCGGGATAAAAAATATCCTCTGTGCTATTCCAGACTATAATCTATCTCTGTGCCAAATGTCATCCAGATCCGTTCAGCCGTTCCGGCGTGACTGAGTAACAAACATCCATCCATCCAAACATCTAAATTCTAAATTTTAACATTTATAATGTTAGTAAGGTTATATCGATGCATTAGTTTTTTATATCAAGAATTTTCATTTAATTATTTTTCCTTTCCACAGGTAGTATCTACATTTTCCGGATATATCAGATGCATCCCTATACAGAGTGTCTCAGAAAGTAGTGTCGAGCGGAAGTTCAGAGATAGAGCATCCCTTGGGGTTACCGAATCACCCCCGTGTATGTTACGCGATTGTTCATAGTTATAGAGTTTAAATAAAACTATCTTTTCAGATTTTGTCGCGGATTTATTTTGATTTTTGGTTCTCGACGTTTCGAATGCTTTACAGCAATCATGGTCACGGAAGAGACTAAGGTGTTAGGTCTCAAAGGTATTAAGTATATAGTTGTTACAGACAGCCTACCCACAAAATAACAGAATGAATTCAAAAAACCTGAAAATTGGCACCAAAGTACCTTACAATATTTGTTAACTTTAATTTTAAACATTTTTATAATTTTAATTACGTTTATATTTGAATATGGAATATTATTTATAAAATTTTAGCTGTTATTATTATAATTATTACAATTTGTAGAAAAATTATTGATTAATAATCTATATTTAGTGTTGCCATTATTATATTTATAACCAGGGCCGGATTTAAGGGTGTGGAGGCCCCGGAGCAACAACGGAGTGGAGGCCCCTAATTATTTTCCGAATAAAATGAACAATTTTTTTAGTCAAGTGATTTAAATATTTATTGCGAAACAAATTAAATTATTTCAATAAACATATATAGATATAGTCAAATACAAGAATTATTCGAAATCAAGTTACAGCGTTAATGAATAGAACCTTGCAAGCTTTTTTTGACAAAAAATAGTTGATGATTACGCTGAACGTTAATGCTTTTTTATTATGGATAGAAGTCTTAAATTACCCATATAAATAAATTTTAAAAAGTATAAGAATATACATTATTTTAATAAAATAAGATATACTAAGATAGGTACTTGATCAATAAATAATTTAAAACGATATTTTACTTTCATCAATTGATTAAATAAAGCCGGAGAGCTATTTTTTTATATTGGAATAGATACAAATAATTTTGAGATGTGGATAAGTACTGTTTTACTAAAACTACGGAGGTTTTTGATGGACAATACACACAATTACTCCAGATTTTTTTTTACAAAAATAAAAAACCGACTGCATAAAAAGCCTAAAAAGAAGAGAACAAGTTGACGAAGAAACATAATATTATTATTATTTTATAGTCAGAGACATACACACACGCAGCTATTCTAAAACATGTAGGTACATAGTATATGTATGTCTCCGACTGCATAATACTATGCTCCTTCGTCAATTTGTTCTCTTCTTTTTAGGAGAGTTAGACATTTTTAGTTTTATTTAACAATTTCTTATCCTAAATTCCTTTTGAACATATAAGTTGTAAATATTTCTGTAATCGCCTCTTAATAAGTTGTATTTCGATACCCCACTCGATTTATTCGGACGAATTTTTTTTTTCAATATACACAAATTGGCACCTAAGATCCGCCATTTTGACTTTTAATAATATCTATATAGTCTATGACACTCTCATTACCAATACTTATCGAATTACGTATGGATCATCAAAATCGGTTAAGCCATTTAGTGATTACGAACGAACATAAAATCAGACATACATGCAGGTTAAACACATAACCCTGTTTTGCCACATTCGGGTAAAAATCTATGTTATATAACATCAGCAACAGCATATAAATAAACCTTATTCACTTGTTTTAACAGGATATACCATATGGAAACTTTTAAATTTAAATTTGGTGGACTTCATTTAAGGGTTTCAAAATGAAACTCTCCTTGGTTGATTGTTCCTTAGCTTTTCTTGCTAGTTGCCTCTTCTATGGCTATCCGACAAATGGTACACAATGAACAAAACCTCGTTTTTTTTTTATTTCTAATTAACAATCTTATTAGATAAGCTACTGTGCGTTTTATCTTTTAGATATGCTCCTGTGAGTCTAAATTCTTATTGTATTTTACACTTAAGCTAGATTCTGCCGTCGCGTAGACGTAACATACATCAGCAATTTAAGTATTATATCGTCTATGAATTTGTATAAGTCTAAATCAATTTTAGTTATGTTTTGATTGTGGTTGATTGTAGGTCAACTCAATAAAAAATGCAGTTATTTTATCTATACCTACAGATAAATAAAATTTATATGTTTGTTTGTAATGTCAAAATAACAGTTTTTTTGCTAAATTCATATTAAATGCTTATACGGTTAAAATTTTTAAAATTCTTGTCCGTTTGTTCCGGCTAATCTCTGAAACGGCTGGACTGATGTTGACGGAACTTTCACTGGAAGATAGCTGATGTTATAAGGAATAACTTAGACTACATTTATTTTAGAAAAAAATCAGGGTTCCGCGAAAAAATTTAAAATCCATGAAATTGTTAATAAAATCCGCGCACCGGGACTCACCCGAGCGAAGCGAGGGTAAGTCGCTAGTTGAAAATATATGTTAAAATTTTTATAATAAAAGGTTAAATCCCCATGAGTTCTTTGTTTACCTTTAGTTAACTACCTAAACCTATGGAGTAGATATAGTTATGTGCACTCAAAAATACAAAAAACAAAAATAGAAAAGGATCGAAGAAAATTTCTTTCAAATTTGAATTAACAAACATGAATTCACCTATAAAATATTGGCATTTGATGATAATATCGCAGACCTAAAAATTATAATATAAATAAACTTACGCGAAAAAAAACCGCTTGATAATTAATTAATTATAATTGCTCTGTAACTTCTTTTTACCCGACTGCGACGAACTACGGTGAACGAATATGGATAAATTGTTTTTAATATTTAGGAACAATTATATAACATGTATGATCAATCATATTTGTTAAAAATAAAAACGAAAAAATTGTCGACCAGTCAGAGTTTGTTTTTTTTTTATTAAATCTCTTTTGTGGGGGCCCCTCTCTTATGGAGGCCCCGGGGCTGCAGCCCCGCTTGCCCTCCCTTAAATCCGGCCCTGTTTATAACTATAAAGAGAAATAAATTATTAATTTTTTAAGCCACATTATTGTTCTATGTGTAATTTAAAAAGTTAAAATTAATTAAGAATTGTTGTAATTCTTAATTAATTTTGACTGTATTTAAGGTTAATTCGTTTGTTAACTAACCGAAAATGACTGCAGGAAAGCTAAGGTTTAAACATTTAGAGTTTTTTTAATGTTTAATTGTACACGTATGTATGTATGTATACATGATACGGGAACGTGCACAAAATTTGATCAAAATCTGTCCAGTAGTTTTATAAAATGTTAACTAATTAACATGCAGTCAGTCATTTTTTTTACAACTTTTGTGGTTTATGTCGATAATAAAGCTTAATACAAAAGATTTTTTAATTAAAATGTAATTACCCAAAATATATTTTTTTTTATTAAAAAAAATGCTGACTTTTGTTATTTAAATAGTTTTTTTATATTTATTCGACACTTAATGTTTGATAAGGTGACCCATACACGGTACAATTTATAATTATCAAAAAATTACCTTAAAATTTATTATACGAGTAGGTAGATATCGATTTGAATAAGAATGCTGTCAACACCGATACGTGAACGTTTCTTTCTTTGTTTCTACTTGTTTCAAATAGCTACTGTAGGTGAGAAGATACCGACGTAAAAGTTTTATTTTTAATATTATTTAGGTTATTACAGATATAAGTGTTGATTAATTTCACGTAAGTATAATCTATTTAATTATAAATAAATGTAGATCTTAATCATTTTTTAGTATTAAAATATTTTTATAGACTACCGACCAGGTGCTTTATCGATTATTAAAATTTATTTAATTATAAACGTTTACATTTAATTTTTACTAGCGGCTCACACATCTATCCTACGGGAACCATACATTTACCCGGGTTAAAAAGTAGCATATGTGTTATTCTGATGTATGAAATAATATATTATTGTAAAGTTTCATTAAAAGCCAATCAGTTTTTGTGTACTAAGCTGTATAAGTTACTATAGTTTTTTAACTATCCCACGGGAACTCTTTTATTTTCCGGGATGAAAAGTATCTAAAATGTTGATCGGGGATATAAGATACCACCAAATTTTCAAAGATTAGCCCGTACAAACAGGCAAACAGACAGAGAAACAAAACATTTGAAAAAAAAAACTGGATTTGTTCTATTTCTCTTCTTACATCGCACTATGGAGTATTTCATTCAAAAAGCTGGCCAAAATTATTTATTAGTATTTTCCTACGAAGTTGGTTATAGAATGCTATTATATAGACAAATATATTTTTTTGGCCCGTAAATATTGATATAGTATTAATTTTAACACAAAATAATGTATTTATTGTCGTTTTGTATTCATTGATGTTTTCGTAAGGGTTAAGTTTTCCATGAATCTATTTACTTATTACATATGAAATTTCCTCAAGAAACTCTACAAAATATTAACGAAAAATGCAGCGAAATCCATCCAGTAGTTTAGGAGATATATTTCAGTAACACAAAAACGCAAATTGATTTTATTATAGAGCCTCTTTCACCAGCTGTAAAAGATGTAACTTAATATGTCAAACAATCCTTTTTACATAGTGTTATAACAAAAATCGATGTTGAGTTTCATCAAGAAGTTTTATAGTAATATGGGCACTTGATTTTAAAACTACGAGATATATTTTATACAATATTGAATTAAAACAAATATATGAACTCAAAATTTTATTGATTTTTTTAAACAAAATTTAATCTTCAGTGTTCATTCTGAATCCTCTTCATCTAGGTTTATCAAATCAATCTCTCCGGGTAGAAACATCTGCATTGCAATAGTGGAGAACGGGTTTCACATACGTTGAGGCTTGGGTCTCACACTGCTCAACAGAGTATCAGACGTTAATAAAAGCCTGTTAAGGAATTTTGATAAAATGCATTTCACATAAGCGTTGAACTGAGTGATTTACAAGTGCCTGAGTCTTATTTCAGCACAATTTTCTGTAACCCTGTAGGCATCTTGAGTAGGGTAACAGTCATTTTTAGTTTTTGTGAGCCCCGCTTTGGTTGCCTTCTTCGCGTAGCTTCATCTAACCAACAAACAAAAGTTCGTTCGCATCCGTTTCTTCTCTTAACGGTTGTGTCTTACGTCTTTTGACTTTTACTACATTCTGATAAATGATCAAAAATCATGTGAGGTCGCCCAACATTAAATGCAGTATGGTGAGGTATATTAAATGTCTTTTAGCCATTCTCGGTTTTGTTAAGAAAATTGCTTTCAGTACGAATTGTGGCTGTCCAACGAGTTTTCATTTCTTTCTTAAAATAGGAAAATTTTCGTATAAAATCAGCTTTAAATTCGTTTGGGAATGACGGATTTGCATGGATGACCTTTACTGAATCCAATTTATCAGCAAAATTTCGCTTCTAATGTTTTTTAAGCATATTAAATATGTCCAAACGTGTCACTATCTTAACACCAGATGGCTCTAAAATAAGTAAAAAAAGACTTTAAAAAACATTGTCAAAATTAAAGTGGTTTTGCTAATACGCGATTTCAAAAAGATTAAGTTCTATTTTAGAAGGGGCACATTGGGGCAGCGTTTTTTTAATTAGTTATTAAGGAGACTCTCTGGGGATATCAAAAAACTCAAAATAACAACCGCATATTACCCGCTTGTATTACTAATATGCTCATAAAAATTTTAAACTCAAAAATGTAAGTAAATTTTAAGTACACTTCAAATAATATTATTTTTACATGTTATGTGAGTATTTATTTCTAATATAATGAAATATAATAGTACAACATACCTGGCTCAACATCATCCATTATGAAAAGCACCACAATTATCTCCACAAAATTAATAAAATATTTATTAAAAACTATAAGAATATCGTACTACGAAATCGTAATATTTAGTCAGCACACGAAAGCAGTCTAATGACGACTGGTGGCCGAAAGTTTGTAAAGATAAGGACAAACAAAGGCGATGTACAGGTAACCTGGACTCTTTTGCTTACCCAGGTACCTTTTTTATTAATGAATTCAAATTTTTGTATAATTGAATATTGGCCAGCTTTTTGGATGAAATACTCCATAGTGCATCGCCCTGACTGGGTTTTTAGAATTTTTTTTCTATGTACAGACTTTCGACCTCTACAGTTTTATTATATGTATAGATATAATATTTGATACTGCTGTTATGTAAACCATTTGTGGAACATGATGGCGTTGATCATCGAGTTAGCGGCGGTTACAATGTCTAAAATCATACTATAGTATTCTATACTGTAAGGTCAGTTTGTAAATAAGATCAAAGTCTCAACTACATTCGTTGAGTTTAATTATTTGTATCTCTAAAATTATGTTATCTTTATTGCAGGCTACAATCTCTGGCGTGAAACTTGAGAGTAAATGAAATATCTGTGATGAAGGTACGAGTAGGTACTCCCTCTTATATTCTTTTTAGCTGTCCTAGACTCCTCCATCCTATTTATGATGGTCTACTCTTTAACGTCCCGCGTCCCATGTTAACTGTTTATTAATATTTGTGTTTAGTCCTCTGTGTCAATTTTTTTATATAAATACTAGCGAGTAATGAAGCAATTCAAAGATTATACCCCAATTATTATTATTTGTTTACTGATGGGTCAAAAGATAAAAATGAAATTGGAGTAGCATTTTTTGATCCACAGAGTAAAAGCTCTCTGAAACTGCAAATAAATTGTAATATTTCTATAATGCATGCTGAACTGATTGCTATCACAGAAGCTTTGTCTTATATTAGTAGCATTAATTTAAATTATTTTGTAATTCTAACAGACTCAAAAAGCGCTCTTCAACATTTAATAAGATGTACTAATCCTAGTTTCAGGGGACTACCTATCGCCTATGAGATTTTAAAAAATATATGTAAATATACATCATGTAATAAAAGAGTGTCTTTACAATGGATACCTTCTCATATTGGCATAGAAGGCAATGAAATAGCTCATTGTTTGGCGAAGGAAGCCTCTGTGGACGGTGTTCCTTTTGCGTGTTTGTCTAACTATACAGAGGTCTTAAGTGTTGTTAAACAAAATTGTCACAGACAGTGGAAAGAATACTTTGACGAGAGATCTGTGACAAAAGGGATATGGTACAAGACGATACAGCCAAATTTGTGTCGTAAACCTTGGTTTATCGATGCCAATATGAGTAGGTCCGAAATTATAACAGCCTTCAGGCTTCGCTCCGGTCACATTCCACTGAATAGCTTTGCCTCCTTAATTGGCAAGGCGGTGTCATCTGCTTGTACAGAATGTAACAAAATTGAGGATGTACATCATATATTAGCTGAATGTGTCCGAAATGAAGCGGAAAGAAAAATAATTTTGTTAAGATTTAATATAAATTTATTAGACATAGGAGCTTTTAACAGCATTCTAGCCTATCCTGTCTCGGATCAGTCAAGAATGTTGTATAAAGTAGTAGAAGTCGGATTAAGAAATAGAAATATTTAATTTTTGTTATTTTAAGGTTGATTGTAAGTTGCATTAATTACTTTTAGTTATACCTATAGGGGTGGCATGATCACTTTGTGACCAAACCCTTTTAAAATAAAGATTAAAAAAAAATAAATAAATAAATAAATACTAGCGACTTACCCTCGTTTCGCTCGGGAGTCGGGTGCGTCCCTAAGTACGTTTAAATAGATAAAAATAGATATTGCGAGTGTACCTTAGGAGATAGACATATGGTATTGTATAATTTTCTATAGGCATTTTTAAGACCTACAATTGTCTAGAATATACATGGTTTTGATGTGTCTTTTAAGGTTTAGCCAACGTTAGCCAAAAAAAATTCTAAGGACGACTCGGTAGTACCAACTACCAGTTATTGTGTTTTCCCGTGGGAATGAAAGGTTTTCCTGTAAAAATATATTAAATATTGACTTGAGTAATAAGTAATCTCTACATAAAATTTACTTCAAATCAGGTTCAGCACTTTTTTAAATTATAGTGAACTAGCGACTCACCCTTGCTTCGCTCGGGTCCTTCCCTAGGTTGCTTTCCCATACAAAATTTGATTCCCATTTTCGATCCCTTAAGGGTTGATTTCAGGGACAAAAACTATCTTATATGCTTCCCAGGGTTTCAAACTACCTTCTTACCAAATTTCATCTCATCGGTTCAGTAGTTTTGGAGCCTATTCGATACAAACAAATAAACAAAAAACATTTTTTTCCTCTTTATAATATTAGAATAGATTTATTTAAAATTTTAGTTATTTTACCAAAGTATTAGTTTATAGTTCACGAACCATTTATTTTTAATTAAGGTTTGTACGTACATACATACTGTATATATATGTATAATAAATGGGCTGTCTTGTTGTAGGTGCAAGGATTATAAAGGATCTACTCCCTTTTTACAAATTATAATTTAATATAATATAATAATCTTATTTTACAGAACATTCTCCCTCGTGTCTTCTCCATTCCACGTGATATTGGCGAAGTAATCTGTACTCAACTGGCACGCTTTGAAGCCGTTGACAAGAGAATTGAATTGCATATTATTGATGTTTTTTCAAATATTATCAACATTAAAACATCGTGTTTAACTAGTACGTATAACACATATGTATTGTTATTATACAAACTAGTACCTATATGTGTTTTAATAAATATTCTTTATTTTAGTGTCCACTGAGAGCGGCTCTCTGTATTCGTCTGCGACATTATTATATTGATGGTGTGTAATGAGGGAACAAAATGAGACAACTGTTTGCCTCCAAGGTTCGTTTAATACTCCTTAATAATAGCAGGTCCTACAATATACGTATATATAGGTACAGGGGAGGCTTATACACGTATGTACACACTACAGCTCCCTCGGCAATAAATAAAAACATAATAATTAACAATTTATATTTTTTGTCACAAATTCCATTTTAGAACACTTCTTTAATCTTTACCTATTTGAAAATATATACCTATGTATAACATATGTAAATTAACATTTATTTAATACAAAATTTACAGAAGTGAAAATTACATTTGAATGACATAACAAGAGGAAAATATATCTATATAAATTAATAATCTATTAGGTAAATAATAATAGTAATCCTAATATATTTTTTTTTATTTTAGAATCAACGTTTTAAACGAAATCATCTTAAAATTTTGTATAGTTAACAAAAATATTTCATGCGCCATTATGTACTTGTATGTACTAGTAAATAATAAAACTTTTTTTTATAGGTAATACTTTCTTATATTTACGCGAATATTTGACATTTTAAATAAAACTATCTTTTCGGGTTATTTTGCGGATTTATGTAGAATTTTGGTTCCCGACGTTTCGAATGCTTTACAGCAATCATGGTCACGGGAGAGACTAAGGTGTTAGACATCTCAAAGGCGTTACATACTTGTTATCTTTTTTTTTTAATTATTTATCTTTTTCTTTACCATAAAAAATACTATGTTTCAATAATAAAAATGTTCTTAAGAAACCTTGGTATATAACTACTAAACATGTATTTATGTGTTTTCTTAACAATAAACATATTACGTAACACCACAGATTAACTACCTAATAGTTCCTGTAACAACGCTGTCATTATACCACGTTCCTAGAACATTGGTTCTTTAACTTGCTACTAGATGACGTTAGCTGTACTTTAAAACGCGCTAACGAAATGTTCTCATGGAATATATATATAGCAGCGAATTAGGTGTGTCGTTTCGTTCGACATTCGCGAACTCAGCGTGTTCGCGAGTAAAATACGCTCAAGTAACGGCGCCCCTCAGGCGCGCATGCAGGCCGTGATCGAACACGCAGGCCTAATCGAAGCTATTACGAGCTTCCGAGCCCCCGCGTATTAAATTTCCAATGGCGGTCAACAACACAATAGTTCGTACACCCGATTCGCGGCTAGGTCGAACGAAACCCCGCGGTATTACTATCTGCACGTATAACGCGAATAACATTAGAACTCAGATAGGTTTAATTCGCGATTTCATGTCAGATCATAGTATAGACGTTCTCTGCGTACAAGAGACGTTCTTAAAACCGGCCGTTCGCGATCCGAGAATCGCGAATTACCGTTTGATTAGAAATGATAGAACCGCCAACAGGGGAGGCGGCACTCTCATTTATTTTAAGAAAACTTTACATTGCGTCCCCTTAGATCCGCCGCCACTCGCGAACATCGAAGCGTCGGTATGTCAGGTTCACATGACCGGCCATCAGCCGATCGTTATAGCATCGGTATATCTCTCGCCCGACAAAGCAGTGCTAGAGAGTGACATTAGGTCGCTACTCGACATGGGAGACTCGGTCATTTTGACCGGGGATCTCAACTGTAAACACACGCGCTGGCACTCATCGCGTATTAACTCTAAGGGGCGAAAGCTCGATGAGTTAGCCAGTCACCCGTCCCTAGACTTCTAAATCAGAGGGCCACTGACGCCCACTCGTTTTGGCCTCACAGGCACGCCGGAGGTCCTCGACATAGTGATTCTTAGGAATGTAGCCCTACGACTGAATTCCGTGGATTCGTTATCCGAGTTAGACTCAAACCACCGGCCAGTAGTTATTAAATTAGGTCACGAACGTCCTTCAGGCCCATTGACTAGAAAAATTGTAAATTGGAAGAAGTTCGCCGAGCTTCTTCGGTCGCAAGATTCACCCCTACACGATGTTATACCTGACATCATCGACTCTGCCGACCAAGCGAAGGCCGCGGCCAGTAAATTCACCGAGTACGTAAATAACACGGTAGATGCATGTTCACGCGTCATAGTAGTGCCCCCGGACGGGCGTTTCAAGGTCCCGCGCGACCTAAAGGATTTAATCAGACGCAAGAACGCCGCAAATAGAGCTCACAATACATACCCGAGTGCAAGAAATCGCAGCGCGTTAAATAATCTCAAGAGACAGGTTAGGGCTCGATTCGACGAACTGAGAGGGCACTCGTGGGATAGACTCCTCGAGGGGATCGAGGTTACGAACCAGGCGTTCTGGGCGTTGTCGAGGGCCTTTAGAGACGAGTCTCGTAAAACCAGATAACTCGCTCGCGTCAGACGACTCAGATAAAGCAGAATGCCTTGCAGATAGTTTCGAATCGCAGTGTTCGCCTAGCACTCAACCGTGTGACCCGGGTCACGTTCACGCGATCGACTCAGAGGTCGCAGCATGGGCAAAATAATTAAATCCCTACCGAGACAGTTCGTGTCCGTTTTAGTTACAATTTTCAACACCCTGTTGCTATGCTGCTCCTTCCCAGACGAGTGGAAAGAAGCCGTAGTAATAGGTATTCGCAAGCCGGGTAAACCTAGCAACATGCCCGCCAGCTATCGCCCTATAAGTCTCATAAGCGCGCTAGGCAAAGTCTATGAGAAGCTCATATTAATCCGCCTACAAGAGGTAGTCGAGTCCAAGTCCCTCCTTCCGGACGAACATTTCCGCTTTAGAGCCATGCATTCCAGTGTTCATCAAGTGCACCGTCTAACGGAGTACTTATTAAAATATAAAGTCCGATTCATATACAGAAGATGCTCAGCGGCCATCTTCCTCGACATAGCGAAAACGTTCTATAAAGTCTGGCACAACGGCTTATTATATAAGCTACGCAACGCAGGCGTGCCGGACAGTCTCGTACACATCTTGCGAGACTACCTATCGAATCGCACTTTCCGCTTCAGATTGGAAGGCACTTTGTCCTCCCCCCGTCCTGTCAGGAAATATGAAGCGTGGTTTATAGTTATGAACTTGACCTATCTTTAAGAATCGTTTCCATGCAATATTTTAGTCTAACTTAATAGTAATGATTAATATATAAATGTTGAAAGTACACTGGACCACAATGAAAAAGGGTCGGTTAGAAAATCTTCAATATCCTCAAAAGTACCTGACCTAGCTTTATGAAATAAAGAATGAATGAAAGAATATTTAATTCCACATAAAATAATATAAAAGACCTTTTTATTTATTTTTGTAGTTGTATAAGAAACTGAAACTGTAAAATAATGGTCGTTTTTAAATTTAGTATCAAAAAATTCAAATCAATAGTTTCGCGTTTGTTTTAGTTTTGCAATAAAAAAGTTATAATTATGGTGTCTCTGCCTTATAAATTTTATTATTCTGAAGTCATCATGTCGTTAACTCCTGAAGAATGTACCAGGATCCTGACAATGCTTGAAATTGGGCACAGTCAGCGAAATACAGCGAGAACTGGTAGTGTGACTCTTTCTACAGTTTAGCGAGTACTTCAGCGTTTCCATGAAACTGGATCCAATCTTCGAAGAACAGGAACAGGCCGAACAAGGTGCACGACACTGCGGGAGAATCGCTATATGGTGTCAACAATTTTCAAAGATCGCCTTTTTATGGTTGGTTGAAGTAAAGAATCATCATTTACGAGCTGGAGGAAACATTCTGAGTACGGATACAGTAAGGCGGCGTCTGGCTGAAGCAAATTTAAAGCCATTAAGACCTGCAAATGGCCCAAAACTAGAAAGACACCACAGAAACTCAAGGTCGAGTTATGGTAGACAACACGAGAATTAGATTCTGAATAACTGGTCAAGAGTTATGTTTTCAGACGAGTCTAGATTCTGTTTATACAAGCACGACGGAAGGAAAAGAGTGTACAGAAGACCGAGGAGCGCTATAAAGCGCCTGTAAAAGTACCATACGGCAGAGGCTCTGCCCACGCGTGGGCTGAGATTTCTTCCGAAAGCCGCACTGAGCTAGTGGTGATAGAAAATGGAACTTTAACTGCAGAAAGATATGTCACTGAAATTCTGAATGACTACGTTGGTCCATTTTTAGTGGATGCCGATGCCGAGATGCGCGAGAATGCCGTTTTTATGCGAGACAATACCCGCTCGCATACAGCTCTGATAGTGTTTGCCTATTTTTAAGAAGTCGGTATCATACACATGGAGTGGCCAGCACGCAGCCCCGACTTAAACCCCATTGAGCATGCATGGGACGAACTGGGACGACGTGTACGTCAGCGGAATACGCCGCCAATCACGCTACGTGTAATTAAAAAGCTCTAATAGAGGAATGGCAGAATATTCCGCAGCATCACCTCAAAAACCTAGTAGAAAGTATGCCAAATCGCATAACAGCAGTATTGCAAGCTCGCGGAGGCAACACAAAGTACTAAAACGACACGTTTGGCGCAATTTGTAGTAACCCTACTTGCTGTGCCAGCGGTCGCGGGTTCGAGCATTCATTTGTGTGGTGAATACGAATGTTTGTACTCTAGTCATGGGTGTTTATATTTATAATATGTATGTATTAAAAAGTTATATATGTGTAGTGTATCAACTATCTGGTATCCATAACACAAGCCTCGTAGCTTACCATGGAACTAGATGGTGTTGTGTGTTAATGTCCCAACATATTTATTTATTATTTATTTATTTAAAATGAGTGAAAACGACACATCTGTAACCAATCTACATTTACGAAAATACTGAAAAAACTACGCATTTTTATTTATTTTACATTTACTAAAAATAAAAAGCTTGAATTCATTTTTTTTCATTTTCGTTTAAGCACCTTAAAAATTCTTTAATTTAGTCTTTATTTCATAAAGCTAGGTGAGGTACTTTTGAAGATATTGAAGATTTTCTAGCTGACCCTTTTTCCACGGTAATGTTATAATATATAACATTACTGTGCTTTTTCTTTGCGGTCCAGTGTATATAAACAAACGACATTATTAATTGATAAATATTGAAAAGTTGTATACGAAATACCCATTAGATATTAAATTACAATATTTTATTAAAATTTACAATTTTTGTTACGTATTACAAAACTCTCTCTATTATTAGTGTTGCGGACGAAGAGCCCCGACGAGACGACACCAACGACGAGCATCGATGAGTCCCGGCCAGCCCTGAAGACAGAAAATTTAACATAAGTCCCGCCCCTTTTAACGTTTCTATTTGCGATGTACGCATTAATTTAGCTACACCCCTGCTATTGTATAGATCTACCAATTAGATTAAGTTCTTAATATGTACTCGTTGTATAGTACGTAGATTACCATTGTAAAAATTGAATAAAGTTAAGGGATTTTGTGTGAAATTCCCAAAAAGCCCTCTAAGCGAGCAGCAAACAGGGACACCGACATAACCGACGTGGAAATGGACACTCAAAGGCAGGAATCCGACTCGATAGAGGACGGATTCACCCCTGGAGAGTACAAAAAAGGCAAGAAGAAGGCCCTTAAGGCAACAAACCCCGACATTAAGTCTAACACGAAACCGAGCGAGACAAAAGATAAACACACTGACAACCGACCGACTCCGATAACGGACAACGAACGTCCCCGACCGACTCTGACGACGGACGACAGCGTCCAAGGAGTAAACCCCCGCCCCCAATCTTTGTCCAAGATAAATAATCTTGGAATAACGTCCTGACACAAATGTCAGCCCGCAAAATTAATTTTAATCATGCCAAGTCAACGGGACAAGGTATTAAAGTCAGTCTCCCAACAACCGCAGATCATAGGAGCCTCACTAAGCTACTTAGGGAACTTAGTGTAGATTATCACACATACGCTCTCGAAGAAGAGAAACAACTCGGGGTCGTGTTAAGGGGCCTCCCCCAAGAAATCACAGAGGCACACATCCTTGAGGATATCAAGGCACAAGGTTTCCCGACACATACGGTCTACCGTATGTTCCGGCCATACACTAAAATACCATCAGATCTATTGCTCGTCACACTAGATTTAACACCAGAGGGGAAAAAGATATTCAACGTTCGAGCCGTTTGTTATCTTTCCGTCCGAATGGAGACTACGAGGAACCGTGGTGGCCCAGGGCAATGCCACAGGTGCCAGTTATATGGCCATTCAGCCAAAAACTGCTTTGGACGCCCCCGTTGCGTGAAGTGCCTAGGGGACCACGGGACCTCGGACTGTCCGCGCAAGGAACCCGTACCAGAGGTTCCACCTAGCTGTGTCCTGTGTAAGGAGCGCGCCCCGCGCAGGAGACCGCTAGGGCAAGCCCCCGGTATGCGTGCGATACACATGCCAACGCCATCTGCGGCGGACTCAAAACCAGTATACACACCGGCCCCAGCGCCGATCACTAACGCATGGGTGAACCGCGCGGCTTCAAAGCCGTCGGGTCAACCCAAAACACCTTCAGCGCCTAAGCAAACATCATCAGCGATGTGCAACCTCCTGGGCGTCCCGAACGTACAGGATTTACATAACATGATATCGACTTTCAAACCCTTCTGCGAAAGGATTGAAGCGATCTCAACTGCGTTCACACAATTCACACAGTAATATGGCTAGTTTAGGTAGGAAAAAGCCACGCTCACTCAACATATGCACATACAACGCAAGCGGTCTTATCGATCAAATTAGAGAGGTGCGCGAATTTGTCGTCAAACACCAGATAGATATCTTGTTTATACAAGAAACATTTCTTAAGCCTAGTATTAAAGATCCTAAGATAGCTAATTATAATATAATCCATAACGACAGATCGACCGCATTAGGCGGAACGGTCATTTATTATAGAAGGTCACTTCATTGCGTCCCCTTAGACCCTCCGCAGCTTACGAATATCGAAGCTACCGTGTGTCAGATAGGAATGACAGGGCATCCATCTATAGTGTTAGTCTCAGCCTACTTATTACCTTCTAAGGACTTCTTAGAGAGCGACCTTCGGTCAATCATGTCCATGGGGAACTCGGTCATCTTGGCCGGGGACCTCAATTGCAAACATCCCCGCTGGAATAGTAGAATTTCAAATAGTAGAGGGGTTAGATTGAACGCCATTCTGGACGGCTCAAGAAAGCCAGACATAGAAATAGTAGCGCCGTCAGAGCCAACTAGGTACCCGACCAGACAGACAAACGATAATCCAGACGTGTTAGATATCCTACTTCTAAAGAACATTACCCTTCAGGTACGCTCATTAGAAGTCCTAGCAGAGCTTAGCTCAGACCACCGTCCTGTCCTACTCCAGCTAGGACACGACGTAGAGGATAGAACTATCAAACGTAGAATCACAGACTGGAAAAGACTTCCAGAGATCGATTCCAAACAATAGATACGGCCAAATTAAACATCACAACGGACACGGTAGCTTCGATATCGGCAGCTAAGGAGGCCAATATTAATATTGTTATGGATTTAATCAAAACTACAGTAGATGACTGCTCCAGGGAAGGCTCGGTGCCCTTCGAGGGGCGCTGGCCCCTCCCGGAGGCAGGTAGGATACTAATCAATAGAAAAAATGCAGCAACTAAGGCATACCACGCATACCCGATTGACGCAAACCGAAGGAGGTTATGGAAATTGCAGAGGACGGTCAGGTATCGCCTGGCCGACTTCTGCAATGACCAGTGGGACAAACGTCTCTCAGAGTTCTCGCCATCGTATCAGGCATACTGGTCAATGTCGAGAGCTCTCAGGAACGAGGGTACATTCACAGTGCCTCCCTTGGTTAAGCCAGACAATACCTTAACTTTAGAGGACCCCGATAAGGCCGAATGCATGGCAGACACATACGAAACACAGTTCACACCAAACACACACCTCATAGACACTGAGCACCTTTTAAAGGTCAACTCAGACATTGAGAGTAGGGTAAACACACCGCCTACAGACTCTGCGCTATCAACCACCTCAGTAGAAGAGGTAAACACAATAGTTAAAAACTTACACGTCAAAAAGGCACCAGGATTAGATAAAATTTCAAATAAAGTCATCAAATTCCTTCCGAATCAGATCATATATCTCTTAGTTATCATTTTCAATGCTCTTCTGGCAGGCTCCTCGTTCCCGGCCGAATGGAAGGAAGCCATAGTGATAGGTATACACAAACCGGAAAAAGCCCGTAACCTACCAGCTAGCTACCAACCGATCTCGCTACTCAACTGCATTAGTAAGATTTACGAAAGAATCATACTAGTCAGACTTAAGGCCGTCGTAGAGTCCAAATCACTCATCATTCCTGAACAGTTTGGCTTTAGAGCACAACATTCTAGTATACATCAGGTGCACCGCTTAACGGAGCACATACACACAAATTTTAACAAACTCAAAAGACCGATAGGAACGGGGGTACTCTTCTTTGACATTGCGAAGGCGTTTGACAGAGTCTGGCACAACGGCATATTATATAAGCTTTACCAAATGATTGTGCCAGACAGTCTCGTGCACATCATACGAGACTACCTAACAAATCGTTCTTTTCGTGTCAGAGTAGAGGGTATCCTCTCTACACCATGCCCCATAAGCGCAGGAGTCCCTCAGGGATCCGTGCTAGGACCTATACTCTATACTTTGTACACAAGTGACATTCCGAGGTACGGGAATACGAACCTCGCCCTCTACGCAGACGACACGGCCCTCTACACCTCATCTATGAATGTCAACATAATAGTAGACCGCCTTCAGAAGGCGGTGATAGAACTGGGGCTCTGGTTCCGGAAATGGGGCATCGAGATAAACCCCGATAAAAGTGCAGCCGTGTTCTTTTATCGGACGGTTCTCGGACCTCATAGTCGGCGCAAACCCCAAACATAGATCACACTATACGACAAACCGCTACCTTGGCGGCAGCACGCCAAATACTTAGGAGTCACGTTAGACAGTAGGCTAACATTCAGACAACACATACAGACAGTCAGAGACAGAGCAGCATTCGTATTAGGCAGACTCTACCCAATGATAGGAAAACACAGTAAATTGTCCCTTAGAAATAAGGTGACACTTTACAAACTTTGCATACGCTCGATCATGACATACGCGTCCATAGTATTCGCACAAACACTACCGTCACGTCTAGACAAATTACAAAAGCTACAAAACAGATTCACACGCATTGCCACAGGCAGCGCAGTACAGGTACATGCGTACAGTAGACTTACACAAAGACCTAGAGCTAGAGTCCATTAGGGACTACATGAAAACAGCATCGACGAGGTACTTCTTCTAAGTACCTCAACATCCAAATCACTTCTTTGTCGAAGCCGGTAATTACGACCCGGTTAACGATATAATCGATAGGACCAGACGACCGAAAGACGTACTGACCGACCCAGACGATAGTATCACTGTTGAATGCCAAGCTCCAGGGTTGCTGCTGGTGGTCTTGACTAAATAAAAATGCGGTTCGCTATTGAAATGGACTCTATTATTGGTTCTGAGACGACCGTTGTGCACACGGCGAGAGGCGGCGAGCGAGTGCCCGCGATGAGAGGGCACGGCGCGTCGCTGGAGTCCGTCGCGAAACCGGTTCGATCACGAGCCGCTGGCGTGCCTCGATGTGACGTAGGAACAATCACAGTATCCAATTCCATCTATAGTTTGGGGTTTGCGCCGACTATGATGTTCAAGAACCGTCCGATGAAAGAACACAGCCGCCCTTTTATGTGGCTCGCCCTTACTGTCTCCTGCGCGGGGCGTGGGGGCACCCACGATAATTCTCGGGATGTCCCTGCTCCTTATACAGGACACAACTAGGGGGTACCTCCGGTACGGGTTGCTTACGCGGACAGTCCGAGGTCCCGTGGTTCCTTAGGCACTTCACGCAACGGGGGCAACCAAAGCAGTTTTTGGCCGAGTGGCCGTATAACTGGCACCTGTGGCATTTGGCACCATTGCCCTGGGCCACCACAGTTTCTCGGAGTCTCCACTCGGACAGATAGCTAACAAACGGCTCGAACGTTGTATATCCTTTTGCCCTTTGGTGTTAAATCGAGTGTGACAAGTACAAGATCCAAAGGATCCTTCGTGTATGGCCGGAACATACGGTAGACCGTATGCACCGGGAAACCTTGTGCCTTGAGTTCCTCAAGGATGTGTGTCTCAGTGATTTCGTGAGGAAAGCCCCTTAGCACTACCCTAAGTTGTTTCTCTTTCTCGAGAGCGTATGTGTGATAGCCTACACTTAGTTCCCTAAGCAACTTAGTAAGGCTCCTAATGTCTGCGGTTGTTGGTAAACTAACTTTCCTGGCTGACATTTGTGTCAGTACGTTATTAGAATAACGTACGACGTACGATTTTTTATCTTGGACAAAGATTGGGGGCGGGGGTTTTGTCCTAGGGACGCTGTCGTCCGTCATCGGTGTCGGTCAGTGGCGTTCGTTGTCTGTCTGTTTATTTGCTGTCTCGCTCGGCTTCGTATTCGTGCTCGACTTCTTATCGGGGTCGTTTGCCTTTAGGGCCTTCTTTTTTCGTTTTTTAGACTTTACGGGGGTGAATCCGTTGTCTGTCGAGTCGGATTCTTCCCTTTTGAGTCTCCATGTCGATGTCGGTCGTGTCTGTGTTTTCCCTAGTCGCTGCTCGTTTGGCAGGCTTGGAAGGAGTTGCGAATTGCACTGAAGATGCTGACTGCGCTGAGGGCGCGGGATGCACTGAATGCGCAATGAGATGTACGTGCAAAATGCACGGGAGGAGTTTGAATCGGAGGCTGCGCTTTAGACGCGGATTGGTTTTTCGGCGCTGACGTAGGTTGACGGCGCTGACGGGGCTGAAGGCACGGGCTTTAAAGGTGTCCCTGAACGTGACCGCGACCTGTCGTGGGACTGCTCTATCATCTCTCTGATGTGACCCTGAAGGGCTTTGAACCTCTTCAGTGCCTCCGGGAAATGTTCTTTTAGGTGCTTTATTAACGCCAAAAGGCACTCAGTAGCCGGATCCATAGTTTGTCGTTTCTTTTGTCTGTCTTGTGTGTTTTCCCTATCGTCAACAAAGGTTAAGAATAGTATTGGTCTCAAATGAGATCCTTAGGGTACGCCTGAGGTTGTAGTGAACTCATATGATTTATGTCCATTTTCATTCACTGTCATAATTCTTCCATTTAAATATGATTGAAACCATTGTAAGATTGACCGCAAACATTCCAAATTGTTCATGGAGCTTTTTAATAAGTAGGTATATTGTGATCTACTTTGTCGAAAGCTTTTTTTAAAGTCACAATAGATAACATCAGTTTCTGTACCTGAGCTAACAGCTTCAATTGTGTTTTCCATAAAAACAGCTAAGTTAGTGGTAGTGGAACAATTTCGAAAAAACCCATGTTGATGTTCAGTAATCATCTACTTTACCTGCCATGTCAAAATTGGACATAATAGTGATTCGAATACTTTACCAAGAACACAAAGTATACTTATGGGATGATAGTTTTTTACATTTATCACCTGATTTCGGTATTGGTATTACTTTTGAAATCACCGTCTTGAAGAGATTTATTGTAAATAATATATAAAGGCTTACATAGCGTTGTAGCACACCCTTTAAAAAAAATCCACAGATCTCGTGTCTGCCACGACCTTCGGGTACATTGAAAATGAATCTGCCAAATGAAGTGAATTAAATCATTTTTAACATATTAATTACTAGAAGAACCCAAAGAATTAAAATTTGATTAAGAGCGTCTTTGTATATCACATTGGTGGATGTTCCGTCTGGTTCTGAGTTCTGTTAAAATGTCCATATGAGAAGCAAATCTCTAAAGTCCATACCTGCTACTTTTAACAACTGGCCCTGACATTTATTAATACTCATTGCAATACAAATTTTAAGGAGGAATTATGTTATATTAAATTTAAAGCCATAGTCAGAGGTTATCAGTGGTATTATTCGAGGAAAGAATACTGATTCCCCTTGAGTACATCCAGCAAACACAGTGGCCACAATATTTTTTTATAGATTACTAGCAGTCTTATCCGATTACACAGCTTTGGTGGCTTATTCATAACAGGTGTGCCAACCTTCAGAAGGATAGAATACTGTTAAGGAATTCTACAGGATAGTGAACTGCTTCATTTGCATCACTGAAACGACAGACCTATATTCTATTTTTGACCCTTCAAAGGACTTAAGTTATTGAAATCAAAATCACTTTTGTTATTAAAATCAGTAGCATTGTTGTTTTTGGGGGTCAGTGTAGCACGTTTACAAAGCCAAGTTCATTAATACCAAGTTTCAGATAACTCTGATCAATAAACATTTTGTTCTCCAAATAAACATTACCATCCCCTTTTACTTCTTTAAGGGATAAATTTCAAAAAAATCGAATATACATATATATTACATACGTATTTTTATTATTTATTTGAAAGTTATATACCACTTTACGTGCATTTTACGTTAAAAATTACGGACTTTAATACAAATAAATTACAAATTTTCATCCCCTTTTTTACCCCGTTACGGGATGAATTATAAAAAAAAGATGAAACACGTGTTTCTTTAATTGAATTGAAGATCATTAATACTAAGTTTCAAGTAATTCTGACTTTAAATATTTCTTTTCACAGATAAACTTTGGCATCCCCTTTTACCCCTTTAAGGGATGAATTTTGAAAAATACTTTCTTATCCGATGCCTACGTCATATAAGGAATAAGTTCTTTAAAAATACACGTCTCTACGACCAGTGGTTTAGGCTGTGCGTTGAACCATCAATCAGTCAGGACAAAGCCTTTTGTATATATACTAACGACTCACCCTCGCTTCGCTCGGGTTCGTCCCTAGTTATGTTTTAACGTCTAGTATAGATTTCTCAGAGATGAAATATTTTCCCGCAGTAAAAAGTATTCTTAAGTTGACTCGGATAACCAGCTATCATCATACTAAATTTCATCTAAATCTGTCCAGTGCTTTTCTCGTGAGACGTTCCCAGATAGACAGACAGACAAAACTTCTAAAAACTATAGATTCGGCCTCGGTATCGATAATGATGACTATTTCAATAAGATTTTGCAAAAAATATTTAATGGATAGATTTGACTCTGAATTTTAGTATATGTATAGATACAGACTAGCGTAAGGTACCTACATTAGCGATGGGCGATTATTACTAAAACTAATCGAATTAGTCGATTGTTCAGTTTAGTCGATAAAAGTCGATAACTATCGATGTTATTTGATTGTTATCGACTAACGGCGTAAGGCGGGCGATAACGACTGACATGGTTTGACAACTTTAACTACTAATTTGTAGCGCAGCGCACCTATAAAACAATCGACGCAACACCGTCCTGCACCCCGAACGCACTGCCCCGCGCAGCATTCCGTAGTTCACCGCATGCACATGCAATGTGCGTTGTGCATACAGTTAGTAGTTAGTCGATTGTTATTCGAATAATCATAGTGAGGAACTACTAAATCGACAATCGAATGCGCATTAGCACAATTTTCGACTCAGTCGATTGTTTTTTTTACAACAATCCCCCATCGCTAACCTACATTTTAACGGTTAGTATTGAATAGATAGTCGTTCGCTTGCTTTGTGTAAAACAAAAACAAATTTATCCCACGGGAATCGTACGTTTTTTCGGGTTAAAAAATAATCAATTTGCTATACCAGACTATAATCTATCGCTGTGCTTTTCATCCAGATCTGTTCAGCCGTTCTGGTGTGATTGAGTAACAAACATCCATCCAAACTTTCGCATTTATAATATTTCAATTAATTACAATATTTTATTAATGGGATTAAATTATATTATATATGACCCGAGTAATAAGTTACCACTACACATAATTTAGTTAAAATCGGTTCCGTAATTTTTGCGTGAAACGCGCACACCCAAACAGACATACAGACAAAAATTTTTAATAACTATTGTTTTGGGGTATACATATATTCTGTACACAATAGGTTACAGTCATTGTTTTAAAAAAAATATTTCATGTATACATTTCGCTAAGTACTGTTTTATTATGTACTAGCAGAACCCGCGGCTTCGCCCGCGATCAAACTACGATAAAAATAAACTTTTTCGTAATACATACTTTATTAGTTGCAAAATTAAGTTCGTGTAAGTTTTATTATTTTCTTAAAGGTATATGGAAAACAAATTAAATTTTAGCGATCGTAACTTAAAATATCCGGTACCTATCTTAAAAGGTGTTAAGCATATATTCCGTAAATAAATGTACACTTTAGGTATTTAGCAAGCTCCACTGCCTGTGTTTTTTGCACATTTTTCTACTCCATCTTTCCAAAGTCAGAGGAAGAGAGTACAATGATACAATACTGTATGCAGTTTGTATGAAACTTTGTAATTGATGCATGGAATAATACTTTCTTAGATTTACGCGAATATTTGACATTTTAAATAAAACTATCTTTTCGGATTATTTCGCGGATTTATTTTGATTTTTGGTTCCTCTAGAACAATCATTCCAAATACAGCACCAAAAATTCTCAAGAAAATCTAAAAAAGTATTATTCATACAAACTTTCATCCCTTATTTGACAGCCTTATGGGATGAATTTCAAAAAATGCTAAAATACGTATTTATTTAATTTTATTGAAGAGCATTATTATCAAGTTTCAAGTAATTCTGATCATAAATAATTGTTTGCCCATATAAACTTTATCACCCCCTTTTACCCTTTTAAGGGATGAATTTCGAAAAAAAAATTATGCATATATTTTTTATTTCTCATGTTAAAGCTAAATATCACTTTGAGTGCATTTCGCGTTAAGAATGACAGAGTTTCATACAATCTTTTATCCTCTATTTTACCCCTTTAGGGGACGAATTTCGAAAAATCCTTTCTTAGCAGATGCCTACATTGTATAAGGAATATGTCCTCCAAATTTCAAGTTTCTACGACCAGCGGTTTAGGCTGTGCGTTGATCGATCAGTCAGTCAGTCAGGACAAAGCATTTTATGTATATATAGATATATATATTACTTATATAGATATAAGTTAGTTATTACTTTAAATACATGTATTTATTTATGCATAAAAAATCACTTCGTTCAAACACATAATCATGTTCCAAAATATTTATTCACCATCAATATTGCGCTCACGCGCTCTTCGGGCGTAAACTCTGCGTCACAAAGGTACAACTTCTGAATAGCCCAGCCATTATACGCACCTCCAATGATTTTTTAAATGTAGCCCAAAATCGTATCTCTAGGGGTTTTTTTCATTTTTTCGATATCTCATTTCGTTTTCGAGATATGCATTATTTTCTAAGCGAAACCAGGCGAAAAACGACCGCATTTTTCACACTATTTTGATTTAAAAAAAAGTAATTGAGTTTATTCAAAAATTTTTTTTGCATTTTGTAGCCCTCGTTAAGATGCGTCTTTTGACATCCCAATCAGTCACGTAGTCCCAAAAGCCACGACACCAGGGCGATGTCGCACTTTCGCTGAAAATCGGGCCTATACAGAAGCGACAAAAAAACATTTTCAATGTTAATACTGGATGAATATCGTCCTCCCCTGCACCTTTATTTACATTTAGTTTTTTTGAGTGATGTTTCAATAGACGTTTCAGATCAATGAATAAAACCTAAATAATGATGATTATTATTTTGTATTTGAGCTAAATTTTCTAAGTTAAGAAAAGATGAAGGATTATAGACAGCAGCAAAGTTGTCTGCGAATAAATTCGCTATAGACACCCCATCCTCAGCAGTTCGACTTTCTAACTTCATCTTTTGTGGTATACTGCCATTATTTCTATATTTATTTTTGACATAAAGCCCGAAATTTTTAAAATTTTTACATATATTAAATTGCATATTGTTAGAACAGTGTATAAATAACCACATAATTTCAAGATGAGGAAAATAAGAACACAGTAAATCAATGTAATAAGCTTTATTTTATCACTTTTCACTTTATAAGTTTTATAATGTTACTTCAATTTTCGTATTTCTATCCAATATAACAAAATTCAATGCAACTTTAATGATCACTTTATGTTACCGCTATTTAACTAATCACAGGAAAGCGCTTTATGTTTTCACTTTTTACACATAAGTTTAACACTATTTTGATCAATAAGTTTGCCAACATAAATTCAATATTATTTTAACAACTAGTACTTATCTTTTCTGTCGTAATGAACGTCTGTCCAGCAACTAACTCTTCCAACGGTTACTTTGTGCTTTTATAACAATCAGCCGGAAGTGACAATTTAATTAAAATTTTATAAAATCATCCTAAAAATCAGTTAAGTATCCATAATTTATAATTTAATTTTATTAAATAACAAAACAGGATTTCAGAATTTTTAAATGTAATTTGAAAATTATTAACGTCTTACTATTTGATTTATTTTTTAAACATTTGTTTTTAAGCATATAATTACAAAATTAGTAGCTCTATAATAAGTTTAATTTTAAGATATTAACTGTTAAATTATTATATTTTTATAAAATTAATATGTTCTAAAAGTAAAATCAATAGAATTCCATATTAATTTGAAGTAGTCAAATTATCTCCCATTAATTATATTCATTTATCAATGACTTATTTAAATTTTATCATTATTATCTTACGACTCCGTTTAACCCAGTTTATCAATATTCTCAATATAAGCAGAATAGTCAGTATTCATCTTTTTGGTTCTTTCTTTTAATAGTTCGTATTCATATCTAACAAGATCATTATTAAATACTTTTGCTTTTATTATAAGCTTTTCTTTTTCTTTTAGAATTTTAATTAAAGAAAAACTGTACCAGATAGAATATTTTCTTTTATAATTTTGTTGAATTGGGACAAATTCTTTTATAACTTTATACAAAGTTTCAATGAATTTATGAAACTATGGGTCCACTGTCTCACATTTTGTAAACTCAATCTCCCAATCCACGTTGACCAGATATGCTTCAATTTTTTGATAATCAGCCTTAAAATATTTATATCTTGAACTCACTGTTGATGATAATAACTTAAGGAAGTTAATTCCAACTTGTACATTGTACAAGTAGTTGAGGATGATACTTATCTACCTTAGATAATATATCTTTCGACCTAATTACTGAAATTGGATCAGAGAAATTTGCTGATACTAAATCAAGGATTTTATTATGATCATTATAAATTGTATACACATTATGATAAATTTCTGACAGTTTACTACGCATGCCCCTAAAACGTTTTGATAGTACAAAAATAATTGATCGAATTTTATGTCTATAAGTAAAACTACATGTAAGAAAAATATAAAATAAGTGAGACATGATATGATAAAATTAAATAATTGAATTTAGACACTCTTTATGAGTGATTAATCTTGCAGAAGAGTTGTCATCTTTACGAATGAATATCTTACCACTTCGAATCCAAACATATTTATATTGCTTTTCTTCGGCTTTAATTCTTGTAGCTGTATGTAAATCTCTATTTGTTTTTGTTAGATGTATATAGGTGAGCCACTGTCTCCGAAACCCAATAACTTAGTATTTAATTCTTCATTTGAATGTAATTTGTTGTATCTTAAAACAGCCGCTAAAAAGTTGTCGCTTTGTAGCCTATTAGACAATTTACAAATAACAGCTTTGGGTTTTTTAGATTTTTGATCTTGCTTTCTTACACGAGAACATGATTGAATATCCTTTTCGGTGATTGGGAAGGCAATTATTTTGCCAATTTGTTGAATCCTGCTAGATAAATTTTCTTGTTTATATTCGGGAAGACATTGAATCTCTATATTACATTGGTAAGATTCTTGCTCCAGCAATAACACTTTTGATTCTAAATTCTTTACAGTCGCTTGAACATTTTCGTTTTCAATTTTAATTTTTTTTGTTTCATTCTTGCATTCAATAACTGTATTCTGTAATATATATCAAACTGTGCGTTCATATACATTATGGATCCCTCAAAACAAGATAATTCTTTTTTAATTCTCCTCTGTTATTACTTCGCGTATTGCTAGGCGAATTTCGTTTCGAATTAACTGAGTCATACCTGAATCAAGACTATCCAATGTTGTTGGCGAACTTTGCACAGATAATGTCGATAGCTTAACGCGCCTTTGCAGTTTGCATTATATTATTAACATCTTTGATATTTTTACAGTTCTTTTTGCTAAATTAAAATTAATGTATAATAATTACATAAGCTTTACCAAATGAGTGCCAGACAATCTCGTGCACATCGTACGAGACTACCTGACAAATCGTTACTTTCGCGTCAAAGTAGAGGGTATCCTTTACCTCGCTTTACCACGCCCCATAAGGGCAGGAGTCCCTCAGGGATTCGTACTAGGACCGATACTCTACACGCTATACATAAGTGACATTCCGAGGTACGGGAATACGAGATGTGTACCTAACAACCTACCACCTACGTACAAGTGTGTCCCTGCAAGTGGACGACTAGGCTGCTTGGCTCACTACACTGTTCACTAACACTTCACTTGGCAACGCTGGACTAACTTCACTTCCACTTCACTTACGTCGCACGTGTGCGGGTCGGTGTGTGCGTGTGTGTGTGCGTCACCACAATCGATGATCAAAATAGCTAGATCTAGCTGAGAAAACATGGGTACGTCCCTCAGCTCGACGTCGCTGTCTGGAATGTAGTACTATAGATTTCGATCTCATGCTTCCTGGTCCCAAGAGCGATTCGGACTGCCTGGCGGAGTGCATACATTTCCGCTTGAAACACTGAGGGGAGCCAAGCTGTACTTTCTGCTCAGTATTTCCTGCTCGTTTTTCCAACAGGAAAGTGCCGCGCCCACGCCATTCTCCACCTTGCTACCATCCGTGTAAATTCGCAGTTCTTGGGTGCTGTGTCGTCGCACGGTCTCACTTTCCAGGTCGTCCAAGTATGCCTAATCAATCGAAATCTCTATTGCGGGGTGGAGTAGTTTTAGGAAGGGTACCTTATTTTCAATTTCCCATCCTTTGAGCGATACCAGAGGCTTACCTCTTTTCGCCTCATAGAGTTGCGGCTTCTTCTATTCTTAATTCTAGGGGAAGAAGACCTACAAGCGCCCCGGTGGCATTAAAAGATACCGTCATATACGACTTCGGTTTAAAGAACTTTATTTCTCATTACAAGTCTTATACATGAGAAACATACATGTAGATATAAGAAATTATGACAGTTGATCAGTAGAACTGAGAACATTATTTAGATAGAATATGTTTATATAACCTTAACCTTCTTAAAGCTAATGAAAGTTATAGAATTTTTTATTTCTTTCGGTACACTATTTAATTATAGAGTTTTGCTCCCTTAAACGTTATAGTGTTTTTTCCAGACTTGGTTTTAATTACAGGTAGCACTTAGTAGCTAGCACATCGAGTAGCGTAACTGTGTTAGACCTTTTTTTTACAAAAGATATCTCTGCAGTATTATTGTGTTTAATGAGGTCTAAATGAAACGACTTCTGGATAACGACTGGTTTATTATAATTCCCTTCTCTGAGAGTTAAGACTACCGACATGACAATGTGTTATTTAATAGTAGTAGGTAGTGTAGTAGTGTAATTGTTTTATGTGCATTAGCTTAGTTTATTTGAAATTTTTTTCAGAGTAAGGATAATGAAATAGTAGTTTTATTAATTTGTTTTGTGAGACTTGTAATTGAGCTAATTTAGATTTTGACGCAATACCCCATCTTCCAATCAGACAAACTTGCATATCTTCTGCGCAAAATCCAGCTATATATTATGCAGTACATTTTTATTGCTTATTTTCTGCGCCTCCATCGCCCAGACGCTGCTTGCGTACATAATTATGGGCCTTGCCACTGCCGTGTATGTTGTTCTTACAATCTCCGAGTTCAGACCCTGTTAGCTGTTTAATTTTTTTTTTAATTTAATTTGTTTTTAATTGTTATGCCCCATATTTCTATTTTGCTTGTAATACTATCTCGAATCATAGAGGGAATCTTCCGTACTACGCTGGGGCAGAAAGCAATATTGCCTTTTTTTTTATAGTAAGCCAGAACTCCTCCGACATGATGGTCGGAGACTTTAATTACAATATTATTTTTGTCAGAAGGTACAGTTTGTATTCTTATGGATCTTACTTTATTTACAATTCTGAGTTTTTCCATTTTGTTACTTATTACTATTTTTTCCTATGGTTTTTGCTATCTATTACAATGTTACTTAATGCTGCTTATTGTTTAACATGGGTCTTAATTTAATGCTAACTATCTTATTACCATTTATTTTGTACATAATGTATATTATTATTAATTCACAAATGATACTACTCGTATTCCTTACTATTAAGTTTAAGTGCTAATATGTAGTGATTTTTTTTTACAGTACTTACTACTTAGTTTGCTTATTTTTTAATTATTATACAGTTAGAAGCTAACTAAGTTGTTTTATGCCTATTATTACATATTTTTGTTACATAGATACAGAACGCTATGAATATCCCTTGATGGGATCTGTCAAGGGGCCGTTTATGCAGGTTGTCTTGCGGTAATTTTATGTTTGTGTAGCTCTCCAGGTCACAGTGTGCCATGCAAAATCTCGGACATTCGGTTATAAGGTGAATTATGGTCTCTTCAGTTCTAGGGTCGCATATGCACCTTAGACTGGTAATGCATTTAAACCTCGCCAAGTATTCCGCATAGCCGCCGTGTCCTGTCAGAGCTTGTACTAGTATAGGTGTTGGTGTAGTCTTTTTTATGAATTTGTATGCTGCTATTATTGTTGGCAGAAAGAGTTTTGTCATTTTACCCTTGTCGCTTTTTAAGTAAGCCTCATTCAATTTTGGTACTGTTTCTGCTCGGATGCAGGATTTAAGAGATGAGATGGGGAAGGAATCGTATTTTGGGTCCTGTTTGCTGCCTTGAGCAGCCGCTTTCGCCAACTCATCCGCTCTCTCATTTCCCATGGTTCCCACATGCGCTCTTACCCAGAAGAAGGTTAACTTCTTACCTTGTTCTGCTATTTGTTTGAGCGCTTTTTTTATGGGAAGCGCTAGTGGGTGGGTTGTTGTTCGTCTACATAGGAGGTCCAGGGCCGATCTAGAATCGCTGAGTATATCAATCACTCCCTCTCGGGACCCTTTTGCAATTTCCATGGCTTTGTGGAGCGCATACATTTCGGCCTGAAACACTGAGCAGAAAGGTGCCAGGCTATATTTTCTGCTCAATGTTCCCTGCCCGTGCCTCCAGCACGATAATGCAGCGCCCACACCTTCACAGCGTGAAGATACGCATCCCTGTTTGGCTGCGTGCCTTCACAGTCTCCTCGGATTGAGGTCCTCGAGGTTGGAGTAAGTGACGGATGTCTCAGTAGCTGGGTGGGGTAGTTCTAAAAAGGGGATTCTCTGCTGTATCTCTCGTCCTTTTATCATGGTCAACGGTTTTCATTTCTTAGCTTCATAAGTCTCCGCATTTTCCAGTGCTCTCATTTCAAGGGGCAGAAGACCTGCAAGCGTGAAGAAGTGAAAGAAGTGCAAGCGGCAGGGATGCCTCAAAAGAGACTGTCCTGTACGATGTGCAGATCTTCTGTGCAAAGCCTCGTTGTAAGTTATGAAGCTCTTTTCTATTTGTCCATTTTTGCGCCTCCTAGGCCCATATACTATACTGCTGGCATACAGGACAATGGGCTCTGCTACTGCCGTGTACATCGTCCTAACACTCTCGGAGTTAAGGCCCCAATTTATTTTTGCGGATCTTGCCAAAGGTTTATAAAAATTCGTAACTTTTTTGACTGCTGTCTTAATATGTTCATTGAATGTTAATTTATTGTCTATAGTGACTCCTAATATTTTGATTTGTTGACTATCTCAATTGGTCTCCCTCCCATGTGTATATGCGGGGGGTGAAACTTCAGCTTTCTTGTTACAACCATAGCTTGGGTTTTGTGTGGCGCAAACTTCAGTTTGTTCTTGACTCCCCACTCATACACATGTTCGAGAACCTCTCTTGATTTGTTTTCTATGACTTGGGTCCTTTTGTCTGAGATTATTATGACGATGTCATCGGCGAATGCCTATATGTGTACTCCAAATTTAGCCGCCTCAGTCAGTAGGGGGTCCAGGAGTACATTCCAGAACGTTGGCCCCGCTATAGATCCCTGGACACATCCTTTTGTAGTTCTTGTTACCGTTTCCTCTCCAGCGTACCGAACAGCCACTGTGCGATTTGAGAGGTAGCTATCCACTAATTTGAGCAGGTTTTTCGGGCAGTTCTTATCCGTGTGTCCGCATTTGATTGCCGGCCACCAAGCGCTGTCGAAGGCCCCCTCTATATCGAGGGATATTACAGTGACAATATTTTTGTTTGCAATACCCTCTCTGATATAATTCACCATATCGTAGAGGGAGTCCTCCGTACAGTGCTGGGGCATGAACCCGTACTGCCTAGTGTTCAATTGAGGCAGTATGTGCCACCTTATCCTTTGGACCATCACCTTCTCCAGCATCTTGCCTAGCAACGGTAGTAGTCCTATTGGTCGGTATGCCTTGGGATTGGTATAGTCATCCTTCCCAGGCTTCCGTAGGATCACTACCGTTGCCTTTTTTCCAGTCCGCTGGGAAGTACGATAGGTCCAAGCACTTGTTTGCAATCTCTAGGAATGCCTCTATATCTGTTTCGACTGCTGCTCTGCATATGTCAGGCCGTCTCCTCCTGGGGCTTTTTTGGGGTTGAACCTTGGCTTGCTAGCCGAGCGCTCCGGCGTCTTCCCCTTGCGGTTTCCTGCACAGGGCCCTTGGACACCCACGATAATTTGCGGGATGCCCTTGTTCCTTACACAAGTCACAGTTCGGGGGGACGTCCGGTACGGGCTCTTTGCGTGGGCAGTCCTGAGTACCGTGATCCCCTAAGTACTTCACGCAACGGGGGCGTGCAAAACAGTTTTTGGCCGAATGGCCGTAAAACTGTCACCTGTGGCATTGCCCTAGGCCACCACGGTTCCTCGGGGATTTCACCCTAATCGATAGGTAGCAAACGGATTTGATGTTATAAATTCGTATGCCTTATATTCTTAGATCTAGTGTTATGAGCACAAGATCCATTGGTTGTCTATTGTGTGTGCGATACATGCGGTATACCGCATGTACCGGTAGGCCTTGGGATTTAAGGTCCTCAAGGATAAGTGTCTTTTTGATTTCGCTCGGGAGGCCCCTAATTACAACCCTAAGTGGTTTTTTGTCCTCCAGTGCGTAGGTGTGATAGCCTATGTTGCTTTCCCTAAGTAGCCTCGTACGGCCCCTATGGTCATCAGACGTGGGTAAACTAATTCTATTGCCTTATCTCGTTGACCCGAAATTGTTGAAGTTAATATGTTTGGCCGACATTAACCCTAATATTTTTGTTACAGGACTGTTTATCCTGCACTAAAATCGGTGAGACCTTGCTACTACATGGGACACTGTCGTCCTTCGTCGGTGTCGGACGGGTCTGTTCGTTGTCGATCGACAATTACAGCCGTCTCGCTCGGTTTCGTGTACGATTCCGAGTTTGACTTTTTTGTCGGAATGGTCGCTTTAAGAGCCTTATTTCTTTTTGCGTTTTTTAAATCGTCGTTGATCGTATATTACCCGTTGAGTTTCCATGTCTATGTCGATGTCATCGTTCTTACGTGCTGTTCGCTATGCACGCTTCGTGGGGGTCACGAATTGAGCTGAAGGCAATAATTGCGCTATAGGCGCGAGATGTGCTGATGGCGCGGGACGCACTGAAGGCGCGGGACACACTGAAGGCGCATGGGATGCCGATGGCATTGGGCGTGCAAAATGCACGACTAGAGCTCGAGGCGTGGACTGCACTTTAGGCGTTTAAACGTTTAGGCGCTTAAAGCGCGGCCTTAACAGGTGTCACTGATCGTGGATGTGACCTATCGATGGATTACTCGAAGAACTCCTTGGCTAGGCCCTAAGGGGCTTCGAACCCCTCCAAAGCCACAGGAAAGTTAAGTCCTCAAAAGCGTTAAAAGCGCGTTGATGAACTGTGCCGCCAGGTTCATGTGATGAGTGCCTACGTTAGCGTTAACCTACAATCTACTACATGTTTATCTCTGGGAGGTCCGTCCCTAGCAGAGGGACGTTAAAAAGCGCTGAATACTTACCTTACCTACATACCTTAATGTACAATAATTATAATAACAAGAAAACACAGTATTAAATCAACGATTTTAATCACAATAATTATCCTATTAATTCTTTCCTCAACCTTAGCAAGACTAAACATTTTCCTCTTTTAAAAAGTTAATAACTAAAGTTGGTATTCTCTTTTAGAATTAGTACAAAAGAAACAGTATAAGTCAAATATATCTATAAACTATCTCAACGCATTAAACAACAATTACATGAATTTACATGAAGTATTGGAACAATCACTATTACATTTATATACATATATTTTCTAACTCGGTACAAATAATATAATTTTATATAAAACACTTCAAACCTATAGTTTACCACTACCGTGTGATGTCCTCACCGGGCCAGCAGCTATTGCCAAGTAAATTATATTTTTCGTGCTGACGCCTGAAGAAATGTCACGAAGTAACGTATTTACCGCCATTCCCTTTTTTTTTTCGTAAAAGTTGAAGAGGGCGCCTCACACTAGAGTTGCCATAAGGTAAAAACACCATGGCGACAACAATAAAAAACTATTCTGAATGGGATATAATAATTAATTGTAACAAATTATGATTTAAGAATAAGTAAAGCCCAAATGAAATACATATGTCACACAAAAATATAGTAACTATTAACTATTTAGGGTATTTGTGTAGAATTTCTTCTGAATTAAAATGCACGTCTAAATCTATTATTTTTTTATTTGTCAATTATGATTTATCATTATTATATGCTATATTATTTAAGAAGAATCCAAGGTTTTGTGGGTCTTTCAATTTGTACTTATCTATGTTCAAAATACTTATCATAATATAGCATTGGAACTAATTCTTACAGCACTATATTAGTCCATTGAAAAGTTACATTTGGGATTGCATTTGTCAGAGGACGCAATTTTATTTTTTAGATATCAAGGAGGGGTTAGTGTAAAGTTAAATCCAAATTTGTGGGGTTGCAACCCTTGTCCCACGGCCGCCATCTTGGAAAAGTGGTACAGATGGTTTTTATGGTTTATCTGACAAACTATAGGTCTCACAAAAATTATGTTAAACCATTTTTGGTTGCAAATAAAATTCTCTATAACTTTGGTTAAGTAACTTATAGTCGTAGAACCAAAAATAACGAAGTTATAAGTGAAAATCAACGAAAATTTGAGAAAAAAATTTCTGTTGGTCGTTATAACGTTTTTTCTGATCATTTTACAAAAAAAATATATCAGACCATTTTTATAGAGGGCTTTTTAAGGAATAATTTTCATTTAAAACTTTTTAAATTTTATTTATTAATTAAGGTTTTACAGCGCTGCGAAACGAATACTATTCTTCAGTATTCATAACTACATGTACATAAATATTAATGATTTATCATAATTTTCAATCATCTTTTTATTTTTAGGGTTCCGTACCTCAAAAGGTAAAAAAAGAAACCCTTATAAGATCACTCTCTTGTCCGTCTGTCTGTCCGTGTCAGGAACGAGTGGTGGTGGTGTCTCAGGAACAGGTGAAACTAGCAAGTTGAAATTTATACCAGATACTGAAGTCTATAGTCCCCATTAGATGTATAAAAATGAAGGTCCTGAGTCAATACGATAAAAAGATATAGGCAAATTTAGATTTTCGCGAAATCTTGTAAGTACCATTTACCTTAATTTTCCACTTTTTTTATTTTTCAGAATTTTCCCCTTACTTGTGCTGTTTAATGGTGAAAGAATTTTTGAAATCGGCACAGTAGTTTTTGAGTTTATTCATTACAAACAAACACCCAAAAAACAAATATTTTCTCTTTATAATATTAGTATAGACTAGCGACTTACCCTCGCGTCGCTTCGCTCGCGTCCCTAGGTACGTTTAATTTTTTTTTGAGCGGAACCATAATTCTTTTTCTTAAAGAAAAATTGCCTAAGTTATTCCTCATAACATCAGCCATCTGCCAGTAGAAGTCCCGTAATTCCACATACATTTAGTAAAAAGCTGTTATTTAGACATTACAGACACTTCAATTTTATTTATCTGTATAGATTAAAGACTTACCTTAACTTCCCTAAGGTGCGTTCTTAGGCGCTAATAATGTCCTGGCATAATATTAGGAATAGACATCCTCATTATACGAGTACAACGATGGCGTCAGCTTTTTACACTAACAACAATCTATGTAGTACCTAATAGTCGAGTTCAAAGTTTATATAATACTAGCGACTCACGCTCGCGTACGTCCCTAGGTACTTTTTCACGGTTAGCTATGTTTATACATAAATAGTAGCTTGCTACTCCTAAGATATTCATTTAAATTATATCGCGATTTACCCTCGCTTTGCTCAGGTGCGCACGCCGTACGCGATTTTGTTCACAATTTCATGGGTTTTAATTTTTTGCGGAACTCTTGATTCTTTTTCTAAAATAAAAGTAGCCTAAGTTACTCCTTATAACATCAGCTATCCCGTCAAAATCGGTCCAGCCGTTGCAGAGATTAGCCGGAACAAACAGACAGACAGACAGACAAAAATTGTAAAAAATATTGTTTTGGTGTATGTGCCGTGTCGTGTATACATTCATATGCATTTAGTAAAAAGCGGTTATTTTAATATTACAAACAGACACTCCAATTTTATTTATCTGTATAGATGTGTAAATAACCAAATCCACCCAGCATAAGAAATAAGCAGTACCTATAAAGAAACAACAAATATACACACATACACAATAATAATATTTTACACTATATTTTCAATCATAGAATAAGTTATGTATGTACGAGTATGTACTAAGAAAATAAGTCATGGTTATTTGAATAAATAATTGTAATTTGTATTATTACAACAACGAATAAACAAAAGAAATTACATATTATACAATTAATAAAAGGAAAGAAATTAAATAAAAAGAAATAAATAAGGGTTATCAGTTTAAACATGTATTTTTTGTATTTATATTAAGAACACTTTACATGTGAAGTAATCTCTGCTGTAACATCTTCAAATATTATTCATTTTAATAGACGTAAGTAAATAATGTGTCAACTCAACTACACGTACATTACCGTATAAGTATTAAAGTATAACTTATTGTATGTGTAAATAAAAAAAAAAGATTAAATAAATAATACTTTCTTAGATTTACGCGAATGTTTGACATTTAAATAAAACTATCTTTTCGGATTTTTTCGCGGATTTATTTTGATTTTTGGTTCCCGACGTTTCGATTGCTTTACAGCAATCATGGTCACGGGAGAGACTGAGGTGTTAGATGTCTCAAAGGTATTATATAGTTGTTACAGACAGCCTACCCACAAATAACAAAATGAATTCAAAAAACTTGAAAATTGGCACCAAAGTACCTTACAATATTTGTTAATTTTAATTTTAAAACATTTTTAAAACATTTTTATAATTTTAATTACTTTTATATTATATAATTTTATATAATTTATTTAATTTTAGCTTTATTATTATAATTATTACAATTTTTTTAGAAGATTTATTGATTAATAATCTATATTTAGTGTTGCCATTATTATATTTATAACTATAAAGAAAAAATAAATTATTAATTATTTAAGCCACATTATTATTCTATGTGTAATTTAAAAAAATTAAAATTAATTAAGAATTACTATTTGCAAATGAAAATATTAATTTGAATACTAATTTAAATTACTGTTATTTTGATCCGCACAGTAAGAACTTACTACATCTAACTGTCTGTTTTGTTTAGATATATTATTTGATTTTATTATATTAATGACAGGATCCCATGACGATGGTAGTTCCCAGCCATCTTCCCTATTGAAATTTGGATGTTTTTTAATTTCTATGGCTTCCCGAATCATTCTAGGGCGATATCTGTTTTCTTTCGCGAGGATTTGGGGTCTATCGAAGCGAATATAATGGCTTGGGCTTGGAATAATTGGCTTTCTAAAAAAATTGTAATAATTATAATAATAAAGCTAAAATTAAATAAATTATATAAAATTATATAATATAAAAGTAATTAAAATTATAAAAATGTTTTAAAAATGTTTTAAAATTAAAATTAACAAATATTGTAAGGTACTTTGGTGCCAATTTTCAAGTTTTTTGAATTCATTTTGTTATTTGTGGGTAGGCTGTCTGTAACAACTATATAATACCTTTGAGACATCTAACACCTCAGTCTCTCCCGTGACCATGATTGCTGTAAAGCAATCGAAACGTCGGGAACCAAAAATCAAAATAAATCCGCGAAAAAATCCGAAAAGATAGTTTTATTTAAAAGATTAAATAAATCTTAGTGAGCAGATTTACTCGTTTGTTTTATTTCATACTAGCAACTTACCCTCGCTTCGCTCGACTGCGTTTAATTTTTTTTTTGAGCGGAACCGTAATTTTTTTTCAAAAATAAAGTAGCCTAAGTTACTTTTTATAAAAGCAACTATCTACCATGAAAGTGCCGTCAAAATAGGTCCAGCTCTTTCGGAGATGAGCCGGAACAAACGGACAGACAAGACACAAAAATATTAAAAAATGTGTTTTCGTTATAAGTATCATTTCATATGCATTTACCAAAAAGCTATTACTTTGACATTACAAACAGACACTTCAATTTTATTTATCTGTATAGAAAACAAGTTGCTAAAATTTTGGCACCAATTAAACGCTATAAAATAAAAATGTTTTTGGGAGATGAAGAAATACTTACCCATCGTACTAGAATGAGTTAGATAAATGGACGGACGGACAAGGGACAGACGGACCGACGGACGGACGAATTGACGGACGAACCAACGGACGGAGAGACAGACAGACAAACCCACGTCGCTTCACGAACATTTAATTTTTCTTGTACTTTTACCAGATAAATAAATAACTAATAATGTTGGAACAATAACGCAACACCATCTATACCCTGTTTTTTAATCTCAGAGACAAAACTGACATTTCGTGGGTTGTCAGTTTTTTGCAATTCTTAAATAGTGATGTACCACTATCGAAAATTAATGTTAATAAAATCAAGTATCGTTTTTTTTATAATAAGTTATCCTTAAATAATGTGTAGATACTTATTTAAAACGTAAGAATACAAAATTGATAATGTAAATTTAAATTTAATAATGTTAATTTTTATGATACTTAATGATTTAAAATTAATAAATATAATATTTAAATTAATAAATATGATATTTTAATAAATAAATATGATATTTAATGATTTAAAATTAATGATTTTAATTTTAGTTATACGCTTTTGAATATAAAACTTTGAAACGAATCGTCTAATAAAGATGAAAAGTTACGATTGAACAAATCGGTATCGTAGGTACAACACTGCACCAAAAGAGCTGGCAACATTATTTGTAAGTTTGACATTTGCATGTGTCAATTTAGTCTCTGAGATTAAAAAACAGGGTATAGTTCCATGGTAAGCTACGAGCCTTGTGTTATGGATACCAGATAGTTAATACACTACACATATTATACAACTTTAAATACATACATATTATAAATATAAACACCCATGACTAGAGTACAAACACTCGTGTTCATCACACAAACGAAAATCCCCAACGGGACTCGAACCCGCGACCGCTGGCACAGCAAGTAGGGTCATTACAAACGGAGCCAAACGTGTCGTCAAATACACATTTACATAATTATACTTGTATTTTCTTAATCATTGTAAGCAGTAAGTACTGACGTCTCATGAAACATAGAGATATTAAAGTAGCTCTGAAAAGAGCTGTTCCATGTCTGATGAAACAGGACACCAAGAGCTCTAAGAAGAGCTGTTGAGTTAGTTCTGAAAAGAACTGTTTTTAAGTCAGGAGCTCTTCAATCTTCAAATGCCTGCCCACGTGTAAGACGACTTATATATAGTATAGATAATATATAGCAATATTTTTAAATACAGATGAATCCTAATGGAGAACGTCCTTTTTGAAATTTAGTTTCTAACTACATAACGACATAATATATACATAGAAGTAAACGTAATCATTCCCGTTTTTGAGTTTTGAATCATGTTCTTCTAGTGCCAACACATTTATTTTTCAACTTCAATTTTCTACTTCATTCTTACTACTATTACATTTTATTCCAGTTTTCAAATGTCTTCCTCTAAAAAAAAAAATGCGTGCGCAACTCTTCTCTTGGCGTCTCTTCGCCGCCGATTTGTTTTGTTGCTGAAGTGCAATTGTTCTTGCATTATTTATAATAGAGCGTTCAGTCCGAAGAAGAACCTATATAGTGACGCCTTTAATGTTTTGCTTTTTTTCGACGGCACTTCACTTCACCATCACGAGCTAGGTTTCTGGAGCCAAAATAAAAAAATAATCTCGATCATAAATAATACAAATAAGTACATTTATTAGTTTTATCCTAGACTACCTCTCACCCTCGCTCGGGTTCGTCCTTTGGTTAGTATAGATTTAGAGATATTTTCCCCGATAACCGGCTATCATTATACCAAATTTCATTAAAATCAGTCCAGTGGTTTTCTCATGTGTTCCCCGGACGGACGGACGGACGGACGGACGGACGGACGGACGGACGGACGGACGGACGGACGGACGGACGGACGGACGGACGGACGGACGGACGGACGGACGGACGGACGGACGGACGGACGGACGGACGGACGGACGGACGGACGGACGGACGGACGGACGGACGGACGGACGGACGGACGGACGGACGGACGGACGGACGGACGGACGGACGGACGGACAGACAGACAGACAGACAGACAGACAGACAGACAGACAGACAGACAGACCGACAGACAGACAGACAGACAGACAGACAGACAGACAGACAGACAGACAAAAATTCTAAAAACTATAGATTCGGCCTCTGTATCATATCAGGAAAATTCACCTCTATAAGATTTTCCAAAAAATATTTATGAGTAGAAGTATACAAGTATAGTTTTATATTTTAAATTCACAGGCTTATTGCAAAAATTACTACAAATGATTAATTATAATTATTACACAATATACATTAATATATTTAAATATATATAATACATATAACATGATATTTTAATTATTGTTAGCAAAAAATAAATAATCTAGGGCTAGTGGAGGTAAAATATCAGACACCAATCTCTATCGAAATATTTCCTTGCTTTTATGTATATTGTATAAACTTAATCACAGTTAACGTACAGTGTACACTCACGAGTCACGGTATATGCACAGCAACGCCAATATAATCACTGCGCATTCCATTATTAGTTGCACATATCCACTATCACTATATTTCACTTTTTAACCGACTTCCAAAAGGAGGAGGCTCTCAATTCGATCGGTATTTTTTTAACTTTTTCATGTCTCAATCTTCCTATAACCTCAAACTTTTCTTACTTAACAAAAATAAAACATTCGTATTCGTATTTATGTATTATGTCACACAAATAAAATTAAATAGCACTAATTTTGAAAATGTTTTAGCAACGACCATGAAATCTGAAATTGTTTTCTCTGTCCCACTTTAACTGCTCTTGTGATTCTATGTCAAACTTCCTGACAATATTTCTGGATGACTCAGGCTCATAGTCCACTTAAATTTAACTATGTTTTACACTCACAACTATGTAACAATATTTTTAAAACTTATGGACCATACAAGATAAAATGTAACGGCATTATGTTAAATTCATTAAGTGATTTAAATCGCGAATGATAAAGCTCTGAAAAGGTGTTCAACTGAAACAGGATAAAGCTCTAGAAAAGAGGTTTTTTTGACAATGCATCAGGAAGTAGCTCTTGAAAGAACTATTTCAGATTGAAGTTCAGAAAAGAATACTTTAAATTGGGTTTCACTATGAAACATGATTGTTGTAGATAATCAAATTCTTGTCAAGTAAAACTCCAATATTCGTATGAAGATTTGAGGCGCCAAAGATTCTACAGTAATAATAATAACATCTTTCATCGAATCTTGTGATATGGAAACGGATGTATTTATCAGATTCAATATCGAATTGTCGACCCTGATGTGGCTTCTGTCCCCTCTTTGTTTTCAGCGCTTACCTCGGCAGGTAATCAGTTTATTCTAGATAAAATTTGAACTCCACCTCGTCTCTCGTTCGCCGTTTCAATATAAGGCAAAAATTTTGTTCTAAGACTTGTTAGCTCCCAATCAATTCGGTCGTATTGTCAGCAGCTGCTCGAGCACACTATTTGCGATAGCGATTCATCCTCGTAACTTGAATAAACCGGCACCATATACCACCCTCTTCTCCTTTACACTTCGCGCTTCCGCTTCCACTTGTAACAAGCCACACAAATGTTTAGAAAATGACATCGGAAGACACAAACATAGTGCCCTGCACGATGTGGCTGTATTAGTAATGTTTAGTTATGAATGACGAGCTTACTGCGATGAATATCGTATCTCTCGTAACTTGTCGAAGGATAGAGACATATAGCACGCCGTCCTAGTTTCGGATCATGCTGTATAGTGCTGTTCCGTGTACCTCTCAGCACCCGGTCGAGTCAAGACCAAAATGCCGCCGCGCCGGTTGGTTGAGGCCTCTGACTATTATTTCTCAGAATGGCGTGCATTTCCAGTGATCTATCCTCACGACAATGTCAGGGCATAGCAAAAAATCTTCTCTTCTTGGTTAAGCTTCCTCTATACTATTATAATAATAAATACTATTATATCATAAACTACAGAGCTTATTTTCGAGTTTAATGACTGACTCAAAATGTGGTAAATCGCGATAACACTGAACGTTCACTTGCTGGTGTAATGAGTTCGTTTTTTTAGACCACTGCATACAAAATGACTTCGCGTCTAAACAGAAATCGCAATAAGTCATTTCCAAAACTTCACAGGAGCGTGTTTTTATTTTATATAATAAGCATTTATTTCGCAAATTGCTTTATAGTACAGAGTATACCGTATACGTGGAAAATAATACTGTGTCACGTACACACTGAATCACGTAAAACAAGGTTATTATAACTTAGTTGAACTAAAAAAGGAAGAAAATTGTTTAATGAATCAAATGTTTAATGAAAATATAAATGAAAATAAATGAATGAAATATAATAAATGAAAATTGTTCAATGTTCATATGAATCAAAAGTCAGTTCTCAAAAAACAATATGTACGAGTATTTCAGTCCGGAATTCTATACATATAATAATAATAGGTCTCAGTTTAATATAGAAAAAGTTAGTCATTTTTTTATATATATTTTTATTTCTTTCATTCAAAATATGCCAAATACTAAATACCCATGCTATCGATGCATCTCTGCCAGCGCAGTGGTAATTTTTCAATACCCTTCTTAAAGAAGCCAGGTGTACGTGTAACGGGAGTCAACAAACTCTTCAAATGCTTTTTGTACTGCCTCTATGGTATTGAAATTTTTACGTGCAAAGAAGTTTTCCAAATTTTACGGTACGGTAATAGTACGGTAGATGAAGTTAAACTTCCAACCCTAGTTCTTGTAGCTTAGAGACCGTCTGTTGTGCTGTATGAGGTCAAGCGATGTCGTGTAGGAGCCTCGGGCACGAGCGATTAACCAACGCTGTCAAGAGATTTGCGAGCTTCATCATGGTGTCCAGTTGCTATAGTACACATCCGCAGTAATACTGGTGCCAATTTTTAAGAAGCTGTGATAAATAATACCGGCACTAGACCACCAAACATGACCATGACTTTTGGGGCATTGCCTAGGTGCTCACCAGCGTTTAACCTACACGATGACCGCTTACGATTCAAAAATAATCAATTTTTCGTCGCAAGTGATAATGTGGTTCAAAATCCCTTGATTTCTGTGTCTCTTAAGCCACCACACTGCGTACGTCGCGCTGGCGATCGTTCAGTTCGTGCGGCACTCACTTAACAAGTTTCTTTACCTTGCCAATTTGACGCAAATGGAACAATATTGTTTTGATTCTAACGTTAAAAATTGCTGCTAACTCAGCCATAGATTGAATATCGTCAGCTTCCACTATCATCTTTAATTCGTCGTTGTTGATTTTAGTTTTCGGGCGACCACGGGATTCATTTTTTAGATCGAAATTTCGATGTCGGAAGCGTTCCAACCAATAACAAGTCGTGTGTTCGTTTTTTAGTGTTCACTCCGTACACGTCATAAATGTTGCGAGCCGTTTGTGCGGCATTGCTACCGCGACGAAATCGTATTCCATAATTACTCGTATTTTTATTGTGTTCATATTGAGGAAAAAGATACAAATGTAGTGAACGCAAAACACTAATTAATAAGCAAATGACTAAATTTGAATATAGAACTCTATACTTTTAAAATAAAAATCACTTGAATTTTGAATTTATTGCCGGCCATTCATAAATTACGTTTCAAATGGCCAGTATTGTAAAACGGCAACTTCATAGACCTTTTATATTATGTATAGTAACCAACTCGCGAATACGCAACGGTAATACATTTTTTTTTTTTTATTTGCAAAATTGTGCGCGCAAACTTTCGCGCATGCGCTCCGCCACGGATATTTTGCGGTTAACAAAACCGGTATAATGATATAAAACTTAAAGCTTCTCGCTGAAAAGGCTTTAGCATGATAATACACAGGATAGACCTGGTATAACGATATATTTAATAATCAAAATAGTTTGGACCTACAAAATGAATACGTTTACCATATAATATATAAATGCGTCATGATAGTCACCACTCTCGCTGCCTTAATAGAAGTGCTACGCACAAAATTAAATTGTATTATAGAATATTTTGTGAATAGTAAATTTAAAATTCGCATAAAAATTGACCTTAAAACACTTCAAATACAAAGAATAAAAAATGCAGGTAATAAAAATCTAATAAATATCAAAATTCATACATATAACGTAAATAAAGTAAATAAGGTGAAGCGGTTTTCGGTAATGAAACAAAATTTAAAATTATGATAAAACAAATTTTATTTGTCAAACTCAGACGTTCATGAAACTTGAAGAAATAGCCCTGAAAAGAGCTGTTTCTGTAGAATGAGACATGAGCTCTGAAACAAGCTGATTTATGTTGTATGAAATAATACAAAAGCTCTGAAAAGAGCAGCTTTTGTCGGATGTAACTATACACAATAGCCCTGAAAAGAGCTGTCCTTGTCGGACGAAACATTTCAGGAGCTCATAAAAAAGACGTTTTTGTCGGTCGAAACCAAACAAGAGCTCTGAAAAGAGCTGTTTTTATCGGATGAAACATGAGCTCTGAAAGAGCTGTTTTTCAGATGAAACATGAGCTCTGAAAGAATTGTTCTTGTCGGATGGAACTATACAAGAGCTCTGAAAAGAGCTGTTTTTGTCGGATGAAACATTTCAAGAGCTCAGCTCTTTTAGACGTTTTTGTCGGTAGAAACTACACAAGAGCTCTGAAAAGAACTGTTTTTATCCGATGAAACATGAGCACTGAAAGATCTGTTTTTGTCGTATGAAACTATACAAGAGCTCTGAAAAGAGCTGTTTTTGTCGGATGAAACATAAGCTCTGAAAAGAGCTGTATTTTGTCGGATGAAAAATGAACTCTGAATAGAGCTGTTTTTATGTGATGAAACTATGCAAGAGCTCTGAAAGGAGCAGTTTTTAGCCAGATGAAACATGAGCTATGAAAAGAACTGTTTTTGTCGAATGAAACATTTCAAGAGCTCAGCTCTTTTAGACGTTTTTGTCGGTAGAAACTACACAAGAGCTCTGAAAAGAGCTGTTTTTATCCGATGAAACATGAGCACTAAAAGATCTGTTTTTGTCGTACGAAACTATACAAGAGCTCTGAAAAGAGCTATTTTTGTCGGATGAAACATGAGCTCTGAAAAGAGCCGTTTTTGTCGGATGAAACATAAGCTCTAAAAAGAACTCTGTTTGGTGATGTTCTTGTAAATCAAGGAGTCAGTTCTGAAAAGAACTATTTTAATGCAGCATCCAGCAGTGGGACACGCCGCGAATATAGTTAGCAAACCCGCATTCGAAACCTGTAATTTTGTTTTTAAATACCGTTAATTGTCTAATGAGACAAATTAATTCTGAAAAGAACTGTAATAATTTCTTTAATAAACAATAATATAAACGAAACAAATAAAAAGCTCTAAATAAAAGTATTTATTTGTCGGGTGAAACAGAAAAAAATAGCTCAGCAAAGAGATGTCAGATAACGACCACTTACGATTATTAAACAATACTAAATTCCAATAATAACTATTGCAATCCTTTATATGAGCCTGAAAACGTGAAACTTCTTAATGTATGACTATTATTAACTTAACTCACGCGTTATCGCAAGGCGATCACTTGTTGAAGAGTTTGTTTGTTTGGTTAAACGCGCTAATCTCAGGAACTACTAATCCGATTTGAAAAATCCTTTTTTGATCCTTTGAAAAAAAGAACTGGCTTTTAAATGAAAAAAAAACCGCATCGAAATCGGTCCATCCGTTTGAGAGCTACGATGCCACAGACAGATACACACACACACACACACACACACACACACACACACACACACACACACACACACACACACAGACAAACATCGACGTCAAATTTATAACACTACTCTTTTTGCATCAAGGGTTAAAAATAGTGGACAGTAAACAACTTTTCTTAGTAACATGTTTCTTTAAATGTTCCATGAACCACGAAAAATCTTTTTATTATTATTATTATTTATTTTTTTTTGATGATACGAAAACAAAACGAAAAGCACTGAAGTAGGTTGATACACGCACACGTAAACATAGAACAAATAAATAATAGTAACTTATACTTTATAAATATTAATTTAATATAATTTCCAATAACATTATTAACTAGCGACTCACCCTCGCTTCGCTCGGGTTCGTCCCTAGGTTGCTTCCCAAAACAAAATTAATTGCTTTGGTTCTAATTTTTTTCGTGGGGCCCTATTTTTTTTTTCTACAATAAAAGTAGCCTAAGTTACTCCTTATTACATCAGCTATCGGCCATTAAGTCCCGTTAAAATCGGTCCAGCCATTTCAGATATTAGCCGGAACAAACAGACACAGACAGACGGACAGACAGACGGACAGACAGACGGACAGACAGACAGACGGACAAAAATTGTAAAAAATGTTGTTTTGGTATATGTACCGTGTACACATCCATATGCATTAGTAAAAAGCTGTTATTTTAATATTACGAACAGACACTCCAATTTTATTTATCTATATAGATGTATAGACTAGCGACTCACCCTCGCTCCGCTCGATTCGTCCCTAGTTACGTTTTCGCGTTTAGTACCTATGGATTTCTCAAAGATGAGATATTTTCTTGCAGTAAAAAGTATCCTATATGTTGACCCGGATAACCAACTATCATCATACCTTTTATCAAAATCTGTCCAGTGGTTTTCTTGTGATGCGGCCACAGACAAAAAGACAAAAATTCTAAAAAGTATAGATTCGGCCTCTGTATCGATAATAATGTCTATTTCAATAAGATTTTCCAAAATGTACAGATTCGATTTAGTTACAATTTTATTATAATATGTAGCTATAAAATATGTAAAGATTAAAAACAAAAATTTTAGTAATGATATTTAAAAAAGATTATTTTATTACATTATGTAATAAATCATAATGTGTAACAATTACAATATGAGCAGTATAGACAATACTAACAAAATATATTGGTTCGCTCATATGGCGCACGCGCACCAACTCGATCACTATTAACATAAGAACGTGTACAGACTTCCAAATCGATGTTTTATTAAAATTTACATGGGAAATTCCTTACGGATACCATATAACGAGAATATGATAATCGAATCAATATTAGCGAAAATATCGAGTAACAAAAACATACAATTGAATGGAGTACTTTTTCTTTTAAAGTCGTTTAAAAAGAAATATAAAATACTAGCGACTCACCCTCGGTTTGCATCGGGTTCGTCCCTAATGCAGTCCCACGGTAACCGTTCATTTTTCCGGGATTAAAAGTAACCTATGCGCTATTCCAGGCTATAATCTATCTCTGCGCCAAATTTCATCCAGATCCGTTCAGCCGTTATGGCGTGAAAGAATAACAAACATCCATACATACATACTCACAAACTTTCACATTTATAATATTAGTATGGATAATAGTAGTGGCTGTCAACTTTTAAAAAATCGTATGTTTCTTGAGATTTCATGTATTTCAAACCGTGATGACCGCTCTATTGGTTGAACTGGAGTTATTAACAAATATCTTATTATTATTTAAAATATTTCTTTTTTTTAAATTAATCTTTAAAGAAAAAAAGAATATAAGTTTAATCATTAGAATAAATAATTAAACTCATAGGTTTTTTAATTTATTAATATTGAATTTATTTATAAGCACTTTAAATAAACTATCATAAAATCTGTTTTAAGACTTTACAAATTTCATTATTCACATCATTTACGAAAAAACCAATAAAAGAATAAGTGGGGGCCGTTAAATAAAATTCTTGTCTCATAAAACAAGCTTAACACTTAGAGTAACTAGTGGTCGAAACTCGATCAAAATCATAATTGAAAACGTGTTTATTGATAACACTAAGCTCTTCAATAGCAACTAAACAAAAAAAATACAATCGGTTGACGAACAGAAAAAAGTTACTGTTTTGTTTTTGCCCTATTTAAGTGTATACTCAACCTCGCTCGGGTTCGTCTCTACTAAAGTTTTAACGTTTAGTATATGTCGACCCGGATAACCAGCTATCATACCAAATTTTATCAAAATCCCTCCAGTGGTTTTACCGTGATGCGGTCACAGACAGACAGGCAAAAATTCTAAAAACTGGATCTGTTTCAATGATAAGGTCTATTTCAATAAGATTTTCCAAGAAATATTCAATGTACAGATTCGGCTTAGTTACAATTTTATTATATGTATAGAATATAGATACATTTGTATTTCTTTAACATTTATGTAATTGCTTTAAGAAAAAGACTTATATTATTTAAGCCGATTATACAGTCTTTATATTTACGATCCCCGGGTTAACAAATTATTATTGTTCAATTTTATAAGTCACGGAAACAGTGTCGTTTTAATTTCGTTGGTTCACATTTAAAAAAAAACGAATTTATCAAACAATATGTTTTATATCTAGTTATGACAAGTGCTTTAGATGCCTATCACAAAATGTGCCGAGTTTTATGGTATTGTGTTCGAGCGATCGACTCATCGCTGTTTCCAGCGTTTTATGCAGATGTAATTACTTCCATGTAAAGTTTTATAATTTTTTTTTTTTTAAGTATGTAATTACGTTTTTTTGAACTGACGTATATTTTGGTATAAATTTTACGTAATAATATTAATGTTGTAAGGATATATTTACAGCTAATTCTGAACGTTTTTAGAAGTTTTTAAGATTTTTAACAGGATTTTGTTTTGTAGAAATCCAATACATATTTTCAAATTCCGAGGCCGCTATAAACTCAACCACTATAAACGAGATATTATCATATATTTTTCATTTCGTTTGCTTAGTATAGTATTTCAATCCATGAGCTTGAAAAAGTGTCGTCGCGATTTTATCAAAAACTTGCTTCGGAATTTTGGCTTTATTTCAATTAATAATGAAAATTTGCGAAAAGCGAGGCCGCTATGAACTATATTAATGATAATTCTCCACCATAAAATAAGTCAAAATTGTGAAGCCAATAGAAAACAGCGCCATCTCTTGTTCGGAAGATATCATTACATAATCTTCAAACAAAGGTTTGCTAACACAACTCTTATTTAAATACCTATAATGATCCTCATGATATTGAATTATTAATATAATTAATTTGACCTACACTAATTCAAAATACTTGTTTTTTTTTTTAATTACACATTTAATCATAATATTGTGCTAGAAATATTGCACCAAGCGCCATCTGTTAATGAAAAGAGATATTATGATTATATACAATCCAGCCACAGTCAAAATTGACATCGCTTCGATATTAAATAATTTTAATATTAATTTTAGTAACTATTAGAAATTTGAAAAATTGTAATAAGCAAATAACTAGTGGCTCACCGTCGTTCCGCTCGGGTTCGTCCCATAAGTTATAGGGGTAAGTATAGATTTCTCAGAGATATTTTCCTGCAGAAAAAAGTATCCTATATGTTTACCCGGATAACCAGCTATCATTACCAAAATCTGTCCAGTAGTTTTCTCGTGATGCTTTCCTAGACAGACAGATAGACGGATAAAAATTCTAATAACTATAGATTCGGCCTCCGTATCGATAATAATGACTATTTCAATAAGATTTTCCAAAAAATATTTTTAGATTAGATTCAACTTAGTTAGAATTTTATTTATTACCTATATGTTTAGAATATTATTGTTTTACTTGTTGTTAAATCGCTGATTATGTGCATAATTAGAAAATAGAAAAAGTTTTACTAAATTCCTAGTGTCTTTAAATTATTTAATAAAGGATATTAATAAATATAAAGTATATTATAATAACTTATAAAGTAAATCCTTCTCAAACATTATAATAGAATGTAAGTTGTGTATCGCAAAATTTTAAAACCTGTAAATACCATAAAACACTCAGTTATATTTTGGTTAAATAAGTAAAATCACTTGAGAACCATCTTAGTCTCTAATTAGTATTATAAACGATATTATAACTTTGAAATTAAAAAAAACTTTATTCAAATAGACTTATAAAACCACTTTTGACTACTTTCACTTCTTAATAACAGATGGCGCTAGTATCACCGTTTAATAATTTACGTAGATAATATGATAAATATATCTTATTCCTCTTCATTAAATTCAATAATTATTTAATATTTTTTCGTTCAACAATAAAAAATAAAGTCGGTAATACATTTATTAATTATTAATATAAGGTAACAAAAAATAAATTTCATTTTTCTGCCATATTTATCTTGAACAATATATTTGGAACAGTTTATATTAGCCACCGCTCATCAACAGATGGCGCTGGCTGTAAATAGGTATGTAAAAATAATTAAGAAACCGATCGATTAGCAGAAAATTGAGATAAAAACAAGTAGGTAATACATACATTTAAAATAACTTTGAAGATATACTAATAATTACGTTTTAGTGGAGTTAAGATTGCGATGAGAATCGATATATTGGAAAGCAATAAAATTACATGACCAATTATAAAACCAAAACCAATTCATACACTAAACTATTATTTTATTATTTAATAAATTAGCGACTCACCCTTGCTTCGCTTCGGGTTCGTCCCTAGACAAAAACAAATCTATTCCACGGGAACCGTACATTTTTCCGGGATGATATATAGCCTATAGCCTTCCTCAGTTAACGTGCTATCTAATGCAAAAAGAATTTTTCAAATCGGATAAGTAGTTTCTTAGATTAGCGCGTTCAACCAAACAAACAAACTCTTTTTAATATTATTAATATTAAATATATAAGTATAGTATAGATAATCCCTAACAAAATATATATAATATAATAATATAATGGCAGACGGCGCCTTCCCTTTCTAACGAATCGTTTTACCTTTAGCAGATACTGAGATACAAGATAAAAATGACTTTAGATAGTCACAAAATCAAAATTTTCGTAGTTATGCGCCCAAAACAATTTTAAATCACTGTGAAATTGTTAAAACCAAATAAAATATGTGAATTATTATATAAAAATTAAAATGCGCGTCAACTTGTTATGTATTAACAAAATTAAAACGCATAATTAAAACTCCATAAAATGGCAACACTTCTGTATTGCAAAATCGAAACGCATAATTAAAACTAAAATAGGAACACTTTTGTCAAAATTACATCAAAAGCATTGAGGTTATATTTATCAAACTTTGATATTTTTTATTTCCGGGAGGTATACATTTCCTAAACTTGAAACTTTGTGGGATTACTCAAGATAATAAATACTTTGCACAAAAAAATAACGAGTGTACTGCACATCCCGTATATAAAAGACGAGCCCACGTGTACAGCTCAAAATGTTATTTTTACCATTTGCTTACTACTGTCTTACAAAACATACGGTAAAATAATAAAAACAATGAACTAAAATGAAATTTTGTATTCAAATACTTATTATTATCAAGTCCGTGGGGAAGCTACTAATAATGTACCTATACACACTATTAATATACCTAAACAACAAAAATGTGTTGTTTTAAATCAAATAACTATAATTATTATATATCAATTCAATAATATTATAAATCATCATAATAATAATATCAGGAAACCGTTAACAGTAATGTATAAGAGTATAACAGTATTAGATTTAGTATTTGCGCCTAGCGTCAAATGAAAACGAAACTAATGAATATTAGAAATTGAAAATAGACCTATTTACTAATAATTATAAAGTAAAGTATATAAATTATAATGTTACTCACATACTGAGCCATGTAGACACCCGCGATACAGATCTAGTGAGACACGACACGCCTCCGCCAGATCTAAACCGGCACTGAAATCTGAATCTGTTTTGAATTTTGAAAAACGTTTAGCGAAGAGCGTCAAGTACAGTCATGCAAATATTTACATGCGAAATAAAATATTCGTTAAATATTTAAACTAGTGATCGCCGCGTGGTTGAAAATCAACCATAATTCATTACGTTATATATTTATTGTCTTGCGTATAATATAATATTCATCTATTCTCAATTTGACCACAGACTTTATCAATAAATAAAAAAGTATATATGCGTGTGTGTGTCAAATACATGGTAGTGTGTGTGTAATGTTTTTTTTTATTGATTTAATGTATTTTTATGCATAATTTAAAAAAAAATATTAGCATTCTGCACTCTTTCTCTAGATAAGCGTGGGAAATTTCATACTCCTCCGTCCGCGCAATTTTCATAAAAAGGGGTACAAAGTTTATGCTTCAAGTATTCATATATAGATATACTAGTATTTATCCAGCAGTAGGAATTCATTACCATTATTGAAAAATTATATATAATAAATAATAATACTAAGTTGTTTTGACGTTATTTATCTATATAAAAAAACTAACTATTTCCAATATTTTTTTTAATTCATTATACTATTACTCGTCATTATCTATAAAATAGAATAATAAAATACAATATTTAAATTAATTTAATTAATCATATTTAAAAACAAATTTGGAATAAATAAAATAAAAAAACGATTAAATACACATATTATTTGGCGTTTTCATAAAAAGATAACGAGTCACTGAATTGATCATAATCTTATGGTTGTTGTATAATTGAAAAAAAACGGAATGAAGGTGAATGATCTTCTAGAATGGAGCTGTGTGAAGGCGCTTTAAAAAGTATTTTAAGTGGACATCGAGTTATTACAAAATAAAACATCCATACCAGAGAAATGTTTTAATAAATATTTCTGTAAATAACAAATGTCAGAATTCTCTTTCACAAGGTAAATTAGACTTTTAGATAATATTTTATACCGTTTTTGGAGTTACTTTAATTTTATAGTATTATAAATCACATATGACATATCTATACAATATTATATACATGTATTTACATCTACACACATCCATTACTCTTTATGTTAAGACTAATATATGTTTAATAATTAAAAAAAAAAACAATTATTTAAATAAGTAAAATATTATAATACAAAATTATGTAAATAAGAGCCTGTTATATGTGCTTAAGTGTACAGCGGAGCGCGGGCGCGTACGGACGATACGGAGTGGACCAATCAGGAGTTCGCAACGGACGGCCATTTTGTTACTTACAACGGTGACACAGATGTTCATGCGATATTGAGTGTTATAACAAAATAATACAGGTGAGAATCGCTTGTGATTGTAGTTGTATTTAAAATTATTACTTGTATTGCTTTGTTTCTACTTTGCAACATATCTCAAGGTCAACCATTAGTAATTTTTAAAACAAAATAACGTTTTATTTATTATACAATTAAAAGTTTGCATATATTTAGTCAGTTATTCAAAAGGCATAACAATAATTTATTAGTGCCATTTTGCGGCTACATATAATAATACAAAAATCATAATAATGAAAGAAAAAAGCCATTTATTCCATGAGAATAAAATATTTTTTCGTAAATCATAAACTTACTCAAAATGCTGTATTATATATTATTGATATTGTATTTCACACACACAGGATAAAAATATAGTATAGTTATTATAGGTAAATAACATTCGAATCAAAATTAAAAATATAATTTGAAACCACATTCAAATAAAATATTAAAATTTAAATTAATTTTTTAAGAGTTCCAGTAAGCCAACAGAATTAATAGAATAGAATTGTTATTTATACCTAAATATTATGTAGTTCTTTCGGTACCTATCTTTGCTTGCACTAATGCCGTGGTTTATTTTTATTTTTCATCTTTATGTTAAACAAATGCAAATTATATACCTGTAATGTGTGGTGATAAAATAATTTATTTTTATAAGCATCAATATTTAGCTCAAATAATCATCTTAATATTTTTTATTCCGGAAAAATATATGGTTCCCGTGGGTTAGATCTGTTTTAGTTTGTCACTAGGGACGAACCTGAAGCGAAGCGAAGTTGAGTCGCTAGTAGTATAAAATGTAGAATTATATGCATAGTGCTAGCATTTCATTTCTACTAAATTTTCGTTAACTAAACAAATTTATTGTGAGAATAAGAACTTAAATACAACGTTTGAAGAAATCAAAATCAAAATCAAAATCAAAAAAAAAAATAAGCTCCCGTCAAAAGCACGCGCAAGTAATTGCTTCACAGTTCACAGTTTAAAGTAAGATTATTCTATACAAATTTCAAATAGTATTAAAATTATAAATTAGGTACTTTTTTATCATATTCTAAAAGATATTATAAAAATTATAAAACGTTTTTTTATAAATTAAAACTCCTTTAAAGAGCTTTTTTTTATTTTCTAAGCTTCTAAGCTTGTAACAAACAAAGACTGGTAATCGACTCTTTAAAAAAACAAAGTTATGATTTTAAAAACACATTATTTTTGCTACATTATCTGTAACAAAATGTACATGTAATACTGGCGACTCATGTTTACTTACGTTTTAACGTATAAGTAGTATAGATTTCTCAAAGATGAAATATTTTCCCGCAGTAAAAAGTATCCTATATGTTGACCCGGATAATCAGCTATCACCACACCAAATTTCATCAAAATCCATCCAGTGGATTTTCCGTGATGCGGTAACAGACAGACAGACTGACAGACAGACAAAAATTCTAAAAACTATAGATTCGGCCTCTGTATCGATAATAATGTCTATTTCAATAAGATTTTCCAAAAAATATTTAATGTACAGATTCCGCTTAGTTACAATTTTATTATTATATGTATGGACGTATAGCTAGTAACGCCATCTATATTGTTACTGTTAACTTGTTATTATTTTTTTTTTTATATAGTCTGTCATTACATGAAAGTGCACGCGTTGTAATAATTTTAACATCTGTTGCTATTGTTATTCATATCTAAAGGATTAAAGACATTGATGCCATAATAACCCTTATTACATATGTATATACGGATGAGACTTGCATGTTTTGATTGTTGAACGTCTTCGCAACGCGCCGTTTCATTGGTGGACTGTAGCGGCCTTAAACTTACATAACCAATGGCGGCGACTAAAATACACAATACGTGTATCGCTAATTTCAAATTCACAAAAATAGCATTAAACTAGCCTCGGTGATTCTTTAAATTGACATAACTTTTTTATTTAGGAACCCATTGAAATAAAACAAATACTAAATGTTAAATGAAGCTTACCATAATACATTAGTGAAAACCGCACCCAAATCGGTTAAGCCGTTTCTAAAATTAGCGCGCACAAACGCACAAACCAACAGACCAACCGACAAACAGACAAAAAAACTAAAAATCATTGTTTTGGATTCTATTGCGTTAATAAAGATCCTCAATAATAGTTTTTGTCAAATATCTTTCATGTACAGACAGCGATCAGTTACATTTTTATTACGAGTATATATGTATGTATATATAAGATATAGTTTATTACCAATTTTTGTTGAACTGTTCGGAAAGAAAAAACCTCAGTCCTAAGAAGAACTGGCGACAGAAACTTAATGGGAATAAAACCTTTTATAAAGAAAATTATAAATTAGTACAATAATTCTCTAAATATTGAAATAACCTAGACGCAAATCAGCAGATACGATGGTAAGTATAAAAAAATGGGTAATCTGTAGCAATGAATGTTCTTTCACATATGAATTTTCATTTCGCTAATTTTCATCAATAGTAAATTAAATATTGTAATAATAATTAAAAAAAAAACACATTTTTATGTTTTTGTTACTTACTGTTAATTTGTTTTTGTTTTTGCTAACTAATGTAAACTATTATTATTTAATTATTATGTTGTTGTCTTATTAGAATGCAGTGTTGCTTATAATTAAGGAATCATTTAGTCTAGATCTCTCTTGCCAGATCTTTTGCTATAACAATACTACAATATATACAATTGTAAGAATGTATGCTCTGTTAGCGACAAATGTACCTAATAAATAAATAAATTTTAAAATAATGGGTTTCCCCTACAAACTTTCATTCCCTATAAAATACCGTTCAAGTTTTACCTTTTGCGACCAAATCGCGCCTTGTGGTAGCATAGTATGACAAAGGATACCTATGATTGTGTCGTCTTCTCATAGGTCCTCCTGACTCCTCCAAGGTTCAAACTTCAATCTTTCTCTATACCAAAATTCGTAAACGAAACAAACAAACAGGCCGACACAGTTTTTTTTTCATATTTATAATATTAATATAAATGAGGCAGCAAAATTATTACATTAAATACGAGATATTGTTAATTGTACTTACCCTCGCTTCGCTCAGATGCGTTCTTTGTATGTGCATAGGTACTAGGTACACGTATTTTGTTCACAATTACATGATTTTTAACTTTTTTGCCCAGAACCGTAAGTCTTTTTCTAAAATTAAAGTACCTATGTTAAATTACTCCATATAACATCAGCTATAGCAGCCAATGACAGTCCTATCAAAATCGGTCCAACCGTTTCGGAGATTAGCCGGGACAGTACCTAGTGTGTCTCAACCAAGTTTCGAAATTCATTTGCAAAATTAGAAAGTAACTTGACACTTTTTTAGGTTTACGCGAATATTTGACATTCTAAATAAAACTATCTTTTCGGATTTTTTCGCGAATTTATTTTAATTTGTGGTTCCCGACGTTTCGAATGTTTTACAGCAATCATGGTCATGAGAGAGACAAAGGTTTTAGACGTCTCAAAGGCATTATATAATTGTTTTAGACAGCCTACCTACAAAATAACAAAATGTTTTCAAAATATACAAAAACTACCAAAGTACCTTACAAAATTTGTTGATTTTAATTTTAAACATTTTTATAATTTCAATAACTTTTATAATTGAATATGGAATATTATTTTTTTAAATTTAGCTGTTATTATTATAATTATTACAAGTTTTTAGAAAACTTAATTATTAGTAATCTTATTTAGTGTTGCCATTATTATATTTATAAATAGGTATAAAGAAAATAAAATATTAATTATTCAAGCCATATTATTGTCCTATGTGTAATTTAAAAATTAAAAAGTTAAAATTAATTAAGAATAATAATTTTAATTCATTTTGCAATAACAAAACATATATAAATAATAATTTAAAAATCAAAATATTAAGCAAAACTATTACTACATACATTTACAAATGAAAAACATTACTTTGAAATACCTACTATTATTTTGATCCGCACAGTAATATTCGCAAATAAATAATATTCCATATTCAATTATTAAACTTATTAAAATTATAAATATGTTTAAAATCAAAATTCACAAATATTGTAAAGCACTTTTGTTGAACTGGTTAAATGGGAGATAATTTGACTACTTCAAATTAATATGGAATTCTATTGATTTTACTTTTAGAACATATTAATTTTAAAATATAATAATTTAACAGTTAATATCTTGAAATCAAACTTATTTTTGAGCTACTAATTTTGTAATTATATGCTTAAAAACAAATGTTTAAAAAAATAAATCAAATAGTAAGACGTTAATAATTTTCAAATTACATTTAAAAATTCTGAAATACTGTTTTGTTATTTAATAAAATTAAATTATAAATTATGGATACTTAACTGATTTTTAGGATGATTTTATAAAATTATAATTAAATTGTCACTTCCGGCTGATTGATATAAAAGCACAAGGTAACCGTTGGAAAGGTCAGTTTCTGGGCAGACGTTCATTACGACAGAAAAGATAAGTACTAGTTGTTAAAATAATATTGAATTTATGTTGGCAAACTTATTGATCAAAGTAGTGTTGAACTTTATGTAAGAAGTGAAAACAAAGCGCTTTCCTGCAATTAGTTAAATAGTAAAGTGATCGCTAAAATTACATTGAATAGAAATACGAAAATTGAAGTAACATTATAAAACTTATAAAGTGAAAAGTGATAAAATAAAGCTTATTACATTGATTTACTGTGTTCTTATTTCCCTCATCTTCAAATTATATGGTTATTTATACACTGTTCTAACACTTTGATGCCATGTTTGAATCTTTTTAAATTCATTTTCTTATTTTGTGGGTAGGCTGTCTGTAACAAGTATACAACGCCTTTGAGATGTCTAAAACCTTAGTCTCTCCCGTGACCATGATTGCTGTAAAACATTCTAAACGTAAGAAATCAAAAATCTAAATAAATCCGCGAAAAAATTTCGAAAAGATAGTTTTATTTAAAATGTCCTATTACATTACGTAACCGATGGTAAGATACGAAAATAGTTTTTTAATTTGTAGCAAGTACATATTCTATATATTTTTGTAATATTTGTTCATTTAAAAAGTATAAAAGAGACAACACATCATTTTCCCAGCAAGTGCGACAAGGACGCACAAATTCTTATCTTCTTTTCATAGATTAAAAATATAGACAAACATCGTAGGTAAAGCAATGGATATAATATTTTACTTCTTTTGTATTTTGAGTTTATATTCCTAATAATTAATTGAATGGACTTTATAATTATCGTAAATAATATACCTATATTACACCGCAGCCATCAATTATAACAATTTTTTTATTATTTTATAATAATTGGTTATAATATTGTTGCATAATTGAGAGTGTAGTAGTGGAAAAATTTTTCGGAGAGTGTGTGTGATGTACAAAATAATTCTTGTTAAGATAAAGTAATTAAATATTTATGATGTAAATAATGCGCTCTAATTTCCAATCCCTGAACCCTATCTCGAAACAATATAAAATTTTAAAAATTCTTGTTGTGCACATTGGATTCCGTACTAATCGCTTAGAATTCAAAAGTGTATTGCACTTGTATCTACAAACAAAGAATTGACCTACCTGAATGCCTTTGAGACAGGAAAATAAATAAAAAATGTATATTTTTTTAAATTTGATGTCTATAACATAAACATGATGAAAATAAAATTTATTAAAACTACTTTATTAAATTCTTCTCTATTCGTAAGAAGTTTCAAATATTTTACTTTTATTATGAATACTACCTACAAATACTCACCTACAAATGGTTTTTTATTAGAGTTAAGATGTTCTGTATTTTTACTTACATTTAAAATGGCCCATCTGTGCTATTTAACGTCATAAATCATAACCTATGCAAGATAACAATCGCTAAAACATTTGAAGTGAAATCATTAACAGATAGCTATCTCCTTTCTTTCCATAATCCCTTTATATTTTTGTCCTGCCCAATCGTTACTGGTAATAAAACTTGAAACTTATATACTGCTTCAGGTAGGTATATAAAAACATGAATGCTAGTTGTTATCGCTTTATTATAATATTATTATGTATTCTTTGCAGCAGACCGAATTTTGAACTGCAATGGCAGTAGGTACCTACTGATTTATAATAAATTATAATTATAATAAATAAATACTAAAAGATAGTTTTATTTAAAATGTCAAATTCGTGTAATTCTTAGAAAGTATTACACAATACTTATTCATAAAACACAGGTATTTCTTTCTTCTTCCTTCTTATATAAAAACGAAAAATTTAAATTGGTACCTACATATTATTATTATGATATTGTATTTATTGTTTCATTTTAATAAAATACCTTTTTATGAAGATTATGGTTGATCAGATATTTTGATTGTCTCACCGTTAGTTTTAAGTTAAACGACTGATTTATTATATCGGCCTTGTAAAGAGGCCTGTTACTTGCAAAGCCATTTTGTAACAGTTCAATAAAACTTAAATTTAATAAATAATCATTAACTCTGCAATAAAATTAAATGTTTTATAAGTTACATAATAGAACAAAGTGTTACTTAATAATTTGTTTGTTTCATTTATTCAATAAATAAAAGAAATATAACTGTTTATTTGTTAGAGTGGCCTTCCATGGTCCACCCACTTTAACACATGCCTTACATCTACTTAAATAACTATGTAGGTACTACTAATTGTAGCAGAACACATTATTCTATAACAATGACAGTGTCTATAATTTGCTTATAAATTGATTAACAAGTAATATAAAAAGTAATATATCCTACTTAGCATTTTAATACATAATTTAAGTAATTCAAACTATTTCATTTTAGAAAAATGTATGCACTGAAATGTGTAAAAATAGCAAAATGAAATGCAAAAATAAAAAGAAAATCGGTGAAATATCATGACCATGTTTGGAATTTCTCGGTTATTCATTTTTTATTCTTTTTTTTAAATCAATAACCAATAGAATTTTAAAACGCCGTCTACTGCACTGTGTTTTCCTGATGGGGTTTCAGTTATCTGGATCTGGATAAGCGTTTTCTCAGTCAACACAGATAATTTTATGTTAAATAAACTATTTCAATTCCTTTGTAAAAAAATACTTGTATAATAAATTAATTTTTATTCCGTTCACTAATGCCATCTAGTTGGTCTTATTGCTTTGTAGAAAGCCTATGTTTTTGCTATCTACCGCAAGATGGCACAGCTTGAGCACACATAACTAACGACCTCGATGAATTTGTAGTTTATAAGAAAATAAAAATTATAAATATTATAGTAACTTATATCAATGTAAACGACATAGTTCCTTTATTATAAAACTAGTGGCTCACCCTCGATTCGCTCGGCTTCGCCTCTAGGAAAACAGAAACAAACTTATCCCACGGGAACCGTACATTTTTCCGTGATAAATAGCCTATGTTTTATTCCAGACTATAATCTATCTCTGTGCCAAATTTCATCCAGATCCGGTCAGCCGTTCTGGCGTGATTGAGTAACAAACATTTAATAATACAATATGTAGTAAGATTGCATAGTTAATACAAAATATAGGATATGCTTTGTCCGCTCGTTCGTATGCGTCTCTAGATGCTGAGTTAGTCTCCTTAAGCCCTTATGTTATTCCAAGTTATAGCCTAAGTTACTCCTTATAACATCAGCTATCTGTCAGTGAACGTCCCGTTAAAATCAGTCCAGCCGTTTCGGAGATTAGCCGTAACAAACAGACCGACATGACAGACAGACAGACAGACATTTTTTTTAATTGTGTTTTTCTTATAAGTACCGTATATAATTTCGTATACATTTAGTATAAAGCTGTAAATTTGACATTACAAACAGACACTTCAGTTTTATTTACCTTATAGAAAATATAGATGATAATATTATAAATTAAACTAAAATAGTAATTTTAATAGAATGAATGTCGTCTCGTACTATGTTTTTTTTTTGTTTTTCTAAAGAAAATGTTAAAACATATATTTAAAGATGAACGTTTTAATTTTTTCATTTATTATTAAAGTCTGATATAAAAGAATTTTATAATTCACGAGTCTCCTAGTGCCACCTAGTGTGTGCTTCAGCAAACTGCTTAGACAAGTTTGCTTACTAAAGTCATAGCGTCTGATTACGAAGAAAGTTAATTCAAATATATTCAAAACGCAAAAAAGATTCAATAAAAAGATTTTCAAAGTAATCAAAAACAAAATAATTTGCTCGTAAATTTAATTTATACAATTTTACCCATTTAATTGTAAAATCAGCACCAGACACTATAATGACGTGCATATAGATGGCGCTTTTAATTTTTATTAGTTGTTTATAACCGTTAAAAACTAGATCAAGTGAAACATAATATAAATAATCAACAATAATATAATGATCAAACTTCATTTTTAATCCACATTACCTTGATAATTATAATGTATATACATGTAAATTATAAATATTTATATAATTATCATATGTACATTGTATCGTTGCTAATATCACTTATGATGTTTTTAAAAATCTTCATAATTGTGAAAACGGACACAAGAATATGCAAGTTGTGTTTGCTTTCAAACGGTTGTGCATAACTGTTCTCTATTTAATTATTTAAGTTAAATCATTTCTTGTGAAACATGTAATAACCACAAGCAAACCTTATTAAAATAAATTAAAAAAAAAACTAATTTTACCGAAATTTGTTTAATTAAGTACAGGAGATAACCCACCATTTTTTGCATTATTAAAATATACTTTACCATAGTACCCAAGTGTCTGAAGAAAAGATTAGGTATCTTTCAAGATCTATATAGCATGAAAACTCAATTAAATAAATGAGAGAGCATATTTTTTATAAGTATTTATTTAAATTACCTAATAACATTATTTATTTCTTTGGTTCTTGAACAACTTGAATCTATTTCAAACCTTGCTTTTAGATATGTACATGAAAATTGCAGGATTTATTATCCATAATGTGTTGTTTTAATAATAAATTGTAAAAAAAAAGTTATAATCTTTTTAAGGACTGAAAAATTAAATTATCGAATGTCTTCATATTGTTTTGTTTTCAATTGGACTTTTAAAATATTCTGGGCTAATTTAGTAAAAAAAAAACCAATCGTATAAGTAGTTGATACTTCAGCTGTACCGACTTGCGAAGTTTAATCTAAAGTCCAGTGTTCACAATTTGTTTTTTAAAATCCAAATACCTTTCATACTACTAAAATCGCTGAAAATACATGGTTGTTAAATGGATAGGTTAAACCAAGTATTAAATTAGGTGTCTCATTCCTTCAAACATCTTCAGTATAACCACATCGCTATAGTCCGCCATATTATTATTTATTGTGGAGCGCATACGAAGTTGGCAGCCCGAACCTTTATGTAGGTGCAGGACGTCAGTGGCTCGGTCGTCATCCTAAGCTTAAAGTCCGATCAGTGCGGGCTTTTCTTCTCAAACCAGAAAGTCTCTGTTTTATTGGCAGCTCAGCGCAATGCACTGAAGATGGTACTTCATGGTTTACTGCTCCCAGACACAGTAGGTATGCAGTCTCGAATAGTCCCTAGGGACAGACAGACAGTAATAACATCTGCATGACTGACAAAAGTGTGTAATCTGTTTCGACAGGTGACGGTATTACACAAGAAGAACGCAAAAAGAAAGCGATTCAGGCCGCAGTCCCGCATAAAAAGCCTCTATTACATCAGGGGTGTAGAAACCAGGTAGACAGGCAGACAGTGTGAGTGAGCTTATATTAGTATTAGCTCAATCTCAAACGATCACGTCCCATGTCTGGTAAAGGATAAACAGGACAGTTTCATGCGAATTTTCATCCCCCATTTTACCCTTTTGGGAATGGAATTTTCAAAAATCCTTTCTTATCGGATGCCTACATCATATAAGCAATACGTCCTCGAAATTTCACGTTTCTACGACCAGCGGTTTAGGCTGTGCGTTGATCGATCAGTCAGTCAGTCAGGACAAAGCCTTTTACTAAGCCCTAAGATAGATAGATTAATCCAATGAATTACCACAAATATAATCAAATTGAATTGATAAAATTCGGTACTTTAAAAATAATGTTTAAAAAAGTGGGGTCCCACACCGCCTTCCTTGAGGTGTAACCAGCCGGGGGCTGTTGTCGGGTGGTTGTTGTTGTTGGTTGTTATAGGTTGTTGTTGGTTGTTATTTTTGTTGTTGTTGGTTGTTGTTGTTGATTGTTTGGTCCCTAGGGGGTGGTACTCCGGCGGGACTGGCTACTTGATTCAGCGTCTCGCCGGGCTCCGTGACGTGCACTAGGAGTGTTAATGGTACCGACGCCGACCAGCTCGGCAAGTGGCTTCCCTCAAGGAGGCGGACCCCAGGGGACTCAGCATATTTATTTTATATATAAATATTTTGCGAGAAAATATCAATAGCGCGTTTTAGGAAAGTTGCGTTGAGCTCTAGGAATGGGTACTTAAGTAAGATCGAACGAAACAGTAACTTAAAAATTTAAAAAAATGTGAATGTAATAAAATTATTACTGACTTTTTATATATTTTTTCTTATATATATTTAATATTTTTCTAATGGGATTTTAAATAAGAGTCGACATTAACGTTTGAAACACAGTCTTAAGCTCGCTCCGTATATTTAATTATTTAAGTCTGACTGTGGTTGATATTAATTTAAATACAATTAAGATATTGAATATAACCACTAGAGACTATAATTTATAAAATATTATATCAATGGGAAAATTAGTTGGATATAATATAAAAGGATGTTAAATGTTTATTTTATGTTTTTGCTCTAAAACTAAAGCAACGGTTGTCGTTTTAAAATATTCTAAGCTATTTAAAATTATTATATATATAAATATGTAAAAATATATATTAAAAAAAAATAATATGTAAAACCTTATTTGATGTTAATGGAAGAAGCATGCAGCGCCATCTATCGCAGCTTAATACTCATTACGTTTACATTGTTAACCATAACATTTTTTTTTTATTATATGGAAAGATTAAATATATTTATCGGTAATTGTTTATTTCTAGATTACGCAAGCGTAAGAACTAAACAATAATGTTATTCCAAATAAATAAATACCGCCATCTGCTGTGACGTAAAGACAGCAGGTGTAAGAGCGGTCAATGTGTAAGGACTGGAGCAAGGACTGAGGCAGCACTGGCGACATTTTAAGATATAATGTTTTATTTCTTTAGAACTAGATGGTATTGATCGCGACAAAATTAAAACAATTATAATAAATGTTAACTGGTACAATTAATTTGACCGATGTTCTTTTATAGTATAGAGATGTGTACAAGTTTGATATTCATTATAATTTGAACAAAGTTTACTTTTAGTGTTCAAATTGTCAATCCTCTAAAGTAAAGTAAAAAATGAACTTACGTTTTAAATATTCTAGTGACACTAACGACTAACTTTAATAGCACTCGAAATTTTTACTATATGTCATATTATTATATTCTATTGGCTTTTGAATATATAATTTGGTCGTGGATATATTTTGTTAAAAAAAAAGAAACATAAAAACAATATTCCAATATAATAAATGACAGCAGATCATCAAATTCCTAAAACACGCTATTGAAATTATCTTAAAATATATGTATAAGTAAAATAAACATTTGCATTAAAGTGGGGTCCGCCGCCTTGAGGGAAGCCAGTCTGTCGCCAAGCTAGACTAATTTGGCGCCATTCAGATGGAACCCTCGGGTTCACCAACAAGAGATTGCCCGGCACGCCCATGAGGCGTTGCTGCCCCAATGACGCGACTCTGCTCGCTCTCACCCGGAACAGCCCCGCTAGTTCCTACCTCAAGGCAGGCCCGACGCTGCAGAAGTCAGGTGGACCCCATTTTTTTTTCTAAAGAACTAATTTTACATCTTTAGAACACTATAGATTAAGCGTGTATTACCATGGACCGGCTCCGGCTTGACCAACTTCAGCAATTCTAAGTACAATTTGAGTATGGCAAAAAACTATTTATTATCACAAATATAGACAATATCAATGAGCACATTTTCCTGTCTCCATATTTTATATATTAAATATATGTATGTATATATATATATTATATATTACCATATTATGTATGTATAAGTATATATTTTTATAAATAATATATGTGTATGTATTCAGCCCTTTTTAACATCCCACTGCTGGGGGTGGGCCTTCCTTCAATACGAGGGGGATCAGGCCATAGCCCACCACGCTGGCCAAGTGCAGATCGGCGGACTGATATATGTATATGTGATCATTACTGTTATTTCTATTATATTTATTTCTTGCACTATTGCCAGCTAACATCTTCCACATCCAGGGGTTGACTGGAAGAGATCTCTTTCAGAGATAAACCCACCTTTGTTAACTAAGTTTATTGTTAATTTTTTTTTCTGTATTACGTTTAAAGTGCAATAAAGAATATAATAAATGGTTTGATTAATTTAATGTTGAGCTGGAAGTAGGTAATTTAATTTCATTATTACTATCGCGTCTATCTAGGCAGACGCGGACCGTGAATTTGAGGGGTCTTGGGCTGACACTTTTTGAGGGCCTAAAATAATTGTCATTTTATCTCTATAATATGATACCTATAATGATCTATATTTTAATACGTGAAGCAAAAACTTTGTACCACTTATTACGAAAATTGCGCGGACGGAGGAGTGTGAAATTTCCAACACTTATAGTTTACTAGCTACTCACCCTCGCTTCGGGTTCGTCCGTAGACAAAAACAAATCTATCCCACGGGAACCGTACATTTGTCCCGGATGATATATAGCCTATAGCCTTCCTCAGTTAAGGGGCTATCTAATGCAAAAAGAATTTTTCAAATCGGATTAGTAGTTCCTGAGATTAGCGCGTTCAACCAAACAAACAAACTCTTCAGCTTTATAATATTAAGTATAGATATGTGCAGTGCAGTGCAGAATGCTAATTTTTTTTTAAATTATGCATAAAAAATACATTCAATCAATAAAAAAAAACATTACACACACTACCATGTATTTGACACGCACACGCATATATACTATTTTGTTTGTTGTTAAAGTCTGTGGTCAAATTGAAAATAGATTAATATTGTAATATACGCAAAACATAAATATGTTACTTAATGTATTATGGTTGATTTTCAACCACGCGGCCATCATTAGTTACTATAATGATAGAAAGTACTAGAAGAAAATAAGATAACGCTATTGTTTGGTCCTTAATTGATCTCAGGAGTGTTTTTGTTGGTTAATTTCGTGTATTATACTAACATAAAAAATATTTTTCATAATTTTGGGTTAATTTCTTTTTGAAGTTGATTTGACTTTTTTTAAATTACCTACCTACTTTTTTTTACTTTTGAGGCATTGGTAGCCCAGTGGTGACGCGCTCGCTTGGGTAATCGAGTGAAGCGGGTTCAAATCCCGGCTCTCGCACCTCTGATATTTTCATGTGCGAATCATTTTCAACATGATTATCACTTGTCTTACGGTGAAGGGAAACATCGTGAGGAAATCTGCATGTCTGAGAGAACGTAGCAAGTTTTCGAAAGACATGTGAAGTCTGCCAACCCGCACTTGGCCAGCGTGGTGGACTACGGCCTGATCGTCTTCGTACTGAAGGGAGGCCCACCCCCAGCAACGGGACGTCAAAAAGGACTGAATACCTATTTTTTTATTTCGTAATTTTTAATTATAAGTAAAAAGTAGAATATTTATTTGTATTAAAACGGTACCCTATTTAAAAACTCCAATAGAATCTCATCAAAGGCGACAAAAGCTACATAGGAATTAGAAACCAATAAATATTTATTGGTTTCTATGTGGTTTTTGTCGATTTTGATGAGATTCCATTGGAGTTTTTCAATAGGGTAGTTATTTGTAGTACACGCTTAGCTTAGTAACTAATTAATCTAATTAGAATATAATATAATGGCAAAAGTAGGTGAAAATTCCATACCATTTCGCTATGAGGAGTGAGGACAAATACAACAGTTAGGTTTCTATGAAATCTACCTAATAGCGTAATTACGAATATAATAATTAGTAGCATTATGCTAGAAGAAATGTATTTCAATAAGTTTTGTTACTGCCTTACATTCAAGTAGGTACAATAAAGAAAATTACTAATATACTTAATTATATATATATATATATATATATATATATATATATATATATATACACAATTATGAAATAAATAAATACAAAACAAATGTACACTTATAACATATATTACGTTAAAGTGTAAAATTATAGTTCTTCTGAAAAAAGTGGGGTCCACCTCACATCTGCAGAGTGTCGGGCCTGCCTTGAGGTAGGAACTAGCGGGGCTGTTCCGGGTGAGAGCGAGCGGAGTCGCATCATCGGACTGGCGACGTCTTATTGACCTTGCGTGCCTGGCATCGGAAAGTGAACACGAGGGTTCCATCTGAATGGCGCCAAAGTAGACCAGCTTGGCGACAGACTGGCTTCCCTCAAGGCGGCGGACCCCACACAGAGTTCAACATTTATTATATTTATATGAATATTTTGAGATAATTTCAATAGCGTGATTTAGGAAGTTGACAGATTTAAAAAACTAAAAAATGGATGTATTGTTTTAGATATTATAATAAATAAAATCTGCGCTTCTTATTGTTCATTTTTTTATATACAGTATCTACTTATTTCATAATTTTCGTTCAATTTGGCTTGATAAATAAAATACAATAAATAATAAATCAATCTCATCAGTTTGAAAGACGAAGTCGTTCAAAGAGATGTCAGTAGATGGCGCTTATATTTTAATATATTGTTTACATTTATTTATGTAAAATTAACAAAAACAAGAATATTTAAATCCCAAAAAAGTATACTCAGATTTTAAAATATACTCATAATAAACAAAAATAAAATAATGCGTTCTTAAATCAAATTTCCGTATTTTCACTTATTATATATATTTATATATTTTTCATAGATGGCGTTATTAATATTTTGTGACGTTTTATTATTTTATTAAGTGTATGTAATGTATTTTACTAGAATATTTTACATACATTTAAAAAATACATAATAGTCTTATTAAGAAAAAAAAATCTTCACAATTACATTTCTTTTTTGCATTGATATATAAAAAATGTATATCAACGTTTTTTTGTCTGTTTGTTTTGGAACGGCTTACTTCTGCTAAAATTTCACCCTTCGCCATTGATAGGTATGTACTAGTATATAAATGTAACGGCGGTATAATGTAAGGGCAATCCCCTACCAAATCTGCGCAAAACGCGTTTTACGACGATATTTAGAAACGATTGTGTCAGTAATTAATAAATGTAATTAAAAAAAAATTAAAACCGACTTCCATGCACTGAAAAGTAAAAAATAACTAAACGGGGGTTTCATTTAGAATAGATACCTAATCAGATATTTTCGAAGTCGGTGTGCTTTGATTTGTATTGGCTGGCACCGCCGACCCTCCCCCCGCACTGTCTTACCTACTGTTTAGCTAATTTTTGTATGTTTATATTTGTAATAAATGAACTCAAAAACTACTGGGCCGATTTAGATGAAATTTGGTAAAAAGTAGTTTGACTCCCTGGGAAGGACATAGGATATTTTATTCCGGAAATCATCCCTTAAGGGGTTTAAATTTTGTATGGAGAAGCAAGCTAGGGACAAACCCGAGCGAAGCGAGGGTGAGTCGCTAGTGTAACTATAATATTGGTATTTTTAGGGTACCGTATCCGAAGGGTGCCAATGGAACCCTATTACTAAGCCTCCGCTGTCTGCTCGTTCGTCTGTCAGAGGGCTGTATCTCATGAACCGTAATAGGTAGAGTTGAAATTTTCACAGAGTGTATATTTCTATTGAGACTTGCCGCTAACAACAAATAATAAAAGTGACTAATAATTAAAAATATTTTTTACATTTTTTAACGTTCGGAATCCATCATCGAAGTTAATATACTACTACATACATAGAGTAAAACTCATATAGTCATATAGTCACAACTGACAGTTCGTGTGCGAATTCGACTCGCACTTGACCGATTTTATTTTAACAAATTGTAGTAATTTTCTAAAATATTTTAAAATTAAATTATCATCAGCTATGTTCGATCTACTGAAAAATAAAATGAACGGAATATGTTCAACTAAAAAGTACGACGCAAATTAAATAATTATACCGGAAATTTAGGAAAAAAACTAGCGACTCACCCTCGCCCCGCTCGGGTTCGTCCTTACTTACGTTTTAACGGTTAGTATACACTATACATTTCTCAGAGGTGAGATATTTTCCCGCAGTAAAAAGTATCCTGTATGTTGACCCGGATAATCAGCTATTATCATATCAAATTTCATCAAAAACTGTTCAGTGGTTTTCTCGTGATGCAGATTCGGCCTTTGTATCGATTATAATAATGACTATTTCAATAAGATTTTCCAAAAAATATTTAATGTCAGATTCGACTCAGTTACAATTTTATTATATGAATAGATAATTATTGTAAACAGTATTAGCTTAACGGGTAAATAGTTTTATCAGATTCACTTAGCTTGCTGTCTGAAAACGATAGTTTCTCTCGATCTTGCCTAAGTAAATTTAGTAGGAAGATAGTTTCAACTTTCAAACCCTGGAAAGGACATAATATAGTTTTTATCCCAGATATCATACCTTAAGGATTTGAAAATGGGGATGAAAGGTTGTATGGGGAAGCAACCTAGACATGATGCCCCAACGGCAGGTCTGCCGAAGCAGATTAAATTTCATAGAATATAGACCCCAAAACGTTGGATATTGAAATTTGTTTGTCTGTATATGTGAGTAGCTAGTAAATAAATAAATTATCCATTCTTCTCAACATGAGACCCATTATATATTTAGAGCCCAGGAGCCCAAAAAGCCTATATATAGATCCGCTCCAGTTCGAATCTGTATAGCCGTTACAAAGAAAAACACATTCAAACCCTCTCATTTACTATTCACATTGAAATAATATTGTGTGAACTAAACCATAATTTAATTGCATTTTTGCGCTATACTGTTTTTGGATATAAGTAAAAAAGTAAAAGGAATGATTTAGCCCAGTCCTGAGGATTCATCTAGATTCATTATCATTTTCATATACATATTAAAATTTTGTTAATTTAATAGTTAAATCTATACAGACAAATAAAATTGAAGTGTCTGTGTGTAATGTCAAAATAACAGCTTTTTACTAAATGCATATGAAATCATATACCATACTTATAAGAAAAACACAATATATAAAATTTTTGTCTGTCAGTTTGATCCGGCTAATCTCAGAAACGGCTGGACAGATTTTGACGAGACTTTCACTGGCAGATGACTGATGTTATGAGGAGTAACTAAGGCTATTTTTATTTTAGAAAAAGGATTAGGGTTCCGCTCAAAAAAATTAAAACGTGCCTAAAGTCTAGTAATAAATATAAGGAAACAAATAGTTATTCTTTTTCTTAGCATGAATGAGGTTAAAATAAAACGAACATATAATATCTATCTTTTATTGCCAGACGTTAACCACTTTGGTTCGAATGCATACATAATATATAATAAATAAATTGAATTACATGATTTAACGCTAACATATTGTTCACTGGAAGGTGACACCCGTCGCTGTCACTGGCACCGGCCACTTCGCTTTTTTTTTAAATAAAATTTCATAAAACAACTCACGCTTCGCTTTAAACAGCTGTCTCTTAGACTATAATGTGACATTTTGGATTTAACAATACGAAATAGTCAGCTGTCAGTCACAAATAAAAATGTCAAACTGACATGACATTTTTTTTTAATATCAATTTATTCTGACAGCCTTAAGGTATAGGCTGTTACAGCCTATAATAGTGTTGTCATTAAAAAAAAGCGAAGTCGCAAGTAAATAAAGATGTTTTATATTAATTTCTTGTCTATTTTTTTTTTACTTGTTCTTCGCGGCCTCTTCGGCTTCAAGGCGTCTCCTCATGGATTCTGGCATTTCTGGTGGTGGAGGTCGTGGCATTCTCAGCCATACCTAGAATTTTATAAAAAAAGGTATAACAAAAAGTTTTTATTCTCCTTTGGCTATTATAATATGAAAATATCTCATAATATTTTTCTCTACAAGTTCATTCAGTAGGAACAATTGGTTGATTTAATAATCATTGATGTTTTTTTTATATAATAAAAAAAATCGCATATAACTATGTCTTATAATATTTATAAAGTTCCAGTTTCAATCCAAATAAAAGATATTTTTTAAACTGTAAGTTCGAGAAAGAAAAGAATATTTATAAAAAAGAAAAACATATAATTAAGTATTTTTAACCCCCGACGTAAAAGAAGGGTGTTATAAGTTTAACGTGTATATCTGTGTGTCTGTGGCATCGTAGCGCCTAAATGGATGAACCGATTTTAATACAGTTTTTTTTGTTTCATAGGTGACTTAATCGAGTTCTTATAATAGAATCATTTAATAAAAACATATAATGTACCTTAACCGCGTCGTAGATGAACCATTGCAAGGCAGTGAGGGTACCGATCATCACAATCCTGGGTCCCAGCCCCTTCCATACTCCGGCCCAGCCGAGCTTGCCCATGATGGAGCCCACTGTGGCTGTCTTGTCCTGCAATATTATTTTAATATTAGTTAAGTTAGTTAATATTTTATTATGTACTCAGCCCTTGGTATGGTACGGTATGTTCGGGCTTGTCTCCGCAACTCGACGACTATGCGCCTATTTTGCGTGTGGGGGAATTTCAATTCGTGTTACTCTTGCCATCCCAGTTCCTCCAGAAAGTTCAGCAGTCTCTTCGTCCTACTAAATATTTCCGGGAGTGTACTAGGGGTGCCAAGATGTTGTGTACTCAGCCATTTTTAACCTCCCATAGCGTAAGTTAAGAATTGATAATCATGTTGGAAACGATTCGCACATGAGAATATCAGAGGTGCGAGACACGGGATTTGAACCCGCTTCACTCGGTTACCCAAGCGAGCGCGTTACCATTGCGCTACCTTTGCCTAATATTTTGTTAGTTAAATATAAATTTTGCCTTTTTTAACTCTTGTCCAGCAGTTCAGATACTCGTAAGATAGGCTGTGACAATGCAAATTTTTTTCATTTACATAATACATACTTATCACTGCTATTTTTTTTTAAAGTAAAACTTCTTTACGCACGCTTGACTTGGGGGGTAAGCTGATGAATGCGTTACGAAAACATGTAAACATACAAACATACGTTTGTTGCCATGGTAACTGTCGTTATGGTCTAACATATGATATATAATATTATATTCTTTTCTTAAATGATAATCTATAAATATATGACTGTCATATGCCTAGTATGCGTTATTTTTAGTATCTCATCCTGATTATTTAAAACATAAACTGAATTTCATAAAGAGTATCGATAACCTACACAAGTTTTACTTCTTGCGCGTGTACACATTCATACACGCACTCTTTAAATTTTTTTGTGATATATAAATGATAATTTATGAAACCCGCTCGTACCTGGTTGAGCTTGGAGACGACGGTGTCAGCGGGGTGCGACACGATGGCGCAGAACACGCCGGCGATGTAGCCCGCCGCGAACGTCACCACCAGCTGCTCGCCCTTGCTGCACTGCTCGCGCGGCTTCGGCACCACGTACTGCGACACACGTACAGACACATGTTATACTTTTATATATGGAAATGAGGTTCATTTATATAGTAACATAGTAAGTAAAAAATTTAGAAAATTAATATAAGACTAGATCCAATATAAGTTATGTGCATCGCTTATGTTTGTTTCCAATTTTTATTCTTCTGAATCTCATGGACCATACATCACAAATATTATTTTTATTTTAACTACTTATTTTTAATTGCAGAAATTAAATGATAAAAAATTAAATACACACAAAAATACAAAAATGACAATATAGATACAAAATGTAGTTTTGACAAAATTCATTAGAACAAAATGTGACAAAAAAAAAATTCTGTGCTCAACTGCGCTTGCAAAAGCGTGCGCTTTGAAGCTGTTATCAAAAGAATTGAATTGGCGTAATGTAGCAATGACCGTGTTAAATCATTTCCATCGCTAGAACCAATTAAATTGATTGCATAATTTAAAATCAAAACTCAAAGTCATATTCAATAATTAAAAAACATCATCAAAATCGCTTCATAAATAACGAAGTAATCCGTGAACACACATTAAAAAAAACATATATATATATATATATATATATATATATATATATATATATATATATATATATATATATATATATATATACGGTCAAATTGAGAACCTCCTCGTTTTTAAAAGTCGGTTGAAAACATAACAATGAATAATTTTAAATGAGAAACTGACCTTATAAAGCAACTCCAGTGTCTTCTCGAAGCAGGCGAACTTCATCATGGTGTAGGGTATCTGGCGGCCCCACAGCGGCACCAGCCCCTTGTAGAAGGTGCCGTAGCCCTCGTTCTGCACCATCTTGGGCCACGCCTCGCGGAGTGTGTTCGCGAATCCGGGCATAGTCTGGATTCTCACCTGTTAATTCGTGAATTAATAGGATTAACGATTAATTTTAATATTCTTCATTAATTAATGGAATTAATGTTATTTTTTATAATATTTTTTTAAATACTTTTTTTTGATGTTTCGTGAATTTATTTCGGGTCTTGGTTCCTGGCTTTTCGAAAGCTTTACATTTCAAAAGTTATTATATACAAGCGACTCACCCTCGCTTCGCTCGGGTTCGTCCCAAAGCCACTTCCCCATACAAACTTTCATCCCCATTTTCTCCGGTGTGATTTCCGGGATGAAAACTATCCTACGTCCTTTCCCAGGGTCTCAAACTATCTTACCAAATTTCATCTAAATCGATTTAGTAGTTTCGGAGCTTATTCGGTAGAAACAAACAAACAAATCTTTTCTCTTTATAATATTAGTATAGATAATTGTCACAGACAGTGTCTACCTACTGTCTGAAAATCCACGAAAAAAAAGTTTTACTTAAATTTTTGTATTTTTTTTAGATAATAAAAATATTTTTTTAATTCTATTTAGGCATACCCTCAAATCTCATAATCATAAGTCATCAGGTTAGCATAGAGTGTAACGGACACGCTGTATAAACTATTTTAAACTTTACTACAAAGTAATAAAGTTCAAAATGCCCCACAGAGTGACGTCTGACGTCACTGACACGTCACACCCTACTTCCCCCTCCAAGCGCGTTTTTTCATCATAGGGTGCCTCATATTATTTCATTAACTTGAAATATAAATTAATATTAAAAAAAAAAAAAAAAACAGTGAAATAATTTCAATATAAAGCAGATATTTAATATAACATGTCTCCTTTACAAAGTTAAGAGTATTTGTTATTATTATATATACTGTATGTAGTTTTAGACTTATAATTCTTTGGCGTAACAGAACAAAAATAGCTAAAGGTTTCATCCCGTATGTCACAACTCTCTGTTTGTAAAGGAATGCAGCTAACTCCATCGTGTCGCTTTCAGCTAACTTCATCACGTCGCTTTTTGGCTGTCGGTGTGCGAGCGCATCGTACAAATGTTACTCTCATAATGTTTTCCAAACATGCCAAAAGAAGTATAACTTCAAAAAGATTATAAAATCAGTTATTTTATAAAATCACGTATTTATTATATATGAATAACCTCTTACAGTCCTATATTTTACAATTTTTTTCGCCATTTTACATAACATCTAACTTTTGCCAAACAGACTAGTTTGTATAAAGACGAATCATAAAATATTCCTGTGACATAATACATATATAATAATACTAAATACTCTTAACTTAACAAAAGAGTCATATCTATTATTAAACAACTGTCTCATATATTGAATAATCACAATTTTTTTTTATAATTTCACTAACCTTAGCAGCTTCAAGAGGGGATAAGGCAATGTCAGCGAAGAACTCAGCAGACGCAGAAGCTGCCAAGTACACGAATGTACGGTAGGTGTAGGCTGTCTCCTCATCCAACAAGCCGGAATAGCCCACTTTGAACACTTCATACAGACCGAACTTGCACAGACCCTGTAGGTATATATATAAATAATTAATTTTAAGTGTCATTTTATTTTTAATCTATATTGTTTTGATAAAGTCATAATGATGGTGTCTTCAAAGAGTTCAGATGGAACAATTGGATGTTGATTTTAATCATTCAGTTTAAATTTAAACGAAAAATAAACTATCTGGGTAAAAAAAATGATAAAATACTTTAAATTAAACCTGGATGGAATAAATAAATATGTTGGGACATTAACATAAATGAATACCCCCATCGGGACTCGAACCCGCGACCGCACAGCAAGTAACTACAAACTGAGCCAAACATGTCGTCGTGATTAAATGAATGATTATTTGTACAATGAACAGTTCAGAACACTTCATATGAATTTATTTAAATTTGTTTTGTTTTAATATTCACAGAGCTATTTTCAAATGGTACACAAATATGTATTTGTACAAATAATGTATAATTTTTTTCTTTTCTTTTAATAACTTGTAAATATTTTGGTTAAACTTACCCTCGTTTCGCTCAAGCAACGCCATCTTTTGGCAAATTATTACAAACAATAACCTTACCTCAGATCTGTGTGTGCTAAATTTCATCCAAATACATCCAATATCACAATAAAAGAGTAACACACACACACACACATACAAACAAACCTCCCCATATAATATTAAGATAACTAACCTGTAGGGAGTATCCAATGAAGGTGGGGGCCCACCCCTTGGCGAGGCCCCTCATGCCCTCCTCCCGCACGGACACCTTGAACCCGTTAACCACATTCTTGTACTTCTCCGCGTCCACTTGCAGCCGGCACTTCACCAAGTCGAGGGGCACGACGGCCGTGTGTGTGATACCTAGGGGAGTGAAATGATATTAATTCAAAAGGTATTTGAATAATATTTTTACAATACTAGCGACTCAGCTTCGCTTCGCTCGGGTTCGTCCCTAGTTTGATTCCCCATACAAATTTTCAACCCCATTTTCACCGCCTTAAGAGATGATCTCCGGGATAAAAAGTATCCTATGTCCTTCCCAGGGTCTCAAACTATCTTCTTACCAAATTTCATCTAAATCGGTTCAGTAGATCCAGAGATTACCCCCTACAACCTCACAAACTCACAAACTTTACCTCTTTATAATATTAGTATAGATTTATAATATGTACCTGTATTTAAAGTTATATATGTGTAGCGTATCAACTATCCGGTATCCATAACACAAGCCTTGTAGCTTACCATGGAACTAGATGGTGCTGTGTGTTAATGTACCAACATATTTATTTAATTCCTGTTAAAATTTCAATTTTGTTTGTGATTTTTAAGTTCATATGAAAATAAAAAAAAGAGTTAACGAGACCTTTCAGTGTTTTTCGAATTTCCGAATTTTCCGGTGAACCTTTTCTTTTTTTATGAAAACCTTATATATACTTTATTCAAATGACCTTTTGCAATCGCTATTCGAATTGTTGTAAACGTTTTTTTTAATAAAGTAATCAGTCTGTTCTCAAGTAATGCGCTTACCAATAAACAGATTTTTTTATATACTAGCGACTCACCCTCGCTTCGCTTGAGTTCGCCCCCAAATACTTTTTAACGGTTAGTATGGAATAGATTGACTAAATGTATTATTTATTATATATTATATACATATGTATGATGAGTTGTTGTGGGTTGTATTATAACGTGTTATCCCGTAAAAATGAGATAATCACCCGTGGTAATAAATAGCCTATGTCACTTTTCAGCCGTCCAACTATCTCCACACAAAAAATCATGCCAATCCATCACTCTGTTTCGACGTGAAAAAAAAAGACAAACAAACAAACACTTTCACATTTATAATATTAAAATGGATGTATATATAAGTTGAATTTTAATAAGAAATGATTTAACACATTGTTATTTACAACATTACACAGATATATTCAAGATACGATTAAAAAAAAGTAGATTAACTTTATCAGGTTTCTCAGCATCACATGGCAACACCTTGACCGAGATCTAAAATAGTTCTTGGTCATTTTTAATCTATCGATTGGTTTATGGATGTCGTCCACTATAGGGTCTCCCTAATTAATGTTAAGCTTTTATTACACTAAATGGTCACCCATCCTTTTGTCGCCAGACACTTTGCATTACTTTTATGTACCGTTAACATCATAAACTCAAAAACACGTACAGTAGAAACTCGATTATCCGGCCCTCAGTTATACGGATTCGCGATTATCCGGACGACCAACCGCGACCAATTATATACCTACAAGTCGAATTTATGTAAGCACTAAAGCAGTAGCGGCTCATCCTAGCTTCGCTCGGGTTCGCTTCTAAACAAACAAAAACAAATCTATCCCACGGGAACCGTACATTTTTTCCGGGATAAAAAGTAGTTTTAGTTAGCAATTGTTTCAGGAAAAAACCTGCTTTTCTTCATACATTCGATTATCCGAATGCCTAAGGACAACAATTAGTCCGGTTAATCGAGTTTCTACTGTACTTCCATACTAATATTACACAGCACTTTTTGTATTTTTATAACGTCTCACCGCTGGGCACGGGTGTCACAATAAGATGGGGATCAAGCCATAGTCCACGCTGGCCAAGTGCGAGTCTTGGCAGACTTCTCGTCATGTCATTCGGAAACTTGCTGGGTTTTCTCAATCACCAAAAAACATTATCTATTTTAGTAAGAATTTCGACATCTTTGTTGCAGAATAACTAAACCTTGGCAAGTTTTCACAGTTAAAGTTTCATAGGTTACATAATTAATGTAATAACTAACTCTGATAGATCACTAGTTCGAATCCTGCGTGTAGTAAGCGTTTACACCGGCTATATATTTTTATATGGCCTGTGTAAAACCAAGCGGGTTCAAAACTCGGATCTCGCACCTATGAAATTTTCATGTGCTAATCATTTCCAACATAATTACCATTGGTTTTACGGTGAATGATAACATCGTGAGAAAACCTGCATGTCTCAGAGAACCTAACTAGTTTTTGAAAGACATGTGAAGTCCGCCAATTCGCATTGGTTCAACCTAGTGGAGTATGGCTTGTTTCCCTTCGTATTAAGGGCAGGTCCGTACCCAGCAGTGGGTCGCTAGAAAGAGCAGAATATAATACATTTTTTGTTTACCACTAGCCAGTGAATAGCCAACGAAAAAAAACCATCAGTCCAAGACAAAGGAATTATACTATATTAGTCTCTTTGATCAAAAAATGAAATCACGTGTATCTAAATATATTTCATACACAATTAGTACTACGTATGTATGTATGTACAATGTACATACGTACTTGCGTAACACCTAAACACGTTCAAAGTCAAAACAATGTGGAGTATGGCTCTAAGCCAAGCCTATCATCGATCACACGTCACGCAACCTTCATCTAGATTTAAAATATGTCCAAGTTCAAATTAACTTATTAAATATATATATATATATATTCAAAATAATATTGTTTATAATATAATAAATAGCGCCTTGCTTCGCCCGGGACACGCTCTGGCGCCTAACGGTAGTTCGTGTCACTCCAGCTCATACTCTATCTGTGTAGTAAATTTCATCCAAATCCGTCCAGACGTTTCTGAGTAACAAACGTACAAACGTTCACATTTATAATAAAAGTCCGATTGGCAGTTGTCTGCAGTTTGAACACCGTATAAAATGCAAATAAAGCCGCGAGTTAAACCTAGTGTTTTGTGTAATTTATAACTTATTTAATTTATATAATTTATAAATTATATTTAGTTATTATTATATAACAACGTACGATTAAAAAGTGTTGTACAAAACCCAAAGTACTGGAGATAAGATTAAATAATCTGACCTTGTCGTGATTGAAGACGTTATGTTAAGCAAAGTAAGTTCTAAAGGAAATTTTTACTAATGCCTTTAAGCTACGTTTTGTGGCTTTGTGCCCTACTTTCATAGCAGAGTACATACATCGTGGAACCTAAGCTATAATTCTTTCAATGAATTTCAAGACAGTCGATTGACCGATTTTAACCTATTATCGTTATCGTAACGTATCGTCGTATTGATTCAAAACTTTGCATGTTAAAGTTAAGAATTGAAACATCAAGTCCCATCAAAATCGGTTCAGCCATTTCAGAGATTAGCCGGAACAAACAGACAGACAGACAGACAAAAATTGTAAAAAATGTTGTTTTGGTATATGTACCGTGTATAGGTTCATATGCATTTAGTAAAAAGCGGTTATTTTAATATTACAAACAAACACTACAATTTTATTTATCTGTATAGATTATTATTGTATATATTTATTTATCAGCCTTTTTCACGTCCTACTGCTGGGCAAGGGTCTTCTTTTAATTTGAAGCGATAGTCCACCACGATGTCAAAGTATGGGGCGAACTTCACATATCTCTCGAAAACTGCTAGATTCTCTCAGACATGCAGGTTACCTCACGATTTCCTTCATCGTAAGACAAGTAATAATCATATTGAAAATGATTCGCACATAAAAATATCAGAACTGCGAGACCCGGGTTTTGAACCCGCTACACTGGTTTCTCAAGCGTGCGCGTTACCACTGGGCTACCACTGCTTTGCCCAGCAGTGGGATATTAATTATTATTATTTTAAACTACTAGCAATTCATTTTTACTATTAATTTATTAAAATCTTTTCAATTTTAACTTAACGACTGATTAGATCTAACATTATAAATTGACCTTTTGTATGTAGCGGCAGCCCTATACAAGGCGAGGCGGTTGGCTATTGATTTTCTCATGACAGATAGCCTAAGAACGCTCGCGAAGTCGCAGACAGAATGCAGTTTGCATATAATTCGATTCATCGAAAATAGGTCTATTCTTATAAGTTTATATAAATACGAAAGCTGAATCCGCGATGATATTTCATACAATACATATAGGACACTTTACTGCGGGGAAATATCTCATCTCTGAGAAATCAATACTAAACATTAAAACGTACCTAAGGAGTAGGGACGAACCCGAGCGGAGCAAGGACGAGTCGCTAGTGTTATAATAAACCAAAATTTTAAATAAGCTAATATTAACTCTCTCTCAAGGGGAAGAGAACTAAGGCTTAAAAATAAAAAAGAATATAGTATTATTTTTATTATTCATACTTTATTCTCAAAAATTGTAAATTAATTTAACAAATACATAATATGTAAAATTTCCCCTATTCTATAAAGAAAATAAACGATCAGTAAGGCAAAATTAGCAGTAGCATAAACAGCAAATCACGCTACTATTTTTGACTTCGACATTAATTTTGACAGACTCCGTCTATAATATATGTATATTTTTAATCCGAGTTTAAAACATTAATAACAATTATATAAGAAATGAAGTAATTTCGATATCGAGTAGTGGATAAGTGTATCTTGATGAATGATGGTTTAATCAATTATTAGAAGATATTATAAGCTTACTTAACGTCTGTATTTACAATACGAGTACAAACGCATTAAATATATGAAAGATGAAAACAAATCTATACATATAATGAAAACTGTAGAGGTCGAATGTCTGTACATAGAAAAACAATGCTAAAAACCGAGTCAGGGGGTGTAAGAAGAGAAATAGAACAAATCCAAATTTTTTTCAAATTTTTTGTATCTCTGTTTGTACGGGATAATCTCTGAAACTATTAGACAGATTAAAATGAAATTTTGCATGGTGATACCTTATATCCCCGGTCAACATCTTAGATACGTTTCATCCCGGAAAATTAAAGTTTCCGTGGAATAATAAAAAAACTATATAGTAACTTATACAGCTTAGTACACAAAAACTACTGATTGAATTTTATTGAAACTTTACAATAATATATTATAGATCATATATCAGAATAACAAATAGGCTACTTTTTATCCCGGAAAAATGTACAGTTCCCGTGGGATAGATTTGTTATTGTTTGTCTAGTAATAAAAAAAATAAATATGTTGGAACATTAACACACAGCACCATCTAGTTCCACACCTCCCAAACGATTTCAGCCACGGCGGCCAATCTCACTGAGACTAGTCAGATGCGTGCATTCTTATTCGGTTTACAAAGACAAAATTATACTAATATACATAGATATAATAATACATCTTTTTTGAAATCGGTTCAGTCACTTACCGCAAGAGAGGATGCCTCCCAATCCGCAGAGCGCGAAGTATTTAGACGAGCCAAACTCGCAGGAGTCGCCATTGACCGGCGTGGACGCGGCCATGCCCTGACACCATTTTAATATAACTTTTTAATATTATACAAGAAATAATAAGTTACTTCAATAGATGTAATTAGTTTGATTATAATACTATTTTTATTTGCGACTCCGCTCGTATTGAAAAGTGTGGCGAGAATTATAGGTAGCCTATGATTGTTCCATGAAGCAATCTATGTTCTAGACCAAATTTCATTAAAATCTTTTCAGCGCGAGATGTTTTAAAAAAAATGGTATTGTTATAGTAAATTATTAAATACATAATGCTTATTTCTAAAATTTTGTTATTTGAAAAACAATGTAAAACCTAGAATTTTTGTAACGCCCAGATTTCTTCTTTAAAAGGTGAATAAGTCCTTGGACTTGAGTATACGCATCAATTTTTCAATAGATAGGTATTACATTCACAAGCATAAAATCAAAATGTATATAATATGCAAAATAACTTTTGTCAGACTGTCTTAAATGGCTAGACGAAAAATGGTATATAGTAGCATAGTAGCAATTATATAAAATACTAGCGACTTACCCTCGCTTCGCTCAGGTGCGTCGTAGGTTTTAATTTTTTTGAGCGGAACCCTAAATTCTTTTTTCTAAATAAAAGATGTCTTAATTATTCCTTATATCTCAGCTATTTACCAGTGAAAATACCATAAAAATTAGCCCAGCCATTTCGGAGATTAGCGGGAACAGACAGACAGTCAAAAATGTTAATAATTGTGTCTTTCTTATAAGTACCGTATATAATTTCATATGGATTTAGTAAAAAGCTGTAATTTTGACATTATAAATAGACACTTCAATTTTATTTATCTGTATAGATATTATCATTTAGGCCATGTAACCCTAACAACCAGATAAGTACACGTAATTGTTTCACATTTTTAGTAATAATATAATATAATGCTCATATGTTTGTTTGAACTAATCTCTGAACTATCAGTTAAAAATAGAATATTGCATTGTGCATATCCCATGATTTTAATTTTTTTTTTAAATTTTATATAAAAAACTCTGAATTCAGAAAACCTCTGCGAAATAACCATACTAAACATGTGAAAGTAACTGTAAGTCTGTCTGTCTGTTAGCTTTTACTGCTCAAAGCACAGCATTTACTAAGAAAATTGGCAAATACATATAATATTGACATTCATAGACTACCTCTTACCCCCCACGAACCTTACAAGAGAAGCCGCGAGCAAAATCTAGTTAAATATAAAAAAGCCCTCAGATCTCATAATCTATTGGTCATTGGGCAACCGCATCGCGAGCCGGCACGCTGCATAGAGACTATGCAGAGTGGCCGTCGAGCCACGCCCGACCCGCGACACACCCCTCCAGCATATGTTCTCATCATTGGGCTAAATATATGTAGTAAAAACTAAATAAAATAAAAAAAATATCGTGATGGAGCCAGCAAGTTCGATATAACTCATGGTAAATGTATCCTTTAAACTTTTGAGTTCTATTTAAATTTCAAATTCAAACTCAAGGTATTATAATCTTTTCTCACATATCATTTTAAGATGATTAAAGATGAAAATAAATTAATTTTAATTTATTAACAAACTTATTTAAAAGCAATGTTTTATAAAAATTACATCTAATCCAAAAATTATCACTGTTTAAAAAAATACTCCAAACAATATCGAATCCGCTACTACCAACATAGATAACCATTACTAAACATGAATACATGTGTAGTATACCTGTGTGTTTGTGATGGCGGGCTCGCAGCTCGCGGTGGACAGGGGGGTGCGGAATGGCGAATTCCGCGCCGTCTCCAGCAAGGATGAGAACATTTTACTGCAACAATTAAGTTAATATTAGCTAACTAGAGACTCGGTGCCCAACAAAAATCACTTAATTTCATTTAAATCCAACCAATCATTTCATTGTAAAAGCCTAACAAACATACACACATTATCAATTTTATTTTAGTAGTGTGAAGAAATAGTTTATAATACTATTAGAATTAAAAACTATAAAATAAGTATTCCACATTTACATGTTGTTTTGTTTAAATAAAATGTGAAAAATCAAAAAATATTAAAAATTCTTAATTGACAAAAATATAACATAACATGCACAAAAAGTGGAAAACTAAACCCAAAGATTAGACAAGTGCAATTTTTGATATTAGTTAATTCAATAAATAAAATTCTAGGAACAGAAATGCAAAGATTTATATTATAATACTTGTACCCAAAGTAAATGAAATATAAAAGTTAATGAAATTGGCAGAAAATCACCTAATTAAATGTAAATTAATAAAAAAAAATCATTAAAAAAGATTTTTAAAACATACATAAATATTATTGTAATATTGGGAGTAACAATATCATATTTTTAATATGATAGAATCATTAAGTTGAATTTATGTTTTTCAAATTTCTGAGTATTTCTTAGCAGTCAAATAAAGTTCATCATGATTGCTCACTATTTTCTTTTAAGTATGGAAAAAAATATTTTAAACATAACTATCCTGTTGGAAAAACATTTACTGTGAGGGAAATGAACCTACAACATCTGACCTAGTAGATAGTGCTTGTTGATATAACTAATAATTAGAGGAAAGTATTATATAATATGCTGCAATGCAGATTTTAATAATTTTTATTTAATAGTTAATTATAAAATATAAAGTTTTGACTTAGGAACAATCATAAAACTTTATATTACAAATACAAATCTATCCCACAGGAACTGTACATTCTTCAAAAATAAAAACCACCTATGTGCTATTCCAGACTTCTATCTCTGTGCCAAATTTCATGCAGATCCGTTCAGTCGTTCTGGCATGAAAGAGTAATTAAACATCCATCCATCCCCACAAACTTTCACATCTATACTAATATTATAAAGAGGTCGAGTTTGTTTGTTTGAACATGCTAATCTGAGCAACTACTAATCAGATTTTAAAAAATCTTTTTGCATTACATAGCCTGTTTATTGAGGAAGGCTATAGGCTATATATCACCCCGGAAAATGTACAGTTCCATAGGGTTAGATTTGTTTTTGTCTAGGGATGAAAATGAAGCAAAGCAAGGGTGTGACTCTAGTTTATAATATTAGTATGGATGTATAAAAAAATATAATTCAAATAAATTTGTACATACCATGGAAAATTTTTATCTACTCATCCATCTCATTCATGGTGTTTGGAAAATTTATTGCATATAATTTTTTTTTCTTTATTTAATTAATCTTTGACATTAACATGTGACATTTAATTTAACCTAATTTAATTGGTAACAGTATGTTATGGAAGTCTTAAATATGTAAGTCAATGCTAAATACACATTAATAATATGTATATGTGCAATATTAAATTAAATTTATGAAAATTTAAATTAATCTCAATTCCATCAATACATTACATATTACTTAATTTAAAAAAAAAAATAATGAGTTAACAAATTAACAAAACCTAGTGCAGGTTAGAAAACGTCATTGACAGCGGCAATCAACACAGCTGATACAGATGTTAGGTAACGAAAACGAATGTTTTATAGTTTTACTCAAAAAACTTCACCATATATTCAAATTGTCTTGATAAGCAAATAAAAAGCACTTTTCAAAGAGCTAAATTGTAACTGGTTTGCGCCAATCAATACTTATTCTGTATGGGTGGCGATGGTTTCGTCATTTTTTTAGCCCTCGAGAGTTTATTGACACATATACGACATAATGAAGACATAATATCGAGTATTTAGATAAAACATGACTTATTTGAGGATATAGGGGGCAAGGTCACGTGCAAATATAATTTCATTAATCGTTACGTAAGGTAAAATTATTGATATTTTACCTAAAAATGTATGTATCAGTATTTTTAGCGAATATATAATAAAAATACATTACAGCATGATACGAAAAATGTAGTAATAATGTTAAATTATTTACTTACATGTCTAATATCCGATGGTAACCGTTCAACACACCGCACCGCGCTTGACGCACAGTGTTAAAGGAAACGCGGCAGGCTACAGCAGCGCCATGTCGGAAGTTACATAATCACGTGGAAAATGACAACTGGGTTGCTACTATAGGAAAAATGTTTTCGAAAGCAACTCACTTTAAATTCGTTTTAAATAAATTTAAATTATATTGTAAAGAATAACATGTAATGCTATATTTTTCTAAACTTTATTTAATTCGCTATTGAAAAAGTTACTTATTTAGAAATTTTACAATAATTAAAATAATAATCGTGAAACCTTCAAAATAAAGCGGTAGAAAACAAAATGTTACAAGAATACTACTTACAGATTGCTTCGTTTGATAAACTATCCAAAATAACAGAATATATCAGTGCATTTCGTATATTTTCAGCATAGATTTGGAGAATGCAAACTCCAAAGTGTTAAACTTCAATATTAAAAACTCTTTCTCTATATATGTTTTTGATTTATACTCATAGATGCTAGACAGCAAAAGTTCACCAGAAATATATTAAAAATTATGTTAACTGTCATATCATTCAATCTTTACACAGCAAAAATGTAATATAAAAGTAAAGAGTAATAACTGTTAATAAGTTCTACTATTCAAAATGGGCCATTTATATAATCTTTCAGAATAAAATGTATTTTTAAAGCAAATTATTGTAAAATCATAGTCTTTTTAACTTTTACACATTCTCATGTCTCCTCGTTGTGGAAAACCAAAATACTTAAAGAGAGTACCTATATATATTCCGGTACACAGACCATGTCTTGATAGTTTACATTTACCGATCTCAAGACCCTGTTATTTGCCTTCTTTTAATGTACAGTCCAGTTATATCCAGCAGACTCATCCAGTATGTCACTGCAGAGATCAAAGTTGTTCTGTTATTTGTAATCCTAATGATTGGATCCCTTCCCATCCACATATTTGTAAATTAGTTGAAACTAACGAAGATATAAATACAGATGATAGTGAAATCGATCCAGAACAAAATGAGCAATATAAAAGATTAGAAGGAAATAATTTGGACGACGAATTTGTTCAGGGAATTGCACAAGCAAACAGCACAGATAAATATTTTGAAGAGAAAAATGAAAATGTAAACGAAGTAGAAATATCATCGCAATTGCATTCGGCGTCAACTTATAATCAAACAAGTAATATTCAGGACGATTTTGCAAGAAGACAATCATCACCAAAAATGCCTATAAATCCAGGTATTCACTGATTAATAATAACCAGTGATAAACTATTTTGAGAAGTGTTAAAATAATTTAAAATTAATTTTATTCACAGGTCAAAGGAAATCTAAAACAAGCGCTACAAGAATTAGACATAGTCGTGATGATAGTCGGAGTAATGTGCGCCATGTTGGAAGCACAGTTGTTCCTGATACATGTTGCAAAGGAATTCAAGTCGCGCCCTCCTCGGCATTACATGAAGCTGGATTTTTTCCCCAAAATCAATTAAATGATGCACAAAATGTATCAAGAAATAAATTTGTATCTGAACATGCAAATGGTCGAGAACTTTATAACGATGCTACTTATAATTATAACAATAGAAGACAATCACTGATTAAAACAGACAATTTTAATCAACCAAATGTAAACCGTGAGGACTTTTATAACGAACGAAATGAAACATTAAATCCTTGTTGTCAATCAAAATATATTCAAGTAAAGCAAAGAGATTTAGATCCATTAAATAATAGGGCACAAACTTCATCCCTTAATAATAATATAGAATATCCAAGACAAAATGACGTTCATCCTGAAAAAAATTATGAGTATGATAGGGATGAACGTTTCATTCGACCTCTTCAGGATACATACAGTTCAGGCACGTTGAGACCTTCAGCAAATTCGCCTAGAGAACATATGATTAGTATGAATAGAAGTCCTGCAGAATATACGTCTGCACAACAATTGATAAAGGCAAGCGATATCAAAGGATTTACGTCAAACATATCACCTGTTAAGTCTCAAGAATTTGCGAATATTCAAACAGGTTTTAATACAGTTCAAAATGAATCTGTAGGATACGCTTCAAATAGCAAAACATACAGTCATGAGCGCAATGATTCCCCATATTCGAATGGTCTTCAACCAAATGAGAAAGGATCACGAGAAAGTGCACCTTTAAGAGATATAGATGAAGATGATATTCCAATTTCACCAAATCAAAGACAGAATGTATTCCAAGAGAAATCATGTTGCAAACAGTCTGCTCCTGAACAAAAACCAGTAATATTCCCACCAATGATGAATTCAGAAATACAAAAACAGAAATTACAAAGCAGTCATAGAATATTTTCAGAAAGTCTTTCTTCAAGTTCTAGACAGGGAAAGGGGTGTTGTAACCACGGAATAAGCGGATTGGAAAATAAGTTTAGAAGTGGCATGGGGCAAGATACGTCATACGAACATCGATTGGGCAAGTTTTCTAAGAAAAATGTAGACTGTTCATGTACAGGAAAAGATGTAGGAAAAGATGAGAAATGTACGAAAAAGACTTGTGACCGTGAAATTGGTACAATATCATGCGCTTCAGTCGCATGCACTGCTAACCAAGGTATTTACGTTTAATTTTGTATTTATGCTACACTAGAGACACGGTTAATGTTATATATAACATTACCGTGCTAGAGACAACCGCAATTTGTTCAACTTCGATATTTTTAAATATTAAATACAGGCAGCGCCACCATGTAGCAAATTTTATTACTAAAGTAGAATCTACTTGTAAATCCACTTCATAGTTTGTGTACAGAATTTCATCCAAATTGGCCCAGCCGTTACAGCGTGATGGTGTGGCGAACATACACATGTACAAACTTATATGCAATGCTTTGTATTTATAATAGGAGTTAAGATTTTTGATTATATATATATATATATATATATATATATATATATATATATATATATATATATATAAGAATCGGCCTCTGTATCGATAAATATATAATGACTATTTCAATAAGATTTTCCAAAAAATATTTAATGTACAGATTCGACTCAGAATTTTATTATATGTACCTATAGATTAATAACAATAATAGCTACTTTTAATTTATAATTTTTAACAAAGGTACGAAATGCCGTTGCCGTTATCCGCCATTGTTTAAACAATTTGCTTGTGCTGGTAATATCAATGGTACTTGCAACTGCGATGATTGAACGAAATAAGGTATAACATTGAATATATAAAATAAAAAAAAAAACTTCATATTTTTTTCATGTACATTAGAAACTTGGACTTAGTATTTTATTCTGCTCGATTAATAAGATTTTAATTTTAAAAGTAGCCCAAGTTACTCCTTACAACATCAGCTATCTGTCAGAGTCCCGTCAAAATCAAACCAATCGTTTCGGAGATTAACCGGAACAAACAAACAGACAGACAGCCAAAAAAATATTCTTTTCTTATATGTACCGTATAAACTTTCATATGCATTTAGAAAATAGCTGTTATTTTAACATAACAAACAAACACTTAAATTTCATTCATGTGTATAGATGTATATAAAATAAAAATACAACCAAGCTTTTTAATCCATACTAATATTATAAATGTGAATGCAGTTCTGTCCGTTATCTTTTCACTTACACCGCTGAACAGTTTTCAATAAAACTTGGCAAGAACATAGATTGCATCCTGGTATCAGAGATAAGCTACCCTTGAACCTCACTCTACTAGTTAAAAGTAATCTATACAGATAAATAAAATTGGAGTGTCTGTTTGTAATATTAAAATAAGCGCTTTTTACTAAATGCATATGGATGTATAAACATTTTTCACAATTTTTGTCTGTCTGTTTGTTCCGGCTAATCTCCGAAACGGCTGGACCGATTTTGACGGGACTTTCACTGGCAGTGTCTGTCGTTATAAGGAGTAACTTAGGCTACTTTAATTTTAGAAAAAGAATCAGGGTTTCGCGAAAAAAAATTAAAACCCATAAAATTGTGAACAAAATCCGAATACGGCGTACGCACCCGAGCAAAGCGAGGGTAAATCGCTATATAATTTAAATAAATATCTTAGGAGTAGCAAGCTATTTTATTTATGTATAAACATAGCTAACCGTGAAAACGTACCTCGGGACGAACGAGAGCGAAGCGAGCGTGAGTCGCTAGTGTAGAATAAAACAAACATAGATTTTACCTTAAATATTTACATAAGTTAGTATAAATGTTACATTCATATTATTTTGGTTAAAAAAAAATATATTCCAGTCTCAATTTACATATTCTAGTTAAAACTTAACAAATAATGTGGACCGCACAAACATTTAACTTGATATCAGTTCAAAATTTCACTAAAGGTGCTTCCACACAGGAGTTAAAATATGTTAGTAAACATTTTATATTAAAAGTTACATTTGGTACAAACATTTGGTAACAAAACAATTTGAAGCAAAATATAACAATTTTTGACTTTTGTTAGAAAACATTAAAATATTAAACATTTCAAAATATAGGACCAAACTAATCCGAATTGATGGTTATGAAGTGTTAGGAAATGCTCTACAACATGTTTTAACTGTTAACCTGTTACAGAATGTTAAAAAAGTTTTGCGTGTTAAAAATGTTATGTAATGTTATCTAACATGTTTTAATTGCTATGTGGAAGCGCCCTAACTCTACCTTTATACATTGGGCAAAAGTATATTGAAATAGTCCCAGCAGTGGGACGTTAAAAAGAATTGAATACAATTAGGGTAACTTCGACTTCTCCCAGCTTCATTGATTTGGCAAAAAACAAATATTTACTAGTAGTTTATATTCTAAAATAATTCCTTTTACATTTAGAAGAACAAAAGTAGAAATATAACTGTAAAGATCGTAATCATTGAGCTTCTTAAATAAATAAAAACAAAAAACTCATGTTAAAAAACAAACTAAACCTTCCCCAAACTAAAATCCTAATTAAAAAAATTAAATCATGTCATCAAAATCCACCCAATGTATAGAAGTAATCACTTACATTATACCACATAAGAATTATGAAAAACTGATAGTTTCCGACTTTTCTTTTGATCACAATAATAGAACAATGTAGGGCTGTACTTTTACTGTTTAACATTGGCAGTTAATTTAAAACTTCTTATTTATTTATTTAGTAGGAGATCCCGATCTAAGTGGTGGACCCCTCACTCTTTTTCTAGACAAAATATATATTTTTTAAACCATAAAACATATGAACGAACACGAACCAAGGGGGAGTCACAGGAAAAGAGTTCTTATACTAAAAAAAAAATATATTTTTTTTTTTAATTAAAAATAGGGTTGTACTTCTTAATGTTTTAAAAATATATTTCGCCTGCAAAAGAGTGTGTGGCCCACCACATAGGTCTGAATCTTAGATTATTTCTTATTTAAAATACAAAAGAAAATTGTTTAAAAACAACATACTCTATAGTACACCACACCTTATTTTTAATGATTAATAACAATCTGAAATCACAAGTAGCTTCCTTTTGACGGGACACCCAACTTTTCTTTCTTTTCTACACAAATTGGATAGTATAGATACAATTGTGGATTGATATGGAACATATCAAAATGGATATTGTCTAAAATTTATTACTAACAGGTTGTTTTACAATTTATGGGATAATCTAACATAAAACAAGATAAGAATGTTGTCCTTAAAATAGATGGTTTGGATCAAATTATTCCCCTCTACAAACTTGTTAAAATTAAAATGTCATAAAATTTATTAATAACAGACTGATTTTTACAGTATTTATTTGTTTTTATTTGTATAATTAAATTATCATATCGTTCTACAAATTTAATGGTAAAACTCAGTCGTATGCTTGAATACAGTTTCCCAGATATTATTAATCATTAAAAAAAAAGGTATAGTGTACTGTAGAATAACATGTATTCAGCAAAAAAATACAAGAAATGTATCTGAGTGAAATGTCTAAATTGGTTGACACATTAATAAATTAAAAATGATCATTGCTCTGATATGATGAAATAACAAATTTTATATTTCTAGCCCTCTTCAAACAAAATAGTGTGGTTTTTTAGCAGAGATTCCATACTCCTGCAGAGCTGGAACTAAATCCTCCATTGTCATCACATACTTCTTTTCCTTTGGTCCCTTTTGGTTCTTTGAACTTTGACTTATTTGACTGGAAGTTCGCATTTTGCAATGTTGTAGAGCATCATTTGCTATATCCGACAAAAACTTTTGTGATGCAAGAGCTATTAGCCGAATCAATCTGTAAATAATACATTTTAAATATTTTTAGTTTATTTTGTCAAAACTTATGTTTAAATAAAATCTTAACATTCCATACACTACCATATAATATGAAATATAATTCTAGAAAGCATCATTTTTTAAAAGACACTAAATATGTATAAATGATTTTAAATAACAATTACAATAAAATTGTCTCAAATTATTGTGTCAATAAAAATTAGAAGTATTTAAGTAGAGAATTTTATAGCTATTAGTAGGGGTTAGTATTTATATGTATATATTTGTATATGTGAATTAGTTTATTTCACTATTTATTAAATGAGCAATTATTTACATATGTATGTTGTATACATAGGCTGCTTACATTTGTTATTGACAAATGTATGCGGCCTGTGTATAAAAATTCATACCAAAATTTGTTTTTTGGAATAATTTCACACAATCATATACAATACCTTGGATCCTGCGATTCAAAGCCAGACATGTTCAAGTAATAAGCAACAACAGAATCTGGTATAGATGGACTATAGTTTTCTAGTTGAAGTAAAAAATCGCTTAAAGCATGACCCGCACCACTGTCTTCATCCATTCCGATAGCAGGTGAATTCATACGACTCATCTGCATACTATACAATAAAATTATTTAACATTTATTAAATAAAAACATCAAATTCCTAAAACACTAATACCACTCACCTATGAAATTGTTCCAATTTTTTTTAACAGACTAAAAAAAACAGTATTAATGAGATTGTCAATTTTGGAAACAGATTAATTATAATTGCACAGGTTGACCAACATTCGACATAAGTGTATGACCGAGCATTTTCGATTTCTACTAGATAGCTGGCAACATTCTGTTCGCGTTTTGTTATTGCATTAAATTTTTTAGTAATGTTTTAATAGAAATAGTTAAACTTATTAACATTCCTTTTTATGGTAATAGAAACACTTCATAGCCCCTTCAAAATTAATAATAGATTTGCAAAAGAATTCTATACATAAAAATCTATTATTGATTATTTAGTAGCATTACGTAATCAATATATGTTTTTCTATACATAAAATTAAACGCAATGATTGGTATTGTATCTGTGTTGCCACTAGGTATTTTTTTCCGTAAATTGTGGTACAAATTGCAACAAATACCACATTTTTATATATTTAACACGTTTGATTAATAATGATAATATTAATACTGTTTATTTAAATCAAAGCTGAAGTCTCAGGAATGAGTGTATTTATTGTTGTAATTTCATTATTATTGCTGTTTTTATTTATATTAATTATAGTAAGTATACTTCAAATTAAATTGATCTTTAATATAAGATATATACACTTATTTATAAAATTATTAAATAGCTTAGTTTAGATATTTTAACATTTTTAAATAAAATTAAAATAAAATTTAATGCAAATTGGCTTAATTCGAATAGCCACACTGACCTCGTGGTAGTTTATCGTAAGGTTGGCAACATCTACCCCTCCTTCCTTCTTTTGCGCCGCTCCGCTAGGCAGAACTGCGAGAGAACGTGATCGATCGAATTTCAAAAAAGGCACACACCTACCCCTGTGCTCCCGAGATCACGAAATTACTCTATATCTCCTGATTCAATAAATCGGGAGTTCGTGTTTCGTGATTTTGTCATTCCGCGTGTGAACTCGCAGTTTCCACCTCGACGCCCGTGAGGTAATAGTCCCAGTGCAGAGCCCACCTAATTAAACAAAATGTCGAACCTCGCCGATCCAGTCGCGTTCTTAAAGGATTTCCTTGCCGGTGGTATCTCCGCTGCCGTCTCAAAAACCGCAGTAGCCCCCATCGAGCGTGTCAAACTGCTACTTCAAGTACAGCATGTGAGCAAGCAGATCTCCGCAGACCAGCGCTACAAAGGTATCGTCGACGCCTTCGTCCGCATTCCCAAAGAGCAGGGTCTGCTCTCCTTCTGGCGTGGTAACTTCGCCAACGTCATCAGGTACTTCCCCACTCAGGCGCTTAACTTCGCTTTCAAGGACAAGTACAAGCAGATCTTCCTCGGAGGAGTAGACAAGAACACACAGTTCTGGCGCTACTTCGCCGGTAACCTCGCCTCCGGTGGTGCCGCCGGAGCCACCTCGCTATGCTTCGTCTACCCACTCGACTTCGCCCGTACCCGTCTGGCCGCCGATGTCGGCAAAGGCGAGGGCCAACGTGAGTTCAGCGGCCTCGGCAACTGCCTTACCAAAATCTTCAAATCTGACGGTCTCATCGGTCTGTACAGGGGTTTCGGTGTGTCCGTACAAGGTATCATCATCTACCGTGCGTCGTACTTCGGTTTCTATGACACCGCCCGCGGCATGTTGCCCGACCCCAAGAACACACCCATCGTCATCAGCTGGGCCATTGCGCAAACCGTCACAACAGTCGCCGGTATCATCTCGTATCCCTTCGACACGGTCCGTAGGCGTATGATGATGCAGTCTGGACGTGCCAAGGCTGATATCCTGTACAAGAACACCATTCACTGCTGGGCCACCATCGCCAAGACCGAGGGAGCCTCCGCCTTCTTCAAGGGAGCCTTCTCCAACGTCCTCAGAGGAACCGGTGGTGCTTTTGTACTCGTCTTATATGACGAGATCAAGAAGGTCATCTAAATCTAATGTAAGAATTATTGTTACCATAATCATTTCAATCGTGATTCTGAATCACACTAGCCACACCCCTGAAATCATGTATTATTTAGATGCAAAAAACATCCTAGTAACTTATTTTTAGTTAAATAAAGTGTTATACAATGATTCCAGAAAAATTTGTTTCATTAAAAATATTGTTATGTAACATATATTAAAAATGCTGGCAGTTTGCTATTTAAAAGTGAATTTAGAATAATATTTAATAGGCAACTTTCATTCATAATTTTCTTGACAGTTATGTAACCTCTTTGCTAGTGACATTGTGGCAAATAGGCCAAGGTTTGCCGACATAAATCCTTAATTTGTTCTGTATTCGAGTAATTGAAAGTGTTTTTGGACCTTGGTAGTTTCTATAACCTATAAGTAGACATAAAAGGGAGTATGTAGTGAATTATGTAATGCTTGAATTCAATTTGTGAATCTTTATCATGTGATGGCAGTTGTTATGTAACTGGCTGAATGTTTGTTTCATTTACTAGTAGTGCAGGTAACATGTAGCTAAGTAGGTAAATTTCGGTGTGGGTGAGCTGCATTTGTGATTTGTTCCCTCGGGTGCAAGTTTTTTGTAATGAAAAATTCATGCAAACGAGTGATTATATTAATAGAAATGTTAATTTGTCTTTTATTTGGATGTTACCTAACATGTTGCCCTTCACTTATTTAAAATCTCATATTTATCAACAATTAATAATTGCCATAATACCTGACATTATAATATAATATGAAATGGCTATTTTATTGCTGAAAGTATCTGGGATTTATAGTTCAATTGATATAATGATAATTAATAGCTTAATTTTTTATTACTAATATAAAACTTATTTTTTAAATATTCATTAATATTAATAGAATGAGGTCACTCCTTTTGAAATACCTAAACCTTAAGTACAATAAAAAATAAAAATTGCCTGTTTTATGTCACATGGTCATCTACATAAGAAACTATTAACAGGGTCCAAAATTCATTTCTCATGAAACAAACTAGGCCTATATTATATAACTAACAAAGCATTACTATGAAAATAGTATTATTTTTTAATATTACATTAAATTGCAAAAGATAACAGCAAGATATCCTTTACTTTTAGAAGTAACATTGAAATATCTTTTTATAAGAACAATTAAGTTACACATTTTTTCCTTATGAATATGCATTAGGCAGTATAATTTTTTTTTTAATTCAATTAAATTTGTGCAATGACAAAAGTCTACCTTTGCCATCCATCCTCAAATTTAGATAACCTAATAAGAATTATCAACTGTGTCAATCAATCAATTATATAATACTAGCAGCTCACCCTCACTTCGTTCGAGTTCACCTCTAGAAAAGCAAAAACAAATCTATCCCATGGGAACAGGATGTTTCCAGGACAAAAAGTAGCCTATGTGCTATTCCAGACTATAATCTATATCTGTGCGAAGTTTCATCCAGATCCGTTCAGTTATTCTGGTGTGATTGAATCACAAATATCTGAACTGTCACATTTATAATATTAGTAAGTATCGGAAAATAATAATAATAATAAAATAATAATCGTTTATTTGTAGCAAAGGATCAGGTTACAAAAATATACTCTTTACATGACTGTTTCCCTTAAAATAATAATAAAAATGATTACAAATTCAAATTAAGTTAACATTAAATGAAATTAAAAGAATTAAATTTAAATTATTGGTCAATGAAGTACAGCTGTGGGGACATCGTGAAGGCTTGAAGTTATCTGTGGCAGACGAGGTGACGTATGAATGGAAGCTGCGACTGCGTACCGCTGACGTCACCGCCTTGGCGTAGACGTGACCTTTTGAACTTTGGAGCTAATTCATATATTTATATAAATGTATAATTTATTATATCTTACTTAATATCCGTCTGCACATGAATTATTTATAGATAATATTAACTACAGATCGATAAAAATAGTACTTTTTAAAATAGTAAGGTGTTTTTATTAACTTAAATTTTGGAAGTTGATTATAACAGCTATTTATAAATTGTGGTATTGATTTCAAACTAAGTGAGGTCGAGATGATGTTACAATCATTGAAATATGTAATTGCTAACGAGCTGATCTCATGATGGAGTCTCATGGTGGATAGTGGAACTTTCCAATGTATATTTAGTTTTTTTTATTATTCGATTCAAAAGTATGTCAGTCTTAAAAAATAAGATATTTTACATAGTCAAAATAATAAAATAGCAAATTAATGCATATAACTTATAAGTTCTCAGGCTTTTTGCCTGAAGACTAGAGTGACAATAAAGCATTTTATTAAAAACAAAATAATTAATAAAATAAGCAGTCACAGGGACTGTGTGACAGAAGTGAAAACTTATAACTTTAGAATAACTGTAATTATTTTCAATTTTTAAATTAATTATAGTAGTATGAATAATTAAAATTCATAATTGGTAAATTGAAATTAGTCTGGTTTTCACATTCATTGGTACTCCGAGCAACAATTATATACATCTTAATATACATGGTTTATTTATTAATCAATATAAACTTACATCTATACATATAATAAAATTGTAACTAAGCCGAATCTGTACATTAAATATTTTTTGGAGAATCTTATTGAAATAAACATTATTGATACAGAGGCCTAGTGTAAATTACGCTGCGCATCGCCAGTCTGCGCCAGACTGCGTTGACACGTCACGTTACACGTAGCATGTCGGTGACGCGAACTCATAAGTTTTACCTCTACCAAAAATCACTCAACGCGGCTGAAGAAGTTTTCCTTCAAAAGTATTGATTGTTATTCCTTCATACAAGATAGTAAAATATGGAATTCATTTTCGTATTCGAATATGAAGAAAACTCATTCTAGCCAGTTAGTCATTTGGCCAGTTGAACCCGTGACCTCCAGTGCAGACGGTGCCAACTGCCAGACATACGCAGCTGCATTGCGAAAGACGAATGTCATAGTATAATTTTTGGCCGCGGCTTCGTTCGGGTGATAAGCGGGGTGAGAATCAAGGGTGGCCTATGTCTGTTCCCAGGATACAATCTATGTCCTTGCCAAATTTTATCGAAATCTATTTAGCGGTTTAAGCATGAAAAAGTTACAGACAAAGTTACTTTCACATTTATAATGTTAGTATAGATAAATAGCATATTAACACAGATCATAATATAATACTATTCTATATTAGAGACGCTAGCGGCTCACCCTCGCTTCGCTCGGGTTCGCTCCTAGGCAAACAAAACCAAATCTATCCCTCGGGAACCGTACATTTTTCCGGGATAAAAAATAGCCTATTTGTTATTCTGATGTATGAACTATATTATTGTTAAGTTTCATTAAAATTCAATCATTAGTTTTTGTGTACTAAGCTGTATAAGTTAATATATTTTTTTAACTATCCTACGGTAACTCTAATATTCCGGGATGAAAAGTATCTAAGATGTTGACCGGGGATATAAGGTACCACTGTGCAAAATTTCATTTAAATCGGTCCAGCAGTTTCGGAGATTAGCCCGTACAAACAGACGAACAAATAAACATAGAAACAAAAAAATTAAAAAAAATCTGGATTTGTTCTATTTCTCTTCTTACATCCCCCTGAATCGGTTTTTAGCATTTTTTTCTATGTAGAAACATTCGACCTCTACAGTTTTATTATATGTATACCTAGATAGTAGACCTATGTGTTACTCCAGGTCACGAGTGTATGGACTAAGTTTCATCAAAATCCATCCAGCCAATGAACATACACACATACAAGCCTCTTTATAATAGTAATGTTAGTATTTGCCCATACATCCGAAATGAGTGAAAAAAATAGAACATGAGATATTCTATAACTTTAGTAGGTAAAAATTTCGATTTAAAATCTCTCTTATAACGTAGGTAAGTACGTACGTTGTTACTTGTTACATATAATTTTATATATTACATAATTCGTTATCACTTTTACTATCATGCATCTAATGCGTAGAGTAAATAAACGCATCAAGACAAGCGGTAGCGTGTCCAGCCAAGTTCAAGCCAAAGGAACTGGCGACGCAGCGTGTGCTATTTTTACACGAACCATTTGGAGCTACTTTTGACCTCTTAATAACTCAAAATCTATTTAACATAAACAGATGAAATTTGGTTAATTTATTAAATCCCCTTAGATAAACTAGAACCTTTAATTTTATAAATACAGCTCAAACGGTTGTTGAGATATTAAAAATCGGCATTTATATCACTGACTGATTGACCTAAGCCAATTTATTCTAAATTATCTATTCTGTGTAAATAATTCGATTGTTCAAATTTCAGAAGTTTAATTTTTAAATAGCAAACACTGTTGTAGAGGGAAAAATCAAGAAATTGTGTTTTAAATTTATTTAAGAATTTTGTACGTTCTTATGAATAAATTCCAGGATTATCTACAGAACTTGGCACCCATTTAGATCTCAATTCAACAACCACGCATATTCTTAATATTGAACTTGGCTTCCATTTTCACATTTATGTTTTTGATAGGATAACATTTTCACTGATTTGATTGCGTTTTTTTTCATTTTAGTTCAAAACTATATTGATATGAAAATTTATGAATTACATAAGAACATGTAGTAGCAATAATTAGTTGTTTACAAATATGATCAAAATCATAATATTTTCCTAGATTATACGCGAATATTTGAGATTTTAAATAAAACTATCTTTTTGGATTCTTCCAATTCATTTGTCTATTTCTTCCAATTTATTGTATAATTTTGTTGGTAGATACTGTCTGTAACAACTACATAATAACTTTTGAAACGTTCAAAACCTTAAATTCTCTCCCGTGGCCATGATTCTGCAAAGCGTTTGAAACATCAGCAAAATCTATACATTTAATAAAATAGTAACATAGCGATATCTGTACATGAAATATTTTAAAAACAATGGCTGAAACGTTTTGTGTGCACTGTATAGAATACAGACTCCGAAACAATAGTTATTAAAATTTTTGTCTGTTTGTGTGCATTTCACGAAAAAGTTTTTGACCGATTTTAACTAAATTTTGTATAAACGGGAAAATACAATAACTGGGTTATCGAGTATCCTTAGAAAACATGTCTAACGTTGGCTAAACCTTAAGAGATACATCAAAACAATGTACTAGAAAATTGTAGGTCTTAAAAAGGCCTATAGAAAAGTACACTATATCATTTGTCTATCTCGTAAGGTACACTTGTAACAACTATCTATATCTATTTAAAACGTACGTAGTCTATACTATAATAAAGCAGTAACTTAGCGAAATCTGTACATGAAATATTTTTTAAAAACAATGACTGTAACGTATTATGTATACGATATAGACCCCAAAACAATAGTTATTAATTTTTTTGTCTGTTTGTCTCTTTGTCTGTACGCGTTTCACGCAAAAAGTAATGAACCGATTTCAACGAAATTTTGTGAACTGATAACTTATTACTCGGGTCAACATTTAGGATAACTTTTACTTTCGGAAAATCTTTGTTTCCCGCGGGAAATCGCAATAACTGGTTTTATCGAGTCCTCCTTAGGAACCCTCCGCTGGCTAAACCTCTTTAGGTTAGTCGTCCTTAGAAATTTATATGGCTAATGCTGGCTGAACCTTAAGAGATACATCAAAACAATGTACTAGAAAATTGTAGATCTTAAAAAGTTATACCGGCAAGTTCGCAATATTATATGTCTATCACCTAAGGTACATTCGCAATTACTATTTTTATTCACTACTCACGACTCACAGACTGACTTATCAACGTTTAGCTCAGTTCAGCAGTAAAACGTAACTAGGGACGAACCCGAGCGAAGCGAGGGTGAGTCGCTAGTATAAAATAAAACTGTTACATAATCCAATAAAATATTTTGATTTAAAATGAATTATTCCATCCATGGCGACGGATTTTTGCTTAAAATTAATATGAAGCAATACATACCACAACCTTTAAAAAACATTTATTTATCCGCCTTCATTTTGAAGTCAGTGAAAAAAAATATATAACAAAAATCATACCATGAAATTGTAAAGTGTGTTGTCCTCAAAACATGACGTACACTCACCGAATTATATTTGGTTCGCAGTAGTTTTCTCTGGCCTGGACAAGTGCGAGGACTTTACAGATAATTTCAACCAATCTTCTATTTAAACTACAATATGCATGTTATACTATGTTCCTGCAATTTTGGTGGCGGTCATTACAACGTAGTGGACTTTTATCTCTATACTAGTAACTCACCCTCGCTCCGCTCGGGTTCGTCTCTAGTTACGTTTTAACGGTTAGTATAGGTTTCTGAGAGATGAAGTATTTTCCCGCAGTAAAAAGTATCCTATATGTTGACCAGGATAATCAGCCAGCATCATACTAAATTTCATCAAAATCTATTCCGTGGTTTTCTTGTAATGCGTTCCCAAACAGACAGACATACAGACAAAAATTCTAAAAACTATAGATTCGGCCTCTGTATCAATAATAATAATTATTTCAATAAGATTTTCCCAAAAATATTTCATGTACAGATTCGGCATAGTTGCAATTATATTATACGTATGTATAGACTAACGACTACTACGTTTTAAAGTTAGTATAAATTTCTCAGAGATGAGATATTTTCCCGCAGTAAAAAGTATCCTATATGCTGACCCGGATAACCAGCTATCATCATACCAAATTTCATCAGTGGTTTTGCCGTGATGCGGTAATAGACAGACAGACACACAGAGAGACAAAAATTATAAAAACTATAGATTCGGCCTCTGTATCGATAATAATGTCTATTTCACACACATTGTCTAGTTGTTATTCGATTAATATAATAATTATTTCATTGAGTAATATATTATGTACTTATGTAATATAATAAACACATTATAACTTAATAAATTTAATGATGTTATTTTTCCGACCAAATACCTTCGTGTCTTCTCCATTCTACGTGACATTGTCCAAGTAATCTGCGCTTAACTGGCACACTTTGAAGCTATTACAAGAAATTTTATTCATTTACACGACTTTTTTTTAATTCTTTTACATGACAAAGACCAAAAATACAACATTGGTGTAGTCAAATCTATTCTTACATGTATAATTTTGATATAAATGTAATCTTATACTCATGCGGTAACTAATATCTAAACTAGGCCGAGCCTGTACCTTAAATGTTAGTATTTTCCAATGAAACAGAATTAATGCACATTTAATATATTATGAGTTATGAGTAAACAAGAATACGTATTATTATTTATACACAAAAAATAAAATCATTATAGAAAAGAAAAAGACATCTCAAACAATTTATCTTCTAATTTTGCGGGTAGTAGTCGATCAAAGAATAACAACCTAAACCAACGACTTCGGCACTTTTAAACATTTGTTTATTGAAGTAAAACTTCTTTACGCACGCTTGACTTGGGGACGGTAATGTAATTCTTTACCGTGTTTGGGGGGTAAGCTGATGAATGCGTTACGAAAAAAATGTACGTACCTACGTTTGTTGCCATAGTGACCGTTGTTATTGTCCGACAAATGATATATAATATTATATTCTTTCCATTCTATAAATATATGATTGTAATATGCCTAATATGTGTTATTTTTAGTATCTCACCTATCCTAATTATTTAAAACATAAATTGAATTTCACAAAGAGTACCGATAACCTACAGAAGTTTTACTTCTTGCGCGTGTACACATTCATACACGCACTCTTTAAATTTTTTATTTTATAATTTTATTAAACGTCATTTGAGTAATTTAGTCACCTATGATTTTATTATAGGTCATTTTCTATTTTTCATTTAAGGTTTCCTTTTATTTTGTTTTTTAAGAAACTATTAAGTTTAAAATTAAAAATTATTCTATTAAGCAGGATTAGAATAAATACTATACATTAAATAATATATTATTTTATTTTTATTTTTTTATTTTATTTTGTAGTTCTAAGTAAGTTTTCTATTTCATCATAATTTTGAGATTTTAGCAAAAAAAAACTGTATTAATAAATTGAATAATAATGTAAAAAAAATTATTGACTCGTTCTAGACTTATTATATAGAGTATTTATTCCTTAATCCTTTAGAAAGTCGTGAACAAAATGTAGTTTTCTGTATTATTATTTTATTCTTCGAATACATATTCTATATGTTGAAAGTTTACTTTTGGAAGGCAGTTCAATACTCGCGTTATGTAAGGACGATGCGGAACTGGCAGCAGTTGCAGATCGATGCGGCGCGCCAGGAGGTAGGGGTTCTCCTTTATTGACCGACTTTAAATAGAAAGAAGTACTCAATTCATCTTTAGTATAGTGTCTGTGCCAAGAGTGAATCGATTTTTATAAAATTGTTTAATCTTTTAGAACTTGGAGTTCTATAGATCTGACAAAAAAATGGAGCATAATATTACTCATGTCTGAATGTTTGTCCACCCATCTGTTGGTCTGTTGCAGCGCATTTTTTCTAAGCTATGATAAAATATATAACGTGTAGGTATACTAAGTATTTAGATTTCACAAGTAGATTAAATCCAAGTAGGTTCTAATTAAATTACAAAGTTATCTATATAGATAAATAAAATTAAAGTGTCTGTTTGTAATGTCAAACTAACAGCTTTTTACTTTTTTTGTGTCTGTCTGTTTGTCTGTCTGCCTGTTCCGGCTAATCTCCGAAGTAGCTGGGCCGATTTTGACGGGACTTTCACTGGCAGATAGCTAATGTTATAAGGAGTAACTTAGCTAATTTTAGGAATTAGGGTTCCGCGCGAAAGACCTAAAACCCATGAAATCCACGCACTTAGGGTGGCGCACACGAGCGAAGTCAAGGTGAGTCGCTTGTTTGTACTAATCTTATATTCGCTTTTAATATTATGGTCCACACTTTAGTTACCCACCACTACAAAGGTTTCCTAATTTTCGGTCGCTGAACTTTTAAGTATATAGGCATTTTATAAATTAATCGGTGGAAGAATCTACACATGTAACGGGGGAGAGGTTGGACTTATAGAGATTGTATGTATGTATTCAGCCCTTTTTAACGTCCCACTGCTGGGCACGGGCCTCCATTCAATACGATGGGTATCTGGCCATAGTCCACCACGCTGGCCAAATGCGGGTTGGCGGACTTTACATGTCTTTCGAAAACTTGCTAGGTTCTCTCAGACATGCAGGTTTCCTCACGACGTTTTCCTTCACCGTGAGGCAAGTGGTAATCGTATTAGAATATAATATAATTTGGAAATTTAGCTAGTAGGTAGTACAGCTGACTTTTCCTTTCCCAATTGAAAATCAAACAATTTTTTTTATTATATTTGGGTGGGTACACAGAATAAGCACTCTTAGTTTCACCTCTCCAATTTTCCGGGCAATTTTTTCAATTTTTTTTTTCACTTAAAACCTCATTCGGCATCTTACGTAGGTATATTAAAAAAAGAATAATTAGCTACATGAATCCAGCAATTCTCAAATGACCTTATCTTACAAACGAACAGTATTTTTTTTAATAATCTTTCTAATATTATAAACGTGAAAGTTTGATCTGGATGAATTTTGGCACAGAGATAGATTATAGTCTGGAATAACACATAGGCTACTTTTTATCCCGGAAAAATGTATAGTTCTGGTGGTGTAGATTTGTATCTTGTAACCAACCAACCAAATAAAATATTGAGTTTTTCTTAGCTTCTTTTAAAGCCTCTTTTTTTATTTCATGGCGTCGCCGGCGTCCAGTAAAGCTGAGTTTCTTTTCTCAGTTTCCCTAAGGACTGGGACTTTCTAAACTGGTGGTAAACTCATGATGTTCAGTAAAAAAATATAATAATTTAATTTTGAATAAAATATTTTGGATTTGAAATAATCAATGAAGATATTCAATAAAGCGCCGCCTTACAGCGCCATTATCAGTATAGATTCGTACGCGACAAATGGCCGAAAGCCCGCGATGACGCAACGGGCATGTTACGTCATGTGATTTACATCTACGAAATGGATAATGGAGTATTTATTAACATTTTACTGTACTTTTATTATACATATTAAATTCTATATTTTCAATAAAACCTTCATTTATAATGTAATTTACACGTTTATTGATTATTAACAAGATTCTAAGATATTTGTTCTGACTTAGGATTACCTTTTTTAAGCTGTTGCAAATTAATTTTTGCGTTTTTTTTTGTTTAACAAAAATATTTACAGTAGATGCCAGATACATATTCGTGAATTTTTAAAAGAATTTACTTTTGTTTTATATATTTTTTTAATTTAAATATACCTTGTGTGAGTGCGATATGTGTACCTACTAGATTAGTTCGAATAAATTCTTAGGAATTAAAAAAAAAATTAAGAGAGAAAAAAGAGTTTGGTATGTGCATGATATTATATAATAATCACAGCGGTGTTAGTCATGGTGGAAAATTACATAACACCGGTCATTGACCGTGGACAATGCTATCGTTTCTGGTAGCGCTTCTGGCGAGTGAGGTTCCATCGCTTAATGTCTTTAAATATATTTGTCACTGTGGTAGGGACAGTAAATTTAATATAATAATTATAATTGTTAGCGCGAAAACATTTCTATAAAGATTTTAATTAATCATAGCCAATCATTTTTCTTAACTCTTCTTTTAAAGCAATAACATTTGTCGTGCCGTACAGTGTCTGCTATAATTAATCAAGAATGGCACAATCTTTACAATAATCATGAATAATTGGTGAAATTCCGCATAAAAATCTCGCAAACAGTAAACGTTCAGTACCATTTGACATTTGTAGAGAACTCTACTCACTCTACTCACTCTACGCTGGTGCCCTCTCGCGGAGAAATCAACCGCGGTAGACCCATTGATTTAACGGCTCACCAAACTTGATCCCCAGGATTGTTTTTATTTCTAATTTTTGAATTTTTATTTTCACATATCGTTTGTTCGTCGTTTGTTCTTGATTGTTCCCTATAAATAATTGTTTGGTCGTAAATTATTTATTTATAAATAAATAAATAAAAATGTACCCTCAAAATAGCCCAATCAATCGAAATTTATATTTTTTCTTGTTAGTCTAGTAGTCTATACTAATATTTTAAAGCTGAAGAGTTTGTTTGATTGTTTGTTTGTTTGTTTGTTTGGTTGAACGCGCTAATCTCAGTAACTACTGGATGGAATTGAAAAATTCTTTTTGTGTTGGATAGTCCATTTATCGAGGAAGGCTTTAGGCTATATATCATCCCGAAAAAATGTACGGTTCCCGTGGCATAGAGTTATTTTTGTCTAGAGATGAACCCGAAGCGAAGCGAGGGTGAGTCTAGTCTTTAAATATTCATTAGGGTTTGCTTTTTTATAAAATAAGTTTGTTCTGTCGTCAAAGTGCCTATTTTTGTTTAATTAACATTGTTCATTTAGCTCAATTACTATTCAGATAGGTACTTGTGTAGCGCATGCGTCCATTTTACTTTTCACGAGTGTGAATGTAGCAAATATTTAACAATTTTCGAGATATTATATAAAACAAATACAAAATAAAAAATCCATATATTTTTTTGTTTTTTTTTTCTTTATATTTTAAATAATTATTGCTTAAAACTAAAAAAAGAACACTCCAACTCCTGGGCCCCAATGGGTAATAGGTAAATTATCAAAGTAGTCAAGAATAATTAATTATTGTTATTTTTAAATAAGTAATGGGTACCTACTGTAAACTGTTTGATAATAAATAATAATACCCACCAAAGAAAATCTAATAACCAATAAAAAAATTTAATATATCAGAGACGTGCCTTAATTTCCCAGATCCTAGAATAATTAAATGTAATGTAATTTAAAAAATTATACATAATAATAAGTATTTACTTAAATAGTAAAATTAAAAAAATATATATGTACTTAAAAAGTAATAAAAAAAATCTATACAGATTATAAAATTATAATAATATATTAATCAATATATGTTACAAAGTAAATTAGTACAAACATTCACCTAGATTCAAGGCAAGTACCCGTAAGTATGAAGTCTTGATCGGCACGTGTCGTAAATTATATAAGAGATGTGACACGACCACAGAATAGGTAAAAAAGGCTGGAAAGGTAATGTGGGCGTAACAGCCGCGCCGTAACTATGATTAAACAATCATACTTCAACTGATTCATGCGTTCACCGCTTGTAGTTCTTGTTTAGCGTGCGTCGGGAACGGAGCTACGATAAATAGTGTTATAATGCCGTGTTGTGCTATTATTACATGCAAGACAAAAAGTCAGACTTCGAGTATCGATCGAGGAGGTATATCTTTTCATCGTTAAGTCAAAAATAATAATGAATATCTCTTTAGTTTCAAAAATGTAGCAACGATTACAAAATTCAAAACAAACGATACTATTACAATAAGCTAAAACAAAAACTATACATTGCTTGCTATGCATGCGCATAATCAAAGCAACGCGCGATCGTTGTCCGCAATGGATAGCGTTCTCTGCGAAACCCACACTTCTTTCATTGCTTGCATTGCGGTGATTCGCTTTTGTATATTATAATAGCGATGTGCTTTTGTTGTAAGACAAAATAATCGATAAGACAATGATTTTTGTATAATAATGTGATTGAACACTTTCTATGGCTAATTTAAAGTTTATATACAAGTTCATTTTAGAGATAAGGAAAAATCAATTTTATATATTACCTAAAAATATCTCGTGCATGATTTGGTAATCTCAAAAAAATACTTTTAGGTTTCCTAAAGAACAATGGATTGACGTGACGGGCAGGTAAAACTGGTTTCCGACAAAGTCCAGTACTATATGCTCTAAGCCTTTTAGTAAAAATAATTTTATTATTAAAAAAAATTATTACATTTACTTAAGAATTCACTTACCATGTATGTAACATTAAAAATACATTTATTAGAAGTTAAACGTTGTTTTATTTTATTTTTAAATTGAACTAATCTAATTCATTTAAAAAAATTGTTTTTAATAACTGTAAAAAAACAAATATTATATAAAATTTTAATACACTGACATAAATTATCGACAAAAATATCGATAGCATTTTTTCATTTTCAACCACTAGCGTACGTGTAATTTTATTTGCTTTTGCACAGCACAGACGCAACGATGATTATCTATGTGTTGACCAATTATAGGGCTGCGATAAAGTTTGCATATGTGTGCAAATGCTTGTGTTTATTTGACTTGCGCGTGTAGTAAAAACATCAAGAAGGGATAAGTGGCGACAGTGGTTCCCATACAAATTACGTGTGATTACCATTCTAAATCTTTCATCTATTCTGTGGACACGACGAGCCAACACGAGGACTTATTTTAGGAGTTAAATGACGTACCTACTTTGTTGTGTTAAATTGTAGTAATTATGCAACAAATTAATAAATATGCGTGCTCTTCTTATATGTACTTATTTAGAAGTAACAAAAATGTTTTTTTTTTTTATCTATACAGATAAATAAAATTGAAGTGTCTGTTTGTAATGTCAACATAACAGCTTTATACTAAATGCATATGGAATTATATACGGTACTTATAAGAAAAACACAATTTTTAAAATTTTTTGTTTGTTTGTCTGTCTGTTTGTTCCGGCTAATCTCCGAAACGGCTAGACCAATTTTAACGGGACTTTCACTGGCAGATAGCTGATATTATAGGGAGTAATTAGTAAGAAAAAGAATTAGGGTTTCGCTCAAAAAAAATTAAAACGTACCTAGAACAATTAAAACGAACCCGAGCGAAGCGAGGGTGCGTCGCTAGTCTAATATAAATCCAAATGTATTCCAAACCAATAGAGTGGGGTATCAAAATAAAAGTTTTCAAGCGACGATCTCAAAATATACACAATTTAGGTATAAGTTTAAAAGTAACAACCGGAGACATAAAGGTGTCCTATGTCTCCGACTGCATAATACTATATACCTTCGTGAACTTGTTTTTATCATTTTAGTTAGCTTTTGTGCAGTCGGGTTTTTTGTTATTATAATATATGTTTTCGTGAAGTGTTAAAGGGAAAATATTATACAAAATTTATATTCTCTAAAGAAATATTAAAATTTTTGGTTAAAATAATTAGAATGTTGCTTAAATGCTCACATTTCGTCATTCAATATGACGTATTTCGTAACCTGTATGAAGAATGTGTGTTATCACTCAGCAGTGTTATCAAATGACACAGACGCCAAGGCCGATGTCGCTTCGTTCAAAATTTAAATCCTCAACATTGACTGATCGCTTTTGATTTCAAAGAAAAATTAAATTATTTATTTATTTATATTTTGTATAGGTGCATATAATAAAACAGTAACTTAGCGAAATCGTGAAGCGAATCGATTTTAACTACATTTAGGATAATACTTTCTTAGATTTACGCGAATGTTTGACATTTAAATAAAACTATCTTTTCGGATTTTTTCGCGGATTTATTTTGATTTTTGGTTCCCGACGTTTCGATTGCTTTACAGCAATCATGGTCACGGGAGAGACTAAGGTGTTAGATGTCTCAAAGGTATTATATAGTTGTTACAGACAGCCTACCCACAAATAACAAAATGAATTCAAAAAACTTGAAAATTGGCACCAAAGTACCTTACAATATTTGTTAATTTTAATTTTAAAACATTTTTATAATTTTAATTACTTTTATATTATATAATTTTATATTATTTATATAATTTTAGCTTTATTATTATAATTATTACAATTTTTTAGAAAATTTATTGATTAATAATCTATATTTAGTGTTGCCATTATTATATTTATAACTATAACGAAAAAATAAATTATTAATTATTTAAGCCACATTATTATTTTATGTGTAATTTAAAAAAATAAAATTAATTAAGAATTACTATTTGCAACTGAAAATATTAATTTGAAATATTAATTTGAATACTAATTTAAATTACTGTTATTTTGATCCGCACAGTAAGAACTTACTACATCTAACTGTCTGTTTTGTTTAGATATATTATTTAATTTTATTATATTAATGACAGGATCCCATGACGATGGTAGTTCCCAGCCATCTTCCCTATTGAAATTTGGATGTTTTTTAATTTCTATGGCTTCCCGAATCATTCTAGGGCGATATCTGTTTTCTTTCGCGAGGATTTGGGGTCTATCGAAGCGAATATAATGGCTTGGGCGGTCCTGACTATGTTTGCAGACAGCAGATGTTGTATTACGACGGTGTTTCACATCAGCTATGTGTTCCTTGACCCGAGTTCTAATGGATCGCTTTGTTTGTCCGATGTAAGAGAGTCCACAATCACAATCAAGCTTGTAAACTCCTGCATCTTGTAGAGGGATGTGGCACTTGACAGGTGGTAAGAATTGACTTATTTTCTTTGGCGGCTTGAAGTAAGTTTTAATTGAAGCTCGCTTTAGGATGTAGCCAATCTTGTCAGTGACTCCTCTCATGTAAGGTAGGACTGCAGGGACGCGCTCGACTGTGGCTGGTTTCACTCGGTCCCTGTTACGTAGGCGCGGCACTTGCAGCTTGTTGTCTCGCAGAACTTGCTTGACATGTTGCAGCTCTCCGGCCAGGTGTTGCTCGTCACAGATCCCTTGTGCTCTCTGAAACAAAGATTTTCCCACGGTAGCTAACTGTGAAGGGTGGTGGTGAGATTCACCATTCAAGTACCTATCTGTATGGGTCTTCTTTCGATACACAGTATGACTCAAGGTGTTATCTGGGTTACGTATGACTAATACATCTAAGAAAGCTAAGGAATTATTAGACTCCAGTTCCATTGTAAATTGTATTTTAGGGTTTATGGAGTTAAGATGTTCTAAGAATACAGATATTTTATCAGATGGTAATATTGTGAAAGTGTCATCTACATACCGCTTGTAGAAACGAGGAGTCACGGGCGATGTGTTTAAGGCAGTCTCCTCGAAGGCCTCCATGAAGATGTCAGCGACAACGGGGGAGACAGGCGAACCCATGGCCACTCCATCCACTTGCTTGTAGAATTCATCATTCCACAATAGGTAGCCCGATGTAAGGCAGTGTTGTAAAAGTTCAGTGTATTCTTCTTGCATACTATTGTCCAGTAGCTTTCTTGATACTATTTTGACACAGTCTTCTACTGGTAGGCTGGTAAATAGAGACTCTACATCAAAACTAACCATTGTTTCATTGTCATTGAGTTGTAGATGTTTTATCTCATTAACAAAATGGTAAGAGTCTCTTGTGAACGCTGATGTTTTTCCTCTGAGTGTTGAGAGTACTTTCGCTACTAGTTGGGCCAATTTATAAGTCGGTGTGTCGATTTGACTCACAATTGGACGTAGCGGAGCGTTGGGTTTGTGTATCTTTGGAAGTCCATAAAGTTTAGGCGGCTTTGCACAAGATGGAATAAGGTTTTTAACATCAAGATTCAATGCATCGGAGTGTTTCTTAATTAACTTTTTAGTATTATTTAAAACAGAGGTGGTTGGGTCTACCATCACCATACTACGCGCAGACAAGGGAAATGCTACCGTCGTGATGGATACATCAGATTACAATAGCAAAATTAAACAACTTTTGTCGGATGAAAGTACATATAAAAAGGTTAAAACAGACCCAACCACCTCTGTTTTAAATAATACTAAAAAGTTAATTAAGAAACACTCCGATGCATTGAATCTTGATGTTAAAAACCTTATTCCATCTTGTGCAAAGCCGCCTAAACTTTATGGACTTCCAAAGATACACAAACCCAACGCTCCGCTACGTCCAATTGTGAGTCAAATCGACACACCGACTTATAAATTGGCCCAACTAGTAGCGAAAGTACTCTCAACACTCAGAGGAAAAACATCAGCGTTCACAAGAGACTCTTACCATTTTGTTAATGAGATAAAACATCTACAACTCAATGACAATGAAACAATGGTTAGTTTTGATGTAGAGTCTCTATTTACCAGCCTACCAGTAGAAGACTGTGTCAAAATAGTATCAAGAAAGCTACTGGACAATAGTATGCAAGAAGAATACACTGAACTTTTACAACACTGCCTTACATCGGGCTACCTATTGTGGAATGATGAATTCTACAAGCAAGTGGATGGAGTGGCCATGGGTTCGCCTGTCTCCCCCGTTGTCGCTGACATCTTCATGGAGGCCTTCGAGGAGACTGCCTTAAACACATCGCCCGTGACTCCTCGTTTCTACAAGCGGTATGTAGATGACACTTTCACAATATTACCATCTGATAAAATATCTGTATTCTTAGAACATCTTAACTCCATAAACCCTAAAATACAATTTACAATGGAACTGGAGTCTAATAATTCCTTAGCTTTCTTAGATGTATTAGTCATACGTAACCCAGATAACACCTTGAGTCATACTGTGTATCGAAAGAAGACCCATACAGATAGGTACTTGAATGGTGAATCTCACCACCACCCTTCACAGTTAGCTACCGTGGGAAAATCTTTGTTTCAGAGAGCACAAGGGATCTGTGACGAGCAACACCTGGCCGGAGAGCTGCAACATGTCAAGCAAGTTCTGCGAGACAACAAGCTGCAAGTGCCGCGCCTACGTAACAGGGACCGAGTGAAACCAGCCACAGTCGAGCGCGTCCCTGCAGTCCTACCTTACATGAGAGGAGTCACTGACAAGATTGGCTACATCCTAAAGCGAGCTTCAATTAAAACTTACTTCAAGCCGCCAAAGAAAATAAGTCAATTCTTACCACCTGTCAAGTGCCACATCCCTCTACAAGATGCAGGAGTTTACAAGCTTGATTGTGATTGTGGACTCTCTTACATCGGACAAACAAAGCGATCCATTAGAACTCGGGTCAAGGAACACATAGCTGATGTGAAACACCGTCGTAATACAACATCTGCTGTCTGCAAACATAGTCAGGACCGCCCAAGCCATTATATTCGCTTCGATAGACCCCAAATCCTCGCGAAAGAAAACAGATATCGCCCTAGAATGATTCGGGAAGCCATAGAAATTAAAAAACATCCAAATTTCAATAGGGAAGATGGCTGGGAACTACCATCGTCATGGGATCCTGTCATTAATATAATAAAATTAAATAATATATCTAAACAAAACAGACAGTTAGATGTAGTAAGTTCTTACTGTGCGGATCAAAATAACAGTAATTTAAATTAGTATTCAAATTAATATTTCAAATTAATATTTTCAGTTGCAAATAGTAATTCTTAATTAATTTTATTTTTTTAAATTACACATAAAATAATAATGTGGCTTAAATAATTAATAATTTATTTTTTCGTTATAGTTATAAATATAATAATGGCAACACTAAATATAGATTATTAATCAATAAATTTTCTAAAAAATTGTAATAATTATAATAATAAAGCTAAAATTATATAAATAATATAAAATTATATAATATAAAAGTAATTAAAATTATAAAAATGTTTTAAAATTAAAATTAACAAATATTGTAAGGTACTTTGGTGCCAATTTTCAAGTTTTTTGAATTCATTTTGTTATTTGTGGGTAGGCTGTCTGTAACAACTATATAATACCTTTGAGACATCTAACACCTTAGTCTCTCCCGTGACCATGATTGCTGTAAAGCAATCGAAACGTCGGGAACCAAAAATCAAAATAAATCCGCGAAAAAATCCGAAAAGATAGTTTTATTTAAATACATTTAGGATATTGTAGGCAAATTTTTCATTCCCACGGGAAAACATTATGGTTCCATCGAATCGTCTTAGAGATTTTCATGTCTAACGTTGGCTAAACCTTAAGAGATAGGTACATCAAAACAATGTACTAGAAAATTATAGGTCTTAAAAAGGTCTACGGAAAAATCTGTATCAGCATCTGTCTATCTTCTAAGTTACACTCTCAATAAATATTCATATCTATTTAGAAAACGTTTATTGTTTAAGTCGCTAGTGGTTAAGCAAAGTAAAACTCGAGTACATACATACATAATACATAAATTGATATCTTCTATCTTTCTATTAATATACTAGCGACTCACCCTCGCTTCGCTCGGGTTCGTCCTTAAGTACGTTTTAATTTTTTTGAGCGAACCCCTAATTCTCTTTCTAAAATAAAAGTAGCCTAAGTTACTCCTTATAATATCAGCTACCTGCCAGTGAAAGTCCCGTTAAAATTGGTCCAGCCGTTTCGGAGATTAGCTGGAACAAACAGACAGACAGACAGACATAAATTTAAAAAATTATGTTTTTCTTATAAGTACCGTATATAATGCCATATGCATTTAGTATAAATCTGTTATTTTGACATTACAAACAGACACTTCATTTTTATTTATCTGTATAGATAATAACAATATACATAATTAACCACCGTCCACTGTACACTGCATTCGTATCAGCTGATACTTGTTTCCTTATCATCGTTTTATCTGATAAGTGACAAGTCTCCGCACAATTTACGCACATTGTAGACAAGTTGTAAAATTCCTTTAAGTATAACTACAGATTACCTAATAGTTCTTTACGGGTATAACTAGCGCTTGTCCTTGGCTTCACTCGCGTAAAAACTAAAATTAAGTTACTTTTATTTATTATGATCCTATGATCTTCCTCGATCTTACTTCTTACTAATATTATAAACTAGCGACTCACCCTCGCTTCGCTTCGGGTTCGTCCCTAGATAAAAACAAATCAATCCCAGGGAACCGCACATTTTTCCGGATGATATATAGCCTATAGGCTTTCTCAGTTAATGGGCTATCTAATGCAAAAAAAAATTCTAATCGGATTAATAGTTCGTGAGATTAGCGCGTTCAACCAAACAAACAAATTCTTCAGCTTTATAATATTAGTATAGATAGGTATGAAAGTTTAGATGGATGAATGGATGATTGTTATTCAATCACGCCAGAACGGCTGAACGGATCTGGATGAAAAGCACAGAGATAGATTATAGTCTGGAATAGCACATAGGCTATTTTTTATCCTGAAAAAATGTACGGTTCCCGTGGACAGAATCTACACATGCTTCTGTGTTTGTCACAGACTTTTTCTATTATTTCAATATTTTGTACCAAAATGGCAAGACATGTGTTGAGTGTCGACAACTGCAAGGTATACTTTTTTTTTTGATGATGCTGGAGAAACCATCATGGGGATCCCTATGATGGGGTGCTTTGATTTGTATTGGCTGACACCGACTTCAAAAATATCTGATTAGGTATCTATTCTAAATGGAAACCCCCGTTTAGTTATTTTTTTTCTTTTCAGTGCCTGGAAGTCGGTTTTTATTATTTTTTTTAAGTTTTTATTTTTCCATTTTCAGTGTAGACGTAATAAGCAGGTAATTTGTAAGAGGAAAGATTTTTAAAAACATATTCGATTAAACCATTTATTTAAAAACCGCTCGACCGATTTCGATAAAATTTATATGGGACCACCAGGGAAGAATACCCTTTGAAACTAAAAAAGAATTTTTCAAATCGGTTCAGGCGTCTTCGAGTAATCGGTGAACATACATAAAAAAAAAGAAAAAAAAAAGGTTCCGACGAATTGAGAACCTCCTCCTTTTTGAAGTCGGTTAATAAGTCATTATTTGCTTTAAAAAATGTCGTATACCGATATAATATAAAAATGGCATAATTTATTTTTCATTTTTAATGTCATAAAACATAACTATACATGTAATTGAACCACTTTATCTGAAGATGGCCGAAACGTAAAAATTAGGTTATGCTATAGATTTCTTATAGGAAGCTATACGCATGTCCTACGTCTTGTTAAATCAATATCTCTGAACAGAAGTAGGTTAAACCTTTGCAGTGGCTACCGAGTGGGTAACAATTATGTAATGCTTCATTCAATTGTTCTTTTAATAAAGTTATTTGGCGCGTTTGTTTGGCTCAGTTTGCAGTGACCCTACTTCCTTATTGAAAAACTCCAATACTCCAAGGATCTCATCAAAAGCAACAAAAGGCAAAAAACCAATAAATTTATATTTATTTATGAGGCTGTTGTCGCTTTTGATGAGGTTCTATTGGGGTTTTTCAATAAGGTTGCTGTGCCAGCGGTTGGCAGTTCGAGTCCCGCTGGGGGTATTCATTTGTGTAATGAGCACGAATGTTTGTACTCCAGTCATGGGTGTTTATATTTATAATACTTATGTATGTATTTAAATTTATATATGTTTAGTGTATCAACTAACTAGATGGTGTTGTGTGTTAATGTCCCAATATATATAAAAAATGAATGATGAAGGTAATATTTTTTTTTCCAATGCGACAGATTTAGACTACAGTATAAAGTTAGTCGTTATTATATGTAAAAATATTTTTTCCACTTTTATTCATCGAAAATATTGAATTGTTTTTACGAATGTCAAATTCGAGCAAAAATTAAGAGACAATACTTACTCGTTGATTTAGTTTTAATTCGATTAGGTCTTAACAGACATCCATTACCGTTACTTTTCTAAAAGATAATATAGAACCACATTTGAGGTTATATAGCTTATTAAATAAAAAAAAATAATTCTCAAAAATCAATACACGCTTGGTTAAGATATTGATTGCTACATATTTTTTTAAGCTAATTTCTATTCCCCATGTGGCCTATTCCGAAGAAGCTACTTATATCTAGTACCAGCGGGTCACCCTCGCTTCGCTTAGGTTCGCCTCTAGAATAACAAAAACAAATCTTTCCCACGGGAACTGTTTGAACATTTTTTCGGGATAAAAAGTAGCCTATGTGCTATTCCAGACTATAATCTATCGCATTGCCAAATTTTATCCAGATCCGTTGAGCCGTTCTGACGTGATTGAGTAACAAACATCCAAACAACTAAACTATCCCATTTATAATCTGATAATAATAATAAAAAAATATCTAAGTATACATAGGGACAGACAGACAGCGGAAAGCGACTTTATTTTATACTATGTAGTGATAATTCTATAAAGTGGAAGTAGTCTGCAGGCGATCATATCATTCCCAAAGCGTGCCATCTGTTATAAAATCATTAATTGTATAATATTTTTTTTAATTTGGCGATAGGAGCTTTTTGAACGTTTTCTGGGATGCTGTTCTACTTAAAAGCCTATATATTGTCCAAAAAAAAATAAAAAAATACTGAGTCTGTGTAAACGAGTTACAGGCACTATTATATAAAACATAGAAAATAGTTAAAAAATCTATAGTTCATTATATAAGATATATTTAAAACAATTTGACCTGCAACAGTTGAGCGACCTTGCGCATACAGTGTGCGTGGCCTGTTGGCGGGACGCCAGCGCGAGCACTCGTACTTCTGCCGGCCCCACACAGTTGGACCAAGCGGCAAGCTACATTTAGATATAATCCGTATATTACTTTAAATGGATGACAATAAAGCTTCGTATATTTAGAACAGAAAAAAATATATAAATAGACTAGCGACTCACCCTCGCTTCGGGTTCGTCCCTAGACAAAAACAAATCTATCCCACGGGAACCGTCCAATTTTCCGGGATGATATATAGCCTATAGCCTTCCTCAATTAACGGGCTATCTAATGCAAAAATAATTTTTCAAATCGGATTAGTAGTTCCTGAGATTAGCGCGTTCAACCAAACAAACAAACAAACAAACACACTCTTTAGCTTTATAATATTAATTAGTATAGATTTAATAAATTGTATGAGAGTGTCCAAATTTTCTGATTATTATTATTGAAGGCTGTATAATTTTACTTATATGTATGTAGATCTAGCAAGTAATGGTATATAAATATTTATTTGAAGAAAAGCATTGAACCCTAATTGATTCTTAGTGGTCCCTAGATCCTACTCCATAAGATATTTTAGCATACTAGCGACCCACTATTTTGTCGTTCAAGACATTACCTAAGTTACTTTTTGCTACGGTATAATATCGCAGTACTAATCCCATAACAATATTAAATTTATGTCGAACCGATATCGCTTGATAGAACAAATCAACAAACACATTTTCGCAATTTATAATATTAGTAAGAACTATAATTATACTACTAACGATATAAAATACGTTTTTAATAATTTTCCAAACAATCACTCAATTCTTAATAAAATGGAACAATAATAATACTTTAAAGTAAAATAATATGATAAGTTTAAATAAACTTTACAGTTTAAATAGATGATAAAATAATTTAAAGTCCTAAACACCTAGTAACCTAAAAGCTACCTCATAATATCTCTATTTTCCAACCGTTAAGGTCATCATGTGTGTAGCCGGCTTAACGTTGTTACGTAAAAAAGCACGTGACTGTTTAGTGTGGTGTGTACTTGACATCTCCGCGCGGACTCAATCACATATCGTCACACTTACTACGGTATTAACTGCTATTAAGCTACTATTTTTGTACCACTTGTTATATGATTATAGTATACTATCAGTACCCGCGGCTTCGCCCGCGTTCAAACTGCCGATATAAACATCAGTTTTACAATAATGTATGGAAGTCTGCCCGATTTCTTGACATTTATGATTACTGCTCCGCTCTTTTAGGTAGAAGCATAATGATATATAGCTTATATCCTTCCTTAATAAACTGGCTATCTAATGCAAAAATAATTTTTCAAATCGGATTAGTAGTTCCTGAGATTAGTGCGTTCAAACAAACAAACAAACAAACAAACAGTGTCTCTTTATAACAATAGTATAGATTAGAATTTAAGTGCAAAAGGCAATAAGTCACCATTTTGATATTAGGCTTAGGTACTTTTTAATATGAATCCTTTTTATTATGTACATATATATGATTGTATCTCTTCACTAAAAAACAAATGCATTTAAATATATTTTTTTTTAAATTCGGTATGCGTGTGTTTTTTAATTTCCTCCTAAGCGTCTTGATCGGTTTTAATTATTTTTTGTGTAGTAGAATCACCTGAATGGTTCTTAACTTCAGTAAATTTGTTGGTTAGTAGTTGTTGAGATCCAATTTTTTTTTAAACTAGCGACTCTCCCTCGCTTCGCTCGGATTCGTCCCTAGATAGGTACGTTTTAATTTTTTTTAACGAAACCCTAATTCTTTTTCTAAAATAAAAGTAGCCCAAGTTACTCATTATAATATCAGCTATCTGCCAGTGAATGTCCCGTTAAAATTGGTCTAGCCGTTTCGGAGATTAGCCGGAACAAACGGACAGACAGACAGACAAAAATTTAAAAATTGAGTTTTTCTTATAAGTACCGTATATAATTTCATATGCATTTAGTTTATAGCTACTATTTTAACATTACAAACAGACACTTCAATTTTATTTATCTGTATAGATTTCCGACCAAACGAGGTGTGCGGCAGAATAACACCTGCCTACAGAGTCCACTATTGTGTTTTTAAAATACAATAAAAAGGTTTTAAGCTTATTGTTAGACCACTTAATCGTTGATCGTCTAATATCTAATAGAATCCAAATTAAAAGTTACATACATATATAAGTCTTAAAAAAATCAAATTTTTATGTTTTTAACAAGTTTCATTACTTTCACATCCATGTAATATCTAATCTCGGACGTGGACTTTAAATTACTTCGAAACGATTACATCGTTATAACTACACTTAGATAATAGAGGACTTTAATACAATATGTTGACATATTTTATGTATACAATACTAGTTACTAACCCTCGCTTCGCTCGGGTGCGTCCCTAGGTACGTGCACATAGCGTTGCTACTTGCTACAGTTTAATAGGAACCCTGTTTAAAAACTCCAATAGGATCTCATCAAAAGCGACAAAAGCCACATAGAAGTCAATAAATATTTATTGGTTTCTATATGGCATTTGTCGCTTTTGATGGGATCCTATTGAAGTTTTTCAACAGGGAAGATCTTTTATAATACATACATTATTTTCATATAACTTTATTAATTTACGCGGCGCACGCCAATAAAGCTCCCAGTCGGCATGATTTTTTCCGACATCTTCAACAATCATCGTCATATTTCAGCCAATTTATACAAAACCTTAGAGTTATACATCTAACCTTCCTCATGAATCGCTCATCTATTGATGAAAATCGTATGAAAATCTGCTTAGTAACTTTTGAGTTTATCGCGTTCAGACAGACAGACAGACGCGGCGAGGGACTTCATTATATATGTATGTATATATAAATATGATAAGATGTAGTTATATGACTCCAGTTTCACTAGACTTAAGATTTTTAGTATTGAGTTCTTGAAAGCCAACCTGTTTAATTTTTTTTCAAGGAACCAAATTCAAAATTAATTATTTGTGAAAATGGCTAAACTATTTATTATATTAAATTCTTATAGTATTCTATTATAATATAGTTATTAATATTTTTAGTTGTCCTAACAGCAGTCAGCAGTACGGAAGATGTACTGCGCCGACACCAAGTAATTGGGAAATAGGCAGGGAGATGACGATGAGTTGTAATATAAAGTATTATTGATTTATTATAATAACAATAACATCCATAGGAGCTACTTATGTATCGAGTTAGATTATGAACTGTTTTTAAAGGAATCCATACTAATATTATAAATGCGAATGTAACTCTGCCTGTCTGTCTATTAGCTTTTCACGCTTAATCCGCTGAACCGATTTAGATGATATTTGGTATGGAGATAGTTTGAGACCCTTGGGAAGGACATAGGGTAGTTGTTATCCCGAAAATCATCCCTTAAGTGTATGAAAAGGGGGATGAAAGTTTGTATGGGGAATCAATCATCCCAAGTAAGGCATATAAAAATTTTGATTTTTTAAAGTACTTAACTACTTTTCTATACCTAATACCTATGTATGTACTTATATAAATAAAACAACACTAAATGTAATCAACTAGATTTATTGAACATAACGTATAATATAAATATTCGCTTCAATTATATACTGACCTAACTCACACTTTGAGTCATGTCACTCATTTTACAATTACACATAATACTAACTTGATTTCATCTCATGTGGAATGGATAATTAAACTTTTATACATTTTTAAAAATTGATTCGTTAATAATTTAAAGCAAAAAAAATCGATTTTATACATATAATAATAACAGTTGGAGTACGCTTACTTTATTAACATACAATTATTTTACACAAAATGTTTATACTGCAGTACTTACACGGTGATATATTTACGTACTACTTAGTGTTGTTTCCCTGAAACAAAGAAAAACATATGTAGAATAACGTTTTACAATATTATAAGTTTTGTTTGTTTTATTTTTATGAAGATATCCTACTAATATTATATATGCGAAAGTTTGTGAGGATGTCTGGATGTATGGATCTTTGTTACTCTTTCACGCAAAAACTACTGATTGGATTTTAATGAAACTTTACAATAATATTGCTTTAACATCAGAATAACACATTAGCTAATGTTATCCCGGAAAAATGTACGGTTCCCGTGGGATAGATTTGTTTTTGTTGTTATTGAGTTGTTTTCTAGAGGCGAACCCGAGCGAGTCGCTAGTAAGTTATAATAATAAAGTAACTGAGTAGTAGATATATATACTTAAGGGAATCCCTATATAAAATAACCTATTTATTTTCTTATCAATAATATGATTGTTGATACACTTTGTTTATGCGTGTGTTACTCAAATCGACTACCTAAAATATTTTCAATCGATTGAGTAAAGTAACAGCCCCCAACGTATATTTTACAAAATGTATAAAGTAAAAGTGCAAATATGCATGCATTGTAACTATTTTTATAACAGTAGATACTTAGTGTACAGTAACATTTGGACAGTTATGCAAAATGGAACCAGCCCACGGAAACCGTTTTTTGAGTTACTGTCGTTAATCGCACCTATATACTATTATGATAAACCAATACAGAAAATAGCTAAAATACTCAATATTTAAGAGAAATTTCAAAAAAAAACTACGGTCTTGTTATTTTGAAATAACTATTTTACTAAAATTCCTATTTTGTCAAAAGTATGTTTTGGTGGTTGGATCTATTTTGCATAACTACGTCCATTTGTAATTGCCTCTAGTGTTAATCATGGCTTTATTAACGTTAAACTTATTTCTTGTAGTCATCATTTTATCTGCTTCTTTGCAAATGATTTAAATAAAAAAACACATAACTAAGTAGTCCAATATATAATGTACTCAAAATAATCTACAAAATAGCTGACTCAGCATTTAAAATATAAAAAGAAGTTAAAACCACCCTCGAAGCAAAGCCTGTTTTAAAGAAAAACAATCGGCGAATATATCGCATAACATTTATACTTGTACCAAAAATTTGAAAAATCGAGCCTCCTTTTTTAAAATTGTTTGAAAAACATCTATACTAATATTATAAAGCTGAAGAGTTTGTTTGTTTGTTTGGTTGAACGCGCTAATCTCAGGAACTACGAATCCGATTTGAAATAATCTTTTTGTATTAGATAACCCGTTAACCGAGAAAGGCTATAGGCTATATATCATCCCGGAAAAACGTACGGTTCCCGTAGGATAGATTTGTTTTTGTCTAGGGACGAACCCGAAGCGAAGCGAGGGTGAGTCACTAGTACATTATAAAGGTGTTTTTGTGTTGTAACATTCTTGACCTAATGACCGTGTCCTTGACAGTGCCTGCATCCCTGGCCGTGTATATTTAGAGTATACGCATCTATGAATAGCGCAGCATCCTTCGCTTTGGAAAGCTATTTATATGTCTACTAGCATTCACTGAGCTCTCTACGGTGCGAATAACGAATTAGTAGTAAAGATTTTATTGGTTGTTATATAATTTAGTGGATTTTTTCGTGGATTATTACGTTTCTACGTATAGTATAGATTTCTCAGAGATGAGATATTTTCCCGCAGTAAAAAGTATCCTATATGTTGACCCAGATAAGTGATAACCAACTATCATCATACCAAATTTCATCAAAATCTGTCCAGTGGTATTCGCGTGATGCGGTCACAGACAGACAAAAATTCTAAAAACTATACATTCGACCTCTGTATCGATAATAATGACTATTACAATAAGATTTTTCATAAAATATTTAATGTACAGATTCGAATCAGTTAGAATTTTATTAGGTATATGTATGTATAGATGTCAAATATTCGCGTAAATCTAAGAAAGCTTTAAATACTTTTAATTTTGATTTATGTCATGCCATTATATCTTTCGCTCTGGCCCTATCTGAATTCACAGTTTATTACCTAGTGGTTTGCATATACTAATGTATGATAGAAGAATTACTCGATATATAGTGTGGTAAAAGGAGAGATGGAATGGAGTAGAGAAATGGATTTAGTATTGAAAAAAAAATGTGTATTATATTGTTAGTTATTATTTTTATTTTTTTTGGGACGTGACAGAAACCAAATATAATTTTTAGAATTTTGTTTGTCCGATTTCAAGGAGATTTTTTTATAAAAGGATTTTTGCCGTCTCAATCAAATAGGTTAGCTAAAGCGTAATTACAGCATAACTGGTCTATACCTTGTCTACTGAGTTAATTAAAATTTTAATAAGTTCAGTAGACCAAAGGACTGTTTCATATCATAAGTGATCGCAAATTTAATTCACATATGTTAGAACCCGCAAGCAGTGTGTCAGTAATAAGCAGTTTTACTATAATCTATACATATAGGTAATAAAACTGCAGAGGTCGAATGTCTGCACATAGAGAAAAAATGCTAAAAACTGAGTCAGGGGGATGTACAAAGAGAAATAGAACAAACTCAGATTTGTTTGTACTGTTTGTACGAGCTAATCTCTGAAACTGTTGGACCGATTTAAATGAAAATTTACATGATGGTACCTTATATCCCCGGTCAACATCTTAGATACTTTTCATCCCGGAAAATTAAAGAGTTCCCGTGGGATAATTCAAAACTATAGTAACTTATACAGCTTAGTACACAAAAACTACTAATTAGATTATAATAAAACTTTACAATAATATAGTTCATACATCAGAATAATAAATAGGCTACTTTTTATCCCGGAAAAATGTTCGGTTCCCGTGGGATAGATTTGTTTTTGTTGGTCTAGAGGCGAACCCGAGCGAAGCGAGGTAGAGCCGCTAGTTAATGCTAAATAAAATTACTTTTATTTGTTAACTGCTTTTTTATACTAAAACACCTCAACCTCAAAAAAAGTAGTTAAAAATTAAAATCTATGAAGCATACGAAATGGAGGACGCCATAGGCTTTTCCTTTTGCACATCAAATATTTACCGTTTTTACAAATATTAAAGTATACCTTACATACTAACACTAAATATTTAATAAACTAAATAATATCTGGAATGACCGAAACTAAACTAAAAATATATTTTTTTAATATTTTCCGATGGAAATAATAGAAAAGAGGTTTGTATAGAATTTTTCAGCATAGTAAAAATACTTATGTAGGTATTTTACATAACAAGCGAGGCGCCTCAACGTATATTATTTTTGGTGGCATTTCAATGACAAGGTTTTGTTACGTATTTCTTTTTTTTTTTGTGTTGTAAAATTGAGATTTTTGAGGTTATACTTCTTTTGGCACGTTTAGAATAAAATATGAGAGTAAAATTTTTACGATGCGCGCGCACACCGACAGCTAAAAAGCGACATAATGAAGTTAGCTGATAACTGTTTGTTGCCATGGTAACCGTTGTTACTGACAAATGATATATAATATTATATTCTTTCCTTAAGTGATATTCTATAAATATATGATTGTAATATGCCTAATATGCGTTATTTATTTTATTAATTTATCACTCCTTTTACAAACAGAAAGTTGTGACATACGGGATGAAATCTTTAGCTACTTTTGTTCTGTTACGCCAAAGAAGTATAACTTCTTACGTGCGTACATAAGGACACACACAGTTTTTTTTTTATAAAACAAACTAGATGCGCTGCTATGAAATTATAGCTGCCATCAGAGATACAATATGATTTCTATTATTATTTTAAAATATTATTTAAATATTGTAATATATCTTGGGAACTACTTACGGTGTGGGTTAAAAAAAATGGCACGTACACTATTACATCAAAGTTGGTTAAACAACTAGAGGGTAACAAAAAAAAACTATTCGGCTCCTTTAAATAACTCTCCAAATTTATATTAATTTTTATTTTGGGTCGATTGCATACAGTAGGTATTCTTGCCAAAACTTCAATTTTATTATGTAGTAGTATTCAGACCAACGAGAACGTTGAAAACAGTTAAATACGCATTATATCGTCTGGCAAAACGAACGATTGTCTTAATGGCCCACTGTAAGTTATATTCAAAAACACTAACAAATAATTTGGCTTTGTGCTGAGTGATCTATTAATATCTCAAAGTCGTGACCTTAATGTACATAATCATGACCACAAAATATAAATAACGCACTATTCACAAAAGTATGCACGCACCGTTTAATAAGCAATTAGCGATCCGACATCGACAGTAGCCTATGAGTTACTTCAGTTTATGTGTGACGTACATACAAACACATTAATTTTCGCATGTAGAAAAAATAAAAATAAAAAAGTAATCCGAAAAGTATTTACTTTAAAAATCTTAAATTCACTAAAAAAAAATCACAGCCTAAAAGTGTTTTGTGTAGAAAGTTGAATTATTGCACAAATTCCTTATATGATGAAGGGAAGCACTAAGAAATGATTCTTGAAAATTTATGTTCTAAAGGGATGAAATAGGGAATGAAAGTTTGTAATCTCATCATATCTGTACTAATATTATAAAGAGGTAAAGTTTGTGAGTTTGTGATGTTGTAGGGGGTAATCTCTGGATCTATTGAACCGATTTAGATGAAATTTGGTAAGAAGATAATGAAACCCTGGGAGGGACATAGGATACTTTTTATCCCGGAAATCATCCCTTAAGGGGGTGAAAATGGGGATGAAAATTTGTATTGGGAAGCAAGCTAGGGAGAAATCCAAGCGAAGTAATGGTGAGTCGCTAGTTTGAAATAAGAAACAAGATGATACAAATCCAACAAGACACGGCTAGTCTCAAACAAAATGCTACTCAGCAGTTCTAGGCTGGCTGAATTAGGACTGTCACTATATTTACCCTGAAACAGTTATAAGTATCGAACACGACTTCCAACACAATAGGTAATAAGAACAAGTACGAAACTATGGCAAAATAAGAGCATCGAATGTAGTTTAGCGAGCGTCCTTCACTAAATAGTCTGGCAGAGACGGCGACGCTGGCAGTGGCCGCCGCGCACTAAATATACATTTGAATGAAGCTGGGCACGTGAGTGTTACGAACGCACATTACATACCATGCCGCTAGTTAGTGCACTCGGGTTTGGTCGGACGTGTATTTTTTGTTTACAATTTATATATAGACAAATGAAGTTTATGCCACAAGTTGGCGAATAAGCCGTTATTCATCAAGTTATTCAATTTATATTAGAATATAACTTTAATTATGACACATGATATATATAAACTCACTCACTCACTCACTTCTTTCATGTCCCTATCACCTTTACGCTGATGACCTACAGAATTATGCTGCGGGTCCCTCCAGTGACCTCAATAATACTATTGAACGGTTTAACAGTGATCTACACAAAATTCATATCTGGAGTACGTCGTATGGACTCTGCGTTAATCCTGCTAAGTCACAAGTCATTGTTATAGGAAGCCAACAACTGACCAACAAGATCGACTTCAATACCTTGCCCCCTGTTAGATTTGGCATTTCTGACCTAGCATATAGTTACGCACGCTTGACTTTGAGGGTAAGCTGGCGAATGCGTTACGAAAAAATGTACGTACCTTTGTTGCCATGGTAACCGTTGTTATTGTCTGACAAATGATATATATTATATTCTTTCCTTAAATGATATTCTATAAATATATAATTATAATATGCCTAATTTGCGTTATTTTTAGTATCTCACCTATCCTAATTATTTAAAATATAAATTGAATTTCATACAGAGTATCGTTATTCGTTAACCTACAGAAATTTTACTTCTTGCGCGTGTACACATTCATACACGCACTCTTCGCCATTTTTTTATATACTTTCATGAATATATTTTTTCTGCCAATAAAAACAGAAGACGTTACACTTTTATTATTCATTTGTATTTTTATTTAACCTAAACATTTAATTTAGAAGCGAAAAACATGAATATAAGTATGCACATTAAGGTCTTTGAAGAACAAATGAAACATTTACGTACGCACAATAAAGCGGGCGGGTGACGGCTAGTCTATCTATACACATAATAAAATTCTAACTAATCCGAATCTGTACATTAAATATTTTTTGGAAAATCTTATTGAAATAGACTGTATTATCGACACAGAAGCCAAATCTATAGTTTTTAGAATTTTTGTCTGTCTGTCTGTTACCGCATCACGGGAAAACAACTGGACAGATTTTGATGAAATTTGGTATGATAATAGCTGGTTATCCGGGTCAACATATAGGATACTTTTTACTGCGGGAAAATATGTCATCTCTAAGCTAAACGTTAAAATGTAACTAGGGACGAACCCGAGCGGAGCGAGGGTGAGTTGCTAGTGCTTTATAAAATTTAATCTAAGAACGCATATAGTGACTCATTTCATTATCAGTTTACATACTAACACATATAAATAATAACACATTATAATAAAATACTAAACATATAAATAACTAGCGACTCAACCTCGCTCCGCTCGGGTTCGCCCCTACTTACGTTTTAACGTTTAGTATAGGTTTCTCAGAGATAAGAAGATTTTCCCGCAGTAAGAAGTATCTTATATGTTGACCCGGATAACCAATTATCCCTCCAGTGATTTTTCCGTGATGCACTAACAGAAAGACAGACAAAAAATCTAAAAACTATAGATTCGGTCTCTGTATCGATAATAGTGTCTATTTCAATGGGATTTTCCAAAAACTATTTAATGTACAGATTCGGTTTAGTTACAATTTTATTATATGTATAGATAATACACACATACTATATGTTTAGATTTATTATATGTATAGATAATACACATACATACATCTTTTCACTAACTGTTATCACTGTATATATAAAAACCTAAGTTTGTAAGTTTTCGAAAGACATGTGAAGTCCGCCAACCCGCACTTGGCCAGCGTGGTGGACTATGGCCTGATCCCCCTCGTACTGAAGGCAGGCCAGTGCCCAGCAGTGGGACGTTAAAAAGGGCTGAATACAAGTTTGTAAACAAATCTAGTAAGACTACATACATTAATCATCGTATGGAATTGAAATTTTGCTCGTATATGTAAACATTATAATATCAAAATTAGGTAATGGTAATGGAAACTCTTAAAAGACTGCTACTCCTCTAAGAAATCTAATTTACAATCACATTAATATTATAAATGCGAAAGTTCGTGAGTATGGATGTTTGTTACTCAATCACGTCAGAACGGCTGACCGCATCTGGATGATATTTGGCAATTGGCACAGAGATAGATTATAGTCTGGAATAACATATAGATTATTTTTTATCCTGCAGAAATGTACGGTTCCCGTGGGATTGATTTATTTATGTTTTAGTAATTTAAAATTCAACAATTTTTCATTTTTCTAAAATCTTATCAATTTGCAAATTACAGATTTTAGGTAGTAGCGTCTGACTTGGAGGCATATTTAGAGTTGCATATAAGTTAATTAGAAAAACCATGTAAAGATATGTTTTAGTAAAATGCCGTACAATTTTACATTAAATATCTTCTTTAAATTTTAGCTTGTTCTTAATCCTCTTTAGAAGTACCCAATAATACTACTTTTATGTATGTATGTATTCAGCCCTTTTTAATGTCCCACTGCTGGGCACGGGCCTCCCTTCAATACGAGGGGGACCAGGCCATAGACCACCACGCTGGCCAAGTGCGGGTTGGCGGACTTCACACGTCTTTCGAAAACTTGTTAGGTTCTCTCAGACATGCACGTTTCCTCATGATGTTTTCCTTCACCGTAAAGCAAGTGGTAATCATGCTACAAATGATTCGCACATGAAAATATCAGAGGTGCGACACCCGGGATTTGAACCCGCTTCACTCGGTTTCCCAAGCGAGCGCGTTACCACTGGGCTACCACTGCCTCTAGGCACTCTACTCTATTACTTTAACAGGTATCGTAATATATAAAACTAAATTGAACAGAAACTCAAACGTTTTGCATAAATTCCAACGTTAGAGCTCACTTATCAGACTATAATAGAGTAATAACTGTATAGATAAGCCCTAATTTATAATTAGTTTGCATTATTAATATAAAATATATTATTCTCGAATGTGTTTACTAGACAGATGACCTCTTGCTAATCATAATAACAAGTAAAAGTATATATTCCACGTGTTGGCTTCCACGAGTGTTTGAAGCGACATCTAGACAGAGAGTACTAGGTTACAGGTATAGTATGTAGGTGGGGTTATCAACTGTTAAAAAAGTTAATCACAAAATATCATTTAAATGCAACCGTAATGTCATCTAATATTGTTTTTATTTTATGTATCTGTAAACTCTTGTCTGTCTACTGTTATAGTCTGTGCAATACACACTTGTCTTTTTTGATGTCATTGTAAAGCCGGTGTTTTATTTTTTTTCTTATAATTTAAAAACTAAATAATTAGATGACTAATTAGTCTAAAACATAAATAGTTGAGAAAATAACATCAAGCATACTGTTAAAAACAGTATGGTTCCGTACAAATTTGTAGGAAATCTGTTGAGCTTTAATTTTCAACTTTTTTAATTTTTTATATTTTTTCCTTTATTTGTGCTGTAAGTCCTTGCCTTTTGCCAAATTTCGTGATTCTACCCAAACCTTTTCGACCCAAAACCTATAGGGTACTTCTAGTTGAATTATCAATTTTGGTTAAAAGCAAAATCTTACAGCACAAGTAAAGGGAAAATTCCAAAAAATAAAAAAAGTTGAAAATTAAGGTAAATTTTGGTACTTACAAGTTTGCGCGAAAATGCCCATATCTTTTTATCGTGTTGACTAAGGACCTTGATTTTTATACACCTAATAGGGATTATAGACCGCAGTATCTGGTATAAATTTCAACTTGCTAGGTCCACCTGTTCCTGAGAAAATCGGTGGTGACACACGGACAGACAGATGGACAAGAGAGTGATCTTATAAGGGTTCCTTTTTTACCTTTTGAGGTACGGAACCCTAAAAAGTAATTTGGATTAAATTGTCAATCAAGTTTAATGAATGGGAGGCACTATGAGAGGCGCACACTGGCTGTCACCAATCCAAAGAAGCCCCCAAACCTAATAAACGACCAACAAATAAACTAATATGCCTAGGCAGAATTTAAAATAGTTGTGGGTCTAATAACAGGACATTGCCATCTCAATAAACGTCTTTTGAATATATGTATCACAAGCAGTCATCTGTGTAGAGTGTGTCTTTAAGACGAAGCTCCAGTACATGTCCCGCTTGAATGTAGTGAAATGGAACATCTATTATACCATGGATGCTACAAAGCTTTGGCACCGATTCTGAATGATCTTTATAATAAACCGTCTTTAAAACTTGTAGATAGCATTTAGTATACTTGCTCATTTTTAGAACTTTGTTTTAAAGTTATACTTAAGCCCGTGAATTCGTATGTGGCTAAATATATGACATTATTATATAAAATCAATTACATTGATTTGTAAAGCTAATGAAAAATTAGTATTATTACAGTATTTTCTAAATTGATGTTTCAAAGAGTAAAGACTATAATCACATAGATTTTTTTAAATTATTCTCTATGCTGCTATTATAATTCAAGAGGTATTGTATTTTATAAAATCTTTAATTTATCTTACCCAAGCAACAGAAATCCAAATGAGAGTCTCGTTGTCAAGTCTGGGGCCAATGAGGGGGTTCATTTGTGCCATGTATGCACACAGCCAGCTGAAATTACAGATAAAATAATAAAGTTAATACTTTTTATTATCTTCACATAATTTTTTTTCTTAATAGACTTTTTGCTTGCTCTACAAATACTAAAGGTAATAATATTATTCAATAAATATAAAACAGCTTAAATTATGATAAATTAATTATGTCAATAAATTACATACAAAACAAAAGACTCAGAATTTTATAATGTTTAAGATGATCACCTAAGACTTTGTCAGAGATATGCTCGTACATTAATGATGGTTTTCTGTTATCTTTAACATAATCATATTTGACAAAATACTTGGCCACATGAGATATGATTGAAATAATGTATATAAGGAAATTGTAACAAAAGCTACAAGGAAGGGGTGATACCGGGGAAATACTAAATTGTAGAATCCTAACGTTCTGTCATTTTATTATAGGGTATTTTATGTATTAAGTAAATCTATCAGTTAACTATTAAACATGCAATATTATAAATAAATACCTAGTTCAGAAAGGATGGTATTGATTGAAATAGCCTAATAAGTTTACTACAAATAAATAATTAAAAATACTTACAATAACCAACATGTCGCAGCAGTTAGCATCAAAACAACTTGGATAATCCTGAAATTATAAATTTTCACGAATATATTTTTGCAATTCTTCATGAATAGTGGTTTCAAGTGCACTGTAAACTTACCCTCTGTTTGGTCCTTTAGGTGCGAAGAAGGGGCATACTATACCAATGACACCCCAGAAAACGGTGAAAATCGTGATGGGAACGAATGAGGCACCCATTTTAAGACAATAAACGTTGCTTTTTGGCAAAAAAAGTTTTCGTCAAACAAATATCAGCTGCCCCAAAATGGTGACTAAATAGTTAGGTTGGTAGCATTGAACGTCGTAGTCATATGACAACGCTCGGATAGTTGTAGCCACATTTTAAAATATTTGTTATATTTAGTTATGAATATATAATTTAATTATATATTAAATATATAACGCAAATTGTTAGATATAATATAAAAATATTAATTTCTAATTTATTAAATACATATAAAATATATCAGTGCTCTTTAACTATAATATTTCTGTAAATAAAATTTAAAAGTACATGCCAGTCCACACCATTCTAACCATCCACAGAAATTCGTCCGTGTTATGTCAAATCTAGTCCACTACGATTATTTTCTCGTGTGGATGCTCCGACGTACCGAATTTCATAAACATAAAATTAATTAAAAACAGTGAAGGGTAAATAATGTAATTAAAATAATTAAGTAATTCCAATAACGCTATTACATCAATATATTTTCAAGTACTTTTTCCATAAAAATATAAAAGCGCATTTGAATATTATAAACGACACTATAAAAAAAATTAGCGTAATTATATAATTATACTTCATAAATATTTAGGAGTGTGTTTTTCAATCACATAAAATCAAGAACTATAAAAACTTAATATGAGAATGTACGCACATACATAGGTATAAATATATATAATCAATTATAGTTATCCCGTTAGCCACCAGATGGTTCATAAATAATGGTGTCAGGTTCTGTTGGGTTCTAGTTCACAATGGATTTGTCCTTAAAAAATCCGATCCTAAGTCAGACGGAATCTCATCGTCTATTTGCACCTTTACAATACAATTATTTTCTCATTGTCACAGACGAAAAATTTGCTTACTTAAAATTTACTTAAAATAATGATACAATGGTTTTCGCGTAAATTATTATTTATATTTCAATATTGATGCTATTTAGAATAAGAAAATGCGACCATTACGAATAAAATCATTGAAAAATATAAATAGGAAAATTCCAAAAAAGAAATATTTATGTAAGAAAAAGCGATTTTGGGGTTCTTCTCATATTCCTAGTGCTGATTTAGAAAACATTAATCAAGTCCTTCATAAACGAGTTTGTTTATTATATCATTATTTTTTTGTATCTTATGTCAATGTAATAATCATAAAAACAGGACTTCTTAAATATTTTTATTTATTTTGATTTTACAGAAAACACAGTTGGCAAAAGGTAATTATTGCTCATGGAAAGTTATGCCTAAGGATTCTTGTGAAATTTACAAAAAAAGATATCAACGCCAGGTGGAAAGTAGGCGTAAGTCAAAAGAAAGAATTGATAATACAGAAAAATCTGATGATAGTGAAAATAAAGAGAAAGTCAAAAGAAAGATTACGCAAAGATGCAGATGCAGACAACGACGGTATAATATTTTTTATTTAGTTTTTTTTTTTTTAAATAAAGGTTTTAGTTGTGATAGAAAGATTTCTTGATAGAAGTTTTGATAAAACTTAGCTGATTTTAAAACATCCAATGTGTTATTATTAGGATTTCAATGTTGCTCTGTTTTTCCTGTTCACTGTTACATTCTTGTTTATTTAGAATATAAATTTATCTATACATATAATAAAATTCTGAGTCGAATCTGCGCATTAAATATTTTTTGGAAAATCTTATTGAAATGGTCATTATTATCGATACAGAGGTCAAATCTATAGTTTTTAGAATTTTTGTCGGTCTGTCTCTCTATTTGTCTGTCTGTCTGTCTATGACCGCATTACGAGAAAACCACTAGACAGATGAAATTTGGTATGATGATAGCTGATTATCCGGGTCAACGTATAGGATACTTTTTACAAACGCATTGTTAAAACGCAACTAAGGACGAACCCGAGCGAAGCGAGGGTGAGTCGCTTGTTTGTCATATAAATCTAAGTGGAGATTGGCCAGTTATCGATGCCACTACATATATCATTTGATTTTTATTAGAAAAATGGCACGATAAATATTATAATAGTTAAAATGTATTTTATCTTTTACAGCCACCGTCGAAGAAGCAAACAATCTCAATATAATACCTCAGAAACTTCTTCTATATATACATCAGAAACAGAAAGCTCAAATTAACGAAATTTGTCGTGTATTAATAAAAACATAAATGTATTTGTTATGTTACATACAGCTGAGATTAAATTAATATGTTGTTTATGCTTGATTTTTTATTGGTCTATGTAAGGCACCAAATTCAGTAGCATTATTTTTTAAATGTGATAACGGGCGCGCGTTGAATGCATTTGAAGTACTTGCATTTGCTTGTATGCACTTAAGGCGATTAGTGTCCCCAATGGCCTTGTGTGTCTGGGCGGGGCTTAGCGCGCTACACCCGCGAACCCCGCACGAATACATCGAACGATGCACGCACTATGCACCCAGAACACCGATCAAAGAATACGCCACGTAAGCGCGCGGCATAGTTTACTGCCTACGAGCGATACTTTCCGAACAGAGTCAAAGAGATGCAGTGCTAGAATTATCGTACTATATAATATAGATAATTAATGATAATCCTACTAATAGTTTAAAATATGTGAATGATTGTATGTTTGTTTGTTAATCAAGCGTAAAATAAACGGCTAAACCGATTTTCACTAAATTTGGCAAATATGATCTATACATATAATAAAATTCCAACTAAGCCGAATCTGTACATTAAATATTTTTTGGAAAATCTTATTGAAATAGACATTATTATCGATGCAGAGGCCAAATCTAGTTTTTAGAATTACTCTATGATAGGTTCAAAAAACAAAACGAAATTACAAACTACTTTACATATATTTACAAACTTAATTTCTGTTGTTGTTTTACGAAATATTTATATTTGTACTATTTACAATATGATTTCATTCAAAAATCATTCAAAACGAGAAGTTTTAGGTTTTATTTGGAAAAAATAACACGCGTATAGTCCACCCGTCACAAGAGTCATCAAGACACTGTTGTACAGAGATGTGTAACTCACTCGTGAGGCGCCTCATTTGAGGCACTCGTGATCGCAAATTGAAAGAGTTACTCGAATTTCAACTTTGAACCACCTCACTCGTTCACGCGTCCTCACTTAAAAATCGACATTGACATTTTGTCATTTATTATTGACATTAAATTGAGGCGAGTACTCGCGACTCGCGAGTGAGTATTGAGTGATTGAGTTAGCTTAGTCAGCGAATGAAGTAAGTACTCGTGAGTCGACGCGTATATTTGCCTCGCTTGCCGCTGCCTCGGGCAATCGGCTGAGTTCGGCTCGGGCTCGGCTCGTGAGGTGAATACGCCGACGTACGATGCCTCGCCTCAAATGAGGCGTACCTCATGAGTACCTCACGAGGTAAAATGAGGTGCTCCCTCATCCTCATATAAAAATGATGAGTTACCCATCACTACTGTTGTATCGCCTCCCGAGTACGCGTCACAGGCCGTAGCGGGGGTGCTCCAGCGGGGTACTGGTGAAGTTTCGGGTTTTTATCCATTATTTAAAAATATTGGAATAAATAAGAAAAAGAAAACAATACAAATTGTGAAATACTTCATTACATATTTTTTGGTACAAAATTCACGCCAAACTATTCAGCCGTTACAGAGAAAATTTACAATTTATGTTGAAAAAGGCCCTATTTAAAAATATTTTTTTCAAAATTTGGGAAAGTTTATCAAAATTTAAAACAATACAATGTATTTGTGATATCCTTAAGTAAACCATATATTTTTTATATGGAAATCGCACGAGAGGATTCATCTACAATCTTCTTTAAACTTACAGTGTTTTTGAGATTTGAGCGAGGTAATCCCCTTAAGTAATTAGTACTGTGAACATTTTAAATTTTATGACTTTTAATTTAATAGATTTTCTCATTCATCTTAATCTTAATGATATAATAAAATGAGGTAGGTACGTTATTAGGCACAAATGGAAGCAATTGTCTCCATTGGCCTCAATCGCTTTCGAATAAGTAAAGAATACGCACTTTACTGACCGGTGTTTAACATTTGTTTTATAACTAAAATGCCGTCGTGTGTATTCCGTAATTGCACTAATTATCAAACTAAACTCAACAAAGTTCACGGTATCACATACCACATTTAAGAAAGCAAAATTATTATATTTTATTTGGTTTATCTTCTGTAAAAAAATAAAGACGCCATGATTACGTAATTAATGCAGAAATAACAAACACTAGCTCTCTTTTTTTTTCTTATAGTTTTTATTGCGCTCTTTCACATCATTTGGCAATATGATGGTTTAAATAAAATAATAAATATGTGAGCATGTGTGCTGCTGCTGGACTCAGAACATTTTTTCGCTAATTTTGTGAATTGTGAGCATATAACGTATCTATAATATAAAACATTGTATCTACACTCGACGTCTCGTGGATCACAGAAAAGATAGCTCTGAAAAAAACTATTTTAATGTTTTTATAAAATAAGAAGTAGTTCTGAAAAGAACTGTTTTACAAGTCAAGTACTACGCGTAGCGAGACTGCAGATCCATCCGGCGTGCGCGCTGCGAACTGCGAATTGCGAAGCGAATGGCGCTCCGCGCGCATTGACTGCCTAGTGCCTACATAATATGTATAATATTTATAATTTCATCGTACCGCGCGAGACCACGCGATCGCGCGATTTCCCAGACTCCAAGACAGCAGAAGATTTGCGCTATTTTCCTGTCATTCAATTTTTACGACCAATCAGATTTTAAATAATTCTAAGATTTTTATTTGTTATCCTAATTTTAAGTTTGTAAATATTTTATTGTGAGCATTTTTATTGGTTAAGAAGTTTATAAATGTTATCTATTTTTTGTATAAAAGGAGTCATATTTTTTGTAATAAGCATTCTACTCATTCTACGGATTCTACTGATCACAAGTTTCTCATTTATTAACTCCCAACTCGTAAAACATCATTGACTCAACTATACTCAACAACAATAGTTCTATTACGGAACAGTTTTTTTTTCGTCCGTGACTTTTACTAACTTGTTTTTGTCGTTTGTAGTTAATTTAATTAATTTTAGGTCACCTGAATTAAGAAAACAATAAAATAGTATTTGAAGTTTGAATCGTCTTCATTAGCAGCTATAATGTTCATATTATTGTAAGCACATCGAATAAAAGTAATGTAAAAGACTACAACTCAATTATCTGACTAATAATTAAACATACATCTGAAGCCATAGCATTCGATATTTTTAAAAGAGTTTTCATTCAAGGTGTAGAAATGGAGTAAATGCTGGCCATCAGTAGAAAAATAAAAAGCAGAAGAAAGAGAAGCTATGTAACGTCTGTAGTGACTAGTGACAGAAGAATTTGGTTGACTCAAAATTTTAGTGTAAATATTACAAAAAAAATTTTTAAATTAAATTAAAAATCAAGAAATGTAGTTATATTTTGGACTCTAATGTCTGGACCGCTCGATGAAGAAAGAGATGCGGTTATTATTACATGGATCGGGATTTTTTCCGCATATGTAACCCTTTTAACTATCACAACACTTGGAGTCATTTTTATTTGGTACGTCATTTTTGGCTTACATATTTCATTCATAATAATATAAAATTAATTTTAAATATAAAAGCAATCCTATAAGAAATATCTTTTATACTAGTTTTACTGTTATCATATTGGTCATAATATAGCTTATTTTAAAATATTTAAATATTTAGTCACAGTAATTTATGTTTATATTTATTATTTATTTTAGAAGTGTTTTAGTTAGTAATTTTACAGCTGGCAACACCTACCACCATACATACAGATAACTACGTTTATCTTTTTAATGTCAAATACACAACGCTGTCAATTTTAAAAACTAACCGTTTGTGTTTTGATTTCAAATGAATGTTTATCAAAGAGCTTTTTAGTTTTATGAATTTCTTTAAAAATATCATCTTAGTATTGTAATGTTGAGTTAATTTATCATTTAATATGGATGACACACAAGCTTCAATAAAAACAGCAGAAGCAGCAGCAGCGACGTAAGTTCATAACATTAATATATAAGTAGAAGAAAACTTTTTAATTAAGTTGAATGGAAACACGCGTTACAATTTAATTTTTGCATTATAATATGCATATAGTTTGTAATCTGTATTTTCAGAAGGTGAAAAACTTGATATTTTCTTTTTATATTGTTTTTTAGTACTTCATAGTTTCTTATTATATTGTTATATGGTCTAATGATATAGGAACAAAATAAATTAATAATGATTATGATAAAATATTACAAAAATATCTTGTTTTCATTAAGAAAGCTTTGTTTACATTACTATTTACATTATATATTTACTGTGCTTAGTAATAAGTAAGTTAAAACTGACTTTTTATTATGTAAATATATAAATGCTTAATAAAATAAATTTGGAATGTGATAAATTGGAATTGAAAATAAACAGATTAACTTATTATTTATTATATTTCTTTTAATGAAAAGGCAAAAATCTTATGTCATTTAATTTATGGAATATATCATATTGCAAAACAATTACAGTATTAATTATATTCTATTGAGTTTGGAAAAAAATTATGCTTAGTAAGTATGCTTCGGTTTATTCCAAAGAACAGCAAATATCAGTATATATATTACTAACGACTCACCCTTGCTTCGCTCGGGTTTGTGCCTAGATTGCTTCCCCATACAAACTTTCATCCCCATTTTCACCCTCTCAAGGGATGATTTCCAGGATAAAAACTATTGTATGTCCTTCCGAAGGTCTTAAACTATTTTACCAAATTTCTTCTAAATCGGTCCAGTAGTTTTGGAGCTTATTTGATACAAACAAACAAAAAATCTTTCCTCTTTATAGTATTAATCTAGATTTAAAAAAAATAATTCATACTTTCTCTTCTTTCCGTTTTAAAGTACCATCTAAAGTCAATAATAATTTAAAAGTAATGTGTTGTGCTTGTCTATACAGATGAATAAAATTGGAGTGTCTGTTTGTAATATTAAAATAACCGCTTTTTACTAAATGCATATGTATGTATACATGGTACATATATCATAACAACATTTTTTACAATTTTTGTCTGTCTGTCTGTCTGTCTGTTTGTTCCGGCTAAACTCCGAAACGGCTGGGCCGATTTTGACGGGACTTTCACTGGCAGATAGCTGATGTTATAAGGAGTAACTTAGGCTACTTTTATTTTAGAAAAAGAGTCAGGGTTCCGCGAAAAAAAATTAAAACCCATAAAATTATGACCAAAATTCGCGTAAGGCGTACGCGCCCGAGCGAAGCGAGAGTAAATCGCTATATAATTTAAATAAATATGTTAGGAGTAGTAAGCTACTGTTTATGTATAAACAGCTAACCGTGAAAACGTACCTAGGGACGAACGCGAGCGAAGCGAGCGTGAGTTGCTAGTCTTTAATATTTTTCTATTTTTCCTTATATTATATACTTATTATATTACTTTTTAGGAGAAAACGAAGATCGTCAATCTTGAAGAGCCAAAGGCCTCCACGGACACCATTTTCTGAGCTAGAATTCAATGTTGCTACGCCCACTAACTCACCAGCCAAGAGCAGGCGCGTCAGCTTCTCACGAAGAACTGGAGTTGCGTGAGTACTAATTTTGGATAATTTTTATAATTCTGTTTTTTTAAGTAAGTAATGTTTTTTATTGAAAATAAATACAGTTACAGTTCATATTATGCTGCTTTTCTCCTACAGTTAGTAATGAATAAAGTATCACTGTGGGGGAGATAATATCTGAGCGTTGGACTGAAAAATTTCACCATTTTATTTGTAGGACAATTTGATCATTCAATTGCGCATATTTTTTATAATAAATACTAGGAAAATGAGTTGGTTATTAATAAATTTTATGATGTTTAAAAAATTCGTTGAGGGGGACGATATAATTAATCCAAACCATCTGTTTTGCAGGACAACATTTTTTCTTGTTTAATGTTGGATTATCTCAAGGCCATAATCTAAACAGATAAAGAATATTGAAATTTATATTTGTAATGTCAAAATAACGGCTTTTTACTAAATGCATGTAAATTATTTATGGTACTTATAAGGGGGCATCCATTAATTACGTGAGGCAATTTTGGCGATTTTTCGATCCTTAAAATTTTTAAAATTACTGGACCAAAACGGCTGGACTGATTTTGGCAGGACTTGGACTGGCAGATAGTTGATGTTATAAGGAGTAAGGGACCATCCATAAATTACGTCACACGTTAAGGGGGAGGGAGGGGGTCGACGAAGTGTGACATTGTGTGACAGGGGGATGGGAGGGGTCCTAGATTTCGTGACGTCACATTTCCAAATCGTAAAGTAATCGTTTTTTGTTTTGTTAATTTCTTGAAATGTTTAAATTGATGTTCATGTTATAAATAATAAATAAAAAATAATTTAAATGGATATAAAATTGCAAAATATGTGACGTCACACTAGGGAGGGGGGGAGTCTCACAAGTGTGACCAGCTGTGACAAGGACGGGGGAGGGGTAAAAAAATCACGAAATTCGTGTGACGTAATTTATGGATGGCCCCTAACTTAGGCTACTTTTATTTTAGAAAAAAGATTAGGGTCCCGATCAGAAATATTAAAATATACCTAGGGACGCACCTTTTTTTTATGTTGGGAAATGCATTTACGCATACCACCTGTAGACATACAGGTGGTATGCGTAATGTGAGACTCACCGGCTAGAAAAGCCAGTATTACCCACTAACCCAACAAAACCTCCCCTGTCTTAATGGGGCGTCGCAGGATCGCTATTGCACTCAACTATGACGCCCCGACGGCAGGTCTGCCGAAGTAGACCACAACAGTCATGGGGTTGCTCCACGGTCCACTCTGCTATCAGAGAAGTACCAGGAGCTACCCGCATGGTACACCGCCCACTGAAGTGGGCCACCTCCCTATGCGTTTCTTGGCTTCGCGCCCGGCAGAACTGCCGGACGTTACTGAACCCCCTCACCACGATAAGGTGAACGCACGTTGGGGGGTCCTAGGGATGCACCTGAGCAACGCGAGGGTAAGTCGCTAGTATGGTATAAAAAGCAAATTTTTCGACCAAGGTATGCTCTTGTCTTGAATGGGGGAGATGAATACAAAATATGAATCTTAAATTTCTATAGAACAATTGCTCTCACTGCACAATTAGACCGTTTTTAAAGATGTATCAGCAATAAGTTGATAACTTTTGGATTTAATTCATTTCTCTGAACACAAAGCCTAACTTATTCTCCGGGTCAGGGCTGCAAATTCTTAATTCAATACTAGTGACTCACCCTAGCTTTACTCTGATGCATCCCCAGTTGTCTTTTGTATTTATAATATCAGCATTTACACTTTTTGGCACATTTTATAACAAATAGTGCATTATTCCAGGTCATAGTTTAAGTATACTAAATTTAATTCAAAGTCCAGCCATTTCTGTTAAGTAAAAATATGGTTTGGTCCATACCAAATAAATGAACATTAAGTAACATATTTGATTTTACAGGGAGTTTGTCACAAATGAAGCTACAACCACATGGAAAAACTTTTACGAAGAGCACAATAAATCTTTAGAATCCTCTGGTAACGAGTCCGCAGCGAATGCACCTCGTCCAATCATAGGGCACATCGGCAAGAGAATATTCGACCAACAATTCGAAGAAGTAGAAGTAGTTGATATCGGTGGTACTCTCCAAACTAATACAGCAATTCACGAATTTCAATCTTCATTCAATAATGTAAATTTAACTCAACAGCTTATGGCATTCGAATTGGATTGTGTGGGAGATGATAAAAAACTTGCAGCTCCGGCACAACATTTTGAATTAAGTAATTTAACAGATCATCACAGTAAAGTTTTTGGTGATGATCTCAGTATACCGGTGATGAATGAAATGTCCAATCCTATTAGTATGAACTTTTCGAATATACAACCATTAGGTAAATGTGATGATTTAGAAGAAATCGCCCGGGATTTGGTGAGGCCGCACCCTCATGTGATGTGCGGACCGTTTAGCTCGAAAGATGTCTCCGAGTATATAGAAGTGGATTTGAACATGACCAATGTACTGATGAAGAATGATGATTTTGATATGTCTATCACTGATACCATTCCGAGCCCTAAGGTGCAAGCGGTTAAACAAACGCCGCTTCATGATACCATATCAAATGAAACTCTCGTAGACAAAGAGAATATTGTAATGAATCCATATGTGACACCCAAAGAATCAGCGAATTTTGCAATAAATGAACAATATGACAAAGTTTTGGTGTTTGATGGAAAGAAGTTAAGTGTTCAATCTGAAAGAGAGCCTCTTCCAGAGGTAAATAGTGAAGAAGTAGTACAACCTAAAGTTGCCATGAAACCAGATGCAGTGCCAAAACGTAAAACTATCGTATTGAATGTCAATGATGATTTACCGAATTTCATTTCGGACAGTTCTTCTCTAGTTGTTAGTCATATTACTAACAATGGAGAGGATTTAAAAAAGTCGGTTCTATACAATGACTGCGACCTATCTATCACTCAAGCTGTCGGAAGCAAAGTAGAGAAACCTAAAAGGAAAACTATTGTTTTTGAAGATGATATGGAGAATATCTCAATTACACAGGCTGTTCCAGCTAAGGTTATAATTAATAAAGAAGAAAAATGTAAAACTGTTATATATGAAAATAATACAACAGAGATATCTATAACTCAGGCAGTATCTACTAATATTATCAAAAAAGACATAGAAAAAACGGTTGTCTATGAAGATGATCTATCATTCACACAAGCTTTGCCGGGAAATTTAGTTTTGAATAAAACATCTCAAGATAAAACGATTTATTACCAAGACGGGTTCGACATATCTGTTACTAAGGCTATACCTGATATTATAATACAATCAAAAAGAGAAACACAAAGGGAAGAAAATGATATAAGTAACATTTCTATGACTCAAGCGGTACCATCTAATATAATAATCGATGAATCAAAACATGATAGTGATAATAATCACTATGATGACTTTAAAGATAAAGATCGAAAACAAGGAATAACAGAAAATAGTAATAACAAAAATGAAAATAGAAAAACAATTGTGTATGACAATGAAGCTGGCAACATTACCCTAACACAAGCTATTCCTACTAATATTTTACTTGAGAACAAAATTAATATTGATAAAATTGATACAAATACTGCTAATGAAATTTTAAATATAACGAATTTTGAAAAGCCTTCAAGCAAAAGGAAAACAATAATTTATGATAATGATCAAGGAGAAATATCTATGACTCAAGCTATTCCTGCTAACATTATTCACGTGGAAACTAAAACAAATGATTCACAATTAAATGATTATAAAGATAGCAACCCTGAAAATAAAGATAAGAGAAGAAACACTATTCTCTATGACAATGAAGAAGGTAACATATCTATGACACAAGTCATTCCTGCCAACATTATACAAGCACTTTGTTTGAAAAACAAGGAAATGATAGCAGAAAATTCAGATTTAGTTAATGTTCCTGAAAATACAACAAGAAGAAAAACTATTATTTATGATAATGAAGATGGCGACGTGTCTATGACTCAAGCTATACCATCAAATATAATACAGCCAAAGTCTGAAATAAACGAAATTGAAGATGTCAAAAATAATAGAAGAAAAACTGTAATCTATGATGATCAAGATGCTGATGTATCTATGACACAAGTTATGCCTTCTAATATGATATCGACGAAACCTGTAATAAACCATGTAGAAACGAACGATGATATAGAAAATGACCCTAATATGGCGTCAGGTAGAAGAAAAACAGTTATTTACGACAACGATGAAGGCGATGTATCTATAACTCAATCGATGCCATCAAATATAATTCTTACAAACGCTGAAATAAATAAAACAGAAATGTCAACAAATGGCAATGATATGGATATATCAATAACTCGTCCATTACCTACGAATATATTCACTAATGAAAAAATTGAAAACGAAATGAATTTAACAAATGTAAATCAAAATAATTCTTTGCGAAATAATCTAATAAATAAGTCGAAGATATTTGAACAATCCAACTGTGGCATAAGCAATATATCATTAACAAAACCTATACCAGCTGAAATAATGGATATGCAAAATGAGATTTCAGAAAAGAGCGTAGTTGATCCTCGTAAAAGCTTATTTGACGCTGAATTGAAAGAAGTATCCGTTCAGCAAGATATTCTTGTATATCAAAGTACAGAACATAATATTTCCCGGCCAAATATAAAAACAGATGTTAGTTTCAATATAGAAAACGATCAAATTTGCTTGAATACGTCTAAAATAAACAACACATCGATTAAATGTCTAAGTAAATCAAATATTAGTTTAATGAAAGAGGACTATAAGAAAGATGATGATGAAAAAGAAGATCCTACTAAAGTTATAGAAGAAAAATATGATATCGAAAATAAAACATTAACAGAACAAAAATCATTTAGTAAAAATAATTCGTTACTTGTTCCTAAACAAAATAAGAAATCCATTCTTAGTGAGCTTTTAGATATGTCGAATGCATCGCTCACTGTTGATCCCTTAGATAAACAGTTAATTGAAAACCCAGTCAAAATGGCAGTAGAATACGTGAAACCAGACAATGATTCTAGTAATAGCCTATTCTTTATTACTAGAGATAGTGAGAACGAAATGAAAGATGTTGAAAATGAAGAAAAAATACCAAATAATACTGAAAATGTTGAAGTTACGCAAAAAGATACTCATTATTCAGATGAAGATGAAAAACACGAAACGCAAAATGAATTAGCTGAGCCAGTAATTGTTAATGAAGAGTCTCCAAAATCAAATAGACACTATGAAAAAATGCTAAGCTCAGATATAAAAAAGGGTAAAATATTAGATAAATCAGACCTTAAAATGAACCGAAGTGTCGTTAGAGATATTAAATCTATAAGAGATGCAGATGATACTAAAGATTTGTTAGAAATGCTATCCGATCTCACAGACGGACCCACAGAAGAACGTGGTGATAAGTCAATAGCAGCGAACGTGAGAAGTCAAGTGTCAAGCCCCGAACCAAGACGTTTGAGCTTTCTGCCAAAGAGGCAATCTATAGCATTAAGTAGAGAAGAACTATTGAATAACATATCGATGGCTCAAGCCGCTTTACAACTGTCCCGATCTTACAACGATAGCGATAATATAGAAGACACTCACGACTCACCAGAAGAAATTGAAAAATCTCCGAACAAATCTGTTCGTATGAGCACAGAAGTGGTCAAAACCTTAAATTTTGAAGATGATGAGTCGATTAGTGAAGCTAGTATGGGAACGGATATGAAAACGACACCGCTAAAGAAAACTACTTTCGGTGAAATTACTTACATGAAAGACGATAAGGCGAAAGTAATACCGACTTATCTAAAAGATGTTTCCGATGGCATCAAAGCTCTAATGCATGATTTAGTTAAACCTACAGCGGACTTACCGTTCGAGGGGGATAGCCTCATTAAAAAACCATCCTCAACATGCAGTACACAGATACAAGCAAATATTGTAACATCAAGTCAAATAGATATCTGTGCTGAACTTAATTCTAACCCTGAATCGATTGAAACTATTACACCAAAGGAATCTATAGAAGCAGAGGTAGCAGCTTTAGGGAAAAGAGCTGTTATGCAGGCTCTAAGACAGTCAATAAAACCGATGGATATATCGATGGCAGTAGATCAAAAACCTGTTCCAGAAATTAATAAGAGTCCAGTTTCAATACTGCGGCAGTCTCCTACAGCTAGACCTAGTCCAGTCATTGTCTTCGACCATTTAAATCCTTTAAATAATATTCTAATAACACAAACAGATTGTTCTAAAGTACACGGCTATAACCCAATAAAGATGGATGATTCTAAGGAAGATGATAAAGTTCAGAATGATAAAAAGAAAGAAAATCAAATTGAAATTGAAAGAGTGTCTACACATTATCAAATAGAGAAGCGAATGAGCCAACAAAAACCTGAAGTGCATGTAGGAGATGGCGTGGAAAAAATTAATGAGTCTAACAGTAAAGAATCAAATATAAGTAAACCTCTGTCGATCGATCGCTCCACAGAAGGCATAGCGACCGAACATAAAGATATAGAAATCAATACGATAATTGCGATGAAAGGTAATGCAGAAATTTTAGAGGCTAATTCTTCTCTAACCCTCGTTGATGACGCTCTCGGCCAGCCTCTGGACGTAGATATGGAAGATTTTGAAGATTGTGCAGGCCAAAAATCACCGGTTAAAATCATTTATAAAGTGGAAGAAGATGTGCAAAAGGATTCTGATGTTACCTCAAATGATGAATCTGAGGTGAACTCGAATCGTAGGAAACGTAGCTACAGTCCAACGAAGCAGGACAAAAAAATGGCTCAACCCGTCGACGTCACGCCAAAACCAGTGAGCAAAATGCAGAAAATATCGCTAAGTCCAAAAGTACCAGAAGCTAACACAAAAGGAATAGAATCTCCAGATAAAAATAATAGGAGCCCGGATAGAAAGATATCGCCTAAAAAGAGAAATAGCATGAAGCAAGACCTAACTGTTCAACAAGTCATCGTAGACTGCTATAAAGATGCGAGTGCTGATCGAAATATTGACAAAAAATATCTTGAACCCTTCAAGAATAGTACATACGAGTCTTTGGCCGTTGAAACTGTTTCTAATACTTTTGAAAGTATGAAATCAGAAACGACTTTCACGAGCAGTAAAAAGGCTGTTTGCAAAGTCCTGTCAGAGAACAGTGACTTTGATCAGAAATCTGATGAGGAGAGTTTCAAAAGCCTGACGGACTTCAGTTCCGCTGTGAACGTTGTTACAATGATTGAAATGCTGCCGTTTATGGGGTAAGAATTTTTATCAATTTGTAGTGACCCTACTCACAGTGCCAGCGGTCGCGGGTTCGAGTCCCGCTGGGAGGCATTCATTTGTGTGATGAGCACGAATGTTTGTACTCCAGTCATGGGTGTTTATATTTATAATATGTATGTATTTAAAGCTATATACGTGTAGTGTATCAACTATCTGGTATCCATAACATAGGCTTACCATGGAACTAGATCGTGTTGAGTGTTAATGCCCCAACATATACATATATTTCCCAGCATATCTTAAACAAATCCCAATAAAATAATGAAATTCCAAGGAGTCGCGACTGCGAGTGGGAGACATGTGAAGATGATGTATGGACTTTCCTTCTGCTCCGGTCGCGGCTGCGCCTCACGGTGCGCCTCGCGCGGCCGCAGCGCCGCCGCGTGCGCCCCGACACGCCCCTCGTGGCCTTGGACGTCACTCCCGTGCACGACAGTAAGTTATATTGTTGTATACCATTGGTCACGCTAGTATTTCACAATTAATTAGTAATTACACTTTTATTAACCTTATTAAGCAAAGATATTTATCTTTTATCTATAAATAAAAATGAATCACCGAATTTAATAATTCTTTTTTTTTGTGTTTGTTATTGTCAGGACTTTTATATAAAAGAAAATGAAAAAATTTTTTTTTATCAAAATAAGGTAAGTATTTCTCATTCTCTCTCTCTCTTTGGAATCTCATGGGAAGCAACCTAGGGACCCCGAGCGAAGCGAGGGTGAGTCGCTAGTGTAGTAATATAACGTAAAAAAAAGTGTATTGAAATCGTTTCTAGAAGAGAAAGAGCCATCATCGTCGCTCTGCGTCCGCCTCGCGGCGGAGGCGATGCGCTATGAGTGCGCGCAGTGCGCGGGCGCGGGCGGGGGCGCGGGCGCGGGCGGGGGTGTGGGCGCGGGCGCGGTGCCGGCGCTGCTGCGGCGCTGCGCGGAGACGGCGCGGCTGGCGCTGCTGTGGGCGCGCGTCATGCGCGACGCCCGGCTGCGGCTCGCGTACCACCTCACCGGGGACGGGGACTTGAGCTTTAAGGTGAGTGGGAGACGGATGGGAGCTCTTTTGGGGTTATATGTTTTTTTTTATATCTTGCTTATACAATGTGTGACGTGTGTCGTAGGTGGCCAACACGTGCCTGCGCGCCGTGTGGGAGGTGCGGCTGCGCGTGGAGCTGGTGGTGGGCGACGCGGCGCAGAGCGCGTGGCCGCGCGCCGGCCGCGTGCGCGTGCTGCCCGCGCTGCCCGCGCCCGCGCCCCCCGCGCCCGCCGCGCGCGACCTGCAGCGCCTGCTGGGCGGCGTGCGGCACGACTGGGGGCACGCGCCCACCACCATATGGTGAGATGTCATTAGTAATCATTATAATGTCCTCCCAAACGATTTCGGCCACGGCGGCCAATCCGAGACTAGTAGGAGATATTATAGTGCAGCGTATAAGGGAGAGCGATATACACAAGTGCAGTCTCTATTCCTGTCGCTTTCATACTCCCGTGGGACGACGACTTTACGTGCTCTCCGGGCTGTTACTGAGACTTACTACACAGAAAGACTCAATAACTAAACTTGGCCCGACCCGGGACCCGAACCCAGGACCTCCGGGTGTGCAGTTGTACATACTAGCCACTACACCACCGAGGCAGTTACGATCAGTATTGATTGTAATATTGTATTAATATTAGGATATTGTGTGTTGATATAAAATGTTATAAAATACAATCCTTTCTTAGATTTATGCGATTATTTGATTTTTTTAAGTTTTTGTTTATATTCTAATCGATATATGTACATCCTAATTCTAAATTATTATTTTATTTTTATTTTTTTAATTGATTTTTGATTTTAAATCAACTATATAAAAACAAAGTCGGGCTTGTTACAAAACTCGAGAACTGCTGGACCGATTTTTATGATCTTTGTTTTGTTGGATTTGTCTTTATCCCGAATAGCAAAATAACTATTAAAACATCGAAAAATTCACGAAAAAAAAAACATCTATTCTATACTAAGCGTCAAAACGTACCTAGGGACGAACCCGAGCAAAGCAAGGGTGAGTCGCTAGTATAATAATATTTCGCATATTGACCTGATCCCACTCGTATTGAAGGAAGGCCAACCCCCAGCAGTGGGACGTTAAATACAATAGATAAAATGCATAATCATATGTTTAAATCATATATTTTTACTATAAAGGTTATATATTTTTATTATAAACGTTTGGCTCAGTTTGTAGTGACCCTACTTGCTGTTCCAGCGGTCGCGGGTTCGAGTCTCGCTGGATGCATTCATTTGTGTGATGAGCGCGAATGTTTGTACTCCAGTCACGGGTGTTTATATTTATAATATGTATGTATTTAAAGCTATATATGTGTAGTGTATCAACTATCCGGTATCCATAACACAAGCCTCGTAGCTTACCATGAAACTAGATGGTAATGAGTGTTAATGTCCCAACACATTTATTTATTATTTATAATTTTATTATCTGTTGCAGGAGACTGTTTCGGTACTTGAAGAATAAGACGAGGGACGACGACGGGTTATGGTGTTTTAAAAATTGAATAAAATATTTTTAAATCGTTTAAATGTAAATGTGTTTCTGTATTATAAACTGTTACTTTTCAATTTTGACTATCTTTTAATAGTTTTAACTATGTGGTAATTTTATCTATACTAATATTATAAAGAGGTAAAGTTTGTGAGTTTGTGTGGTTGTAGGGGGTAATCTCTGGATCTACTGATCCGATTTAGATGTTTGGTAAGAAAATAGTTTAAGACCCAGGGGCTGGGAAGCACATAGGATACTTTTTATCCCGGAAATCATACCTTGAGAGGTAGAAAATTACAGAGTGTGAGGCGCTGGTTGATATCTAAATCAATATGAGTTCTTCTTTATATAAGCTACTTAGTAGGTAGATCTTCAGGTCGAATTATGGTTCAAAAAAAGTGATATAATTAAATAAAACTATCTCTTCGGATTTTTCGTGGATTTATTTTGATTTTTGGTTCCCGACGCTTAGAATGTATTACAGCAATCATGGTCACGGGAGAGACTGAGGTTTTAGACGTCTCAAAGGCGTTATATAGTTGTTACAGACCCACAATTTTACAAAACGATTACAAAAAATTTAAAAAGGAACCAAAGTACTTTATTTGTTGATTTTAATTCTAAACATTTTAAAGTTATCAAAATCCAAAAAAATTAATACGCGTAAATATCCGAAAAGATAGTTTTATTTAAAATGTCAAATATTCGCGTATGTCTAAGAAAGTATTATATAATTAAAATTAAATTGTTACATAGTTTTTCTTTTCGTGACAAAAATGAAAAAACAGTTCGACAGATTTTTAGTTTGGACGGTATTACCGTTAAAGCCACCTCAGGCCGGTCGCATATTATAAGAGTTTTTTTGTCAGAAAATTTCTGACAAAGAAAAAGCGAGTCTGACAATGAATTTAATTCATGGCGTTCCCTTGACAACTGAAGCGAATTTCTGATAAGTGTGCGGGGTCTAGTACAAAATGTATAGAGAGCGCGCCCTGCGATGTTCTAATCAGAAAAAAATCTGATTTCGGCGGCATCAGACTCATCAGAAGCGGACGTCAGACACGTCAGAATTCTGATAGTATGCGGAGTTTAGAAAATATATGAGCAGAGTGCCTTCAGGCGGGCGTAAGAAATTTTAGACAGAAAAAAATCTCTTAATATGCAGCCGACTTGAAAGTATTTATCAACGTAACATCCTTATGTTTTTTTTTTAAATTTTAGACAAATTAAAAAAAAATAACATTAATGTCATTGAATTTATAACTTAAATATTTTGTCCTCGATTATGAATTAGGTTTTTTCATTTCTAGAAATGAAATAAAATGTGTATAAAAACCTGTACTCTGCGTATTCATGGTGTCGACAGTTGTCTGTCACTCGCACAGTTGGTATTGTATAATAAAGACTGATTTGTTTGATGTTTTTTTCTAAATATATTCTCTGCCATCGATTTTTTTTAGTGCAAGTAGAATATTAAAAAAAAACTTAGGTACGTAATGTAAGGTTGCACTTTTATATTTGAGCGTTTTAATGGAAAATAATATATTTGGTTAATTTGTAATGATTTATGTATGTCTATGGCATGTGGTTATGTGATATTGGCCGATAAGAATGTATTTAAAAAATAAAAAGAACGCGGGGATTCTTTTGTTTTCCCCGCGATTGACAGAGGGGCAGCTCTCGTACCATCCTGTAGTGACTAGTCATGGAATGTTTGTAATTAAATTATGTAACTCATTATTTTAAAAGAGCAACTGTGGAGTTTCTTGCCGGCTCTTCTCTGCAGAACTGCTTTCCGAGCCGGTGGTAGCTTTATACGGACAAATGTACTGACGATTATAAAAGTACTGAATATAAGAATGCATGGAACATGTTCGTGTTTTATTGATGACCTCCAACATATCAGAAGTGGGATGACGACGCCGATGATGCCGCTCAATCATCATGGTATGAGTAAAATGGATTTGGAAGCTTCAGTAAACTAATTAAGCTAAGTGTATTTTGAATATATTATCATTGTATTTTTGAAAGTATATTTTATGGGAGCAAATTAGTTAAAACGGGGTTGTACCTATTTAGAAATTTGGAAAGAATATTTTGTATTCATAATATACATGAAGTTATCTAGAAACAAAATAAATTTTTATTACACATTTGAGAATGGGGATGACAAAGTTGAACGTAAGTATAAATTATTATACTATTTTTAAATTATATAAGTATTAACCTATATAATTTAAAAATAATAAAAGATTTGATTTGCGCTTGTTTTGATTTTATTTAGTCTCCATCGAAGTAGTTTTGTAAAAAAGAAAAACACATGTTGTAAGAAAATGAAACTGCTAATTTTATAAAAACTCAAATCCTAATTAATTTTGTGATTATTGTCTGGATATTTGTACCTAATTCAAACGGTGATAGGATGAATAATTTTGTAAAAAGATTAGCTGTCATACATGTATACTAATATATTTTTTTAAGTTTAGATCCGTTAAGAAAACTTCACGTTCAAGAATCTCAAGTGTCGCTTTGGATTAGTGTATGACGCATTGACGATCACAGGACCATGTTCAAGATCAAGGGTATCGTGGACAATTTTGGTGGATATGTGAGATGATGTAATTTATTAGCTATTTTTTTTATAGAATTAGACAATTTGTATATATGTCAAATTACTGCCTCGGTGGTGTAGTGGCTAGCATGTACGGCTGCATATCGGGTTCGAGTCCCGGGTCGGGCCAAGTTTAATTATTGAGTTTTTCTGTTTAAGTGAGCCTCAGTAACAGACCGAAGTTGGGAAGTTGGCGGTGTTTCACCGTCGTGCCTCGGAGAGCACGTAAAGCCGTCGGTCCTGCGCCTTGGCTCTCACCGGTTGTGTCGAGTAGCCGTCCCACCGCAGTATGAGAGTGACGGGAGTGGAGGGTGCGTTTGTGTCTGCACGTACATACGCTGCGCTATAATATTTCCTGCGCAGATGGCTGGTCTCGATGACATTGGACGCCGTGGTCGAAATCGGTCAGGAGGATTTATAATAGTCAATTTGTGAAACAAAACTTGCATAGTGAGACCTGGTTGTGTCAGATAAGTTACTCTTACATGAAAAGAAAAAGAAAGGTAATTTTAAAATCATTTCATAGTGTTGTAAGACTAAAAGAGGTATTTAGTATTGTTAGGTTTCTAGGAAATGACATAAAAAGAGATGATCTAGATTAGACACTTTAAAATTACATATATGTAGTTTTAACATTGAAAATTTATTTATCATATTCATATTTAAATAAATGATATAAATATTGAAACCATCAATAATGGTAGTAAAAGAAATCAAATCAACTTATATTTAAGAGATCTACAGCTGAAATTGTAGTCACTTTTAAAAATTAATAAGAGATTCCTTTGATATGTGATACCAAAAGGTATATAATATTATCTATAGAGGAAGATAAGTTTGAAGGTATTGTATATCATATGCTGCATTGATATTAAATATATGCTTATCAACTATCTACTTTGTAATACATATTTAAGTTTTGAACTTTTGAAAGACCTAGTGGTTGTTTAGTTGTCTTATACTTTGGTTACTTATAGTACTTATTAATTAGGAGTTAAAGACAAAATACCTGAGTGACAAAATATAAGTGTTGAGTAAGTACATTACGTACAATTTTTGAACTTTTACACTTAATTATATAAACCAGACAAAGAAACGAGCTATAATTTAAAAAAAAACAAGGGATTATTTACATTTACTAGGCATGTAAAGTAAATAAGCATATATACTCTAATTGGATTTTAATTAAAGAAATTTAAGCAAGTATTCTTTAAAGTTTCAAAATTTAAAAGACAATAAGAACCTTGTCCTGAAATTGTGTAATAAATGTAAATACCTGTAATAATAAAAATAATTTAAAATTATAGGTGAGTAACAAACTAAATTGAGAGTTCTGAAATGAATATCATATTGAGATATTATATTATGTTTCGAGCTGTACATATAATTTGCTGTACATATAAAGCTTGAATGCTAAATTAAGATAAAAGTAATAATATTGATGATAACGATATACTTAATTGTATATTAGGGTCACTTTACTATGAACCTTGGTTCATCGCAGTTTTCTAAAAGTATGATATGTAAGTTGATAAGTTTTTAGGTACATAAATGATGATGATGATGTGAAGGATTTATTATATAATTATATACTCGGACACTTGCATCACAGAACTAGGTAATTCTTATATGATTATTGTAGAATTATAAAATCGATTTGAAATGTTATAGTCCGTATACAATATGAAATATCGCTGGTCATACAATGTAGTAGACATGAATTGTGCGGTAATCAACATACACAGCTTTAATATAGTATAATAAAAAGGAAAAAGCAGAAACATTATATAAAAGCTATTTAAATTAGACAAAACAGACAGATGTATAACAAAATGATAGATCTTGTCATATGTCTTCACTTTACCATAGATTGTTACTATGTTTTATAATAGTACGAAGTAGGTTTATAAAAACCATAAAAATATCATATGGGTATATAGGATATTTTAAAATTACGTTTCAGATTAATTTGAAATAGTACTAAACTGCTAATTTTAGTATTTCGATATACTGTTAATATGTCGAATTTAAAATTATAAAAGTATTTTAAAGATTTGCAGTAATGTTAAGTGCTTTATAGTTTATAAATATATTTAATTCTATTAAAATTATAAATGGATGCAAAATATATACAATAACATGTTAACCCACAAAAATAAGAATATTTTTTTTTTTTTTTCACAAACACATTCTTATTTTGATCTAAGAACGATTTGCAATAACATTTTAAATCAAATAAACCGTGTTTTTATAAAAACTCATACGTTTTTAAAATATTAAACCACAATGTTCTTTTAATAATTTTACGAAGATAATTCAAGTTCCTTGATTTACAATTGCAAACACATAGCGCCATCAAAAAAGATAACTAAATGTATACATATCCGAAATAATCATTTATAACAATAAAATCGTTAATTTCTATCAAATTCAATGTGTTGAGGTATAAAAACTTTATACTCAATTTTCTCAAAATGGCAGTTGTGTGGCTTGGCACAGCATTGCAAATGTGCGTCCAAATATTATATATATTGTTGGTTGATCTATTGATTAATACTTACCGATACTGTCTTAGAGTGTACATAAGCTTATGTATACTCTAAGGATAATGTCATTTTTGATAATTCATTATTATTGAGATTTGCAATAATTTGAAGTGATATTTATATCGTTCATTGAATCCGTTAATCAAATGAACACTAAATAATATGTAGTGCATTTGATTGAAATATAATTTTATCTTTAGAAACGTTAGTTCTAGGAATGGATTTTTAATTTAATAATTTTGTATGACGCGGACTTAATCGTATAAAGATTTTAAGTAAAAAAAAAAGTAAAAAAAAATAACAATAATGATAAAATAATAGTTATAAAATCTAATTACTGAATCACGTTATTTTAAATAGAAAAGATAATTTGGTTCAATTTTATTATTTTGTTTTTTAAATTAAAATTAATTTAAAAACACAGTACCTGATGATTTAAATAAATATTATAATTTATTTTGAACAATGAACCTTATCATTTATTTCAAAGGATATTAAAATCTTCACTTGGGGAATAAGGGTTATTTCACGAGATAATTATTTATTTTCTTTTCACGTGTTTCTATGTATTAACTTTAATATTTATTATTTTATGTTTACTCTCTATGTGAGAGCTCCTCGACGAGAACGCTCGCATTCCGGGCGCAGTCAAGTCGGTATTCGCCAGAGAAGTAGAAGCTGGAGTAACAGCTACTGCTTGCTGTATAAGGAACAGGCGCTGATGCGAGAACAGAAGCGTGTTTGTCAAATGGAGATGGATCTACAAGAGGAACGTGGCCATGAACAACGTTGAGGCTCGCCGGCCCTTGGGAGGAGCTACGAGCGACGCAGTCGCAGCAGACATCGATGTCATAATGGGCTGCCGGGTTGTCACTATAGGAAGGAGAAGGCCTCCACGAGTCCAGAGTATCTTAACAAAGGTCATGTAGTCCTACCTTTTCTTCTAGAGATTTAATTAAAAAAAAACAATCTATTAAAGGTGTCTTACCATCGCAGCCTGTATACCAAAACATAATGCTCCATAGTAGAAATACATTACATCATGGAAATATTATTCCCGAATGCAGATGTTTACGGCTGTGATGAGAAGGCAGTTAGTACATTTTGCCATGCAAAAGGTTATCGGTTTAGCTAATGTAAGATCTAGTATGAAAGCTTAAGTACAATAATTAGTATGTGATGTGTATTTACGACGAGAAGCAGGATTCTTTATCTATGCATATAATAAAATTCTGGGTCGAATCTGTACATTAAATATATATTTTTTTTTTTTTTTGGAAAATCTTATTGTAATATTCATGTCATTATTATCGATACAGAGATCGAATCTATAGTTTTAGAATTTTTGTCTGATTATTTGTGTATCTGGGAACGCATCATGAGAAAACCACTGGACATATTCTGATGAAATTTGGTATGATAATAGCTGTTTATCTGAGTCAACATATACGATGCTTTTACTGCGGGAAAATATCTCTGTACAGTCTATGCTAAACGTTAAAACGTAACTAATATATTACTATCGCTACTACCGACTATATCTACTATCGCTAATTTGTTATTATTAAATACACCATTCACCACACTCTGTGCTCTGGATGAAGACAATATTATGTCGGAATAATAATGTGATAGCTCATTGAGAGTATTTAAATATTGATGTAGTAACGCTAGCTTAATTGTTTGTATTTATTATTGTAGGATGTTTACATGACTATTGTTTGTGTTGTTTCAGGTAAAAGTACCTGCAATGCCATGTTGGGGCCGAGGGCCCAAAATGATAGTTGATCTGTTAAGCCGTAACATCCTACAAGACGGATTGGTTTACAGGTTTTATTGATGGTTGATCCATAGATGATATTGGTTGTCTATGGGTTTTATTTTTAAGAGATGGTTGATCCATAGATGATATTGGTTGTCTATGGGTTTTATTTTTAAGAGATGGTTGATCCATAGATGATATTGGTTGTCTATGGGTTTTATTTTTAAGAGATGGTTGATCCATAGATGATATTGGTTGTCTATGGGTTTTATTTTTAAGAGATGGTTGATCCATAGATGATATTGGTTGTCTATGGGTTTTATTTTTAAGAGATGGTTGATCCATAGATGATATTGGTTGTCTATGGGTTTTATTTTTAAGAGATGGTTGATTCATAGATGAATTGGTAATCTGTGAATTTTATGTTAATGGATATTTGGATAAATTGATAAAATTATAATTTAATAAATTGATAGTCTGATGAATATAGATAATTAAATATTGAGATGCATAAGATGTTTTTGAGAAAGAAAATATATAAAATAAAAATATGTACTTGTAAATTTATATCTGAATTATTTTCGAATACATTGATATATATAGTTAGCTAAATAAATGGTTTAAATTAAATGTATTCATCAGATAATAATATGATATGTAAAATTTTGCCGAGTGTAAGGTTGCATCAGGGTCGTGTATGAGGGCTACGACTCTGGTAAAGTTAAGTTTTTAGTTTCCCTTAAGTGTAAGGTTTTCCAACGGGAGGCGTGTATGAGGGCATACACGTTTTCAGGATGGACGAGTGTAAGGTTGCACTTTTATATTTGAGCGTTTTAATGGAAAATAATATATTTGGTTAATTTGTAATGATTTATGTATGTCTATGGCATGTGGTTATGTGATATTGGCCGATAAGAATGTATTTAAAAAATAAAAAGAACGCGGGGATTCTTTTGTTTTCCCCGCGATTGACAGAGGGGCAGCTCTCGTACCATCCTGTAGTGACTAGTCATGGAATGTTTGTAATTAAATTATGTAACTCATTATTTTAAAAGAGCAACTGTGGAGTTTCTTGCCGGCTCTTCTCTGCAGAACTGCTTTCCGAGCCGGTGGTAGCTTTATACGGACAAATGTACTGACGATTATAAAAGTACTGAATATAAGAATGCATGGAACATGTTCGTGTTTTATTGATGACCTCCAACAGTAATAAAAAGGTCTTATACAAAAGAGGTTTTTTCTAACAGCAATAAATCCATTCTAATATAAATATACTAATATTATAAATGTGAAAGTTTGTGATGATGGATAGATATTTATTACTCAATCACGCCAGAACAACTGAACGGATCTGGATAAAATTTGGCACAGAGATAGATTTTATAATCTGGAATAGCACATAGGTTACTTTTTATCCTTGAAAAATTTACGGTTCCCGTGGGATAAATTTGGATTTGTCTGGAGACGAACCCGAAACGAACCGAGAGTGAGTTAAATATATTTAGGTAAACATTAGTATCTCAATAAAAAATACATTAAAAATCTCAGATTAAAAAAAAAAAACGATTTTATGACTCAAAATATTGAAATTTTATAATAAATTTAATTAGTTGTGTAGTTGGATAAATGTTAATATCATAGATGTCATCATCTTTCGATTCTACTCGTGTTTTGATTGATCAATTTGAACCAAAAGCGATTTTTGTAACTTAACTAAAATAGCTGTTAGAACGTAGCTTCGTGGACTTTTTTATCTATACTAATATTATAGAGGGAAGATTTTTTGTTTGTTTGTTTGTACCGAATAAGCTCCGAAACTATTAGATCGATTTAGATGAAATTTGGTAAGAAGATAGTTTGAGACCCTGGGAAGGACAGGATAAATAAATAAATAATAAATTGTTGGGACATTAACACACAACACCATCTATAAAAGTCTATCTATTATAGTTCCATGGTAAGCTACGAGGCTTGTGTTATGGATACCAGATAGTTGATACACTACACATAATATATAACTTTAAATACACACAAATTACAAATATAAAAACCTATGACTGGAGTACAAGTAGTATCAAAAATAAGTAAATAAACACATTGTGTGGAATACGTGTTTTTATTAAAAAAATCTTAAATTAAAACTTTAAAGCAGTTAATAAAAAGAAAATTATTTATTCCGTCAAGAATTGCATCATTTTCTTCTATCTATGAGCCATTGCATCTTTAATTGCGTGTTCCGAGACCCTGTGAAAATATAATAAAAAAAATCTGATTAAAGTATGAGCTAACTGAGTAATGAATTATGTAGTCGGAGTACCAAAATACATATCTAATATATTTAAACGAGCAATTCTTGTATATTTATATCTTTATTTATTTATACCGGCGATCTCGGAAACGGCTCTAACGATTTCGCTGAAATTTGGCATGTGGGGGCTTTCGGGGGCGAAAAATCGATCTAGATTAGTCTCATGTCTGGGAAAACGTGTGTTTTCGAGTTTTCATGCAGCTTTCTTTTGCATTATTCTACGCAGAATATGCTCGATAATTTCTTACACTCAGACATAAGCATTGTGGTCAAGCGAACAAGATGCAAGATTAACAAATCAATAGGTGTGTCTGAGATCGAAACTCGATCGGATACAAAGTTTTACTTTTTTTGCATTTATTTAAGTTTTTAGTTCTTTTTATTTAAAAAATACGATATAACAAAAAAGAACATCGCCAGCTACTTATATCTTAGTCAAAAAATAGTAGCGTGATTTATAAATCATGCTACTGCTTATGCTACTGTTCTCACTTTACAGCAATCATGGTCACGGGAGAGACTAAGGTGTTAGACATCTCTCATAGGCGGTAACGTCGGGAACCAAAAATCAAAATAAATCCGCGAAATAATCCGAAAAGATAGTTTTATTTAAAATGTCAAATATTCGTGTAAATCTAAGGAAGTACTATCATAGTTTAAAATACCTTTAATCCAGCGGCTGTCAACCTTTCGTTTCGTAGAAGAAATTTCTATAATAGGTTGAGAACTGAGCGGCGCTCCCAACGTACGGATCACGTCGTATCCAGCGGAGGGACGAAGGATCTGTTATAGCAACATGCATGTCTGTTTGTTTGTAACGATTTTACGCCTTAACTTCTGAACCAACTTGTATCAAACCAAGATCAAAATTTTATTCATATATTAGCGACTTACTCTAGCTTCGCTCGGTTACGTCCCTATGTAGGTACGTTTTAAATAGATATAAACGGATATTGCGAGTGTACCTTAGGAGATAGACATATGCTATTGCGGACTTTTCTGTAGGCCTTTTTAAGACCTACAATTTTTTAGTACATTGTTTCGAGGTATCTTTTAAGGTTTAGCCATCGCTAGCCATATAAATTTCGAAGGAAGACTCGATAGAATCAGTTATCGTGTTTTATCCGAGTAATAACTTATCACTACACAAAATTTACTTAAAATCGGTTCCTTACTTTTTGCGTGAAACGCGCACACATACAAACAGACAGAAGAATACAGATATACTGACAAAATATTTAATAACTATTGTTTTGGGGTCTATATACTGTACACAGTACGTTACAGTCATTATCTTTAAATAATATTACATGTACAGATTTTGCTTGCTGTTTTATTATATGTACCTATAGATTAGAAACTAAATTAAAAAAAAATGGATTCATGAAATTATTTAAAGATATATAAAGGCAGTGGTAGCCCAGTGGTAACGCGCTCGCTTGGGAAACAGAGTGAAGCGGGTTCAAATCACGGGCCTCGCACCTCTGATATTTTCATGTGCGAATCATTTCTAACATGATTACCACTTGCCTTACGGTGAAGGAAAACATCGTGAGGAAACCTGCATGTCTGAGAGAACCTAGCAAGTTTTCGAAAGATGTGTGAAGCCGCCAATCCGCACTTGGCCAGCGTGGTGGACTATGGCCTGATCCCCTTCGTATTAAAGGGAGGCCCGTGCCCAGCAGTGAGACGTTACTTTTATTATTATCTTTGCGAAGCGACAGTTGTTAGTAGTTAAAGCCATTCTCACTCGTCCAAAAACAACATTCCGTAGATCAAACTGTGGTAGAGGTTTGAATGTGATGTTGAATATACCGCACACGTCTCCTTCAGACGACACACGCATCGACAGCAAACCTGTTATATATATTTTAGATGTAATAAAAACTATCTTTTCGAATCGAATAGGATTTTTGGTTCCTGACATTTCGAATGCTTTATAGTAGTTTACGTTAACCAAAAATCAAAATAAATCCGCGGAAAAATCCGAAAACATGGTTTTATTTAAAATATTTATAGTAATTTGACCGCAGAATTCTTTACCGCTTTACATGAGAAAGTCTTTTTGCCTTTATGCTACGGAATCCTGAAAAATAGTAAATCATACTTTAATATAACTAGATAAAATAAAAAAATAGAACCTGGCATGGAGTGTGAAAAGTGGTAATTCTCAGCGGCTATAGGTCGCACTCGGCCGCGCTGCGCGTAGCAGCCGAACCCGTTGTTGTACACCACGCCACACCAGTACAGGTCGGGGACCTTTCTGATATCATATTTGAGGATTTTATATGTTTATTTATATTGTAACTGGCGACTCACCCTCGATCCGGTCGAGTTCATCCTTAGTGTGGACCACCCCTATTACTTAGGGGTGTCAAAAATAGCTTACGTCCTATTTTCAGACCTACTGAATATATACATAAAATTTCAAAAGAATCGGTCAAGCCGTTTCGGAGGAGTTTGGTTACAAACACTGTGACATGAGAATTTTATATATTAGATTTAAACTATTGTGCTGTTATAAACATTTTATACTGACGACTTACTCTCACTTCGCTCGGGAGTGTATCTACGCTTTGAATGGTTTAGGAACGCATAAAATAAAAAAATAAAAAAAAAATATCTTTTACTTGCGTCAGGAACCTTCGCATGCTTATACAGAATAACTAACTAGAGTTTTATCACAATCGGACCAATGGTTTAAGAACGCAAAGATGAAAAACATACGAACATTATTTTTTATATATGTATATATATTAAAAATAAATGTATTAAATATAAAGATTATGCAAATGTTAATCCATTATTTGACCAAATTTCAAGATTGTATATAATTATTGTTACTTTTTGAGATTGCGTAATCAATTAATTATTGAGTGGGACTCGCGCTCGCGTCGCTTCGATCGGGTGCGCCCTTAGTTACTCACAATATCACAGTATCTGTATATTAAATTTCATCCAAATCCATCCAGTTATTTTTCGAACGCGTATAAATTAACATTTAACATATCTCATGTAAAATTAAAAAAAAAATACCATTTAAAACATGATTTAATAACAATTTCATATTAAATAAATAAATAATAAATAAATAAATGTTGGGACATTAACACACAGCACCATCTAGTTCCATGGTAAGCTACGAGGCCTGTGTTATGGATACCAGATAGTTGATACATTACACATATATAACTTTAAATACATACATATTATAAATATGTATGTATTTAAAGTAAAATATTGTAAATAAATACATTGTAACAAAAAACCCATTACATCAAAAATATCAATTTTTTTGTCTGGAAGTAGAGGGCTTTGAAGCATGTTCTTGTCTTTCCGAAAACTGATTAACAGCGAGGCAATATTTCTCCGAATGATAAGTTCTGGATATTTGCGAGAGAAGCGGACTTCCGTGAGGTGAGTTTAGCCAAAGCGACGCACTCCCTGTTTGTCCAACCATTGCTATGAATGCAATCAACATTCGAGTATTTAAAAGACCACGTTGTATTTGCGGTTGTTTTAGCAAGGTTTGCAGGATAAGTCCTTCTGGAAGACCATTGATTAATTCAAAAACGCTAGAACCTCTTTCACCAATTAACCAGGACGCTGCTGCTGGTACATTACACCCAGTAGACCGAAGTGCTGTATCAACATCCTCATAAGAAAATCCAAGGTCTTTGAGAGCAGCAATCGATTCAGGGTTAGGTGGAGGCGCTATCCTGGTCCTCCAAGTGCGAAACTTCTCTAGAAAACGTTGCAAGTGCTCCGCGCGTTTATATTGCTCGTCACCAACAGAAGATGATGTCGACTCTTCATTTGCTTCTGTATTATGATGTAAGTTGAATCTTGACGCGATTTCCTCGGGCGTAATAACTTGTACTACAATCTGTTGCGTTCTTTGCGGTTCGTCTAACGCGGCAGATAGTTGAGATAAAGTCAATTCGTAATTTCTGCCAGCCGCTGCCAACCGTGCACCGGCTTCTATCAAAGATATTAGAATTTTTCTCAGTTCAAACGAAAGTTCATTAGTAGACAGTAACGATTGCAAATTTGGTTGACGGATTGCGTTTTGTGGGATTGGTAGTGATGCTGTCGCGGCTGCTATGGCGGCAGGCTGTGGAGCGCGAACTGCTCCCAGGTCCCAGAGTGTACCAGCTTCAGGGATCCGTCGCTCGATTAATAACAACTCTTCGTACATAGCTATCTGTTCTTGGGCTAGTGTAAGGAAATCGTGTAATGTTGTTGTATCACATACACGTACGATTTTAAACCGTCCGGAACCAGATTCTCCTGATGGATAGAAGTAATCTATTGCCCGGTTTTTTACTTCCTCTATGAGAGTGTCTTCAGGGAAGTACGCATTAAATATCTGCCCCTCAGGACTGACAATTTTAACCAAAATATCATTTCCACTTGAAACCGAGTCCGACACCAACATCGTCGATTGTTTTCCTAATATCGATCACGTTTATGCTAATCAGTATAAGAAATAGGAAAATACTCGTAAAAAATAGCATGAGGCATAAAATCAATTTTATCATAATTTTGTCATTTTTGTCAAAATGTTTATTTTTAATTATCTAATAGGTTAAAGAAATGAGGTTGCACTGATAATGCCTAAGTACTGATTAGAGTTATGCAACTACTAAAATTATTAAAAAAAAAAAATACTTGAAGACGAATTTAGTGAAACTAGTCAAAAAATACATTTTTATCGTGAGTGCTTCATTTAATTTTTAATTGAAAAGGCAAATTAAAATATCTTCATTATAAAATATATAGATAATATATTATTCGCCTTTTAATAATATTAAATCATAATATTAATTTAAATGATTAATTTTTAATGAAAAAGTATCAACACATAAAAATGTCGACTCCAAAGTTAACTCAAAAGTAATTATTTTAAAAAAAACAAATGAAAAAATAGATTTAATAAAATTCATTCAGTAGTGGAATCGATATCCTATACACACACTGCAGGATATACACATTTTTAACATAGGTACGTATCGGGAAATAAAAACACTACTGAAAAATATTGTATAATATGTATGTGGATTCCACGGATGTATTTATTCCATACAGTTTTCAGAATACAAATTCAGAACTAAAAAAAAACATAGTCCTTCTGTTCGATTTCGGTCACGGCGGAACTTACTGAGACTAGCCATCTGCGCAGGAGATATTATAGTGCAGCGCGTGTACGCGCAGATACAACGTGCCTCTCTATTCGTTTCAGTTTCAAATTTCGATGTGCAGATAATTGGATGCAACTGGTGAGAGATCAGGCGCAGGATGACGGCTTAATGCAGTACCCTGAGGCACAGGGGCAAAACACCGCCAACTGCCCCAGTCCGAGTTGTTACTGGGACTTTTTTAATTAAACTTGGCTAGTCTTATATCCGTGTATAATGAGACCACTGCTTATTTATCATTCTTATATTGTATTTTTATCAAATTATATATTTTACAAGACTTATGAGTGTATCCAGTATCATGGCGAGCCAAAGAAAGGAAGAGCAGAGCAGGGCGGCATAAACTATAAATTCATAGATAATAAATATGTAACAGTTCGAACCGGGACTCGAACCCACTATACCAGAATACGAATACTGTTAAGTCAAGTATCTTACCTGAAGAATTGCGTACCAACGTAACCAAAACCCACTCCATCTCCGTCTAACAACTCTAGGAACAGCTTGCAAGTGTCGGGGCACACGTCTGTGAACAACTCCGCCGCGAGCGTCGGTAGAGTTGATCCTCCTCGGATTTTTAACGTTATGTAAACTCTATTAGTAAATGAAATTTTATATTTTAAATAAAATTATCTTTTCGGATTTTTTCGCGGATTTATTTTGATTTTTGGGTCCCAACGTTTCGAATGCTTTACAGCAATCATGGTCACGGGAGAGACAGTCTCTCTCACAAAAACCAAAATAAATTCGCAAAAAAAAAAAAAATCGAAAAGACGGTTTTATTTAAAATGTCAAATATTCGCGTAAATATAAGAAAGTATTATCTATGTGAAATATCAAATTTATTGCTTTCTATATAATAAAAGTTCCTTGTGGTGAGCGCATTACTTGAGAACGGCTGGACAGATTTTAATTAATTTTTGAATGTTAGCAACAGTATTATCGAGGTTTTATAAGGGGAGAAGTTGAAAAAATTACCGAAGACTGGGTAATTTGAAAAAAAATACTTTTTCCTGTAGGATTTTTGTATTATCATTGGGTCGCAAGCAATTTGATTTAAATTAAAGTCAAAGCGTAGTGTGTATAACTTGTTAAAGTCAGTAAAATTAATCATTAAACGTGTGTTGTAATTCAAAATAAAACTTCTAAAAAAAGGAAGTAAAACAAGTAAAGGTTGATTCACTTTTGACTTGACTTTTTCCTGATAGATACAAAGGTGGCGCTGTTTGCATTATGATAGTTACATTTTTACAGAACTTATATTAAATTGAAATGTCTGTTTGTAATGTCAAAATAACAGCTTTTTACTAAATGCGTAAGAAAAACACAATTTAAAAAAAATATGTCTGCCTGTCTGTTTGTTCCGGTTAATCTTCGAAACCGCTGAACTAATTTTGACGGGACTTTCACTGGCAGTTAGCTGATGCTATAAGAAGTAACTTAAGCTACTTTTATTTTAGACAAAGAATTAGGGTTCCGCTCTGTAAAATTAAGTAATTTTTACAATTTTCAAGGCACCAATTTTAAATAAAATCAAATAGTTCAGCAGCTTTCGGATGAGCGCCATCTATGGACTCTCCTTTTTAAAATCATTCAAAAAATACCCCAAAAAATTAACAAATGATTATTTCTAAATTAAGAGAAATGATAATTTTAGTACTTTGGCCGCAGAACATCTCCTGGTGCAGCAAAAGATGGATCTTCCATGACATCTTGCACGATCACAGGAAACAGTACAAACTTCTTCTTTGTCATATGAACTATATCTCGCTTATTTTTGGCCCAATCTCTGTTTAAAGCTGTTGTTGGGACTACGCGAGGACGCTATAGAATAATTTAGCTAAATTATAATTAACTAATATTAAAAATAAATTATAATTAATTTATATTATTAATTTAAATAATTAAAAATAAAACAAATAATAAAAAAAGTTATCCGTCACGCGACGCCCGGTAGATGTGAAACATCTATGTTAATATTAAAATTCATAATTAATAAAAACTATAACGAAATATATGGAATAAAATAAAGAAAAAATAGAGTTCCGTTAAAAAAAAAAAAAATATTTTTCTTAATATTTTAAAGATAATTTAATGTCCTCCTGACCGATTCCGGCCACGGCGGCCAATCTCATTGAGACTAGCCAACTGCGCAGGAGATATTATAGTGCATAAATGTACGCGCAGACACAAGTGCACTCTCTATTCCTGTCACTCTCATACTCCGGTGGGACGACTACTCGACACGACCGGTGAGAGTGTCGGCGCAGGACCGACGGCTTTACGTGCTCTCCGAGGCACGGGGGTGAAACACCGCCAACTTCCCAACTCCGGGCTGTTACTGAGGCTTACTATACAGAAAGACTCAATAACTAAACTTGGCCCGACCCGGGACTCGAACCCAGGACCTCAGGATGTGCAGCCGTACATGCTAGCCACTACACCACCGAGGCAGTTGAGAATATAATTTATTGATTATTTAAAAATATTGTTGAAATTAAAATTCTTCAAATGGTCTATGCCATTTCTATATGTTACCGCTCTGTGTGTACGTGACTACTGTATACACGCTCCATTGTAAAACAGTCTCTATTAAAAATACTTACATATTTTCTATTCTATTTCTTTTTATATTCTGTAATATTATTATTATAATTAAAGTTAATAATATAAAGTATAAACTAACAGTATGTAGAATACGTTTATATATTTCTTTATTTTCGCGTTTGATTGTTCTATACCGGTGCACCCTGTTTTCATAATATTGTCGATTTATACATGTTAGTTTTGTTGGCCGGTGACTGTCAACTTTGCCCTGTGGAATATGTGTTGGATACATATAAATCTATACATATAATAAAAGTGTAACTAAGCCGAATCTGTTCATTAAATATTTTTTAGAAAATCTTATTGAAATAGACATTATTATCGATTCTGAGACCGAATCTATGGTTTTTAGAATTTTTGTTTGTCTGTCTGTCTGTGACCGCATCACGGAAAAATCACTATTTTTAAAACCATAATATATCTTTTTAAGAATTATTTAATTTATCATTAATTTTACACAAACAATTACAAATCGATACATATAACGCCATCTATTATTTATTTGAACTGATTTTTCTGTCTCTGATAAGAATAAGTCAATACTTATTACGTACCCCACTCATATATGCAGTAATGATGCCATTCAGTATTCTTAAATTATCTAAATAAATGTCCCGAGTGTGTTGTTGCCACGCGGGAAGGTTTCTAAGCATTCTGTGTCCGTCGAAGGACGGCGAAGAGGAGTCCACGATAGATTGAATATGAGAATACTAAAGGATAATAATTACATTTTTAGCTTTCCAACACATTGATCAAAATACCGGGAGAAAATTAGTCTTGATAATGTTTTTATTTACTAGCGCCTAACCCTCGCTTCGCTCGGTTTCGTCCTTAGGTACGTTTTATCGGTTAGTATGTTATAGACTGTATACTGTATGATATAGCCTATAGCTATCTTCAATGAAGGTGCTATCTAATGCAAAAAGATTTTTTTTAATCGGATTAGTAGTTCCAGAGATTAGCGCGTTCAAACAAACAAACAAACTATCTCTTTATAATATTAGTATAGATTCACTATATGCCTAACTGGTCGGTTGGTATTGTTTCACCCCCGTGCAGTGGTAGAGAACGTGTCGCGTGGGTACTAACTCTCACTGCTCGTGTCGAACAGTGGTCCCACCGTCAATAAATACCTAATAATATTAAAAAGATGGAGAGATGTGTTGCATTTGATTAAAAATTTATTGAGGAATGTTAATATCACCCTACGACTTTAAAGGGGAAACTAAGCAATTATACACTAAAAAACTACGCGAGCAAAGCCGCAGGCAAAGGTTATATTAAATATTTTTAGCTTACCCGGTGTTTACGCGTTTTGCGTTTTTTACGTAATATCGATTCATCTATCTCTGGTGGTGGAGACGTATATTTTCTTGCCTCATTCATGACTTCCTTCGACATAACTTTTTTTAAAATAGCCCCTATTAATGTCATTTTCGGAAAAAATATATAAAATTAACAAGGAATTTTGCTCAACGTCTAACATAATATGTTATCAAAATCTACATGGTTTCAAGGTTTTGACTTTTGATTAATTGATTTGGGTTTTATATAAAAATATAAATATTATTTAAAACAAACAATTAAAAAAAAAGTACCACAACAGTGAAAAAAAAACACATTTGTGAGTACAAAATCTTTATTTATGTAAAATACACTACTAAATACACTAAAATCGAAATGATATTATAATTGTGCATAAAACATTTAAATACAAACATTCCATGCCGTGAAGTTTCATCATCACACATCATAATACTGAAAATTAAAATATAAACACCACTGGAATGTGACTAGAATACAAATAATTAAATTCAAAATATATCTTTCAAGTATATTCTTATACATTTTTTTGATATTTTTAATTTTTAAATAATATTTTTTTTATTAGGCAGAATAAAAATTATCAGTGCCTAAAAAAAATAAGATCAAATTTTTCCCGCCTTTTTAATTGTCAATTTATTAAGACATACAGTGATAGTAAATTTTATTTATTTATTAAATAAATATCACATTTATTAATTTAAAACATTTCCCATCTTTAAATTTGATTGTGAACAAAATAATACTTTAAAGCAAACTTAGTGAGATCTACGGTATTTAATATCATAATAATTATAATTTAAAATTAGCTGTCACTCTAAAATGGTCTAAAGGAAATTACCCGCAATTTATTATTACTTAATATTTTATAATTATTGTGTAAGTAAATAAAACATCAAGTGATTTGTAGCAAAATTTAGGTAAGTTTTTAAAAATCATACTGTTAAAATCTAGTTTCTGTGCATATCCTCAGAATAAAGAATTGTATAAACTGAATCCGCCGAAATAAATATCAAAGTCAAAAATAGTAGCGTGATTTGCTGTTTATGCTACTATTCTAGATTTTGCCATACAGATTGTTTAGTTTGTTTAAAAAATAAGGGAAATTTTCTATATGTATTCGAATTAATACACAATTATTAAAAATAAAATATGAGTAATAAAAATAATACTATATTCTTTTGTATCTTTAATTTAAGCATTAGTTCTCTTTCCCTTGCAAGAGTACTACTTATCACTCAGAATACAAAATGTCATTTGTATACTATTTTAAAACATTATTGTTTAGCTTCATGTTTAGTTTTAGGATGCTCTGCCTATATTATTCCTTAGTTTGAGATCACAAGCAACAGAACTTTAAAAATTTAAAAATATGTCTTTATGAGGTTGTCAGCGCAAAAATATTCTAATTTTAATTCAGTTTTATGGATTAATTAAAAAAAAAAAACATATTATTTTATTATAATTAAATTAATCCAAAGGAACAATATTTATAACCAAATGATTTCAAAAAAAAAAACATTATTTAGTACTTGAATGAATATCATACAAATAAAATTAAAAATACTTTTTATATAAAAACAATAAGAAATTTTACTTTTAAATAAGAATTAACCGTATATGTAAAGTGTAAATAATAGTTTATATAATTTTTGCTTTGACCACCTCATACATAATAATTAGACACACATAAATAGTTACTCAGTTGACACCATTAATCAACTATATTTTTAAGAGTCAATCCAAAACTACCTAACAATCTTAACACAGTCTCCCGGTAATCATACAAAAATACATATTACAGTCGGGAGCACTTACCCACATCTCCCTCACTTTGATTATACGATTGTTTGAATAAAGGCTGTGTTAATGGTGTCAACTACGCAATTAGGTAAGCTGAGCGACAGGTAAGCTAGGGTAAGCGATAGGGTAAGGCCTTGTCCGCACTGCGATATTTCACCGTGCGAATCCCAGCTGAGAGTCTAAAATGAATAACAGAAAAAAAAAATTACACTGACACTACGGCGGCGGTGGCAGCGTGACAGACTTATCAAAAGATGACATGAACATTGAATTTACTCATTTACGACGTTCAATTTGCATCACATCACAGATTTAATTCACAGAAAAAAATCTGTGATTTGATGCAAATTTAACGCGATGAGGTGCAGATTTCTTAAGGCTGTAATTGGGTGAATCCAATGTTCATGATCTCTTTTGATAAGTCTGTCACGCCGCTGCCGTCGCCGTAGTATCAGGTAAATTAAAATTTTTCTGTTATTCATTTTAGACGTTTGTCTCAGTCGGGAACTGCATGGAACTGACACAAATCGTACGAAATTTTATTCGCAGTGCGTAATAAGTGTAATTCCGATCATGGAATATAATACGCGAGAATAAAAATCGCACGGTGAATTATATATCGCAGTGCGGACAAGGCGTAAGATTCAACGTATTACAGGATTGCGATAAAAGAAAACGTGCGGTGAGATGTCGCAGTGCGGACATGGTGTAAGCCGTCTACTGGCGCTGGCGCAGGGCGGTGTGCGGGCGCGGCACGGCCGAGGGCGGGCGCGCTAGGCGGCTGGCGGCGCGCGCCGGCGTCGCGTACGACAGGTAGCGGTCCGACAGGTCCGGCGGCTCGAACTGGTGGAGGATTTCATATATTAATATTTCTTTTATTTATTACTGGCGACTTGCACTAAGTTGATTCCCCATACAAACTTTCATTTCAATTTTCAAACCCTTAAGGGATGATTTTCGGGATAAAAAATAACCTATGTCCTTCCCAGGGTCTCAAACTATCTTCTAACCAAATTTTATCTAAATCAGTCGAGTAGTTTTTGAGTTTATTCGTTACAAACATACTAAAATACGAAACTTTTCTCTTTATAATAGTAGTGTAGATATATGTAGAATTATGGCAATAAATACTTTTTTGTTATTACTGCAAGGATAATTTGAGGCCTTGATTGTACATGATAAAATTTAAGGTGCTATCGTTAAACAATTTGCATTTTTAAATTTAATTAGAGCTGAACATGACATGCGTTTGTGATACGTGCGTCATCGGCGCGTTTATGTAACAATTTTTGGATGAAAAAACAAAAAAAAGCAATATTTATTAGAAGTAATATTATCAAAAATGTGAATAATTTACCTTTTTTTAAAGTTAAATTGTCACGTTGTAAAAAATTACGTCAAAATTTAAACGCCTAATCAAAATTATTCACTTGAGCCAACCCTGATTACGCCAGAGGTAACAGGTTCGACCACCATATTATTCTCCACAAGTAGCATAAACTCTCTCTATCTCCCTCTCTTTCTCTCTATCCCCACTTCCCCCTCCTCTACTCTCACACACTACCCCTCTCTCCCCCCGCATACGTACGTGCGCGGCGGCGCGCGGCGCGTGCAGGCGCGGCGCCATGTTGTTGCCGGTGTAGGCGACGCACTTCACCTGCCACTCGCCCAGCTGCTCGTTCCAGTGCACGTACTGCTCGATCAGCGCCTGTTGCATGATCAAAATTAAACTACTGTGGGAATACACATATTTATTACACTTCCAGTAGAATAACACCAAACATATAATTTTATACAATAAATAAAAAAATATTAAAATATTTTATTTATATTCATATATTATACACAAAACATATAACTGTAATAAACAAATATCATACAACCAATTGTTAATATAAAAACAATAATTAATGTAAAATATTAATTACAAAGTAAACCCGGCGTAAACGCGTAGTTTAGCTAACATTCCATCGATGCGTGATACCTACGCATCGCTCATCGCTTATGCCGTGGACCAGTGTTTGCAACCGTACGATAATTATCGTACATGTACGATAATTTCATGACTGTGTACGATGTACGATAATACATTGCAAATGTACGATAATTTGTGAAGGTGGGATGGGTTAAAAGTTTTAGTCAGGATTAGGAAATGTTTTAGAAAGAAAATTGGTTCGTTATGCATTTTAAGTATTTACAATTTGTAGTATGGGAAAACATGAAAATACGTGTTTTTTTTTTTTTTTTTTGCTCTTCCGCCTGTTCTAAGTGTAAACACATACAGGTCGCTGACCGTTCGACCGTTCAGCGGACCGGAGGGAATCAGTTATTAAAGATTGGTTAGAAGTAAAAAAATATCGATTTGTATAAAACTCGACTATTTTGGCACATTCCTGATATGTACGATTATTTTAGTCCATGTACGATAATTTTGGTCTATGTACGATAATTTTACGGCCCTAGGTACGATAATTGCCTAACTTCAGGTTGTGAACACTGCCGTGGACTCGAGTCGCCGCGGCTTGCAGTTATTCGCTAACTACACTCGGCTTATGATATTGCGCTCGTTTAAGTAATTTTTCCACTGTTTTGTATGTTGATTAGACTTTAAATATCTTCTTTGTGACGTTTGTATACCTGTGACTGTCTGTATACTATAATTCTGACTCTTTATCCCTTCTGTGTTATTTGTGTAGTGAAATATACGTTTAGTTCAACCGACTAGTGACATTTTATTTTGTGTTCGTTTTACTGTAATTATCGAACTTATATATTGCACACTAGTTCCTACATAGAACAATAACCACTATACTACTGAGCGTTGAAAAGATTAAAGAGATGGATATAATATATAAAGGTAGTTTTGGCAAAGTATATAAATTTTGGAAAATTTTCACATATTTTATTCCAAACTACACGTATTGAACAAAAAAATGTCAATCTTTTTATGGCCTAACTTTTGTGGGAAACATTTTTCTCTTATACGAATATATCACAAACGCGTAAAACATAACAAAAAAAAGATTTTTCTTAGGTTTGATTTTGAACATAAAATTTGCGGGTATTTTGAATACACACATTCAGATTAATCAGAGGTATGAGGTATTCGAAAGTTCATCCAATAGACTATACTGTACGGCGGGTGGGCGGTGTCGGTCACCTGGTACTCCTTGGGTATGTAGGCGTCGAGCACGATGTCGGCCAGCTGCAGCTCGCGGCGCAGCGCGCGCACGCCGTCCAGGATGCCCTCCATCTCGCGCTGCTGCTCGCGCTGCTGGTCCGCCAGCTCGGCCTTGGCCGCGCCCAGCAGCTGCACGGCGCGCTTCAGCTTGCGCGTCTTGGCCGCGCTCTCCTCCTGCAGGCTCGAGTACCGCTCCTCCAGGTCCAGCCGCTCCGCCTGCACTCACCGTTCGTTTTATTTCATATTCCATTTTATTTATGTTTGTAATTTATATTACCGTATTACATTTCATTTCATTGTATTTCACTTAATAATCTTTCATTTTACTGTATTTATTTTTATTATATTTATGAATCGTTTGAAATAAAACATTAGTGAAAACTACTAAAAGTACTATGTAAAAAGCTAACTAAAAATATGAGAACAAGTGACGAAGGAACATAGTATTATGGAGTCGAAAACATACATATGCATGTACATGTTTTATAATAGCTAATGACGACACGTTTGGCTCAGTTTGTCGTGCCCCTACTTGCTGTGCCAGCGGTTGCGGGTTCGAGTCCCGTTGGAGACATTCATTAGTGTGATGAGCACGAATATTTGTCATGGGTGTTTATATTTATAATATGTACATGTATTTAAAGTTATATGTGTGTAGTGTATCAATTATCCGGTATCCATAACACAGACGTCGTAGCCTACCTCCTTCTTCTGCAGGTCCTCGCGCAGGCGCATCTCGTTGAGCGCGCGCTGCTCGAGCTCGGCGGCGGCGCGCTCCAGCAGGCGGCGCTGCGCGTCCGCCTTGTCCAGCAGGTTCTCGCCGCCCACCAGCACCTTGGACTCCAGCCGCTGCAGCTTGTCCTTCAGCTCCTCCTGCTGCTTCCTGCACATCGGCTTGTATTGTTGTATTGTACATACCATACTGCTGGGTGAGCCTCCCAATGCGAGGGCAGGCCATAGTCCACCACGTTGGCCTAGCGCGGGCGGACTGAGCATATCTTTCGAGAACTCGCTAGGTTCTCTCAGACATGCAGGTTTTTTCACGTTGTTTTCCTTCACCGTAAGACAAGTGGTAATCATGTTGGAAATGATTCGCACATAAGATTATCTAAAGGTGCGAGGACCCGGGATTTGTACCCGCTTCACTCGTTTTCCAGAATACAAGCGAAGGAAGACCGCGTTAAAAATGATATTTTTAGATAACATAAAAAATCTGATTAAAAAACAATTACAGACAGACAGACAACGAAGTGATCCTATAAGGGTTTTTCCATTTTGAAGTACGGAATCCTAAAATATACGAAATCTTACTTAGTCCTCTGCAGCTCAGCTTTCTTCTCTTCTAGCACTTTGCGAGCTTGGTGAGCTTTCTCACGGTTTAATTTTTCCTGCAATAGAAAAACAGTAACTTATTATGAGTATCCGTACATATAATAAAATAGTAACTTGAAACGAAATTTATATATTAAATATTTTCTAAAAAAACAATAACTGTTACGTATTGTACAAAATGTAGACTCCAAAACATTAATTATTGTAATTTTTGTCTATTTGTCCGTGTGTATTTCACGCAAAAAGTACTAAACCGATTTTAACTAAATTTTGTGTAGTGATAACGTATTACTCGAGTCAACATTTAGGATACCTTTTACTACAGGAAAATCTTTAATTCCCACGGGAAACAAAATAACTGGTACTATCGAGTCGTCTTAGAAATTACAATTCTAACGTTGGCTAAACCTTAAGACATACATCAAAACAATGTACTAGAAAATTGTAGGTTTTAAAAAGATTTACAAAAACGTCGCCTAGCTTGAGAACTTCGCATAATAAACGCTATATAAAATATATAACACATTCTTGGGATGATGTGGGAACGTGAGAGAATCATTATAATTTAAGGTATTGTATAAAAAAAGATAAAAAATAATAATTTAATTCCCCAGAGTTTCTTTCGCGATTTCTTCTCAGGTCTGAAGCTTCTTCTTTCCGAACTGGTAGTAGATTTTGACGTTCAAAAAAAAAATTGTCATAATGTTATGTGATAAAAAAATATATGTCAAAACTGATTAGAAAAAAAAAAACAGAAGATAAACTAACCTTTTCCTCTCTTCTCATTTTGCGTCGCATCTTCTTCTCTTCTGGATCCAGCACATCCAGCTCGGGGTCTGTGAGCGTGTCGTCTGACAACTCTTCTTCGGACACTTCTTCTTCTTCCTCCTCTTCTATTTCTATAAAAAACATTTAACGAGTTAAATTATAAATGTAATAAGTTAAATTTCATATCTTTAATATTATAATAATTATAATGCATTAGATAGACCGTTAACTGAGGAAGGCTATATGCTATATATCATCCCGGAAAAATATAAAAATATACAGTTCCCGTGGGATAGATTTGTTTTTGTCTAGGGACGAAGCCGAAGTGAAGCGAAGGTGAGTCGCTAGTGATAATATATAATATATTGTTTGTATCGAATAGGCTCCGAAAGTACTGAACCGATTTAGATGATATTTGGTAAGAAGATAGTTTGAGAATCTGGGAAGGACATAGGATACTTTTTATCCGGGAAATCATCCCTTAAGGAGGTGAAAATGAGGATGAAAGTTTGTATAGGGAATCAATCTAGGGATGAACCCGAGCGAAGCGGGGGTGAGTCGCTAGTCTTTAATATTTAATACCTTTCTTCTATATCCCATTTTTTGTTTCGCCCAACGTTAATTAAAGTTACTGATACAATATGCATACGTTTTATTTTACACGTACGGTTGATTAATGATTTATCTCAAATAATGACTAGCTACCTACTTAGTTCGGTTGTTCTGTGCATTGTCTTATAAAAACATAATATACCAACCATTTGAATTTTCTTCCAGCTGCTTCTTGAGCTGATCAATCTCTTGTTGGAATCTAAAAAGAAACATGGCTTTAATAAATAAAAAAACTAATTTTATGATAAATAATGTCAACATTTAGAAAAAATATACATATTTTTGTGAAATAACTGTATAGGATTTATATCAATAGGTTTTACATTAATAGTAGGAATTTTGAATTGAATAGATTCAACGTTTAAAGTGTTCAATAGGCGTAGAATTTATTATAGAAATCGTCACTATTAACCAATTTCAATATAAGAGTAGGTAATTTTTTCAATTGTATTAGTTATAATATATTCCTCAATTGTAAATCGATTAAATTCAATTCAATTCCCTTGTTACTAAGTTATCCTTAGCGTTTCTCTAAGTCATAATCTATCTGTGCAATTAATTTTCATCCAAATTCGTTCAGCCATTTCACACACACATATACAAACACACATATACGCAAACACACGTACACACACACACACACACACACACACACATACTAAGCCAATTTAAAGTCGATATGAAACAGTATAAATCCATCCCCTCGCACCGAGCCCCTCACCTGGTGAGCAGCGCGTCCCCGGGCTCGCTGTTGACGTGCGTGCGGTTCTCGATGTTCTTGGCGCGGTTGGCGTAGCGCAGCGTGCTGATGGTCTCCACGTAGTTGCTCTCCGCCGGGCCCACCGTCGCGATCTACCGACACACACACACATTTTACACTACTCATATACCCTGGCTCCACTCGGGTATGTCCCTAGTTACCTACATAACAGTCTATGTCACTCCAGCTCAGTGCATCCGTGTACTTAAATTACATCCAAATCCGTCCAATCTTTTTAAATATAAATATGTTGAGACATTAACACACAGCACTATCTAGTTCCATGGTAAGCCACGAGACTTGTGTTATGGATACCAGATAGTTGGTACACATATATAACTTTAAATACGTACATATACAGAAAGACTGAATAATCAAACTTGACCTGACCCGGGACTCGAACCCAGGACTTCGAGTGTGCAGCCGTACATGGTAGCCACTACAGGCAGTTATTATAATTTATGAACATAGTTCGATTTTTTTTTTAAATTTAAGTCTCATTTTCAATTAACAACTTCTTAATAAGAGTAATAAAAAAAAAAATAGCTAACATTGCTCTAAAACCAGTCCTTAAAAATTAAAAGAAATTTCCATTTTTTTTATTTTGCCTTTTTTTATAATTTTTTTTAATATCCAAAAAATCTATTTTTGTCTGGTTTTAACAACACATGGGAAATCCAAAAAAAATATACCATAACAGTCTTAGAGTTCCCCCCAAGAGAGTCCTGCAGCAACCTCGTCAACTTGGAGTTTCTGTACGGTATGTGGGTGGACTTGCCGTCGACCAGCGCCGATATAACGTTACCCAGCACTGACAATGACTGGTTAATTTTGGTTGCTTCCTTCAACCTGGTTCCTGTTGCTTGGGTCTTGCTTTGTCGTTCTGAACCCTAAAAAGTAAATAAAAAAAACATTGGTCCTAGGTTCGTTGATACCAGCGATTTATCATCGCTTCGCTCGGGTCTCTGTGTTTTTTGTGTTTATAATACTTTTGCGCCATCTTTTGGCAAATTTTATTGCTCCGAATAGCCTACTTACTTCCAGTCCAGTATTTTTTTTAAATCCGATGAAGTATTTCAAAAAATCAAGGTTTCGTATTAAGAAAAGTATTTTTTGACATGCTTTAGCTTAAAATGCTTAAAAAAATAGGTTGAAGTACAATAAATGTGAAATCGATACCGTATACAATATTTATAATAATTTATATGGCGTCAGTAAAAAAAAGAAGTACGTAATAAAATATTTTGTTGATGCAATAAATAACACGTACCATATAAATGTTTACAGTTTACTATTAAAATAATACTAAATTACATTACTTCGTTTGAAAAAACATCTTGAATTTTTTCACTTATTTTTTAAAATATATGTATTATATACACTAGCGACGAACCCTCGCTTCGCTCGCCTTTGTCCCTAGGTGATTCTTAAAATTGACATAACTTTTTTATTTATGAACCGATTGAAATAAAACAATAATAAATGTTAGGTGAAGCTTACCACAATACATTAGTGAAAACCGCATCCCAAATCGGTTAAGCCGTTTCTAAGATTAATGCGCACAAACGCACAGACAAACAGACAAAAACTCTAAAAATCATTGTTTTGGGTTCCATTGCGTTAACAAAGACCCCCAATAATAGTTTTTCTCAAATATCTTCCATGTACAGACGGCGATCAGTTACACTTTTATTATATGTATATGAAAATATATGAAAAGAAAAAACATTCATATAACAAACATACCGCCAAATCAACAAGGTGTAACTTCCCCATCTTGACATGCATCTTCCCATCGGCACCGCGCTTGCTGTTCTCCACCGTGATGGAGAATATGGCGTGCGATCGAGAACTTTCTATATTCATGGCGGTAGCGCCGATGTGCCTGCTCTTGTTGCCGACCGCCATTATCTTCTCCAACTCATCCGCGTTGTGGACCACGTAGCCTGAAAAGGGGGTGTTTGGTTAGACTATTAATTTAATCTAAATTTATATAGCACTAGAGACTCACCCTCGCTTCGCTTCGGGTTTGTCTCTAGACAAAAACAACTATCCCACGGGAACCGTACATTTTTCCGGGATGATATATAGCCTAAAGCCTTCCTCGATAAATGGACTATCCAACACAAAAAGAATTTTTCAATTCCATCCAGTAGTTCCTGAGATTATCGCGTTCAACCAAACAAACAAACAAACTCTTCAGCTTTATAATATTAGTATGGATTTTTAGGGTTCCGTACCCAAAGAGTGTCCGTCCATCCGTCCGTCTCTTGGAGGGCTGTATCTCATGAACCGTAATAGGTAGAGTTGAAATTTTCACAGAGTATGTAGTTCTATTGTCGCTATAACCACAAATAATCAAAAACCAAGATGGCGAATTTCAAAATGGCTGCCACGCGAATTAAATAAAAACGGAACCCTTCGTGTCGGACTTGACCGAATTTTTATTTTGCCTATTAATACTTTCCTACATTTACTTTATTTATTTATTTTAGGTTTTTAAGTTTTTTGCTGCTTTTTTCCTTTTTTTGACATTAACATGATATGTATATCAGTGGAAAATTTATTGGTATGTGTACTATCTTTTATGCATTTTCTGTAAGTGTTTTAAATACTGTTTGTTTCCCAAATATAAATAAATAAATAAATTACGCAAATGTATGACATCCATACATACATACAGATAAATAAAATTGAAGTGTCTGTAATGTCAAAATAACGGCATTTTACTAAATGCATATGAAATTGTATACGGCACTCGTAGGAAAAATCACATTTTTTAAAAATTTTGTCTGTCTGTCTGTTTCTTCCGGCTAATTTAAAAAAAAAACAAGCAGGTTCAAATACCGAGTCTTGCACCTCTGATATTTCATGTGCGAATCATTTCCAACATGATCACCACTTGTCTTACGGTGAAGGAAAACATCGTGAGGAAACCTGCATGTCTGAGAGAACCTAGCAAGTTTTCGAAAGACATGTGAAGTTCGTCAACCCGTACTTGACCAGCGTGGTGGACTATGGCCTGATCGTCCTCGTACAAAAGGGAGGCCCGTGCCCAGCAGTGGGACGTTAAAAAGTGCTGAATACAATATAAACTATTTATTAACAAAAAACAAATCATGAAAAATTATCCAAAAAGGCCAAGTTGACGACACGTTTGGCTCAGTGTGTAGTGACCCTACTTGTTGTGCCAGCGGTCGTGGGTTCGAGGCCCGCTGGTGGCATTCATTTGTGTGATTAGCACAAATGTCTGTACTCCAGTCAAAGGTGTCTATATTTATAATATGTATGTATTTAAAGTTATACATGTGTAGTGTATCAACTATCTGGTATCCATAACACAGGCCTCGTCGTTTACTATGGAACTAGATGGTGCTGTGTGCTAATACCCCAACATATTTATTATCGAAGAAGTGTACAAAAAAAACATCGTCAGAAATCGGTCACAAAAGCCAGAATTTATTTAAACACTTACCAGTAAGGTCCTTCACAAAGACTCCTATATCAGGGCGCTCCTTCACCTCGAGACTCTGGTGAGGATTGTTCCCGAGGAGGTCTCTTACTTCCTCGTTGTAAATTTCCAAATATGTCACGCATACTAGGAATCTGGAAATACATTTGTTATTAATCAAACACTCTTTCACGTTGAAATGGCTAGATCGATATGGATGGAATTTTATACACAGATAGACTAAAATTTAGGCGGATATATACACTACTACACTATTATAAAGAGCAAAGATTTGTATTTTTGTATGTTTGTAACGAATAATTTCAAAAACTACTGGACCTATTTAGATGAAATTTGGTAAGAAGATAGATTGAGACCCTGGAAACGACACAGGATATTTTTTATTCCGGAAATCATCCCGTAAGGGGGTGAAAATGGGGATGAAAGTTTGTATGGGAAATTAACCTAGAGAAGAACCCGAGCGAAGCGAGTACGCTCGGTACGTTTTAACGGTTAGTATGAAATAAATAGAATTTCATACTTATATACACAGGTAAAAAATTATTTATTAATTAAATTTTCGTCTATTTGTTTATACATACTTAAACCACCCTTGACACACCTCCAACAAAACAAAAAAATAATTATTCAAATCAGTCAAGCTATTTTTGAATTTTAGCAAGACTAACGAATGGCAATTTATATATATGAAGATATAAAAGAATCCCTTTTTTCGTTTCGAGATTAAAAAAGCTATATTACATCTCTATAGCCAGAACTATCTCCGTTTTAAAGTTTATTATTATTAAAATCGTGACAGCAGTTAAGCTGTAAAGGACAACAAACAAACAAACAGACAAACAAACAAACTGATATTTTATTATCGTTAAAAATAATAACATAAATAACTGGCCACGACTTCCCTCTACTAAATATGGTATGAAGTGCAGTACTAAAGAGAATCAACTTTCAAATAACTGAATAATGAATACATATATGTACTGCCTTGGTGGAGTAGTGGCTAGCATGTACGGCTGCATATCCGGAGGTCCTGGGTTCGAGTTCCAGCTCGGGCCAAGTTTAGTTATTGAGTCTTTCTGTTATGAAAGTCCCAGTAAGAGCCCGGAGTTGGGAAGTTGGCGGTGTCTCACCCCAGTGCCGAGGCAGAGCGCGTTAAGCAGTCGGTCCTGCGCATAATCTCTCACCGGTCATGTCGAATTAGGCCCGATCCACACTATCCTGCTAATCACAGCCCGTTTTCGGTTCGATGTCGTTCTGGTAAAGTATTTTTATAGAAGAAACGTTGCTGAAGTGTGATTCGACCGGATCTTGACTTTTACTGATAGTGTGTATGCACTCATTGACAATTGTATAAAAATACTTTACCACACTTGTTGGAGGTCATCAATAAAACACGAACATATTCCATGCATTCTTATATTCAGTACTTTTATAATCGTCAGTACGTTTGTCCGTATAAAGCTACCACCGGCTCGGAAAGCAGTTCTGCTGAGAAGAGCCGGCAAGAAACTCAACAGTTACTCTTTTAAAATAATGAGTTACATAATTTATAACAAAAATTTTTAGTATTACAAACATTCCATGACTAGTCACTACAGGATGATACGAGAGCTGCCCCTCCGTCAATCGCGGGCAAAACAAAAGAATCTCTGAGTTCTTTTTATTTTTTTAAATACATTCTTACCGACCAATATCACATAACCACATGCCATAGACATACATAAATCATTACAAATTAATCAAATATATTATTTTCCATTAAAACGCTCAAATATAAAAGTGCAACCTTACACACTGATATCAGACCGAAGACGAATCGTTAGCGGCACTATAGTGTGGACCGGGCCTTATTGACTCATCGGACCATGGGGGTTATATCAGTAACAAAGGAAAATTACTACAATTAAATACCAACAGATGGCGTTATGTATTGATTCTTTATTGGTTTACGTTAAATTAATAAAACAATCGTACCCAAAAGAAAGAAAATTGATGTAGTGCGTTCTTAAATCTCAGACATTTTACTGTTGTTTTTTTATTCAGTCATTAATTAGGTAGATATTTTGGGTGACTTTTCTAGCCGGTGAGTCCTATATAACCACCAGTGTAGTCTACAGATGGTATGCGTAAATGTATTTCCCAACATTAAATAAAAGAGTATTATGTTTAGATCTGCTAGTACTACTGCTTACTTTTCATCATCCTTCGCCTTCGCGATATGGCTGAATATGTGGGCAAAGGAATTCGGTATGATGCCTCTGAGCTCTGGCGCGGAGTTGCTCCCGGCCATGGTGTAGGTCTTCCCGGTGCCGGTCTGTCCGTACGCGAATATCGTCCCATTGTAGCCTTTGAGCACTTGTTCGACGATCGGACTCGCTGTTTGGACATAAATGTCCATCTGAAAATAAGAATTTAACTTTGAATTAATCTAAATCTATACATATAATAAAATTATAACTAAGCCGAATCTGTACATTAAATAGTTTTCGGAAAATCTTATTGAAATAGACATTATTATCGATATATAGGCCGAATGTATAGTTTTGAGAATTTTTGTCTGTCTGTTTGAGAACGCATCACGAGAAAACCACTAGACAGATGTTGATGGGTATGGGTTATCCGGATCAACATATAGGATACTTTTTACTGCGGGAAAATATCTCATCGCTGAGAAATCTATACAATAAAACGTTAGTAGGGACAAAACCGAGCGGAGCGAGGGTAAGTCGCTAGTACTATTATAAGATCTTTAAAATTTATATTAAATAATAATGTAAATGTACTTAAAAGTTTATATGGGTTTGTGTTTTTAAATTCACGCTGAAATGGTAGAAGGGACTTGTATGAAATTTTATAATTTAGTACATACACATCTCCATAACCTATCTATCTGTGGTCTTCTTTATTAGCACTAGTTTCGATATAATTTGTACGGACCGTAATTCAAATTTATATTTCTAGTAAGGAAAACTCCATTCTTATGCCTGCTATATCGCTTCCCTTTAATTAAAAGCAGCCCCTTGTCTTATTGAGTTAAAAAATAAATTTCTTACTGTTTAAATTAAAAAAAACTCACCCTTAAGGGCGAAATAATTACTTTTTAGTAATTTTAAGATAGAAATATCGAATTATTAATTAATAAATATATAATGCCATATTGTATAGGTACGAGTATATTGTATGTATTCAGCCCTTTTTAACGTCCCACTGCTGGGCACGTTTTTCCCAATACGAGGGGGATCGGGCCATAGTCCACTACGCTGACAAAGTGCGGGCGGACTGAGCATGTCTTTCGGCAACTTGCTAGGTTCTCTCAAACATGCAGGTTTCCTCGTGATGTTTTCCTTCTTTAGATTTATCTTTAAGACAAGAGGCAATATTATTGGAAATGATTCACACATGAGAATAACAGAGGTGCGAGATCCGGGATTTGAACCCGCTTCACTCGGTTTCACAAGCGAGCGCGTTACCATTGGGCTACCAGTGCCTTTAAAAAAATATTATAAAACTTATAATTTGAGTCAAATACATAAAGTAAGTTTCAAAGTAGATATACATTGATGCAGTACAAATAGTAAAAAGGGGGTCATCAGTCATAGTAAATGTTTGGTGTATATGTCTAACAATGTACCTATGCGTTTGGAACTAAAAAAATGTTTAAAATATTAAATCATCTCTCTCATGTAAAATTAAAAATTGTAATGTCAGCATTTCAAGAAGAAATATATGTATGTACGAATGAATAGTGAGTGTGAGGGACCATCACCCAACATGCACTTTCCCAAACTACTATAACATGCATAGGCAGGCAATAACTTTATAATATGTTTTATTTTTATTATTTTATTTATAGTTGAACTATATTCAGCAATTTCAAGTCCGATTATTATTATATATTTTAATTAATTAATTATCTGTATCAAAATTGTAGTTTAAAAACACTAAAAATACTCTACAGAATTTCAAAATGAAAATGTATATTATGACACTGATGACGACAGGTTTGGCTGAGTTTGTAGTGATCCTACTTGCTATGTCAGCGGTCTTGGGTTCGAGTCCCGCTGGGGGCATTCATTTGTGTGATGAGCACGAATGTTTGCACTCCAGTCATGGCTGTTTATATTTATAACATGTATTTAAAGTTATATATGTGTAGTGTATTAACTATCTGGTATCCATAACACAAGGCTCGTAGCTTATACAATGGAACTAGATGGTGCTGTGTGTTAATGTCCCAACATATTTATTTATATTTATTAATTATTTAGAATACTTATACCAAAAACAAAATTAAAAAAATCTGTCTGTCTGTTTGTTTGTTCCGGCCAATCTCCAAAACGGCTGGACCAATTTTGACGGGACTTTCACTGGCACATATCTGATGTTATAAGGAGTAACTAAGGGTACTTTTATTTTAGAAAAAGAATTAGGATTCCGCTCAAAAAAATTAAAACCCATGAAAAAATCAAATTCAGTAAACAAAATCCGCGTACCCGAGCGAAGCGAGAGTAAGTCGCTAGTCTCATATAAAAATATCAGCTAGAAGTAGATTAAAATTGTCTTCATAATATCATTGTACAGTTAGTTATGAGCGAAACTTATAAAAACCTGTTAAAAAAATGACATCCGGATGAAATTATTATGAGCAAGCAAGTACTAAAGCAACTAAAAACATAAAAGTACAATATAAAGGCAGTAAATAACCGCTTCTACGAGTACATAAAATTTCAACATAGTCGATAGCACCTATCTTACAATATGGTAAGTGTGTTAGTGGGGCAGGGCCGCGACCCGCGCGACACGAATGCGCGATGCATCTATCGATCTCGTCTGGGCCTCTGGGGAGAGGGGGTTAGGGGTTAGGGCTTAGGGTGGGTGTTAGGTATATATTAGAGGGGTAGCTAGGCATATACCAATCTACTGACCCGCCCTTGCTTCGCTTTTATACAAACGAAGTTCGATTGAGTAAGAGACATGTAGATATTTCTAAAGCCTTATAACGTTGTTCAATTCGATATTCTAAACATTATTTTAAGATTTAAGAATAAAATATTTAACATATGTGCGTTTCACATAAGTGTGAAACTTTACTTCAATTAGTTTAGGCTTTAAGGAGTAACAAATTCTTATTCACATTTATATAATACTAGCGACTCACCCTCGCTTCTCTCGGTTTAGTCCCTGGCTATCATAGGCAATTTTTTGATACCTTAAGTTAAATTATTGCAATTTTCGTTGGGTTCTCTAATTTTTTTTATAATAAAATATGGCCGATGTTACTCGCTGATAACATAACTTTTGAAACAATTTTTAAAAATGGTCCAGTAGTTTTTTTAGTTTATGAAAATATTTTTTTCTTTATAATATTAGTACAGATATGGATAAAAATAGTTATTGCGAGTGTACCTTAGGAGATAGACAAATACTATTGCAGATTTTTCTGTAGGCCTTTTTAAGACATACAATTTTCTAATACATTGTTTTGATGTATCTTTTAAGGTTTCTAGCTAAACCATATAAATTTCTAAGGACGACTCGATAGAACCTGTTATTGTGTTTTCCCGAGGGAATGAAAGATGTTCCTGTAGTAAAAGGTATCCTAAATGTAGACCCGAGTAATAAATTATCACTATACAAAATTTAACTAAAATCGGTTCAGTACTTTTTGTGTGAAGAGCGCACATTTCGCTAAGTTACCGTTTTACTGCATGTATAGATTAAATATAAACATAATACGATTAATCATTAAAGTACGGCTGGAGCGACGCGACGCGACGGTCATATTTTCTATATCTGTAATGCAGATCGCAGATTGACCACGCCTTCCTTTGTTCTATTCGATCCATATGAGACTGCCAGCGCAAGTCTCATTTTAAATTTATTAATAGAAAATAAATGTACTTATGTATGTCTATATATAAAAATCGGTGTGTATGTATGTTCCCTATGGATAAAAAACGGCTGGAGCGGTTTTGATAAAATTTTCAGACAATCTTCAGATTAGCCCAGCGGATCATCCTGTGAAGTTTGGTATTTTTAGTCGTTTGAATGCGGGCGGATTATATACTACACTTATAATAAGAATAAAATTTTATTTTTGTCTGTCGGTCTGCTTCTTATAAAAAAGCATTTAGGTATATAGTTTCAAATTGTTATGACAATTAGAAATAGGTCAAAATGGACTTTCATGTTTTGATTATATAATTACAAATGAATAGTAATAAAACTGTTTCTTTGTTGATAGCAATGAAAAGGATATCATATATTATACAACGGTTACTAATGGTATGGCAACCTAATGCAAGCGGGTACTATAGCAACCATACCGGTTTTTCGTGATGCGACCTTGATATTTTACTGTCTGTTTGTTCCGGCTAATCTCTGAAATGGCTGAACCGATTTTGACGGAACTTTCACTGGCAGATAGCCGATGTAATAAGGAGTAACTTAAGCTTAGGCTACTTTTATTTTAGAAAAAAAATAGGGTCCCACGAAAAAAAATTAAAACCAAATTAATTTATTAATTTTGTTTTGGGAAGCAACCTAGGGACGAACCCGAGCGAAGCGAGGGTGAGTCGCTGGTTTCAAATAAAATCTAAAAATTTTTTAATAAACCTAAGAAAGTATTATGAAAGTATTATGAAAGTGTTACGAAATAATTTGATCTCTGTGAATCGTTGTTTTAGTTAACGAGATGTTTTTTTAGTGCCTATCCAAAATTAAGGAGTTTTTTTTATTTTTCAAAGGCTTCATCGAAAACTCTCGAGTCTCAAGAAAAAGAATACTCGAGTAATCAGAACCCCTAATCGTAACTCAGTATTGACATAATAGAAAAAAAAACCTCTTACTTTATACTCAAAGTACTAATTCGAAGCTGTATGAGCTGTGCTGAGTTATAATATTTTTCCTTGCAAGTGTAGAAATAATCCTACATTTTTTTTTGTTAAGTGACGCGTCCCCGCTCCCTAGTAACTTTACAATACTATACTAATATCCCACATCTTACGCAAACCATTTAATATACCTACATACAATTTAAAAACAAATCATGGTACTCCCCAAGCAATAAATTCAAGTGGATCGCTGGTATAATTGGAAGATCCGGAGATCCGAGTTCGATTTCCGGGACAGATGGAGATAGTATATATAGGCTTTTCTGACAAGAAATTTTCCGTAGCAGTTCGGAGTAGATAAGTTGGTGGTGTTACAGCAAGTTATCGAAACAGAGCACGTAAAGGTCTTACATCTGATCTCTCATTAGTCGAGGGTTTCTAATGCTCGGTCACAGGTGGGACTCATTGTACTTTCAGAGTGAATCCTCACTGATTCTAACTGATTTTGAGATAGACAGACAGATAGATCCTTTGATTTAAAATCAAATAAAAAAAAACGTGTGTGTGTGTGTACTTATGTATGCACGCAAAAAGTTATACTTTTTTGGCGTAACAGAACAAAAATAGCTAAAGATTTTATCCCGTATATCACAACTCTCTGTTTGTAAAAGGAATGCAGCTAACTTAATCATGTCGCTTTCAGCTAACTTCATCATGTCGCTTTTTGGCTGTCGGTGTGCGCGCGCATCGAAAAATTTAACTCTTATAATTTTTTTGAACGTCCCAAAAGTATAACTTCAAAAATGGATAGCATCAAAATCAGTTAAGAGTCCTTAATAATAACATAACTCTGCTAAAAAACGTTACTACAAAAAGAAGGCATCCCAGCAAAAAAAAATGTAAGATTACAAATATTTCATCTAAAAATCGAATTCGGGACTTTTCGCGCAGTAATCCCTTTCAATGACTCAAGCAGTTTAAACTAGACGAATTGGCTTCTTGAAAATTAGTTTTAACCAAATCCATTTGAATCTTTATAGCGTCGTCCGGTTAAAAGTACTTCCTAGAGTTACACTAACGCATTACCCTATTGAAGTTCTGACTGGAATTGTGGATGAATGTTATATATCTTGACGGCGAAGTTTGAAAAAATCTATCTCATATGCCTTAAACTCAAGAAATATATCGCACACCTATATAAAAAGTAGCACAACTCAAAATATCTCTTTTTTCAGGAATAGAAAAAAAAAGTTTTACTATTTTTCTATTTGATATATTAAAAACTAGCAACTCATCCTCGCTCCGCACGGGTTCGTTCCTGGGTACGCTTTGACAGTTAGTATAGATTTCTCAGAGATGAGATATTTTCCCGTAGTAAAAAGTATCCTATATGTTAACCCGGATAACCAGCTATCGTTATATCAAATTTCATCAAAATCCACCCAGTGGTTTTTTCGTGATGCGTTCCCAGAATCCAGACAGACAGGCAGATACAAATTCTAAAAACTATAGATTCAAACTCTGTATCGATAATGACTATTTCAATAAGATTTTCCAAAAAATATTTAATATACAGATTCGACTCAGAATTTTATTATATGTACACATACATATTCACTCTAATTTATGCATCGAGCTTATTGCTTAAAAGAATAATGAATAACGGTTACGTTGCAATTACTAAAATAGAGTAACATTTAATCAAGAAAAAAGAAAAAAAAAACTTGTAGCGCTGTTAATTATCATTTGAAATTCCATCGTTGTTAAGCAATTACGCAAGTTCAACGTTTTTTTTACCCAACTTGAAAAAAGGAGGTAATTTTATGTGTATGTCTATCTATTAAGTTTTTTTATGTGAGTAAATTCAACACCACGTTTTGCGCCTTTTTAGATTTCGTATTAAGCCCTTTAATGTCTCACAGTTGGGCATGAGCTTTCCCCACAATACGAGGAGGATCAGGTCAAAGTTAAGCACGCTGGTCAAGTGCGGGGCGGACTTAACATTATTTGAAAACTTACTGGATTCTCTCAGACATGCAGGTTTCCTCACGATTTTTTCTTCACCGTAAGACAAGTGGTAATCAGTTTGGTAATATATTTATTTATAATTTTTTTTTTTATCGTTTAATAAAATTTGGTAGATTTTTGATTGATAAGCTGAAAAGGCTGGAGGAGTCAGACACTCAGTCTCTCCCGTGACCATTATTGTTGTAAAGCATTCGAAACTTTGAAAACGAATAATCAAAAATTCGCGCACAAAAACCGAAAAGATAATTATATTTAAAATGTCAAATATTTGGCGTAAATGTAAGAAAATCCTATTAATATTATAAATGTGAAATTTTGTGACGATAGATAGGTGGATGGATGTTTGTTATTCAATCACGCCAGAATAGCTGAACGGATTTTGATGAGGCAGAGACAGATTATAGTATGGAATAGCACATAGATTACTTTTAATCCTAAAAAAATGTACGGTTCCCGTGGGATAGATTTATTTTTGTCTAGGGACGGACGCGAAGCGAAGCGAAATTGAGTCGCTAGTCCTACTAATATTATAAATGTGAAAGTTTGTGAGGATGGATGGATGCTTTTTACTCAATCACGCCAGAACGGCTGAACGAATCTGGATGAAACTTGGCACAGAGATAGATTATAGTCTGGAATAGCGCATAGGTTACTTTTTATCCCGGAAATATGTACCTATCCATTTCGTGGGTTCGTTATCTAAATCCAACGTAATATATATTTATATATATATGTATATATGTATATCATTTAAACCAATTTTTATTGTAATTGACAATTACACATTTTGCAATTCTAATATTATTATTAATAGTAAAGAAATTATTTTTGGACGGCTTAGTATTTGTAACTACCTATTCGAATTAGGTCGCAACGTAATTTAGTTATTCTGATATTATAACGACGCGATCTTCTAGGGTTTCTCGAAACCGGCTAATCCTATTGATTTAAAACTGCTTAATAGAATTACGCCATATACCCATGGATTGTAATATGTTTATTTATTTGCGCTTTTTATTGGACAAACTAGTGTTTCACCATCGCTTCGCTCGATCATGTTCCTAGGTATCTAACAGTAATCATGTGTCAATCTAGGTCAAAGCCTTTCGGTGTACTAAACATCCAAATTTATCAAGCCGTTACAGTGTAAAGGCGCAACTAACACACACACCATATAACACATCGTCACTACATATTACTAGAGACGCTCGTTTGCTAATCTATAAGTACATATAATAAAATGTTGAGTCGAATGTACAGACATTAAATATTTTTTGGTAAATCTTATTGAAATAGTCATTATTATCGATACAGAGGCCCAATCTATTTTTATTTTTAGGATTTTTGTCTGTCTGTCTGTGAACGCATTACGAGAAAACCATTGAACAGATTTTGATGAAATTTGGTATGACGATAGCTGGTTATCCGGGTCAACATATAGGATACTTTTTAATGTGGGAAAATATCTCATCTATGCGAAATCTATACTAAACGTTAAAAGGCAACTAGGAAACCCGAGCAGAGCGAGGATGAGTCGCTAGTAATTTTCTAAAACCTAACTGTGTAGAGAACATACGACGACCTACGTGCTATATGAAGGACGGAGATAAAATGTAGGTCGAGTAGGTACCATAAGGGCGTCGCCTACTCGGAGTCGGATAAGCTTTGTGTATTGATTTTCATAAGCTGACACTGTGTTTATGCCAACTTTTGAAATTAAGTGTTTAGTTATTTCTAATTAGCTTAATTGTGTTCTTTTACATGGCTACCTCGTTGGAGATATAGCGTAAATACATTTATTTAGTAGTAATTTTCAATTTTCATATACACTTCCAACCCCTTTTGTACGTTTAAGGGGTTGAATTTTTAATAATCAGTGAGTGAGTGTGTAATAATTGACTTTTTTATTAGTATGGAATGTCAATAAAAGTACAAATATTCACGAAACGTTTCTTATTTATTTAAAACTTTACATTTGTAGCATCGACACAAACACACAAATGTATAATGTATATACATATCTTTTTAATATTATTATCTATATACAATATACATACATACATATAAAAAAAATTTTCGGTGTGTCAAACATGTATACTAATATTATAAATTTGAAAGTTTGTGAGTATGCATGGATGTTTGTTACTCTTTCACGTCAAAACGGCTGAATAGATTTGGATGAAATTTGGCACAGACATAGATTATAGTCTGGAATAACACATAATATGCTTCTTTTTATCCCGGAAAAATATACGGTTCCCGAGCGATAGAATTGCTTTTGTTTTTCTAGAGACGGACCCGAGCGAAGCGAGAGTGAGCTGCTAGTAGCTTATATTTGAAGAAAAAAAAATTTGTTTGGTGAACTGAACATAAATTATAAAAGAAATTTCTATGGTTTTTTAAATTTTTGTATGTCTGTATGTTCGTATGTCCATGTCTGTGTTTTTGTAACATTTTATTGCGTCGTCTGTACTCAGTATGAGTAATTTTTCAAAAAGGTCTAACATATTGATATCCACGCGAACGAAGTCCCGGGCACGGCTAGTGTGTAATAACGTATCAGGCTATAAGCCGTGGTTAATTGACAGGTGTTTAAACGTCCATTTTATAAAGATAATTATAAATAATAATTAATTAATCGTTAAAATTCAAAAACAACCAGTTATATATATTTACTTATATATATTTTTACAAATATTTATTTTATTCAGGTTAAATGGAAGTAATATCTACCTATTACGTACTCTGTGGTAGTACTGTAATTAACAAGAGAAAAGGGAAAAACTTAAAAAAAAATAAATAAAAACCGACTTCCAGGCACAGAAAAGTAAAAAATAACTAAACAGGGGTTTTCATTTAGAATAGATACCTAATCAGATATTTTCGAAGTCGGTGCCAGCCAATACAAATCAAAGCACACCGACTTCGAAAATATCTGATTAGGTATCTATTCTAAATGAAAACCCCTGTTTAGTTATTTTTTACTTTTCGATGCCTGGATGTCGGTTTTTATTTTATTTTTTTAAGATTTTATTTTTCCATTTTTAGTGTAGACGTAATAAGCAAGTAATTTGTAAGAAGAAAGATTTTTAATAAAAACATAATATTCGATTAAGCCATTTATTTAAAAACCGCTTGACCGATTTCGATAAAATTTATATGGGACCACCGGGAAAGAATACCCTTTGAAACAAAAAAAAAAAAATTCCAAATCGGCTCAGCCGTCTTCGAGTAATCCGAGAACATACATAAAAAAAAAGAAAAAAAAAAGATTCCGACGAATTGAGAACCTCCTCCTTTTTGGAAGTCGGTTAATAAAAATAATTAGCAAACTTTAATATGAAAAATATTTGTAGTCCCTTAGTGGTTACTTCGCTTTTAACGTAGTATCATTTTTGTATATTTTTTAATTACAGTTTTCTTTTTTTACTTTTGGCCAGTTATATAATATGAGTTTTTATTTAGTAATTAATTATGCCAAAAAAATTTAAACATGTAAATATATATTTTTGTGATCGTCACTTGAAAACTTACAATTTAATACCGGATAGGTTTACAAATTGATTCTTAAAATCCGCCATTTTTTTTTTATAATCTATACATGTAATAAAATTGTAACTAAGCCCAATCTGTACATTAAGTATTTTTTGGAAAATCTTATTGAAATAGACTTTATTAAGGATATAGAGGCCAAATCTATAGTTTTTAGGATTTATGTCTGTCTGTCTATGACCGCATTACGGAAAACCCACTGGAAAGTTTTTAATGATGATAGCTGGTTATCCGGGCCAGCATACAGGATATTTTTTACTGCGGGAAAATATCTCATCTCTGAGAAATCTATACTGAACGTTAAAAGTAACTAGGGACGAACCCGAGCGGAGCGAGGGTGAGTCGCTAGTTTTATATATGACACTCACGTTGTCAAGACGAATATAACGCCACGTAATCCATTAAAATCCGTCAAGTATTTTAGTAATTTCAAACATTTTTAAATCGCACGCATAAAATTGTGAACGAAATGCTTTATTCCCCTGCAAAGGTGAATACATGAAGAGAAATAGATGGTTGGTAATACGAATCGAAGGTTATATTATCCATAAAAAATTATAGACTTCTAATATCCACTTCATTATCGCATCATATTGTCTTATAATTTAAAATGGCACGTCGGAAACATGCTTAATACGATATGCTAAGGCAGTTGTCAGCGTATGACAAAACAACAAGAACAGTTAATCGTAAATTGCCTATGTGAAAGAGGAACAAAACACTTTCCAGAAAGGAATTGAGATTGCAGAAAACAAAATGATTTCAATGTTATACGAGTACTATTAACTAATAAGGAGTAGGTAGTAGGTACGATGTTTTTTACGTATTAATCTTAGACTTAATAATTATATAGATGGAGCCCGCAAGAAATGTCCAAGTCAAAAATAGTAGTTTTGCTGTTTATGCTACGGTTCGCGATTGTGCCATACAAACCGTTTGCTTTCTTTAAATAATAAGCAAAAAGCTATGGAAAATACGGGCCAGCTAGAAGAAATGTATTATATTACTTTGTTATCCATCTTCACTAATGCTTGGCGTGCAATATCTTACTGCCGGCGCAGCGTAGGTACCGACTGCTTAAATATTCATATATATCTCGCTAAATCCCTGATGCTGAAATACAATTTCCTTTTTATTGAAATAACGTAATAACTCTTAAATTAAAAATTAAGAAAGACCCCCAAAACCATTTATTAAGGCCAATTTGATGAACCTATACACAATATATCTGTAGTATTTTAGTAAAGTGTATCTTGCAGATTCCAAGTGACGCTGCAGCATCAGGCCAAAGGTACCATGTGTATTCAGCCCTTTTGAACGTCCCACTGCTGGGCACGGGCCTCCCTTCAATACGAGGAGAATCAGGCCATAGTCCACCACGCTGGCCAAGTGCGGATTGGCGGACTTCACAATATGTCTTTCGAAAACTTGCTAGGTTTTCTCAGACATGCAGGTTTTCTCAGACATGCAGGTTTCCTCACGATGTTTTCCTTCACCGTAAGGCAAGTGGTAATCGTGTTAGAAATGATTCGCACATGAAAATTTCAAAGGTGCCACACAGGGGATTTGAACCCGCTTCACTCGGTTTCCTAAGTGAGCGCGTTACCACTGGGCTACCACTGCCACTTAGGTAAAGGTACCACATCGTTGGAATATCATTAAAGTAACGGGATACGAAGTTTCGCATGGATTGACCCTGTGGAAGTTGCTCATATCATTTATCGTATAGAAAAGAGCTGTTGTCCTGCATTCGGGTAAATGGATTTTGGATGAAGAATTGACTTTTCAACTAAACACTTGCTTCAAAATTACACCAAAAATAATATTATTCCAACAGTAATGGCGGTATGAACATCAGAATATCAAGAAATATTCACCAATAAGTGCGGAAATTTTTCTTCACATATATATAAGACTAAGGTACGAATATAAACTATTTATTAAAGATTATTACTATGTTTTAACGTTTAGTATAGATTTCTCAGAGATGAGATATTTTCCCGCAGTAAAAATTATCCTATATGTTGACCCGGATAACCAGCTATCATCATACTAAATTTCATCAAAATCTGTCCATTGGTTTTCTCGTGATGCGTCCCCAGACGGACAGCCAAAATTTCTAAAAACTATAAATTCGGACTCTGTATCGATAATAATGACTATTTCAATAAGATTTTCCAAAAAAATATTTAATGTACAGATTCGACTCAGAATTTTATTATATGTAATAATAGAAGAATCACGAAGAGACATCGCACTGTTTTATTCGCAACATCCCCACTAAATGTACATTAATAGTTCTTAAAGCGTTTTAATATCGCCTAAAAATATCCCAAGCGAAGCAGACATTTCCAGTTAAAAATCTAACCATGCGTTTAAAATTTATCTATAAATACGTAAAGCACTAAAACGTGCGATGATATAAGCGACCCTACTGCAGTGGATGACGTCACAGTCTAAATTAGAATGGGGAGGAAAATTTTATCAGTATTAGCATGCGGAATGGATTGCGAGACTCATTCGCATTTTAGATGAAAAAGTTGTGAAAGGGATTTATTACACTTTTATATATAGCTTTATTTTCTTGATTAATTTTTCCGTGATAAAATTGTATACGAATGGAGATTTTAGGATGTTTTTTCTGTCTGTATGTTGAGCGTGGTTGGTTTAGTGGTTAGATGTGCTGCTGCAGAACCGGAGATCCTGGGTTCGAGTCTCGGATCAGGCCAACTATGGTTACTGGGTTGGGTGGTGGTGTCAAACTATCAATCTTGCATCTGAATCTTGTCGTCCCACTGGACAGAGAGTGAAAGAAATAGATAGGTACTTGTGTTTGAACACGTGCACTATAACATCTTAAAAAAATATATAATATATTAAAAAAAAAAAGAATTAAAAAAGAGTTAATGTAAGAGCTTATTATCATTAGTGTTCTCCCAGTGGACGAAATTCGACCATGTTTTTGAAGTTATTCTTCTTTTGGGACTTTTGGAAAAAATTATAAGAGCAAAATTTTTACGATGCGCGCGCACACCGACAGGCAAAAAGCGACATTATGAAGTTAGCTGAAAGCGACATGATGAAGTTAGCTGATAACTGTTTGTTGCCATGGTAACCGTTGTTGTTATTGTCTGACAAATTATATTATATAATATTATATTCTTTCCTTAAATGATATTCTACAAATATATAATTGTAATATGCCTAATATTCCTTATTTATTTTATTAATTTATCATTCCTTTTACAAACAGAGAGTTGTGACATACGGGATGAAATCTTTAGCTATTTTGTTCTGTTACGCCAAAGAAGTATAACTTCTTGCGTGCGTACATAAGTACCTACACACACACACGTTTTGATAACACTAAAGCTCTACAATAGCTACGGCTGTACTTTTGAATAGCCCGTACCTACGATTAATCTGAATTTTGGTATATATATATAGATTTCGACGCGCTGATAACAAATTCGTTATTCAAAATGTCCGCAAATTTTATTTTCATAGTCAAATATAAGAAAAATCGATGGTTTTTTAAAATCAATGGTTTTCTTTGCTGTTTTTCGCGTTTATTGCAATAAATATAGATTTTAGAGAAAAATGTTTCCAACCAAAGTTGTGGACTACAAAAAGATTGACATTTATTGTTTCAAAACGTTTTTCGTGTAGAGCCAGTAGTTTGAAAGAAGAATGCGAAAAAACAAACGTCTTGTATAAAAAAATGTTAATTTTCTTATGGACTACAATTTTTGTACAAAACATTTCTCTCTAAAATTAATATTTATCACAATAAACGCGAAAAACATTACAAAAAAATCGATATTTCTTAGATTTGACCTTGAAAATAAAATTTGCAGATATTTTTTGCGGATATTTTGAACACCATGGTCGTCATCAGCGCGTCGAAATCCATATTAGGAAGTTTATTCATAGCTAAGCAAAAAAAAAAAATATCGGTTGACAAACGCAGGAGAAATAAGGCTACTGCATTTTTAAATAAACCTATCTTTTAGGATTTTATTTTGATTTTTGGATTCGGATTAATTTTGATTTTTGGTTCCCGACGCTACTTAACTGTTTCTAGGGATTGCAATCCGGAAAAACGGATCCGGTAATCCGGCGGATCCGGCACCATTAAACGCTCACCGGATCCGGTACCAATATACCGGATCCGGCGACCGGATCCGGTGCTAGCAATTTTTGGCAAAATAATAGAGATGTTGCATGTAGAGGCCCTATGCAGAAGAGGTTCGACCCTGTTAAAGTTAGACTTTCGAAACAAGCGTCAATAATGCGGCGTTTATAGCGTTACCGACGCCGCGTAAGTTGACTGGTGTCAGTGACGCCTTGGTGACTTTGGATGGCCACGAAAGACGTCCATCATCGTATCGCGTTTGTCGCGCCCACCACATCTCGATAGCTCTTTCAAAAGTATTTCCGACAGTGACGCTGCGCTCGAATGTCGTTCCCTACATTTACATAGTGCAAGCGTCAGTAGCGTCAGTGACGTCGCGACCGGGCGGCAGATTAATTCACTATGTAAATGTAGGGAACGACATTCGAGCGCAGCGTCAATGACGCCGTGTCAGTGTCTGTGCGACTGTGACGTTAGACCCTGGCGTTACTGCCGCGCTCATGTTCGCAGTGTCGCTGCCGCACACGTGTATTTTGAGGTATTTTCAATAAAAAATCATAAAATGGCATCTGTTGAGGCGTTTACTGAAGAAGATGATGAAATTTTAATTACACTGGTGTCTCGGCATCCATTGCTTTATAATTTATTTTTTATATTGTTTTATAAATAATAACGTTGTAGAAACCTTCATTGTTTCGACTTTTTGATGAAAATTGTATGAGTGGAGGCCCTTTCTACACTGAGATAGTATCGAATTAAAAGGTCATCATCTTCTTCCTCTTCTATAATCAATTCAAGATAATCCATAATGAAATACTTTTATAAGAGCTATCGAAATGTGGTGGGTGCGGCAAAGGCGATGGACGTCTGTCGTGGCCATCCAAAGTCACCAAGGCGTCAAAGTTGTTTTTATATATGTTTTATTTTTTATAAACTACCTATATTAAGTACAATCACACTTGATTAACTTACTAACAGTTCATTTTGAACCGAAAAGCAAAAATTATCCTCATTTGATCAATTCGGCCGGATCGACCGGATTCCCATCGATCCGGCCGGACTGAAAATGACGCCGGATTGCAATCACTAACTGTTTCGTCTTTGCCTATTTATATATAGACTAGAGACTCACCCTCGCTTCGCCGCCGATACATCCTTAAAAAAGAAAAGGCAGACATAGCCCAGTGGTAACGCGCTCGCTTGGGTAACCGAGTGAAGCGGGTTCAAATCCCGACTCGCGCCTCTGATATTTTCATGTGCGAATCATTTCTACCATGACTACCGCTTGCCTTGGTAAAGGAAAAATATCATGACGAAATCTGCATGTCTGAGAGAACGTAGCAAGTTTTCGAAAGATATGTGAAGTCCGCCAACCCTTATTTTGCCAGCGTGGTGGACGTGGACTATGGCCTGATCCCCCTTGTATTGAAGGGAGGCCCACCCCTAGCAGTGGGACGTTACAAAGGGGCTGAATACATACATACATCCTTAAAAAAATGACAAACAGACAAACTTTCCCATTTATACTGTTAGTGGGTAGAAATTCACACGTGGACCAATCTACAGGCATTACTTATATAAATAGTTTCCTTACGAGGTAGACATTGTAGTGACTGGTGCTGAGCTCAAATACGTAAATAACTTTATTGCTCACGAATTGCATGAAATAGCGTTTGATAAATACTTTTTTAATATTACAGACTGTTAAAGTAGAGGTATCTTAGTGATGAAAATGAAGTCTGTCTATACATATCATAAAATTCTGAGTTAAATATTTTTTGGAAAATCTTATTTAAATAGGTATTATTATGGATCCATAGGCCGAATCTAAAGTTTTTAGAATTTTTGTCTGTTTGTCTATCTATGAACGCATCACGAGAAAACCACTGGACAGATTATGATGACATTCGTTATGATGATAGCTGGTTATCCGGGTCAACGTATAGGATACTTTTTACTGCAGGAAAATATCTCATCTCTGAGAAATCTGTACTAAACGATAAAATGTAACTAGGAATGTAACTTCTATAAATTTATTTAGACCTCTACATCTAATAAAATTGGAACTGATCGATTGTCTGTAGGTACATGGAAGATATTTGAGAAAAAGTATTTTTGGAGGGTTTATTAAAGCAAAAGAACCCAATGATTTTTAGAATTTTATTCTGTGCGTTTGTGCGCGCTAATCTTAGAAACGGCTAAACCGATTTGAGTACGGTTTTCACTAATGTATCGTGATAAGCTTCAAACATTTAGTACATATTTGTTTTATTTCAAACGGTTTTAAATAAAACTAGCTTTTGGTCATGGGACAGACTGTCAGTTTTTCCTGTGACCATGCTGTTAAGCGTTTGAAACTTGGGGAACCAAAAAACTACAGACTGAGCCAAACGTATCGACAAATTTTCGAATAAATCCAAATTGTCCAATAAAGTACAAAACTCAATAGTAGGCAAACATAAAATATATTAAAACTACATATAAATTTGATAATGTAGGTATATTCGCTATTCTAGCCCATGTTTTAGTAGACTTGATAACTTATCTGTACCGATAAGGCGTGGCTACACGGAAATATTATGTTGAAACAAAGATTGCTTTGAACGGCACTTATATAATTTTCACATATTCCATACTACATTTACTTATTATCGATTTCTTATTTTATGGTATTAGTAAGGTAAAATAAAAACGTATGAGCGTGTCCATTTTCCAAGTTTCCAAATGTATACTAATATTATAAAGAGGTAAAGTTTGTGAGTTTGTGACGTTGTAGAGGGTAATCTCTGGATCTATTGAACAGATTGAGATGAAAAGTAAGAAGATAGTATGAGACCCTGGGAAGGACATACGATACTTTTTATTCCGGAAATCATCCCTTAAGGGGGTGAAAATGGGGATGAAAAATTTGTATGGAGATCAATTCATTATGAATTGTTCATGATCACGACAAAAGGCCAATAAAAATATAAATAGGCAAAGACAAAACAGTCGGCTCAGTTTGTAGTGACCCTACTTTCTATGCCTGTCGCGAGTTCGAGTCCCGCTGGGAACACTAATATGTGTAATGAGCACGAATGTTTGTACTCCAGTCATGGGTGTTTATATTTATAATACCTATGTATGTATTTAAAGTTAATATGTGTAGTGTATCAACTATCTGGTATCCATAACATAAGCCTCGTAGTATACCATGGAACTACTCTCGTGAGCAAAAAAATCGACTCAGACGACACATCTGTAGTCGCAAGTCACTGGAAAAAAAACTGAAAGCAAATATATTTTTTCATAGTAAAATCTTAAAGCTGCTAGTATTAGCTTCAAAATGATATAAAATATTGTAAGGTTTATTGCTCACACAACCCAACAATATGTTGTGATCAGTAACCACCCTTTTTACGCTTGTTTACAATAGTGCTAATTAAGGGTTACTGACCCATATAAAAGGTTATCTACCTGACCCATCCTTTTCAGTTAGCCGTCAAACGTCAAGCGATACACATCTCCGTTATCAACAATCAAGAATTCTACCTGAAAATGGACACAACAAGCGATTTAGCAGCTCAAGCGATCACCCTATTGCGACAAGGCCAGAGTCAGCGTGAAGTGGCACGTGCACTGAACATGAGCCAGTCTGCTGTTTCCAAAGTTTACCGTCGTTACCAGGAGACTGGTGGCTTTAATCGAAGACGCGGTTCCGGTAGAAAAAGGTGCACATCAGAGAGAGATGATCGATTTATTGTCAGCACATCGTTAAGAAATCGGGCCCTCACTGGCGTTCAAGTCCAACAAGAGCTCAGAGAAACGCGAGGAGTAACTGTGAGTGGCTGGACAGTCAGAAGACGACTTAAGGCAGCTAGGCTTGAGCCAAAAAGGTCAGCTACTGGCCCCAAATTAACCCCAGACCACCGAGCAGCCCGCCTACGTTTTGCTAGAGAACATGTTGATTGGACTGACGAACAATGGAGCACCGTTCTCTTCTCAGACGAAAGTAGAGTGTGCTTGCATGGTAGTGATAGAAGAGGACGAGTCTACAGAAGACCTGGGGAAAGATTCGCGCAGTGCTGTATCAAAGAAAATGTTGCTTTTGGAGGAGGTTCCTGGATGGTGTGGGCCGGCATTTCAAGCGAGGCAAAAACCGAGTTGGTTTTTATTGAAACTGGCGGTCGAATGGGAGGATTGACGGCGATCCGATACATCGAAGAGATTTTAGAGGATCACGTCGTTCCCTACGCCAGTTTCATTGGCGAAAACTTCGTCCTAATGCACGACAATGCCCGTCCACATACTGCAAGTTCCGTCCGGCAGTATTTACAGGAGGTCGCAATTGCCGCTATGGACTGGCCAGCGCGTAGCCCGGACTTAAATCCTATCGAGCATTTGTGGGATGATCTTAAAAGAAAAGTTCGGGCTAGAAATCCTGCATCAAACACGATGGCGGACCTCAAAGCAGCGCTAATCGACGAATGGAATACCATCGAACAAGATCGAGTAAGGAAACTTATTCGATCCATGAAAAAGCGATTGGAAGCTGTTATTAGGGCCAAGGGGGGGCAACACTAAATATTAAAAAAATAATTTTAATTAAATTATTGTTTTGACGAATTTTACGTGGTATTTTCTTTACCGCCAACCATCACTTTTTTTCATTGCTTAAGACTCCATCTCATTCAATATTTTTTCTTTACCAGAAAACATTTTTTAATAACAACATAGACCACTCATTTTAAAGCTAAAACAAAGAACTTTGAGATGTTAAAATCAGAAATATAATAAAAGCTTCCGATTTTTTGCTAGAGCTTTTTAACCGCAAGCGTGTGTCCTGAGTCGATTTTTTTGCTCACGAGTGTAGATGGTGTTGTGTGGTAATGTCCCAACATATTTGTCAACGGATTTTCTTTTTTTTTTATTATTTAGTAGCTATTGGTGAGCTTTAGTATTATCAATAAAACAATTTTGGAAACAGTTTTTGTATTCAAGCCCCTTTAACGTCGCACTACTAGGCACAGGCCTTCAATACGAGGGGGATAAGACCATAGTCCACCACGCTGGTTAAGTGCGAGTTGGCGGACTTCAAATGTCTTTCGCAAAATTTACTTTTCTCACGATTTTCTCTCTTCACCGTAAGATAAGTGGTAATCGTGTTGAAAAGATTCTATCTATATATTATGAAGTCGGGTTAATTACACCATTTATAACTCAAGAACGGCTGTACCGATTTTTATGATTTTTGTTTTGTTGGATTTGTCTTCACCCCGTATAGCAGAATAAATAATAAAACATCGAAAAAAAAACACGATAAAAGGAATTTGAAAAGAAAAACGTATTCCATAGTAAGCGTCAAAACGTCAATCAAAACCTGAGCAAAACGAGGCTGAGTCGCTAGTACCTATCCTTATAAATTAAAGCTTATTTACTCTGATGTATAAGTTATATTATTGTAAAGTTTCATCAAAATTTGTTTTATAAGTTTTTGCGTAGCAGAGCAGAAAATTTTCAAGTTTTTAACATTAGCAGGATTGGAGGATGATTGTTAGCTATGAGTGAAAGTATCTAGGAGTAAAAAAGACATAAGTTACCGCTGATATCTTCTCTTATTACTCAATTTATGCGCACGCGTCTATTAATATGAATGACACATACATGTAAAATTGATCAATTCTTGAGCATGTGCAGAATATTATACGTATTTGATAACTACATATGCCACATTAAATTTAAACGTGTGAAAAATCTATACAGATAAATAAAAGTGAAGTGTCTGTTTGTAATGTCAAAATAACAGCTTTATACTAAATGCATATGAAAATATATAGGTACGAAAATATTTAAATTCATTTTAACCTATTTGTTTGGAAACTATTTTTATTAACTACTTGCTGACCCGACATACCTCGTTCTGTCAAATCAAGTATGTAACAGCCCTGATTAGAAAATTGCTTTCTTTACGTGTTTTCGGTCATTTTTTCCAAATTTTCTCTTGTAAATATTTGAATTAAAAAAAAAACTGAATTAGTCCAGATGTTCTCGAGTTTTGCGCTTAGCAACACATTTAGCTATTCATTTTTATTTATAGTTTCATTAAAATCTAGTAACCTAAGTGGCAGGTGTGTCTCAAGGTTGATCGATAACGTCGTTCTGAATATTAAAAAGGAACTTTCACATCTGCTTTTAGAGTTCTGCTAGTGTACAGCACAAAGGTCTATAGCATTTTAGTGAGTTAGACTTGATCCACACTATAGCGCCTGTCACTGTTCGTTCTCGATGTGAAATCGGCCTGGTAGTGTTTTTATATACATGACGGCGGCAAAGAAAAGCATTGTAACTTAGTATGTATTGAGATAATTTGTATTCAACCCTTTTCAACGTTCTCCTCCTAAACAGGGGCTTCTCTTCAATATGAGGATCAGGGCGTAACTCACCACGCTGGCCAAGTAATGTGAAGTTCGCCAACCCGCTCTTGACCAGCATGGTGGGCTATGGTCTGAACGCCCTTGTGTAGAAGCGAGACCCACCCCCAGCAGTGGGACAATAAAATAAACTGTATACAAATTGACAGGGCACTATTAAAAAACTAGTAGAAAACTTAGCAAAAAGTTCTTTTTATCCCTGAAAAATGGGGTATCCGTGGAATATTTTTTATTAGAAAGAGTGAAAGCCAAGTAGGTACTGGTCAAAACCATTTTAGGAAATGCCAGAAGGAAACAAGAATAAAATGCAGGTGCAAACGCATCAATAATAATACAACACAATTAGTGACCTTTATTTTTTACAGCCCAGAAATATCGCATTTAATAGTATTAATAATATTTAATTATAAACTTATATAAAATTAATTATTAATTTATAGAATAAAAATATATTAATTACTTACATTATATTAAAATATTAATAATACACAAATACTTAAAATAATAAAAACAGTGATAGGTAGACATTTATTCGGTTATTTTAGGTAAATTATATTATTTAAAATAATCTATACTATAATAAAGTAGTAATTTAGCGAAATCTGAACATGAAATATTTTTTTAAAAACAATGACTGTAACGTATTATGTACACAATATAAAGCCCAAAACAATAGTTATTAAAAATTTTGTCAGTTTGTCTGTATGTCTGTTTGTGTGTGCGCGTTTCACGCAAAAATGATGAGCCGATTTCAACGAAATTTGGTGAAGTGATAACTTATTACTCGGGTCAACATTTAGGATACCTTTCACTACAGTAATTTTTTCATTCCCACGGGAAAACGCAATAATTGGTTCTACCGAGTCGTCCTCAGAGATTTATAGGCCTAACGCTGACTAAATCTTAAGAGATACATCAAAACAATGTACTAGAAAATTTTAGGTCTTAAAAACGTCTACAGATAAGTCCGCAATTGTATAAGTCTATCTCCTAAAGTACATTCGCAATTACTATTTTTATTATATACTAGCAATTCACCCTCGCTTCGCTCGGGTTTGTCTCTAGGTTGATTCCCCATACAAACTTTCATTCCCATTTTCACCCCCTTAAGAGACGATTACCGAGATAAAAAGTCTCCTATGTCCTTCCCAGGGTCTCAAATTATCTTCTTACCAAATTTCATCTAAATCGGTTCAGTAGATCCAGAGAATACCCCGTGCAACCTCACAAACTCACAAATTTTACCTCTTTATAATATTAGTATAGATTAAAGCCAACGTCGCGACTCACTGACTCACTTATTAACGTTCAGCCCAAGCCGATGATGATAGACCAGCACCACTGAAAAAGCCAGCTTTATATATCGATACTAATATTAATGTGAAAGTAACTCTGTCTGTCTATCCGTCATCTTTTTATGCTTAACCGATGAATCGATTTAGATGATATGGAAATAGTTTGAGACCCTGGGAATGAAATAGGATATTTTTCATCCCGGAAAACATATCATATATAAGGGGGTGATAAGGGTGGTGGAAGATTGAATGGGAAATCAATAATTTCTCAAGGGATATGTATATCTTATTTATTCATTATAATACTTACCTACTTTTCTATACCTATGTATGTACATTGTACATATATGTATATATAATCTATTCTATACCGAGTTTAAAATAAAAAAAAATTACACTCAATATATAATGCGTATAAAGTAAAAGAAGCGAGGGCAAATCAATAGTTTAAATAAAAACTATCTTTTATACAAGTTTAATAGCTCCATACATTTCGCTTAGTAGGAAAGACCTACTATTTGTGATACTATTTCCCACACACATGGGTCGACTTGAAGAAAAAATTTGGAGTTACTTTTTTATATAATGACTAGCGACTCACTCTTGCTTCACTCGGGTAAGTCCCTAGGTACCTTTTAACGGTTAGTACAGATTTCTCAGAAATCAGATATTTTCCAGCAGCATAGCGTTCCCAGACAAACAGACAAAAACTCTAAAGAACTATAGATTCGGCCTTTGTATCGATAAAATAATGACTATTTCAATAAGATTTTCCAAAAAATATTTAATGTACAGATTCGGCTGTTAGAATTTTATTATGTGTATGGTCGAATTTCGGCCAGTGAGCGAACATCCGTTTTTTTTTAAATGATTCATAGATTAATTTTTCTTCATATTTTCTATATCATTGTACATTTTGTGGGTGTACATTTGTTACTCCTTCATATAGAACGGGCTGGACAAATTTCGATAAAATATAAGTTCACAGACAGTCTATGAACTAAAATAACTCATACTTAAGTAATTACAATTAACAAAAGGTAGCCTTGATCATCCGCTAAAAGTAAAGAAAAAATCGATATTTTTGTATGAATCATAAGGCGCATCCGAGCAAGACCAGGATAAGCCACTAGTCCATTATAAAAATGTTTAAAATTAAAATTAATAAATATTGTAAGTTACTTTGTTGCCAATTTTCAAGTTTTTTGAATTCATTTTGTTATTTTGTGGGTAGGCTGTCTGTAACAACTATATAATACCTTTGAGACATCTAACACCTCAGTCTCTCCCGTGACCATGATTGCTGTAAAGCAATCGAAACGTCGGGAACCAAAAATCAAAATAAATCCGCGAAAAAATCCGAAAAGATAGTTTTATTTAAATCACTAGTACAATTTAATATTAGAAAAATCCTAAGCAGAATAAGGCAAAATTGTAATAAAGCATTAAAACTACATCATTAATTCGAGTTACAGCTTGCATCGTAACCGGGTGTATGGTACAATTACCGTCTTTGCGCTATTTTTAGAAACGTTTTTCATGCTTATTAAAAAACAAGTAATCGTATTCGCGCCGAGTGTTGTAATTTAATCTTACGAAAATTATATTTTAAAAAGTTATTTATTAGTTAGCCAAACATATATCTAATTTGAGTAGTACACTAGGTAAAAACCGCGGTTTCACATGCAATGGGTAATCTCATATCTAGAGCGTTGTATCTCTTTCATAAAATTTCAAAAATGCCTTTTTTAATATAATAAGTAGTGACACAAAAGACATATCTACATATATAAAAATCGATGTGTGTACGTATTTTCGCTATGGACTCCAAAACAGCTGGAGCGATTTTGATGAAATTTTCAGGCAACCTTCATGTTAGTTCAGCGGGTGATCCTGTAAAATTTGGTAGCGATCGCCGATTGGAAGTGTGAAAGCCGGCGAAGCCGCGGGTATTGCTGATCTATATATATATATATATATATATATATATACATAAAATGCTTTGTCCTGACTGACTGATCGATCAACGCACAGCCTAAACCGCTGGTCGTAGAAACATGAAATTTGGAGAACATATTCCTTATACAATGTAGGCATTTGCTAAGAAAGGATTTTTCGAAATTCATTCCCTAAGGGGGTAAAATAGGGGAAATAAGATTGTATGAAACTCTGTCATTCTTAACGCGAAATGCAGGAAAATTAGTATTTAGCTTTAAGAAATAAGAAATATATGTATAAGATTTTTTTCGAAAATCATCACTTAAAAGGGTAAAAGGGGGTGATAAAGTTTATATGAGCAAACAATTATTTATGATTAGAATTACTTGAAACTTGGTATTAATGCTCTTCAATACAATTAAATAAATACGTATTTTAGCATTTTTTGAAATTCATCCGATAAGGCTGTCAAATAGGGGATGAAAGTTTGTATGAAACTGTAACTGATGCACGGAAAATGGTATTTACCTTTAAAATGAAAACTAAAACAATACAAATATAGTGTTTTTCGAAATTCATCCTTTAAAAGGATAAAAGAAAGATAAAAGGGGGTGATAAAGTTTATATGAGGAAAAAATTGTTTATGATCAGAATTACTTGAAACTTGGTATTAATGTTCTCCAATACAATTAAATAAATATGTATTGTTGATTTTTTTTAATTCAGCCCCTAAGTGGGTAAAATTGGGCGGTGAAGTTTGAGTTGTTGAATAAGTATATTGAAATAGAGTAACATTGCTCAAGTTCTCTATAAGTGCACACTTACTATGTGGGATATAAAGTAGAGTAAAATTTACAGAATATACGCTTAACATCTTATATATTAAAGTTTATTTTTTTCGTAGTTTGATCGCGGGCGAAGCCGCGGGTTCTGCTAGTATAATATAAATAGACAAAGACAAAACAATTCAGTTCTTTTTTCGGATTTTTTTGTTAATTAGTTATTGGCAAGCTTTATTGGTGTTAATAAAAAGGATTTGGAAACCATTTGTAGGATTCCGTACCCGAAGGGTACCAACGGAACCCTATTACTAAGCTTCCACTGTCCGTCCGTCCGTCTATGAGAGGGCTGTATCTCATGAACCATAATAGGTAGAGAGTTGAAATTTTCACAGATATGTAATTTCCATTGCCGCTATAACAACAAATAATAAAAACAAATGAAAATCGAAGTTAATGTACCTACTACATACATAAGAATAAAAGTCAAAAGGTACATGTACGATGGTACGGAACACTTCGTGTGCGAATTCGACTCGCACTTGACCGATTTTATTTTGTACAATGATTATGATCATATACTACTTTTAATAATTAATTAAGGCTTAATTATAAGATAATTAATTAAGTTATTACAAACTTAAAACGATATAACGTTCGTATGAACAATTTATACGAACTTCAAGCATACGATTGTAGTGCCCAGCCATCTTTCCTATTGAAATTTGGATGTTTTTTTTAATTGCTATGGCTTCCCGAATCATTCTAGGTCGATATCGATTTTCGGCTAAAAAATTAAAAAACATCCAAATTTCAATAGGGAAGATGGCTGGGTACAACCATCGTCATGGAATCCTGTTATTAATATAATAAACTCAAACAGTAAATCTAACCATAACAGACAGTTAGATGAAATAAATACGAAATGAAACATGTTTGTAGGCATGTTACAAAACAAATAACGTTAAACGACTGTCAAGGACGAGTATTACCTAAGGCTCATTAGCGTTAACCACTGCCATATATTTTTTTTGAAACTGCCTGCGTATTTATTATAATATTTATTTATAAATTATCTATATACTAGCGACTTACCCTCACTCCGCTCGGGTTCGGCCCTAGTTACGTTTTAGGTTTAGTATAAATTTCTCAGAGATGAGATATTTTCCCGCAGTAAAAAATATCTTATATGTTGACCCGGATAACCATCTATTATTATACTAAATTTCATCAAAATCTGTCCAGTAGTTTTCTCGTGATTCGTTCCCAGACAGACAAAAATTCTAAAAACTATAGATTATGCTTTTGTAATGTGAATCGATAATAATGACTAATGACTATTTCAATAAGATTTACCAAAAAATATTGAATGTACAGATTCGACTCAGAATTTTATTATATTTATTATTATAGATTATCTATATATAAATAGGTACATAATTATAAAACAGTTCATTATCTTTCTCCTCTATTTTTTATAGATTTTACTATTATTTATACTAATATTATAAATGCATTTGAAATAACTGTCTGTCTGTTACGTTTTCACGCCTAAATTACTAAACCATTTTTGATGAAGCTTGGTATAGAGATGAAAGGACCTTGGAGAAGGATATAGGATACTTTTTGTCGCAAAAGTGAAAATTGATAGGGGTGAAATAGGAGTTGAAATTTTGTATTGAGAACAAATTATTTCCTAAGGACAAAAAATTCATTACCTATACTAATATTATAAATGCGAAAGTTTGTGAAGATGTAGATGCCTGGATGTATGGATGTTTGTTACTCTTTCACGCAAAAACTACTGATTGGATTTTAATGAAACTTTACAATAATATAGCTCATACATCAGAATAACACAGACTACTTGTCTGATGACGAAGCCAAAAGTTGAATAGGGTATCTCTTCAATGGTAGATTACACTCATTTGTAAACACAAAAAAAAAAAAAAAATGTTAAATTAATATATATATTTTTTAATTGTAATAATTAGACTGTTTTGATTCTATTTGGCAAGTAACTTACATAACGAATATAAAACCATGTTTTGTAGATTTTAGAACTGTAATTATTTAGTATTTAATTATAAATATGTATCTTATATATAAATAGGCAAAGACAGTTCACAACCTTTCTTCTCTTTGTCAACCGATTTTTTTTCTTTTTTTGTTTAGTAGCTATTAACGAGCTTTAGTGTTACCTAAAAAAACATTTTGGAATAAGATTTTTTTTTATATATTTTATTATTTTTTTAAATAAATAAATATATTGGGACGTTATAATGTTATTCATATTTATATTATATGTTTTCCTTAAATTCTTTGTTATGATGGTCGAATTTCAACCTCTGGGCGAGCACTAGTAACACTAATAAAATAATAAGTTTTTTTTTTATTATAAAATAAAACACTATAATATATTGCGAAAATATTCTATGTACAGCTTAGATTATATTACTACAATTTTGTAACACATATAAATTATGTTTTATCATATCCGATTAGATTTATAATCTACGTGATATAGTTTGTGTAAGGTTAATAAATATTATATAGTAACAAAAGATAAGAATGTAAAACTAAAAATTTAATTTAGCAATTTAATGTCCATTTTATAAACGTTAAAAAGCAAAAACGTATTTTTTAAACTTATTAAGGCTATATTTAAAATGCCTGAATGACATAATATGAATGAGTTTTTTTTTTCAATTTGAACAAAGGCTTAAGGTCGGTTATTTGCCGTTACACTGAAACAAGATGGCGGCTACTACGTTGGAACACGAAGTTCCAATTATTGATTTTATCATAATAATAATATATTATTAACTTCATTATAAAGAATTCACACATTAAATAAAAAGGTTTAAAATATTAAGAAAAGATTGTTTTTTTTAATGTTATTTAGAAATATTTTTAACTACGATAGATAATCTGTATCTAGGACATTAAATAGTAATTTATTGCGAATTTCAAGCAAAGTCGAGTTACAGAGCTAGTCGCCATAATGAAAACAATCAATAAATTACATTTGAAACAGCCGATACGTCGGACCAATCAGAGGCGTGGCGCACCGTCGAAGCGAGCGAGACGGGTATACCAAAATACAAAGGGTTAGAAAGAGAGACGTTTCATCTGGACACGTTAATCTATGCGGGATAACTACGACCGAGTTTAATTGCGAAAATATTACATGAAAACTCCGTGACGGCCATCTTTCAGGATTTCTGAATTAAAATGTAAAATAGACACAGAGAAATAATTAGTTCATATAAAATAACAAAATGTCGTCATTTCTTCTTTAAAATATCGTTTTGAAGTATTTAAACGTAACATTCCCGATGCACTGGGCACAGGCTGGCTGTCTTGCGCGGGCACGCCCGCAGCAAGATGCACTAAGAACGTTACGTCAATATTTGCTTCTCTCTTGAAAGTCGGTCAAGGCGATTACTCCATTTGTTTCCTAATAATTTGTAAGCTAAGCCTTTTGCCAAAAATAACAAAACCAATCATTTTTAATTGTTACAATTTAATGTTTCAATTGAACATTGTCACTATCACGAAAATTATCTATAGTTAATCTCAATAAGTTATCATATCACTCATATAGTGTTCAAAGTAGATTATTTTGTAGTAATTGTAACAAAAATTATAGATAAATTTATTTTATAACTGTAAATGTGTATTTAGATAAAATGCAGGAAAATATGAATCAAAATTGTAAATAGTACTTATGAAAGGAAAATCAATAACTGACATTAAAAAACATTGTTAAATTAACTCAATGATTGCTTTTGTTTTAATAATTTGATTGGTTTTTTATAAATGGGCCAAATTCTATTTAGTTGTTTCTTTGTTCCATCTTCACTGATGATTGCTCACAAAACGAACCCACCATTCGACAAGACTGAAGACTTGGATAGCGTCAGTCAAGGCAAATGGCGGGCTGGTCAAGTGAAGAATAGCTTCTCTTCATCTTCTTTGTTCCAGTTTCAAGTATTTTTGCAAATGCTATAGTTATGGTTCGCTCTAACTTGTTAGGATGCTTTGTCTATGTCCAAGTATAATCAATAAAATTTATTTTTAAAACAGTTGCTATGTTGCTAATGAATTAAATTTGAATTATTCGAATACTTATTAAGTTAATTCAAGTTTTAAATCAATATTCTTATTAGAAAATAGTTAAATTTAGTACATATGTTACTTTAATAAAACACTGAAAATAACTAAAAAATTAGAGCCAACTATAATGAGTACAATATTGATAGCAGTTTCTAGATGATCAATGACGTCATAGTTTTAATATATTCTATATTAGTTGCCTACCTGCGTAGTAGTAGTGTCGAAGACTGCATCGTAGGCGTATATGCGAGGGGGCTCGGGCGGGTTGACGTTGTTCCTCGTGACCGCTATGGTGTTGTTCACAGAGTCTACTGACACGCAGTTGTACGCCCCGTCGAGTTTCTCCTTTTGGTCCATCGGACGCACGCGCACCACCACCCGAACATTCTCGACCGTTGGCGCGCCCAGCTCCGCGTCCTAACGACAAAATATGAGAAAAAAGACAAACTCCACCACACGCTGCTATAACGCCTATTGCGTAGTTGCGACGTACTAGACGTGACCCTGACATAAATTTATCGTGACTCACTAAAACTGCAATATGCTATACTATATATTTAAAATGTAATAATTGTATGTTATAATGAAGCTAAAGCTACGCCGCGATATCGCATTACACGTAGACAAATTTGCGAATTCCGTGTAATATGAACTACCTAAGAGGAAATGATGAGTTATGAAATCATTTGCGATTTCCGGAAATCACATGATAAGAATCGTATTGGAATCACTTACTGGCATTATGCACGTTCTTCTTCCACGAGACTACGTGAGGATGTATATATTTTCACAGAAGGCAGCGCTAGTTCTTTGTTTGTCGAATATTAGGTAAAAATCAATACTGACGACCTACTTTTCCCGGGGCCTCGATTCCCTCTTCAAAGAAAATGAAATGACAGCATTCAGTGTTGCCAACCAATAAACTAAAAACTCTATGGTCGGATAGTACTTTCAAGGTTTTTTATCTTTCGTAGAATTTCATTGTTTTAAATATTTTGAGTAAAAATATAATAACTATGTTGTACAAACTAAAATATTTCAATGTTCTTTTTAATGGACTGAAACATTATAAATGTAAAATATATATATTAAAACTGAAATATACGCTTAAAAATATGTTAATTACATGATAAAAAAATATATTTCGATTATTGCAAATACTATTAATATAAAAATAAATTTTGATTATTTCCAGGATTTATTATGATTTAGGATTATTCTTAGGTATTATTTAGTTTTCAATAATTTAAAAGTTAATAAAATATAGATAAGCTTTGTGTGGTGTTGAAAAAATGTTAAAATTTCTAGCTAATACTTTAATTTTTATTTATATAATAATATAATTACTATATACCTTAATTTAATATGTACTTTTAAATTATAATTTAATTTCATTTACATTTAGTAGTATTTTTTTTTTCATATTCAAAATATATTCTTTGCTTTTATTTTTACATAATATTACCAATTACAGATTTGTTATTTTAAAAAGTAAATATTTTATTTGATAATTTATATATTTTATACGCCTTTAAAAATCGATATTTGAATATGTATTCATGACAGTAACTACATTTTAGTACAACCCTTAGAAAAAATGTCATAGTGTCAAAGTCAATCAGATGTTGGATGTTTATTTTTATTGATAAAAATTCTATTGGATTTTCTAATGGCTTTAGTGTTATCAAATGTAAAATCACAGTGTTTTAAGAACAAACGATAAGTGAAAACTTGTGAAATGTCCACGGAAGAAATTAAAAGTACGGTCCATATTGACAGCAACAACGTCGACGAATTAAAAGAGAATGGATATAAATCCGTTATATCTTGTGATTCAGGTCTTGAGACCTTCGATGCTAGTTCGTCTGTCTATCTTGCATCATCAGATTCAGAGTTGTCACCCATTAAAAGTACAGAAAACCATTTGAAACCTTTAGAATTACAAGAGGAGATTTCGGACAGCGGTGCCCCAGAAAACGATGGTAGTTCTGAAATATCGACTCCTACTTCTTTGTCTTCCGAAGACAAAGTAGATAATAATTATTTAAATTTTGATGAAAATTCCGTCAGTATTAGCTCTAAAATTGAATGCCCAACACTAGAAACTGATTCTATAAACAAGGGTTCTATAGATTTGCAAAATATTAATCGATTAGAAAGCCAAAATATAATTGACAATAAACTTGACACCTTACATATTTTAAAAACTAGAAATTTAAATGAATCTGCCTTGAATAGTGAAAGTGGTTTAAGAAATTCAACATTTAGTTTAAATGAGCCAAATGAACAAGACAGGAACATAAGCCTCTCCTTACATAGTCGGAGTGTTGAAAACATATCTTACGAACTAAAAACAAACAATACCAAAGAACTGGATAAAGATCAAATTCTTTCTGAATTTACAAACCAAAAGAATAAAGTAAGTGCCACACAGAAAATAGTACCTGATGTACCTCAAAATTTAGATGTGAGATATACAAGATTGCCTAAGGAAATCCTTTCTCAAGATCTTGGTAGTATAGTTAAAAATGTCCATGGAATCTTCTCAACTGTAAGTGGAAGCCTAAAAAATGTATACAATAATAGTCATAGAGTGGCTGCACCTAAGTCGCAAATAAAAAATGTTAAGCCTATTTCTAATGGAAAGATAATGAATGAGATTTTTGACGACATACCTGAAGAAAAGCCTTGTGATCCAAAACCAATTGTAGCCGAACACAGTATTAATATTACTCCAGAATGTGTTTCTAAAAACAGCAATCAGGATACTGAAAGTGATGTAGATAATCCTAAGAATGAAATGCTTAAATTGCAAATAGAGTCTCTCGAACGGGTATTATTTGAACAGAGAAAAGAAAATGCCTCGCTTAGAGAGCGAGTTAAACAACAAGTTGATGAGTTACAAGCAAAGGATCAAACTTTTAAAGAATTGGAGGCTAAAGTTGATTTGGTATGTTTGTATTGTAATTTACTGTATAATTAAATATTTATTTATTTTCCATTTACATTTTGTAATATATTTTAAGTTATTTATAAAGAAATAGTTTTTAGAATCACTATAGTTATTTGTACAGATAAATAAAATTGAAGTGTCTGTTTGTAATGTCAAAATAACAGCTTTCTATTAAATGCATGTGAAATTATATACAGTATTTATATAAAAAAACACAATTTTAAAAATTTTTGTTTGTTTTTTTTTTTTTGAGTGGAACCTTACAATTCTTTTTTTGAAATAAAAGTAACCTAAATTACTTCTTATAACATCAACTATATGTCAGTGGTCCTGTCACTATCGGCAGTTTCGGATATTAGCCTGAACAAACAGACAGACAAAAATTTTAAAAATTGATTTATTCTTATAGTACTGTATATGCTTTCATATACATTTAGTAAAAAACTGTTATTTTGACTGATATTATTTATCTGTATATGTATATAGATTTTAGACTTAAATTGTTTAGAAGTATGTTTTGATTTTCAATTACAGATGTGTAAGCGGGCAGAGCAAGCTCAGAAAGAGAAGGATGCAGCAGTAATGCGTTATGCTAGCACCGAGTGTGCGGCTATAGAGGCTAAGAAGGCAGCGGAGGCCTCGAGTAAGGCTGAGAAAGCAGCCATAGTTGAAAAAGACCTGTTGACTGCTAAGCTCAAGACTGCTAGAGAGGAAAAGCAGAGAATTTGTCAACTTTATGATGACAAGGTAATGTTTTAAACATGTAACAGTACTTAATAGGCAGTGGCAGCCCAGTGGTAATGCGCTCGCTAGGGAAACCGAGTTAAGCGGGTTCAAATCCTGGGTCTCGCACCTCTGATATTTTCATGTGCGAATCATTTCTAACATGATTACCACTTGCCATACGGTGAAGGAAAACATCGTGAGGATACCTGCATGTCTGAGAAAGACATGTGAAGTCCGCCAACCCGCACTTGGCCAGCGTGGTGAACTATGGCCTGTTCCCCTCTTATTAAAGGGAGGCCCGTGCCCAGCAGTGGGACGTTAAATACAACACACCTAATTTGTGTAAACAAAAAAGTGTGGAAAGCATGTGTTTCATTATAAGCTGATCTAACAGTCGTTTTCGGGTCCAATACGTAACTATTTAGGTTCAACCCGGAGTTCAAACCCAGGTCCTTATGATCTGCAGCCGTACATACAACTGTATTTGTTTTTTTAACCAAAGCACTGGTCTTCCGACTGGTCACTTTTAATAAAGATACTAGCAACTTACCCTCGTTTCGCTCGGGTCGTCCCTACGGGCTAAGTGCCTAACAGTAGCTCGTAGTCTAACTTGGTACAAAATTTTATCCAAATCTGTCCAGCCGTTTCAGCTTACAGGAGTTACAAACATACAGACAAACACACACACATATACTTATTTGACGACACGTTTGGCTCAGTTTGTTGTGACCATACTTGCTATGCCAGCGCTCGCAGGTTCGAGTCCCGCTGGGGGCATTCATTTGTGTGATAAGCACGAATGTTTGTGCTCCAGTCATGGGTGTTTATATTTATATGTATGTATTTAGAGTTATATACGTGTAGTGTATCAACTATCTGGTATCCATAACACAAGCGTTGTAATTTACCATGGAACTAGATGGTGCTGTCCGTTAATGTCCCAACACACACATACATACTTTCGTATTAATAATTATTAGTAGTTCTTTTACAAACAGATCATGACAAAATAATTTTAATTCCAGTGCCATGAGCTACAGAACAGTGAGCGTGAAGTCGCCAAAGTGAGGGAGGAGTACCGGGAGTTGGAGGGCCGCTTGAAGTGGACGCAGAGCAAGTTGAGAATGGAAATGGATGCCTACAAGGTATTATAATGTTAACTTAGAATACTTTCTTAGGTTTCCATCTTACATACATTTTAGGTTATTAGATATTGTAATAAAACTGTTTTTCGTGCTGCATTTTGGTTTTTTGTATTCCGACGTTTCTGACGAACAGAACTCCCCTGTCTTAATATCACAGGATTGAATTCTAATCGATAACTAAAGCATTTGTTAGTCTTGGCTTCACGCCCGGCTGGATTACCGGACGCTAATGAGCTTCCTCACCACGACAAGGTGAACAAGGAGGGGGGGCTAAGGTATGTTTGTGGACATATACTATGCCCATAAACCCACTAGCTATGTTAGGCACCTACAGACGTTATTACACATACTTTTCTTTCTTTCCAAGTCCATTTTAGAACGTTATGTAACTAAGTGTTCCATATGTAAAATATACAGTGTCTTTATGACATCTGTTTGTTGTAAGAATATATACGTTATATATATTTTCATTTATTATATCATATCTTTAAGTCGTGGTTTCGTTTGCTTAGTTCATTTATGTAAACATTGCTACATAAATAGGTTTTATAGTTTAGAAATAACATATTTGTTACAGGAGAGCACGGAGCGCGTAGAGAAGCTGTCTCAGCAGGTGTCGGAGTTGGAGGCGGCGAGGGAGGCGGCCGTCGCCAACGCCGCGGACACTATACGCGCTAAGCAATTGGGTGAGGGTTGTTATTTGTTGCTATTTGATTTGCTTCGCTTGTGACTGACTGATTGATTGATTGACTGACTAAGTAACTAACTAATTAGCTAGTTAGCTTACAAGCGGCTCGCCCTCGCTTCGCTCAGGTTCACCTCTGGGAAAACAAAAACAAATCTATCCCACGGGAACCATACATTTTTCCGGGATAAGGGATCAACATGCCCAATTTTACTAAATTGGTTGCATAAATTGTTGTCTACTAAGCTGTATAAGTTACTATAGTTTTTTGACTATCCCACTGGAACTCTTTAATTTTCCGGAATAAAAAGTAGTCTAAAATGTTGGCTGGGGATATAAGGTAAGGTGAGACTCGATCTCTACTGTGGCCATGGTTAGTGTAAACTGTAAAGCATTCGAAACGTCGGGAACCAAACATCAAAAAAAAAAAAACCGCGAAAAAATTCCAAAAACATAATTGTATTTAAAACGTCAAATATCAAAGAGAATTATAAGAAAGTATCAGTTTTAACTGTAATTTCCTTAACGTTATACAGAAATAGAATTAAAAGAGAGTCAAGCAGCGCTAATAATGTGTCGTCACGAGAAGGATGAGTTGGAGAAGCGTCTTGCTGCCGCGCTGCAGCAGCTCGACACCTGCAAGAGGGAGCGGGACGAGGCTGTCTCCTCTCTCACTCTCGCTAATGAACAGGTAAGGATAGAGTAATTGTCTTTTTGATAAATAAAAAAAAATCTAATATATTTAAACGAGCAATTCTTGTATATTTATTTATTTATACCGGCGATCTCATAAACGGCTGATGATTTTGCTGAAATTTGGTGTGTGAAGGTTTTCGGGGACCAAAAATCGATCAATTTAGTCTTATGTCTGAGAAAACGCGTGTTTTCGAATTTTCATGCGGTTTTCTTTCGCATTATTCCACACAGAATATGGTCGATAATTTCTTAGACTCGGGTATAAGTATCGTGGTCAAGTGGCCAATGTGCAAGATTAACAATCACAGGAGTCCTAGTTCGAATCTCGATCGGACACAAAGTTTTAACTTTGTTTTTTTTTTAGTATTTATTCAAGTTTTTAGTTTTTTTTTTTATCTAAACAATACGATATAACAAAAAAGAACTCCGAATTAAGCTGAGTCGCCCAGGTTCTATGTAATAATCACAGCAATCAAGTTAAATAATATTAAATATTTAACTATTAACTTATTGAAATTATAAAAGTTTTGAGGTCGGATTGCCCTTTTTATGTTTTTTCTGTTCGGAAATGCATTTACGTATACCACCTGTATGCGTTAGATAGGACTCACCGGTTATGAAAGCCAGTACTACCTACTTAAACCCAACAGAACCTCCCCCGTCTTAATGGGGCGTCGCAGGATCGTTTACGCATTCAACTACGACGCCCCGATGGCAGGTCTGCCGAAACAGACCATAACAACCATGGGGTTGCTCCACGATCCACTCTGCTATCAGAGAGGTACCAGGAGCAACCCGCATGGCACACCGCCTCCTAGTATGTGTGGGGTTCGATTTCCGGGTAGGGACAAGTATAGTTATTGGACTTTTTCTGTCACACTCGTATCGACGCAGAGCACTGCGCCTTATCTCTCACCGTGAGTGCCTAATATTGTTTCACTGAACTGAGAGTGAGAGAGACAGAGAGTGCACTTGTGTATATCTCTTTCTCTCCCTTACACTTATGCACTATAATATCTCCTGCAGTTGGATAGTCTCAGTGAGATTGGCCGCCGTGACCAACATTGGTCAGAAATCCAAACTAATATTATAACCTAGCTGTGCCCCGCGGTTTCACCCGTGTTAAATTTGTTTGATTATAAACGTCAGTTTTATAATAATATATGGAAGTCTGTACAATTTGTTGACATTTATGATTACTGCTCCGCTCCCTTGTGTAGTAGCATGATGATATATAGTTTCTAGCCTTCCTCAATAAATAGGCTATCTAATGCAAAAAGATTTTTTCAAATTGGATTAGTACCTAGTTAATAAAGTAGTGCGTTCAAAGAAACAAACACTACTTCTTTATAATATTAGTATAGATGTGAAAGTGTGTGTGTGTTTGTTTCTTAATTCTTCTTTCATCTCGAAATAGAGAAACGGATTGTTATGATTTTTGTGTGGAGATAGTTGGAGGGCTGGAGTGATATAGGCTACTTTTAACCGCGGGAGATAATCTCATTCCCACGGGAAAACACTTTATAATACAACCCACAACAATTCATCACACCTATGTATATATTATATAAAATCTATCTATTCTATAGTAAGCTTTAAAACGTACTTAGAGATGAACCTGAGGGAAGTGAAGGTGTGTCGATATTATATAAATATTTTTACATGCAGGTGGAATCTCTGAAGCAAAGCAACATGAGGCTGGAGGAGGAGGCGGCGGAGCTGGCGGCGCTGCGGGCGCAGGCGGCGCTCGCTGACACGCTCAGTGGGCAGTTGCAGCGGTCAGACATCGTTATAATAAATAAACCGATTTAGGTGAAATTTGTTATTAAGATAGTTTGAGACCTTGGAAAGGACATAGGACAGTTTTTATCCCGGAAACCTTTTAGCTATTGCAATACTAACCTTTAAAACGTAACTAGGGATGAACTCGAGCGAAGTGAGAATGAGTTGCTAGTGTATAATAACTAACGATTCACCCTCGTTTTGCTCGGGTTCGTCCCTAGCTTGCTTCCTCATACAAACTTTCATCCCTATTTTCACCTCCTTAAGGGATGATTTCAGGGATAAAAAGTATCCTATGTCCTTCCCAGGGTCACAAACTATCTTAATAACAAATTTCATCTCAATCGGTTCAGTAGATCCAGAGATTACCCCCTACAACCTCACAATCTCACAAACTTTATCTCTTTATAATATTAGTATAGACAATGTATTAGTGGAATTGAATTATAACTACGAAGGTAATGTATGTGTGTGTGTGTGTGTGTGTGCGCAGCGAGACGGAGCGCGCGTGGACGGCGGAGCGCGCGCTGTCGGCGGAGCGCGCGCGCGCCGAGACGTGCGCGCGGCGCGAGGCGGCCGCGCTGCAGCACGCCGCGCGCCTCACCGCCGCGCACGTGGGCGAGCGCGCGCGCGCCAAGCGCCTCGCCGACCAGGTGCGCCGCCGGCTGACGGCAGCTGTCACGTGACGCCAGCTGTCATGTTGCGGCATCTGTCATGTGGTGTCACTTGTCATGTGGCGTTATTTAACATCCGTATCTTATATTACAGACCAATCTCATAAAGATCTTCGTTACTGGCGTCAGATTGACGAAGTAGTCTATGCTCAACTGACTCGCTTTTAAGCCATTTAATTTGATTACTTTGTTAATATAAACAAATAAATCTATTTTATTAATGAATTTTACCCGACGAGAAACGAACAGAGAACGTATTGTGACTGACCCTACAGCGTAGGTCTTTTTTATACAAATATAATAAGAAAACAGAGCAATTACGTAAGGTGTCCGCGGAAGACGCAGGGAAAGAAAGAAAGAAAGTACTTTTATATGACGATATTTTTGTCAAATAATAATTTATCTCGCAGGCACAAGCTCTCACCGCAGACAACACGTCACTACGGGAAAATTTAGATGTATTACAAAAGGATGCTGAAAAATTAAAAATGGCGCTAGAGGAAGAGACAGAGCGACGGAACAAGGAGAATAAAGTGTTAGCTAGAAAGGTTTGTTTACTTTTCTGTCACTTTCTTTTTTGAAGTTATACTTCTTTTGACACGTTTGGAAAAAAAAATATAAGAGTAAAGTTTTTACGATGCACGCGCCGACAGCCAAAAAGCGACACGATGAAGTTAGCTAAAAGCGACATGTCGCTTTCATCATGATGAAGTTAGCTGCATTCCTTTTACAAACAGAGAGTTGTGACATACGGGATGAAATCTTTAGCTATTTTTGTTCTGTTACGCCAAAGAAGTATAACTTCTTACGTGCGTACATAAGTACACACACACGTTTTTTTTCAATGTCCAGGTGGCCGAGCTGACAGAAGAAGCGGCAGAAGCCAACAAGAAGCTGGAGTGGGAGAAGGGAGAGAACAGCGTGCTGAAGAAGAAACATGCAAGTGCTTTAAAAGTATGATAAATTCTAGTTTTTTTTATTAATCTGTGATCATTTCTGCACAGATATATATATATATATATATAATCTGTATCTTTACAGACAAATAAAATTGAAGTGTCTATTTGTAATGTCAAAATAACAGCTTTTTACTAAATGCATATGAAAATATATTCAGTAAGTACTTATAAGAAAAACTCATTTTTTTATTTTTGTCTCTCAGTCTGTTTGTTTCGGCTAATCTCCGAAGCGGCTTGACCGATTTTGAGGGGACTTCCACTGACAGATAGCTGATATGTTACAAGGAGTAACTTACTCATGTTACTTTAGAAAAAGAATAAGGATCCCGCTCAAAAAAATTTTAACGTACTTATAAAGTATAAATAAATAAATAACTTTCTATTGGTTTTCCATTTTATTTCAGGAACTAAACCGCGAATTGCAACGCGCCTTCAAAAGAATAGAGCAGTTGGAGGCAAAAGTGCCTCAAAACGACTCGCCTTCAACTCGAACCGGTAAACTTTTTTGGTTATTACACATGGGTCAAAAAAGTACCTACTAGATACACAATTAGCGACAAAAAATGTCCCTGGATAAGCGTTCATTTGGACATTTGAGCGCGCTTTTAATATTTTTTTGTGAAAACAAATTTAAGCATTGCGTTTAAGGTTCAATTTACATTGTCGTATATTTGTTTCAACTAGAACAATTACCTAAACGCAATTGGTGACAGTTTTAAGAGAAATTTTGCATGGGATTGTTTATCTAGTACTTCTTTGATCGATGATATTACAACAATATTGTACCTTAAAGTGTTGTTATAAGCTTTTCTCTTTTCTTTTTAGTTTTAGCGAAATCGTTTATTTTTGTATTTTTTTTTAAACGAAACTTCTTTAGAATCCCTGTGATTTGAAACTAGATGAAACGAAAATGCGACACTAGTAAGAGACATACACATAAATATATAGGATTAAGCCGGCGAGAGAATGAGATAGAATACATTGCCATGTTGCCATGGTAACCGTTGTTATTGTCTGACAAATGATATATAATATTGTATTCTTTCATTAAATGATGTTCTATAAATATATGATTGTAATATGCCTAATTTAATATATTTTTTATTTTTTTTAATATAATTATATTCTCTTTCCATCGAAGTTAAAAGAATATTAAATGATGTAAAAAATATTTCCAGGTTCTATATCGTCACTGAGCAGCACGGACAGCCCGCAAGAGGAGCGGGTGCAAAATGGACACTCGCCGGACACATTGCCGGACGTGCAGGTATGAACAATATATACATATTATATACTAGTCCACGTAGTTAAATTATATATTACTAGTTACGTTTTAACGTTTAGTACAGATCTCTCAGAGATGAGATATTTTCCTGCAGTAAAAAGTATCCTATATGTTGACCCGGATAACCGGCTATCATCATATCAAATTTCATCGAAATTCTTTGTTTTTCTCGTGATGCGTTCTCAGACAGACATATAAAAATTTTAAAAACTATAGATTCGTCCTCTATATTGATAATAATAACTATTTCAATAAGATTTCCAAAAAATATTTAATGTACAGATTCGATTCAGTTAGAATTTTATTATATGTATAGATATATTTATAAATATGCTACCAAACTTCATAGGATCACCCGCTGAACTAATCTGAAAGTTGCCTGAAAATTTCATCAAAATTGCTCCAGCCTTTTGGAATTCATAGGGAACATACGTACACACATCGACTTTTTATATAAATACATATAATAAAATTACACTATTTTAGTCTGAGAGCGACCATTATAAATTGTCTCGTTCGCAGATTATTGATCATTTTATTAGATTTGAACTTTTAAAAGATATTTTTTTTTCATATTTTTACTTTTCATTTAATGCATTCAGAAGGAAACTCAGCTTATGGTAAGATTTTAAGTTAGAAATTTTTTAATTTGAATTAAATAATTTTTAATTTAAATTAAATAATTTTGTATTTAAATTTAATAATTTTTAATTTAAATGAAATAATTTTTAATTTAAATTAAATAAATTTTAATTTAAATTAAATAACTTTTAATAATAAGTATAATATTATAGTAAACATAATATTGACCAATGTTGAACTACAATTTAACTTTTTTTTTGTAATTTTTTTACAATTTTTTGAGCACTTTTCGTTTTAAATGAATATGATATTATTATTAATTTTAATTAAAAGTAACGAAATAATTCCAGATTAAACATTCAAATATCCTAAGCAAAATGTTTCTAAGGGTTAGTTTTGTTACTGTACGTTTTATTATGAGTATTGTAGTTTGGAAAACACTAAATATTATCTATATGTAATTTATATATAAAATGTATACATACAGATACACAGATTTGAAAGTCGTTATTCGCGTCTGTCTGTCTGTGTGTTTTAATTTTTTAAACTATACAACCGATTTTGATGCGGTTTTTATTATTATTTAGAAATATTCTTTCGAACGATTTATGTGTAGGAATAAAGAAAAGTTGATGTTATTTATTTTATTTATTTTATTTTATTTATTTGTTATGTTATTAAAGTTAGTAGTAGTAGTTATGTTATTAAATTGTTGACAAGTTTATGTATGTTAGTTGTTGCAGGTTTTTTTTTAAAATACGAGATCCGGGATTTGAACTCGTTTCACTCGGTTTTTTGAGCGCGTTATTACAGGGTTACCATTTTTTACATTGAAATATAATAAAACAAGTTTTTATATATAAATGATAGTAATATATATTTTTTATGTAATATTTTCTTAGAAAAAAGAGTTATTTGACATTTTAAATATTTTTTTTCAGTACTTCGGTCATGGGTGTTTAACCTGTGACTGGGGTACAATAATGTTTGTCACACAAATGAATGCTCCCAGTGGGACTAGAGTGTCAGTGCCAGTGCCAGTGCCAGTGCCAGTGCCAGTGCCAGTGCCAGTGCTGTGCCAGTGGTCACGCGTTAGAACCCGTGACCGCTGGCACAGCATGTAGGGTCATTACGAATTGTGTCTTTTAAATAGTCACGTAAATGTGAATGAGAATATAACGTGTGAGTGTTGTAGCCGCGCGCGGCGGAGTGCGACCGGCAGGCGCTGGTGGAGCGCGTGGTGGCGCTGCAGCGCGCGGCCGCGGCGCGCGCCGAGCGCTGCGACTTCCTGCAGGAGCACTGCGCCGCGCTCACGCGCGAGCTGCGCGGCAAGGCGCGCCTGCTGCGCGCGCTGCTGCCCGCGCTGCCGCCCGCCGCGCTCGCCGCCGCCGCCGCCGACAGGCACAAGGTGCGCACGCCCCACCCGCCCCCGCACACACACACACACGCACACACGGACACGCACGCGCACACGTACTTACATAAACACGCATACGCCTACTCGGGCACACGCACACACGGATACAGACGCGCGCACATATACTTACATAAACACGCACACGCATACTCGGGCACGCGCAACACGGACTCGCACGTGCACACGCTTACTTACATAAACACACACACTATGCTAATACTATTTTTATATAAGCTTTTGAGACTAGTATTAAATTAATACAGAAATATCTTGGAGGTGGACGTTATTGGCTATAAAACAATTTTTAACTAATATAATCTTTATTGTACAACCTATAATGTAACTTTTCGGTTTGTTCCATTAAAGATTTTTTTTTTTACATATATATATACGTAGACACGCACTCTGAGTCTAGTACCAGTTTGAAAAGAAGAAGCTTCAGGCCTGAGAAAAACTGGCAAAAGGAACGTGGTAGCTTCCTCGCGAACTGATCACACTGACGCTTAAATTAAATTGACAATTCAAAAGTACTCGTAATAAATCTAATTGAATAATAATCTAATTTCATTTCAAACACACACACACGCAAGCATACATACACACATTGAGAGGTAAATTAACATTATACATGTAATGTGTATTATTCTATCTGCCTGCTTACTATCGACCAACACACTTACCTATATTGATGATGTCGTCCTCGCTTAGTTCGGGTGCGTCCGTAAATTTAAATGGTTAAGGAACGCATAAAATACAAACAAACGTCCGAAGCTAATTTTTTTTTGGAACAAAGCGAGACAGAAAAATGTGTAATAAGACTTTTTTCCGACACTCGTTGCTATAGTTACAGCCGTGTATGAACTATATACATCGCCGGCGTGAAATAATTATATATTTGTAATATAATATTATGAAGAGGTAAGTTTGTGAGTTTGTGAGGTTATATGGAGTAATCTCTGGATCTACTGAACGATTTAGATGAAATTTGGTAAGAAGTTAGTTTGAGACTCTAGAAAGGACACAGGATACTTTTTATCCCGGAAATCATCCCTTAAAGAGGTGAAAATGGGGATGAAAGTTTGTTTGGGGAATCAAGCTTGGGACGAACACTAGCGAAGCGAGGCTGAGTTGCTAGTATTTAATATAATATACGAAAACATGTGTGTGTCTATGTATGTATGTATGTGTATTTATGTAATTGTGGTTATAACTTATAAATTTTCTGTGTTCATATAATTTAGTAATTTTAACCAGTAACTTACCGATACATTACATTAAATTTAATTCATATTATGGATCCCCAATTGAGCCCTCTAGCGAGAGCTGATTATTTGATCTTTTCTAACGTTAGTGTAAAATCTATAATTAATTGGTATTTTATTATTAACGCTGCGTCAGCCTAAACGGAAATTTACAAAGGTAAATTTTGTTTAAGAAATGAAATGCATGCCTGCATTATATTTTCTTCAATCCTAAGTGTAAAAGAGACAGCGCTATATAAATTAGCGATGTGCCAACTCGATTATTAAAATAATCGATCGCAATCGATTATAATTCGAATAATTTATTAATCTAGAATTATCGATTAATAATTTAATTGGGCGTGTTTTAGTATGGCAACCCTGACAGGGTTCAAAAAGAAGATTCCCTCAATATTACAATGAACCTCTTCACTATTAACCCACGAATTTTTATTCTTAAGTAATTCCCTAACATTTTAAAGTCGCAAAATCAAAACAGTTCATTCAAGGGTAAAAAAATCTTGCACCAAAATGAGATTCAACTACCTTCATACATCACAATCGACTTTAATCGATTAATAATCGATTTTATATCGATTTCTGTTATACGCATAATCGAATAATAGATTTGAAAAATAATCGAATCGGCACATCACTAATATGAATATATTTTCTCTCATACATTAGAGCGATATAGCGCTAAATGAATGAATTTTCTCTCATACGTTAAAGCGAGATAGCGCTATATGAATGTATTTTCTCTTATACGTCAGAGCGAGATAGCGCAACTGGGTGGCGGGGCGATGGCGGCGCTGTGGGGCGGCGACCCCGGCGGTATGACTCTAGAACTTTCCCTGGAAATGAATAAACGATTGCAGGCCGTGTTAGAGGACACGTTGTTGAAGAATATTACGCTTAAAGTGAGTTTTTTTTTTTTACGTTATTATTTTTGTGTAAATATCCTTCGCTGGGGCGGGGTTAGTGTGAATTTATTTTACCAGTTATAGCCCTTTTTGATATCCCACTGTTGGGCATGGGCCTTCAATTCGAGGATCAGGCCATAGTCCACCACGCTGGCCAAGTGCGAGCGGACTGATCATGTCGTTTAAAGACTTGCTAGGTTCTTGATGTTTTCCTTCACCGTAAGACAAGTGGTAATCATGTTGGAAATGATTCGCACATGAATATATCAAAGATACGAGATCCCGGATTTGAACCTGGTTTATCCGGATAATATATTATTAAGAACAAAATAAATTCAATAAGTTAATATTATGTTATTTCTGTTTCAAGGGAAGATAACTTAAGCTTAAAAATATTTGACGACACGTTTGGCTCAGTGTGTAGTGTGACCCTACTTGTTGTGCCAGCGGTCGCGGGTTCGAGTCCCGCTGGTGGCATTCATTTGTGTGATTAGCACGAATGTCTGTCCAGTCATGTGTGTTTATATATGTATGTATTTAAAGTTTTATATGTGTAGTGTATCAACTATCTAGTATCCATAACACAGGCCTCGTAGCTTACTATGGAACTAGATGGTGCTGTGTGTTAATGTCCAAACATATTTATATTTATTTATAAAAAAAATATAATATTTTTAGTAATCATATTTTCTTCTCAAATTAGTAAATTAATAATTTATATAAAATTTCCCTTGTTCTTTAAAGAAAGTAAACGATTTTTATGGTAACATCGAGAATAGTAGCATAAACAGCGAATCACACCACTATTTTTGACTTTGACATTTAATATGGCGGTCTCCGTCTATATAATTGTTTAGTTTGAGTTTGTTTAGGAAATAAATAGAATTAAACGTGCGAAGTCACTAATACTAACTAGTATATAATATTAAAACTGGATGATTTTGTTTCAAGGAAAATATGGACACCCTCGGCGAAGAAATCTCGAGATTGCGAGAACAGATGAAGGCAAATGATAATAAATAATAATTTTTGTCGCGTTGAAAGCCATTTGCATGAAATTTTTAGTTTGATTCAATCAATTGTTTTAAACGTTATACTTTCTTAGATTTACGCCATTTATTATTTAAAATATCTTAAATATTATTAAATATTATTGATAAACTTCAAATTGGATACACACCACCAATCAATTGACATACTTTTTATTAACTGTCAAAACGCAATTATTTAATGTCAAAATAACAGCTTTTTACTAAATGCATATGAAATTATATACGGTACTTGTAAGAAAAACACAATTTTTTACAATTTTGTTTTTCTGTTTGTTCCGGCTTATCTCCGGCTGGACCGATTTTGACGGGACTTTCACTGGCAGATATCTCATGTCATAAGGAATAACTGAGGTTACTTTTATTTTAGAGAAAGGATTAGGGTTCCGCGAAAAAAAATTAAAAACCCATGAAATTAGGAACAAAATCCGCGTACCTTACCTTAGGGTTTGTCCCTAGTTTGCTTCCCCATACAAACTCTTATCCCCATTTTCACCCTCTTAAGGGATTATTTTCAAGATAAAACGTATCCTATGTCCTTCCCAGGGCCGCAAACTACCTTCTTAGCAAATTTCATCTAAATCTGTTCGGTAGTTTCAGAGTTTATTCGGTACAAACAAACAAACAAACAAAAAAATCTTTCCTCTTTATAATATTATTAGTAGAAATGTCAAATATTCGCGTAAATCTAAGAAAGTATTAAGTTAATCGGAATCTATCGCTATTTTCAGAACATCCCATAATTTTTTTTTGTTTTCATTTAGCGATTGGCATAAAGTCTTATGGAATATCTTCTAAGTTTCTCTCTATATAGGTTCTAGTCTCGTGACATATTTTTTATTTTATGATCTGCGTTATTTCTTTCCGGAATTATATTTTCGTATACGACATTATATGGTGCGATAATAGTGTGTTTTGTTCCAAATAAAAGAAAAAAACGTGTGTGTGTACTTACGTACGCAAGTAAGAAGTTATACTTCTTTGGCGTAACAGAACAAAGATAGCTAAAGATTTCATCCCGTATGTCACAACTCTCTGTTTGTAAAAGTAATGCAGCTAACTTCATCATGTCGCCTTCAGCTAACTTCATCATGTCGCTTTTTGGCTGTCGGTGTGCGCGCGCATCGTAAAAATTTTACTCTTATATTTTTTTCAAACGTGCTAAAAGACGTATAACTTAAAAAAAAAAACAGTTCCTTTAATAGCTACGAAAGTTATAAAAGACGAAGGTATGTTATTTTCGCTGAGTAAAAATAGCAAGAGAGACGGAGCGTACAGAAGTAAGTGATTGATGCATAAAATGGTATTATATTATACTGTTTTATAATACCATTCTTGCTGCTATAATTTAAGTGACTTTTAAATATGTCGACTAATATTGTAAAAAATAATATTAAAAAATGTTTTGTTTTTTAATATAAAAATAAAAATATTATAATATATAATTAAGTTTGGCTTCGATTATCGTTCTGTACGTTCCGTCTATTTTATTCTGAATTTTCCATATTTGAAGTTATTTTTTACAGTATGGGCGTTCGAACAAAAATCATTTAACATAAATTCTAATTGAAAATACCATCTTATTTTTTATCCTGTATATTTTGGGATAAATGAACGGGATAGGGATGCTTTAAACATTGAAGACTAACGACTCGCCCTCGCTTCGGTCATCTCTAGAGAAAAACATATGTATCCCACGGGAAACGTACATTTTTCCGGGATAAAAAGTAACTTATGTGTTATTTCAGACTATAATCTATCTCTGTGCCAAATTTCATCCAGATCCGTTCAGCCGTTCTGGCGTGATTGAGTAACAAACATCCATCCATTCTCACAAATTTTCATATTTGTAATATTATACGTACCTACGAATAATGAGATTTCATGACTTTCGTTAATTGCAAGATACAATGTTTGTTCGAGACATTTTATCCTTATGATATTAGATAGATAAGTGTCGATTTCTTTGACAAAATAGTGACGGTGTATTTTTTTTGCAATTTTAGTTAGTTCGATTACCGGCTTAGGTAAGCTTTGTAATAAGCTAGCGAGCTAGCTAGGTACGGTTTAACGATTAGTATGGAAGACTATATATTATATACATATGTATGATGAGTTGTTGTGGGTTGTATCCCGTGGGAATGAGATAATCTTCTGCGGTAAAAAGTAGCCCATGTCACTCTCTAGCCCTCCAACTATCTCCACACAAAAAATCACGCCAATACGTCGCTCTGTTTCGACGTGAAAGAAGGACAGACAAACACACTTTCACATTTATAATATTAGTATTGATATTTATTTATAGGTAATTAATATTTTCCTTTGAGTAGAACTTGATATATTTAATATTTAAAATATTTTCATCCATATCTCGTTCATTTATTCCATCCTTATATATTAAGGTTCTAAAAAAAAAAACGGAGATTTTTTTAAAGAAAATAATGGTTGAGGCTATTATATTATAATTTTAATGTGACACTATTAGTATTTGATTATTTACAGAATTGGGTGTTTTTTAGTGTATTGTATTTGAAATTAGTTATTTTTATTCTGTAGCGAAATTATAAATGGTGATTGGTATAAAAACATTCCTGTAAACATTATTTTATAGTAAATTAAAAGAGCAGTGAACAAATTATTATTATTATTATTATTTAAAACTTGAAAAAACCAGTTTGTTTGTTTAATTTGATCTGATTATTGATACGTTTTTTTTTTAAATAATTCGAGTATTTTTTTTTTATGAATTGAATATATTATTTTAAATTTTAATCTTAGTATTTTATGTCTAGTCGAAGATTTTAAACGGTCATGTATTATAATATTTGTATTAAAATTATTATAAAAATATCAATAAAGAATTATTACAAGCATTAATAAAATTTGTTGCCATAAAAACATTCCATTTTTAATTAGTGATGTGAATTGATCAAAAATCGATTTTATTATTGTTATATATTATATCAATATCAATGTTCTTTGTGTAGTAAATTAAATGTGTAATATAATATTATAATTCACATGAAAATAATATCGATATTGGTATATATCTTTTATTAATATTTTTTTTCCTTTAGCCGAAGAAATTTGTATTTTTATGTGGTAAGTCTGGGATTAGGTCTTATTATATGTTTAAATGAATCTTCATTATTACATTGATCAGCACTAGTTATTGAATGCATTATTAAAATTTTGAATATGAACTCCTTTTTTATTTTTCTTATGATTTTGGTCTATATATTAATTGAACTATGGCTAAAGTTCACAATTAAATATAATGTATTATATTTATATTTTCAGTTGCAATTAGTATTGGCTCAGTCGTCGTAATTCGCATAATTATTTTATTAAAAAAAACTGTTTCTTTATTTTTTTATTAATAACACAATAAGCTTGTCAGTAGTTGCTAAACAAAAAAAAAAAAAAAAAGAAAATCGATTCACACACAGAACAGAAAAAGATACTGAACTGTTTCGTCTTTGCCTATTTATGCTTTTTTTTTTTATTTCTACTATCTTTGTCTTTTTATATATGAAAAAGGTTTTTCATTGGCAAGAGTTTCTAAATGGAAACGTAATGAATGAATATAAATGAATGGAAATAATTATAAAAGTGACAATTTTGGAGTTTGGTTACTATTTACTTAAATACTTACCGTGTAACAAATACGTATTTTAAATAATAATTTTTAATTTAGAACACTTTTATAGATTCTGCCTATTTTTTTTAAGCTTCTTGTCACATATCTTTTCCAAATATATTATATGTTAAGATTTAAGTAAAATTGTTGTAAAATGTAAATTTTAATCCGCAAACGAATGTTAGAATATATTTTCAGCAAGTTAAAAGTTATTTTATTTTTTTCCATCCATTATGAATGTGCAATTCACACACGGTAGAAGTGAAACATCAGTAAAGTAAACTAAGAGAGAATGAGATGAATATAGAGTATCGGGAGTAGGATAATTGTAAGGTTAATTTTTTTTATAATATTTTTACCAAGTTTAAAAGTTATTTTAGCTTTTATTTAACATACATTACATATTATTCAGTATTTATTATTTTTCACTTCTTGTGTAATGTATACTATCTCATTCTCTCGCCGGCTTAATCCTACATATTTATGTTTTTGTCTCTTTTTAGTGTTGCATTTTCGTTTTATCGGGTTTCAAATTACGGATTTAAAGAAGTTTCAATCCAAAACATTTTATCTCTCTTGAAACTTTATCAAAACTGATGATAGGTATTCGTATGTTATCATTTAAGAGCTTATGATCTCGAATGAAAAGAAGTATGCGTATAGGTATACATTAATGTTTTCACTTTATACTTCACTACAGTAAAGCAAAATAAATCTTATTTGTAGTAAGAAAAGGTACATTTTTCATTATGGGATATGGTCGTTGCGGCAATGTATTATTATATTTCTCTAATTACTTGAAATATAAATAAAATAATTTCCTTGAATTATTATTCGCTTTAATGTCCAAAATTTTTCTATATGTCACAAATATGATTTTTAAAAAAGGTTAACAAAAAGGTCTTTATAAAAAATGTACATGTATAAAAAAAAGGATGTATATATATAAGTATGTACATTTATGTGTGCCTACATCACCCCCCCTCCAGCGTCTGTCAAGAGCGATAGAAATCAGTGAATCTAACGTGACGTCCTGAACGTGTCCTATAATGTTTTACATCACTATCATGGACAGGTTGAGGTTTATCAGTTAGTAAATATGCAGGCTTCAGACGATCTATTGAGGTTGTGACTTCTCTTCCATTTATTAGTAATTTGAAGACTTTGTCGTTTCTGGAGAGCACTTTATGAGGGCCAGTGTAGGCAGGTTTTAGCGAGCCACGCGACGAGTCTTCTCTGAGAAAGACATGATCGGTAGTCTTAAGATCTTTAAAAACAAATATTTTGTTCTCACCATGACGCGAGGCTGGTACAGGCTGTAATTTTTGAGCAAACGAACGTAACCTAGCGGTAAAATCAAGTACGTCTGTTGTACCGCAATCACTGGAGTCAAAAAATTCTCCTGGAAGACGTAGTGGTTCGCCATACAGCAGCTCAGCCGAAGAAGCTTGTAAATCTTCCTTAAAGGCGCTTCTTATTCCGAGGAGAACCCAAGGCAGCACCTCGGTCCATTTCTGATGCGCATGGCACACGATGGACGCTTTAAGTTGCCTGTGGAAGCGTTCTATTAGCCCATTGCAAGCTGGATGGTATGCGGTGGTTCGTCTGTGTTGGAACCCAGTCATCTTGGAAAGATGGTTGAATAAATTGGATTCAAACTGGCGACCTCTGTCAGTGACAATAGTCTCAGGGCAACCAAAACGCGCTATCCAGCCTGATATCAATGCTTTGGCTGTTGTTTCGGCAGTGATGTCGACCATAGGAATGACTTCGACCCATCTTGTAAAGCGGTCAATGGCAGTTAAACAATATCTAAAATTTTCAGATATAGGCAATGGTCCCACAATATCTATATGGATGTGCTTGAATCTCGCACGAGGTAAATTAAATGTGCCTAAGGGTGCCGATACGTGTCGGCTTACTTTAGCACGTTGGCAAGATTGACATGATCGTGCCCATAATCTGCAATCCCTTCTAATTCCAGGCCATACAAAACGATCAGCTATTAATTTAACTGTAGCGTTAATGCCTGGATGACTTAACGAATGTAAGCTGTCAAAAATATGTCTTCGTAGTGAATGAGGAATGAATAATCTTGGAGTCGTTGTACTGACGTCGCAATACACGAAATGGCGACTTCCGGGAATTTCATTCCTTTCGAGTTTGAGTGATGATTTTTCTGTAAGTAACTTCGACAATTCAGAATCTTTCGCTTGATGTTCAGCTAAAATTTCGAGAGGAATGGGAAGTTGTAATTCATCCACACGTGATAGTGCATCGGCAACAACATTGTCTTTGCCGGATATGTGTCTTATATCAGTGGTAAATTGAGCTATAAAGTCTAAATATCTGAATTGCCTAGGTGAACAATTAACTTTACGTTCGTTAAAAGCAAAACTAATCGGTTTATGATCAGTGTATATAACAAAATGTCGTGCTTCGACCATATGCCTAAAATGCTTTATAGCTTCATAGATTGCTAGGAGCTCTTTATCGTATGGCGAATACTTTTGTTGTGATTCCGTAAGCTTTTTAGAAAAGAAACCTAAAGGCTCCCAAGCTTCATCACTCTTTTGTTGAAGTACAGCACCAATGGCTGTATCTGATGCATCGGTGACAAGTGAGAGTTTGGCTTCGAAATTAGGATGAGCTAAGAGTGCCGCGTTGGCTAAGCTTTCTTTACATTCTTGGAAAGCTTTAAGTGCGTCTCCAACTAATGAAATAGGTTGCGATCCTTTATTCGATCCTACCAAAAGAGCATGTAAAGGAGCTTGTATATGAGCCGCATTGACTAAAAATCTTCTATAAAAATTTATCATTCCTAGAAATCGTCTCAATTGGCGAATATCTTTTGGTATTGGAAAATCCTTAATAGCTTCAACTTTAGAATCAAGCGGTTTGGTGCCCATCGCGGAAATAGTATGGCCTAAAAATGTTACTTGAGTAACACCAAATGTGCATTTGCCCGTGTTAATTAGCATGCCATACTCTTTTAACCTATTAAAAATTATGTTGAGATGTTCTTTATGTTCTACTTCATTTTTACTAAAAATTAAAAAATCATCTAAATAACAATAACAAAAATCGAGCCCCCTAGTTACTTCGTCCACAAATCGTTGGAAAGTTTGACCTGCGTTTCGTAGGCCAAAGGTCATGAAGGGGAACTCATACAACCCAAACGGTGTGGTAATCGCGGTTTTTGGTATATCGTCAGGGTTGACAGGTATTTGATTGTATGCTTTTACCAAGTCAATAGTACTAAAAATTTTACATCCTGTGATATTGTGAGTGAAATCATGAATATGTCTAATGGGGTACCTGTCGGGAATGGTGCGCGCGTTAAGTCTCCTGTAATCTCCGCACGGGCGCCAGCTGTTATCTTTCTTGGGCGCTAGATGGAGAGGTGATGACCAAGGGCTTTCTGATGGCCTAGCAGTGCCGTTGGCCAACATGACTTGGAACTCTTGCTGAGCTATTTTTAATTTATCTGGCGCTAAACGACGAGGTTGACAGGACACTGGAGGGCCTGGTGTTGTTCTAATATGGTGTACAGTATTATGTTGTATATTTCGCAAAGAACCTGCTGGACGTGTAATCTCAGGAAATTCATCAAGAATTTTGTGATAACAAGAATTACCTGTTACAATTTTAACAGATGAAATATTTACATTTATACAAGAAATTACAAAATTGCTAGCTACTACATTGGTTGTATTATCAATAAGACATTTATTACGACAATTAATAGACAAATTAAAAAACGATAAAAAATCTACACCTATTATTGGTTTATTTACATTTGCCACTATAAAACGCCACGGGAAATCGCGACGGAGACCAAGATCAATATTTAGATTAATATAACCGTACGTCACTATAATTGAGCCATTTGCCGCGGTGAGTTGGTAGTTCGTCGGAGCACGACGGTCGTGGAGTTTTGACCGGGGGAAAACGCAAACATCGCTGCCAGTGTCGATTAGGAACTCGATCTTCGATCTTCGATCGGTGACGAACAGGCGACCAGGTGTGTATGGGCAATCGTCAGTCGCCATTATCGACCGCCCCTGGGGGTTTTCCTGCTTGAAATCGCAAGGCTGAACGCACCTTTGGGCTTTGCTACCGTATTTTGAATGGTAATAACAAATGGGATATTTTCTGTAGCTCGATTGCGATCTTGTTCGTGAGCATTTTCTTTCTCTGTGTTGAGAACGGCTCTTTCTATGCATTTGTAATTTAAGGGACGCAAGTTCATTACGCAAATTTCTTACCTCGTCTAATAAATCATTAGATGACGTGGCGGCGGCGTGTATCTGTGCTGTTGGCGCTGTAACTTCCATTATTCGATCTGCAAGCTCTGCTTGGTTATCTAAAGATGTTGAGGCTTGTGCGGCTAAGACAGTTTGAATATTTAAGGGTAGTCTACTAATCCAAATAGTCTGTAAGTATTTGTTGCCGACAACGACGAGCAACGAAGAACCCCGACGACCGACCGTCGCCGACAACGATGAGTAACGACAGGCCCCGAAGATCGACTGTTGCCGAACACTCATCGGTACGAGCAACGACAATCGCCGAGCGACAACGTGTGTTGCCGACGACGAGCCCGGAAAAACCCGACGGCGACCCGACCGCCGCCCGACTTGTTCCGATTTAGTTTAAACATGTCTTTACGTGTAAATATTGATTACTTTGTGTAGCCAATTAGAGTGGGGCATTTGAAATGTTTTCACTCAGTAGTATGTATGTTGCGCATGTAAATTAGGGTATAAATATAGGGGTGTTTTTATGTAAAGTGTATTCCAGTATTCCAGTTCCAGTGTTAGTAAAGTAAGCTAGATAGCAATAAATGATAAAATAATAAATAGTCTTTTAATACAGTCCACCACAAGCTGGCCCATCGACCCGGATTGAAGAATGGTCATCACCAGGAGCCAAGGGGATGCTGCCGACCTGGAGGACCAGCGCCACCCAGGGACCGGCGCCGCCCAGGAGCAGTCCCGCCCAGGGAACAGCGCCGCCCAGGACCAGCGCCGCCCAGGGGCCGGCGCCGCCCTGGAGCAGTCCCGCCCAGGGAACAGCGCCGCCCAGGACCAGCGCCGCCCAGGGACCGGCGCCGCCCAGGACGAGCTGCGCCGCCCTGACGACCTGCGCCGCCCAGACGACCTGCGCCGCCCAGACGACCTGCGCCGCCCAGACGACCTGCGCCGCCCTGACGACCTGCGCCGCCCTGACGACCTGCGCCGCCCTGACGAGCTGCGCCGCCCTGACGACCTGCGCCGCCCTGACGACCTGCGCCGCCCTGACGACCTGCGCCGCCCTGACGACCTGCGCCGCCCTGACGACCTGCGCCGCCCTGACGACCTGCGCCGCCCTGACACCCAGCGACGCCTGGAGGGTCGACGACATCTGGAAGGTCGACGACACCTGGAAGGTCGACAACACTTGGAACACCTGCAATACCTGGATGATCAGCGACACTTGGATGATCAGCGACACTTGGATGATCAGCGACACTTGGATGATCAGCGACACCTGGAAGATCAGCGCCACCTGGAAGGTCGCGCCCGTATGGAAGATCGAAGCCAGGAAGCTGAACGTATCGAGTTAGAGCGAAGACGAAGATTCTCTCAGAATCCACCAGCCTCACCGACCACACTCCTGGATACGGAGGTTGGGCTAGGGGCTACGAACGATGCCTCTGCCCCCACACCCTCCGCTGCCTACCGAACCCTGAAGACTGGAGACCGACCCCGAACCAGGTCACCAGGGCATTCAGTGCGATCGACGGCAAGTGTGACCGCTAGGGTGCGACTGGCGGAACTTGAAGCAGCAGAGAAGCTAGCAAACCTGAGGAAAAAAGAATTGGAAATCGAAGCTGAACTCATCAGAAAGCGGCTGGCCGCAGACGTCAGCAACATCCAAGAGGAGCAGGAGAGCCTGCATGAAGAACCTCTTGACCACCAACAAAGGGTGGACGCCTGGCTCCGCACCAACCCCATCAGCACACGGGGGGAGGAAGGGGAGCAGAGACGGACTGGAAAGGAACGGCACCTTCGATTCGAAACAAGAGGAAGGTCACCCACTCCAACCAGAACGAGGCCAGGGATCGAGCAATTGGCTGAAGCCCTGGAGAAGATGGCTAGACCCAGAATAAGATGCACTGACCTACCGATCTTTTCTGGAATAGCTAACGAGTGGCTGTCGTTCAGAGCAGCCTATCAAGACTCTACGAAGATATACCAGATATCTGCGAACGAGAACCTGCAAAGACTGAGGAGCTGCCTTCGGGGAGAAGCGAGAAACGTCGTAGCTGGCCTGTTACACGCCGCTACAGATCCTGACGTCGTGATGAAGACCCTCGAACAGTGCTTCGGGCGGCCTGAAGTCATCATAGATCAAGCCTTCCTGGAACTGAAGAAGCTTCCGAGACCTGGGTCATCAGCAGTAGACCTGAACAGCTTTGCAGTGAAAGTTCAAAGCGTAGTCAGCATCCTGAACAGCATCGGACGCCAGGGGTACCTCTACAACCCAATGCTGGCGAGGGAAGTCCTGGACAAACTGAGTCCTCACATCAGGGCACGCTGGTGTGACTACGCCGAAGAACACGACGGGACACTACATCCAGAGATTGTAGTGCTGTCTCGCTTCCTCATGCGCGAGGCAGACCGGGCATTGAAGTATGCATATGCCCCACCTACGAGCGTCTCAACACCTGCTGCAACCCGGAGGGAGACCAGACCCTCGATGAACACCGGGACCCAAAGGAAGAAGACAAGTGCCGTGTACAACGTGACTGAAGCTGAAGAGGAACAAATCAGCCGATGTCCTAGTTGTGAGCAGACTCATACACTGCCACAGTGCCCCAAATATAAAGGGCTCACGTTAGATGAACGATGGGAACTGGTGAAGGAAAAGAAGTTATGTTTCAAGTGCATAACTAAGAAGCACAGACGCAACAGCTGCAAAGCAAAGCTGTGCGGCGTGAACGAGTGTCGCCGTTCTCACCATCCAACTCTGCACCGGGAAGATAAGACGCCTAAACCCTCAACGACAAGTGAAGCCGAAGCTGTGCTGTCGGTGGCATCCAAAGCCACTGTGTCGACTCAAGCGGTCCTGCTGAAGATGTGCCCAGTCACCGTCGTCGGGCCACGGGGGGAGGAGAAGACCCATGCTCTACTCGATGAAGGGGCTACCATTACCCTCATCGACGAAGAGCTGGCAAAGAAGATCGGCGCCAAGGGACCTCTCACACCACTTCACATGCACGGAGTCAACATGTCTCAGCACGAGGAAGGCAGTCAGCTGGTCACGGTGCACCTGAAGGGAAAGGATGGGAAGAGACATAAGCTTCGGGCACGAACAGTCAAGAACATGAAGCTTCACCAGCAGTTCATTCCCAGCGCACTACTGAAACAAGATCACCTGCGAGACCTGCCAAGGGAAGAAGTGTGCTACGACCTGGCACACCCTGGTATCCTGGTGGGGACAGACCACTGGGAATACATCGTATCCCGAGAGCTGCGAGTTGGAGGCCCGAATCAACCAGCTGCCTCCAGAACACAACTCGGCTGGGTGGTACACGGAACAGCACCACGCAGTGTGATCCACAACAGAGATGGCGTTCTTCACGTCTTCACCCCTGAACCTGGTGGAAACGTGAACGACCAGATAGATCAACGCCTACATGACCTGGTAGAAGAACACTTCCGAATCGACGCGCTCGGCATTGCTCACAAGTCACGAGTGAGCGATGAGAATTCCCGGGCAACGAAGATCGTCGAACAGACCTTAAAGAAGATCGAAAGTGGATACCAGGTAGGACTGCCCTGGAAACAAGACGACGTTAGAATGCCACCAAGTTACGACGCAGCACTTCGCCGTCTTACGAAGATTGAACAAAAGATGGATGCCGCCCCGACCTTCGCAGAAGAGTACACCAAGCAGATAGACAACCTGCTGGCGAAGGGATACGCAGTACAATGCGACGGCACGGAACGTTCGAGCGCAGTCTGCTGGTACTTACCACACTTCGCCGTGCAGAACCCGAACAAACCTGGGAAACAAAGACTGGTGTTTGATGCAGCAGCCAAGAGCCGAGGGGTTAGCCTCAATGACCATCTGCTGGAGGGACCTGACCTGCTAACTTCGCTTCAAGGCATCCTGTTCCGGTTCAGGGAGCGAACAGCGGCCATCACTGCCGACATACAGGAAATGTTTCTCCAGGTGAAGATTCGGCCAGAAGATCAGCCAGCACAACAGTTCCTGTGGAGGGGCGCCGACAGAGACGATCCACCTCGTCACTTCAAAATGACGAGCATGATATTCGGCGCAGCAAGTTCACCCTTCATGGCTCACTACGTGCGGAATCACAACGCACAGGTGCACGCTCAGACGCATCCTCGTGCCCTAGAAGCCATCACAAGGAGTCACTACATGGACGATTTGGTGGCGAGCTACGACACTGTAGAAGAAGCTCGACGCGCCATCAAAGAAATCAGGGAGGTGCACGCAGCAGCGGGATTCACGCTACGAGGATGGAACGCCAACAAGAACGAAGTGATTGGCGACGTGCCCACGCAGCTGCTGGCAACATCACCGACCCGACTAGGTGGAGACGGGCCCGCAAGTAAAATACTTGGCCTGCACTGGGACGCCGAACGGGACGAGCTGGGGTTCAACACCTCGATGAACCGAGTTCCTGCGGAAGTACGCGCCCAGACCCGTCCGCCTACCAAACGAGAAGCACTCAGCGCGGTCATGTCTATATATGACCCCCTAGGATTGCTGAGTCATTACACGATACGTGCGAAGATCATCCTGCAGAGTCTCTGGCGCATCAAGATGTCATGGGATGAGCCGATTCCTGTAGAAGAAAACGAGATGTTCGCGGCTTGGCTGCAACAACTACCTGACCTCACATGCCTCACGTCGCGCGCTGTACACCTTGAGATCGTCCCGTCAATGTCTACAAGTTCGGCGATCATGGCGTTGCCAAGAATGGCAGCCAGGAGAGGATGGCCGAGCACCATGCACTCAGACAACGCCACAAACTTCCGAGGCGCCGACAACGAGCTACGGGCCGCCTACGCAGAGTGGGCGCTAGCGCTGAAAGAAGAGGGCTTACTTCATCGCATGGAGTGGCGCTACATACCCCCAGGTGCCCCGAATCAAGGGGGCGCATGGGAACGGCTGGTGCGATCAGTTAAAGTCGCACTAGCCTCCACCCTGAAAGAGAAGGAGCCGACGGAGGAAGTGCTGTGGACTCTACTGGTTGAGGCGGAGTACTCCATCAACGCCCGACCCCTGACTCATGTAAGCGTGAGTCCACACGACCCGGAGGCGCTGCCCCCCAACCACTTCCTGTTGGGGTCATCCACTGGCCTACCCACCACTGGGCCATGCAGCGACGACGACCGACGCACCTGGCGTGCCAGCCAGGCGCTCGCCGATCACTTCTGGCAGCGATGGGTGCGAGAGTACCTACTGACTCTCGTTCCTCGCGGCGGGCCAACCGACAACACCAAGCAGCTGCGATTGGGAGACATCGTGCTCGTGATCGATCACACCCTGCCACGCAACGTGTGGCCGATGGGATTCGTGGATCGGATCTACAAGGGACCTGATGGCGGCGTGCGAGTGGCGGACGTCCGAACGAAGACCGGCGTCTTCAAGCGTCCCGTCACGAAGCTCGTCGTGCTAGTGAAGAAGGAGGCTCGCAGCGCTGCGCCGGGGGGAGAGCTGTTGCCGACAACGACGAGCAACGAAGAACCCCGACGACCGACCGTCGCCGACAACGATGAGTAACGACAGGCCCCGAAGATCGACTGTTGCCGAACACTCATCGGTACGAGCAACGACAATCGCCGAGCGACAACGTGTGTTGCCGACGACGAGCCCGGAAAAACCCGACGGCGACCCGACCGCCGCCCGACTTGTTCCGATTTAGTTTAAACATGTCTTTACGTGTAAATATTGATTACTTTGTGTAGCCAATTAGAGTGGGGCATTTGAAATGTTTTCACTCAGTAGTATGTATGTTGCGCATGTAAATTAGGGTATAAATATAGGGGTGTTTTTATGTAAAGTGTATTCCAGTATTCCAGTTCCAGTGTTAGTAAAGTAAGCTAGATAGCAATAAATGATAAAATAATAAATAGTCTTTTAATACAGTCCACCACAGTATTCATCAGGAAAATCAGGGCCAGCTAGATTACGTAAATGTCGATGAAATTGTGTTGGTTTTCTATCGCCTAGTTCTTCTAGTGTTAGCAATTGTTTAATTTTTGATGCTTTTGATGCACTAAGTCTATTTATTAATTCAGACTTGAGTTTTGTGTATTTATGCGTTGCTGGAGGGTTGACAATTATGTCTTTAACCTCTTTAGCATACATATGTTCGATATGACCAATTACATAATAAAATTTAGTGACATCATTTGTAATATTAGCAAGGGCAAACTGACCTTCTAGTTGAGCAAACCATATCTCTGGGTCATCAGGATAAAACGGTGGTACACGGATTCCAACCTTATGAATTTCAGACGTCGATGCATCTCCAGACGAATGCCCTAATTCGGCGTCTTGAAAATTTTCGTTCTGCATTTTGTAATACAGGAACGTCGGGGTCACCAATATGGTCGTAGCGGCGATATATTGTTATATTTTTATTTTTTTATTTTGGAATATAAATAAAATAATTATACGCCTTGTTATGTTCAATATTTTACTCATATGTCACAAATATGTTTATAAAAAAGAAATTAGTAAAAAGGTCTTAATAAAAAATGTACAAGTATAAAAAAGGATGTATACATATATATATATATATATATATATATATATATATATACATCCTTTTTTATACTTGTACATTTTTTATTAAGACCTTTTTACTAATTTCTTTTTTATAAACATATTTGTGACATATGAGTAAAATATTGAACATAACAAGGCGTATAATTATTTTATTTATATTCCAAAATAAAAAAATAAAAATATAACAATATATCGCCGCTACGACCATATGGGATATTGATAATTATGCTAGTTTTGACTAAAATGTATGTATGTATTTAGCCCTTTTAACGTCCCACTGCTAAGCACGGGCCTCCCTTCAATACGAGGGGGATCAGACCATAGTCCACCACGCTGGCCAACTGCGGGTTGGCGGACTTAACATGTCATTCGAAAACTTGCTAGGTACTCTCAGACATGCAAGTTTCCTCACGATGTTTTCTTTCATCGTAAGGCAAGTGGTAATCATGTTAGAAATGATTCACACATAAAAAAATCAGAGGTACGAGACCCGGGATTTGAACCTGCTTCACTCGGTTTCCCAAGTGAGCACGTTACCACTGGGCTACCATTGACTAAAATAAAACACCAACATTTGATTAGTTGTTTGTTTGTAGTGAAATATATGATTAATATTGTATTTGTGTGTTTGGTGTCACAGGTTCCGATACAAACATAGTCACATCGCACTTCCCTTGTTTTTTTTCTCTTCCGTGATTGTATTAATTAGTAATCTTATTTAGTATTTCTATTATTATGTTTAAAAACATGAAGAAAATTAAAAATATTAATTAATGTTAAGCAATATTATTGTCATCTATGTAATTTAAAAAAGTTGAAAAAAATTAAGAATATTAATTTTAAACAAGTTTACTTATTGCTTAAAAAAATTGCAAAAATGTAATTTGACTGCCTATAGACAATAAATATAAAGATTTAAAGTAAATAAAAGTAAGAAATATTAGATTGCAGCCCAAAAATCCCTTAGTCATTGTATATATTATATAATATTAAAAAGTTCTCATTCATTTCAATAAAATGTAATTCTGAATATTTATATATTAAATATCAATGTTAATATTTTATTATCTATAGCAATTCATTTTCAAGACTAAAATATATATTTTTACACAAGTTTTATTTTCTTCGAAATAAAGAAGAATCATTTATACATTTTTATTCACTACAAAAGTAAAACATGTCTTAAATTGAAAATATATAATTAATTTGGATATCGATTCCAAGAATATATATTTATTGTTATAAATGAAAATAAATTAATCATTTAACAATACTAGTCCACCTAAGTATTTATAACCTGTGCTCTCTATAATAGTCTATGGTTGACAGTTAGGTACATATTATCTGTGACTTTACAAACTAAAACGTAGTGGTGACATTCTCTTTGTTACAAACCTTTTAAATCGCATTTTAAAGTTTGTGCATTTTACAAATTAAATTTCATTATATTCACAGATGAATCAATATATTCTAATCTCCTTTCTGTGTTTCTAATTTCTCAAATGTCAGCCGTCAGCTGGAAAATGGAAATCGTCTAAATCTTAGAAAAAGGCATCTGTGTAAAAATATGGATATTTCTAGTATTTAATAAATATTCTTGTAAATATTTACAAGAAAAGTATAATTTGTGAAAAATGTGATGTGTTCTTTGAAAGATATATCACGGATAAGTGGTTTCTTGAAGCACTGAAGGTTGCGTTTGTATTTGCAAACATTAGGCACGAAGATTTATAACGTTTGCAAAACATTCGCCTATAAATAGGCTATAAGTATAGTATTGAACAGAAAAAAATTATTTCTCCCGATATTCTGGATTAAATTTTGGACATGGGCTGGAATTGCTACATGTTCTAGTTCTGGCCATTTGAAGGCAGTTAACATTAAGCTTCTGTCATGTAGTTATATAAGTTGTATAATTGGATGTAGATTAGGGGTGTCCAAAACAATTTTGTGGAGCGCCAGGTTTAGTATTTTTGTATCCGTAGCGGGCCAAAAGAAATGAAAGAATAGTGAAGGTTTAAGTACCTGACCTTAACATTCTTCTAGCTAGCTAACTATTAAATATAATATTATAAATATGACATAATTAAAATACAATGGTATTTTTCCACTATGGATGATATATTAAAAAAGGCCTCAGTTTAACAAATTTTTCACTTAGCTTAGTTAAAATCTAATGAGATGACTGACATCTTTTTTGCTTGCACAGTGCATCTATGTCAGCTGATATTTTAGAATTGGTTATGCGCAGATTGCCTGTAAGATGGCTATTAAAGACGATTTGCTTTTTGATTTATTGTTTCGTGTGTGAAAAAAGCTGTTTGCAAGTATATGTACTGCCAAATAAGGAAATTTGTGAAAAGCTAATTTGGCAAGGTTTGGGTATTGGTTGTGGTTAATATATTTTTCAACCGACTTCAAAAAGGAGGAGGTTCTCAATTCAACTGTATTTTTTTATGTTTGTTACTTCAGAACTCTTGTCATTTATTAACCGATTTGGACAATTTTTGTGTTGTTTGAAAGTGTATACTTCCAGATTGGTCCCATTTAAATTTCAAAAAAGAATATCATCCCTAAGGGTGGAAAAATAGCTAATGATGAATGTAAACTACTTCTAATTGTTATATTGACTTGAAACTTTGCAAGTGTTTCTATTACCGTTGATAGTGCAGTGATTCAGTATCATCAACTTGATCTGATGGTAAGGCTAGAAGGTGGACAGGTGGAACTCTTCAATGGCCAATAGTGCATACTTTGAGTTTGGGCTTTTTTTGTTTGAATTGACAAAACAAATACATCAGAATATGATTTTAGTGCCTCATTTTTAGTGTTACTAATAATAAAAACGAATTTTAGTTTGTCAGTCTTCATATAAAAATTAAAAAAATTAAAAAATTTAACAATAATCTAAATACTACTATGTTTACACAAAAAAAATGTGAAAAGTAAAAACTTAAATAAAAAAAAAAATAAGATGAAAAATCAGTGTCAGCCGACAATGCTTTAAGATATGAATGTCTAATAGGTAAATATGACAATGTATGAACTTAAGTTATAGTTTCAAATATTATATATACATCAATTTGTGGTGTAAGCTTTGTTTTAATTTGAATTAGTCTACTTATGGTTTTTTTTTATATAATAAATCATTAATTAAAATGTTTCTATGAAGAACAACTTGACTGAACAGATATAAAGACAGACATACAGACCAGGGATGTTGCGGATGCAGATTTTTTCACATCCGCGGATGCGGATGCGGATGCAGATTTTTTAGCGCTCACATCTGCGGATGCGGATGCGAATGCGGATTTTGATTTTTTTATAAGACATTATATGGGTGCAGAAATAAAATAGCAAGAACAGTATTGTTTTTAATATTTTTATTAATTAGTAGTTAAAATTAAAAATTGGAGCATTATATTTAATGAAAAGCAATATTGCCGCCTTCTCGGGGTCAAGTCTATTCCGCAGAGGTTCGTAAATCAAACCCGCACTACTGAACAATTGTTCGCTTGGAACACTGCCTGGTGGTGTCGACAAAAATCTGCGAGCTATTTGTGATAAAAATCTTAATTCTTCACGGTGAACGCTCCACCATTTTAGAGGATTTTCCTCAATTTTGATCCTTTTTTTAGTGCGGTAAGATAGCAATTCCTTTTTAAGAATCGTTTCAGCGCTGACATTTTCCGGTATTGGTTCACTCTCATCTTCACTTGACGAATCCAACATCTTAGCTAGATCGTTCTTTAGGCAGGATTTTCTGACCAAACCGGACGGCCCTGGTTGTTCCGAATCATTTTCTGAGGAAACTGTCATTCTCATTCTTTTAACCCCTTCGGAATTGGAAGAAGCGGAAACATCAATCTTAGTATTTCTAATCATCAAAATGTCTTCTTTAATCTTTTCCTCAGTCACTGGTGTAAAAAATTTATGTTTATAGCGAGGGTCTAAGTAGGTGGCGATGACATACAAATTGTTTTCTGCTAAGTTAGAAAATTTTGTTGTGAGTTCAGTTTTTAAAGTCCTGGCGGCCTGTCGAATTGGATTACAATCTTCTGATCTTGTTAAATAGTCTTCAACATTTTTGTCAAGCATTTGGATTATTGGAATTACAGAGGAAATAAGGGCATGAGAGCTGCTTAGTTCCCGCGTGGCTTCTTCGAAAGGTTTCAATAACTCTATACAACTTTCAATGATTTTCCACTCTTCAGGTAAAATAGGGTTAATCTCACTGTCATTAATATAAAGACTTAGGGAATCCTTTACCTTTAAAAAACGCTCGAACATGTAAAATGTGCTGTTCCATCGCGTTATACAATCTTGGAACACTTTGAGATGAGGTTGATTTAGTCTATCTTGAACTGCTTGCAGATGTTTCTGAGCGATAGTAGAATGATTGAAATGAGTCGAAATTCTCTTACATTTTTGTTTGACTAATTTAATGCTTTCTTGCGAATCTAAACAACTGCGAATAGCTAGTTGCATCTTGTGAACTATGCAATCTATGTCATTCAATGCTGCTAATCGCACGGCTCTTTTCATGTTAGATCCTTCATCTCGAATTAGGCAATGCACTTGTTCCTTTTTGATATTCCATTCAGAAAGCATTGAGTTCAATTTTTCGGAAATTATGTCTCCAGTGTGACGGCCATCGAATGTATCGCATTTCAATATAATCGATGATCTATCAAAGTTTTCTGCTATTCCATGGCAAGTCAGACTAAGCAAAGAGGCATTTGAGCTTGGATCCGACCAAATGTCAGATGTGAACGATAAGTAATCAAATTTTTCGATTAATGCTTTAACTTTTTCAGTAACTTTGCCGTATAAGTCCTTGCACACAAAGTCCGTAAAAAAATTGCGTCCTCTTAAATTATATCGTGGCGCTAATTCTTGTATCAGCCTGCGAAAACCCAGCCCCTCTACAAAGTTAAATGGTAAATTTTGAAGTGCAATCATTTCTCCAATAAGCTTATCAATTTTTTTCGAATTAAAATTGTTAGTGTCCCACTTCTTTTCTTTTAAAAATACTTCCTCTAATGAGAGCTGTCTCTTTGCTTCTTGTACAGGAGTGCCAATTTTATCTAAAACAAAACACACATTAAATAAATCTTTTCAGATTTTTTCGCGGATTTATTTAGATTTTTGGTTCCCGATGTTTCGATTGCTTTACAGCAATCATGGTCACGGGAGAGACTAAGGTTTTAGATGTCTCAAAAGTATTATATAGTTGTTACTTGTTCCAGACCGAAATGAAATGAAAAAAATCAAAAATGGCATCAAAGTAGGTACCTTATAATATTTGTTAATCGTATTTTTAAACATTTTTATAATTTTGATAGGTTTTATAATTGAACATGGAATATTATTTATATAATTTTGGCTGTTATTATTATAATTATTTCAATTTTTTAGAAAACTTAATTAATTAGTAATCTTAGTAATGCCATTATTATATTTGTAAACATAAAGAAAATAAAATATTAATTATTCAAGCAACATTATTGTGTAATTAAAAAAAGTTAAAATTGAAATTAATTAAAAATAATAATTTTAATTTAGTTTGCAATTATTTAGAAAAGAATGAAAATTATAAGCAATACTATTAATACATACATTTACAAATGAAAATATTAATTTGATAGACTATTATTATGAGCGGCACAGTAAGAACTTACTTTTTTTAAATTACATTACATAAATTAATTACCTGTTGAATTTAAATTTACAAAAGAAAATCGCATGTCGAACTTTATTTTTTTACTAGACTATTATAGAATATTGTATGGAGCGATCTTGGTTCAGGCGGGATCTTAACATTATTTTATGATGAAACTTACCTGCGTCAGTTTTTTCCTTCCGCAATTGTTTTTCTTTACTCGAGCTCTCAAATAAACTAAACTCTTCTGGGTGCATCGATTTTAGATGATTTTTTAAAGACGAGGTGGTACGGCCCTTGCGAGAATAGGTTTTATTGCATATTTTGCAATCAGCCTTGTCGTGGTCATGTTCATTTACTTTAAAATAATTCCAAATATCACTTTGTGTCGGTGGTGACATTGTAATTCACTTGTTATAAATATATCTATAAACTACAGAAATCTCCTTTAACATACAATGCTCACTGTTTATATAAAATAACACTTAATAACCGGAATATTCATACGTTAAGTGGAGCTAAGCACGTAATGTTTAATTTACGTAAACAAATGATATACAATAACAAACGTGCCGAAACTTGTCATCGAACGAAATCTTCGCTCCTATTGGTCAATGTGCACGTGTGGATGGCACGCGTCAATCGTTGGCCCCGCCTAATTTATTTCTTGTAGCAACTCGTGCGACATCCGCATCCCTATGCAACTCCGCATCGATTATTGCGGATGCGTAAACAGATGCGGATGTCCAAATTGATGCGGAAGTTCCGCAATTGCGGATGCAGATGCGAATATTCGCAACATCTCTGATACAGACAACAAAAATTAATTACTATTGTTTAGGGGTATATCTGTATATAAATATTATAATTGTGAAATTTAGTGGATATTTGTTACTCTTTCACGCCAGAACGGCTGAACGGATCTGGATGAAAGACAAAGAGATAGATTATAGTCTGGAATAACACATTTCTATTTTTTATCCCGGAAAAAATATATGGTTCCTGAGGGATAGATTTGTCTTTGTTTTTCTAGAGGCGAACCCGAGCGAAGCGAGGGTGAGCCCCTAGTATTCCATACACAATACGTTACAGTCAAATAAAGATTTCGCTTTGTTATTATTATAAGATGTATAGATTAAGTATTTTATATCGTCGAGTCATATGTTATGTGTGGCCGTGATTATCGAGAGACAGATTTCGTAGTTCAGTTCATTTCCGTCAACGATCTTTCATCATGTGGTCGATTTAATAATTTGTTGGTGTCCAAATCTGACAAAACTATACCTTCCCAACTTATGACTTGACTAAGCGAAACATATATTTGCCCTTTTGCAAAAATTTTTTTACCAAGGTCAATCACAGCTTTTTCGAGGGTGGTACCTTGTAATTTGTGGACTGTGACCGTCCAGCTTAATATTAATGGCAACATACGACGCTCCACATCTCCGTAACCCCTTACTGCCTGAAACGTAGTACTTAATGGAGGTATGGGTATGCAACCATCACTATCTTTGAGCCTAACACCAACACTTTCATCATCAAATTTTACGTACACAGCTTCCGGTAGCCCCCCATCCTCTCCAGTTGAGTTGTTAGGACCGGCTATTTGATTTTTTTTATTATGCCCATAGCTCCATTCACTAGCCCTTCAGAAACAGCAATGTTTCGTCTCAACATCACTCGGGATTCGACGCCAATTTTTATCGATGACAAAAAATCACCACAGTTATTGACGTCTGTGGGAATTACGTTCTCTGGTAGTTTTCTACCATATGTCGCTATTTCGTGAGACTCATCTACTGCGTCGATTTGATAAGTTCGGTGTAACTTTGCATTTTCCTGGGGGTATTTCCATTGTAACGGGTGCGACACTGACACTGCGTTTTTTTCAAGAGAATAAAGTGTTTGTTCAGATATATCAAATTACGTCTATAAAGACAAATAGTATAAAAAATAGGTATTTAACTCAAACAAGATCTGTATAGAAACTTGTAATGATAAACTTATACAACGTCATGAATCGCGTAGGGGATGGGGTGGCAAGATGGGGTACTTAAGCTTTAAAGGTCAATAATATAAAAAATTACATAGTGAAACAATCATATTTATTTTTTAATTAACAACTAATTATTGTTATTCTAATATTTGGTGTCATTAGGAACTTTTGGTAACACATTTAAGAGAAAAAAATTAAAATAAAAAAAAGGTGTTTTGCCCCGTTTTGCTGCATGGTGCTGGTAAGATGGGGTACCCCCCTGAGGTAAGATGGGTTGATGAGAATGATCACAGAGAAAGACGATTATTTGAGCTGGCAGAACTCACAGAAATAGGTGGTTTCGTCATCATCATCATCTATTCCTGCGCAGCTATTATGAACGCATTTTCCACATAATAAGCATGATATTCACCCTTCAATGGAAATGGAATATACTTCCTCACAATACATACATGGTGGGTCCTCCTCTTCTTTACTTTCATCCTCAGATGATGAGACTCTTCGTCGTTTTGCTGTTTTCGCTGATCGGCTACTCTTCTTAGATTTTTTATTTTGAGCTTTTGTAGTAGTTTTCTTCTGCTTTTATAATTCATCTTTTCTCTTTTTTGTTTCTATTTTCTCTAGTTTTTTCTGTTCAGCATCTTTTTTTCTGAGCGACGACTTCTAATTCTTCTTTGTAAGGAGACGACGTGATTATTGCTGTTTTTCCACGTTTTTCAGCAACACGAGAGGATTTTTTAATAAGTGGAAGTGGAAAGAGTTGTTTTGGAGAAGTTAAAACAAAGCTACTGTCGCTTTTATCGCATGTGGGCACATTAGCTGGTTGTGATGTCTTTGGTTCCTGACGAACAGGGTTTTCAGCTGGTTCTAGCGAGTGCGTCTGCTGGTCGGATTGATTTTCTTCTGCTTTTTTTTTTATTAAGACCGAAAATCCTCCGACATGGGGGTCGGAGACCTTTTTTACATGTGGATTTATTTACAATGTTTGAGACCTTAGGGGTATTAGTAATTTTTTACAAGTTTTTTGTCTACTAATTTTACATTTCTTGGGGAGGAGCTTTTTCTATTTTATCATTATCATACTTACATCATTTTACTTAATTAGTGCATCTTATTTATAACACTTTTAGCCTAGCTTGCTTGGTTTATCTTATTGGTAGTTTACATTTATATAATATGAAGATTGTGTGTTGTGATTTAAATCATTTTTATTTTTACCGTTATTTGTTCAAGTAATTGTTATTTTAATCTTAATCACTAGTTCTTACTTTGCTATTTGTTTTGTACATAATATATATTGCTAGTCAATATATATATATATATATATATATATATATATATATATATATATATATATATATATATATACTTATTTTATGCTTATTTTTTTTTATTTGCTATATAATTGTACTGACTGGATGGACGTTTTTTTTTAATTAATATTTTATTTGCTTGTCACAGTACGTCTTTTTTTTTCCATCAGTACTTAATTTTGTTTACCGTTTTCCTATGTTTAAGAATCCTATTTTAGTGCTATTCATTGAAAACTTTTCCAGTAAGTTCACTTACTGTACGTGTTTTGCTAAGTGGTGGTGGTATTTGGTGTGTTGCTTTTCCGACTCTTGTTTGCTTGGTATAAATATAATATTTATCCCCAGGTATACTGCATGATACCTTGCAACTTTGTAGTCTGATGCTTTAATACAGTTAAAGCAGGCAGTTAGCCTACAGGCTATGCTTGATCTTGCTAAGGCATCCCACTTTTTCCTCACGGGGCAGTGCAGGTCGAAGCTGCTGTGGTCTGCTTTGGCGCATTTAGCTTGCAGGCAGTTTCTGCATGTAGGCTCCTCGCCTGCCTGCAAGCTTGGGCATTCTGTGCGCATGTGCGGGCCCGCGCAGTGGCTACACAGATCTACCGATTCTGTGCACCATTTTTTGCCGTGGCCAAAGGCAAGACATCGCGAGCACTGCACCAGTGGCGATAAGTCGAACACTGGGACCCTCTGAATGTCCACGTATACTTTACCGGCGGATGTTAGTGCCTTCCATACTTGCGGCGATACTTCGAGTACTACGTGGACCTCCAAGTGGTTCCTCGCCTTGCGTCTATGTCTGATCTTCATTCTGTAATCTTCTGTTTCTATATGATCCAGAATTTCTGAGTTTTGTTTTTCCAATGATTGTAAGATGTCCTCGTCCGTGTTGCTTTTCATTACATTTCTTATTATTACTAATGGGTCTTTATTTTGCTTTACCTCTACTTTAAATTTATTGTGTTCGAGCTTCTCCTTTATTGCTTCAAAATCCTCTTTCTTTTCACTTCCTATCAACACCCTTTGGTCTTTCACTTTCCGTAGCTTCGAGATCTGCAGGCCTGTATCCCTGGCATTTAAAGTTGCCTTTATCTTTGTAATGATCTCGTCACTGGTGTCTATGCCGTTTTCCGTGCCCACTAAAAGGCAGAGGGTGGGCTTTGGTTTTTCTGCTACGACAGCTTCAGCGTAGGACCTTGGTGTTGGGATGTCTTGCTGTGTGAAGTGTACTTGTTTGGATTTTATCTCCTCTCTTAGTTGTTGAAGTTCCTGTTGTGTTTGCTTATTTATTGAATTTTGTTGCTTTAATTCCTCCAATAGTTCCAGTTCATTGTCTATCTTCTTAGATTTGGATTCTTCTCTAAATTTTGTAAGTTCTAATTTTATCTCTTCGCTCATTAATTTTTGGGTTCTGATTTCTTCGTTCAATTCTTCAAATTGTTTCTTCTCCTCCTGTGTATAGTTTTGTTTTTCTTCAATAGGATCTCTTAGTATATTATCCATGGCTGCTCTGGCCATTTTATTCCTTTCCAAATTTAGATCATAGGCTACATCAAATAATTCTTTAACGTCTTTTTCTATTTGTTCTTTGATTGATTTCTTAATATTTACTGTAAGTTTTAAGTTTTCGAGTATATTCACTCTTATATGTTCTATTTTGAGAAAGACTTCATCATAGCCATCCCTAGGCCTGATATAAATTGGTTGTTTAAGCGATATCGATCTTTTTGGTTTGTGCATTTTTGTTTTCGATGTTGTTGGTGATAGGTTTTCTGTTTTCTTTTGTTTGTCTTCTCTTTTTATACTCTTTATAGGTTTTACTGGGATCGATCTCTCCTCTGATGTCTGTCTAGATGTTTTAGGAGTTCTAAACATCTTGTCTTTTCGGAAGTTTCGGTCTAGTCAATATTTTTAGAACGTAGAGTAATCGAGTGTATAGAGCTCGATTAGTCCAATATACTACCTAATTGTATACCTAGTTTGTTTCCTCCTGGGAAGTTTCAGGTTATTTATTTTTACAATAAATTTATTTATTATATGTATAATAATAGTCTTAAAGTTTATATTCGTCAGTTGTAGTATTTACAAATTTTTTATTCCAATTTTTCTGTGAAAAAGAGAGTTTTTTTGTTCCGAAGGGGGTAGGGGAGGGGGGTAGCGCTAAACTATGAATAGAGGTTTGTGGGTCAGGCCAAGCCCTTTAAAATGAGCCCAAACTCGAGGTCTTTACGTTAATTTTTGGCAAAGTTGGGCAAAGTTTTTTATTTTAGGGGTTTCTCTGGGTTATTTATGGGAATTTTAAAAGTTTTAATTTTGTATGTAGTTTCTTGTCTGTTTGTCTGTCGCGTAAATTTTTTAAACCAAAATCGTAGGAGTGGGATTTTTTTGAGAGGGGTTTTTTGGTCTAAAAGGGGGTTATTAAAAGTTTTATTTTGGGTGTTCCAGGTGCGGCTCTCCAGCGCCTTTCACCTAACTCCTGTTTTATCCAAATCGGTTGAATAGTTTAGGAGATATGGAGGTTTCTGTTAGGGGGGGGGGCGTGGGCGAGTGGGGGGGGGGGGGGAGGTCTCGTGGACAGCCTTGGGGGGTGTTGGGGGTCTTTCGGGGGTGGGGTGTGATGTGGGGAATGAGGGTCCGGGGGCTCTAGCACAGTTAGGGGGTGAGTTATATTTAATTAATACTAGGGGATGTGAGGGGTATGCTGAGGAGGGGACTTCTCTGTGAAATTTTTCTAAGTGTTTTCCCCTATGGCTCAGTGGTGGTGTATATTGTTGTCGGTTCGATTATTTCTTTAGAGGTGAAGGGTGTGCTAGGAGGGCGGGGGGGTATGCTACTCAGCGGGGGGCAGGGGAATAGGTCGCTACTCGATGAGGGGTATGTAAGAGGGGAGAGGGGTATGCTACTCAGCGAGGGGCAGGGGTGAGGGGAATGGGACGCTACTCGTTGAGGGGTATGTAAGAGGGGAGAGGGGTATGATATTCAACGGGGGGTATGGGTGCAGGGGGGAATTCTACTCGATGAGGGGACAGGGGGGAGAAGGGTATGCCACTCAGCGAGGGGCAGTGGTGAGGGGAATAGGACGCTACTCAAAGAGGGGTATGTAAGAGAGGAGAGGGGTATGCTATTCGACGGAGGGTATGGGTGCAGGGGGGAATGCTACTCGATGAGGGGTAGCTGTGCGGGGGGAGGTAGGAAAGCTTCTAGAAAAGGGGTACGCTACTCAGCGAGGGGTAAGGGTACGGGGAAAGGAAGCGCTACTCGGAGAGGGGTATGGGCGCGGGGTGAGAGGTAAGTAAATTTAGCTTGATTTTTCTAAGTCAATATCCCTATAGGTCAGTAGTTGCAATATGTGGTTACGGGTTCGATTTAATAGTGTCAAACGCAACTTTAATACCTTTAGTTAAGGTCCAATTTGTTTGTCAATTTTTGATGAAATAATTAATTTTAAAATTTACTAATTTTTCTATACACTTATTTCTATGAACTTAAGGTTCAAAATACAGTCAAATTTTACTTAAAAATACTTAATCTATAGTTCCGCTCGCTCTTGGAATATCTATTTTTTAGCTCCTCCCCGTATATACAACAAGGAAAAATTGTCCAACCTGTTTGTTCGTTGAAATTCAATTTATATAAATAATTACGTTAAAAATTTTTTGATAAATTTTTATTTTTCAAAATTTAGCTGGCAATGATTTTATAATCTGATTATGATTTTATATTTAAAGGCCATAGGACGATAAGTATAGTGAATCGGCCCCAGAATGATATCTGGTTCATCATTATAGGGCATGTAGGTACCAATAAGATACATTGATCCTGCAAGTTTCAGATCTCTATGTATTACCGGTTTTTTAAAAATCGAAAAAATCTGAAAATCAGAAAAAAATGTTTTTCTCAGAAAGTTGTTTAATCGATTAATTTGAATTTTTGATATGTTTTGGGGGCTGATGGTAGCTCCTAAGAATAAAATTAAGGGCTATATCGGTCCATAGGATCCTTAAAAAAATAAGTTTTTTTTTAATTTTAATTTTTTAACCATGATACAATTTTGGCACAATTATGAAGCTATTTTTTTTGAAATCCCCATTCAATTTCCTATAAAGTAATATGTCTCTCAAATCTTAAAAAACGGTACGCCATCTTGAAAAAAATAAAAAACCGATTTTTTATACAAAGCCGTTTACTTTAATGTAACCTTTGAAACAATAGAAACGGAGTTTAATCGATTACTATACGAGTGTAAATAAGATCATTATAAACATTATTTATCGCTATGATTACGTATATAATTTATTATAAATGATAAAAGTCTGTTTAAAGACTCGTGATTAATCTTCGTCACTATCTTCATATCTTCATCAATAACGGTGGTAATATTGTCCTTATTGAATAAAGTGTTGAGAAATGCAGCTGGTCCGGGGATTTTAGCTAAATATCGCCCGTGTGTGAGGTAAAAAAATATTGCAGCAACGTGTGAACAGTAACCGATTGTCCTAAGTCCATTTGGACATTCGCAGCAATATCTTGATATTCCACTCCATCCAATCGAGTTTGGTTTATATTCAATAAAACATCTGTAAACCTTTCTACCGATATGATGAGATTGTACTTGAGCCTTTAATATATTGGTTTTATCTCTGAGAAATTGAATAGTTATATTATCTGATTCATCTATCATCTCTGCTGAGTATGATATTGTTTGTTTATATTAATAAGGTCATTTCTGGAAAATCCATTAAATCACAACATAAGATTGTTTCAAATGGAAGTTTTTTTCACTGCCAACTATTTTTGTCTACTTCATCAGCTAGTGTATTGCCCGTATTATTTCGAGATTTCATAATTTCAACAATTTCATCTTAATACTCTACATCAGAAGTAAGACGTTTCTTGTACTGATTGTGAAGAAATGATGCAATTCTATAATACCTACCGATTCTGGGAAGCATTTTGTTGTCGAATTTTTGGTCGTCGCTGAAGAATTTTTTTAAAATCCTTCTGAAGTTTGTCAATTTTTTGTGGAATTTTAGATATTGAATATCTTCGTTCTCCGTGGTTGTAGAAAGATGAACTAAAGCTTTCCTTGCAGGGCTCGATCTCCTCTTAACTTTGATGTAATTTCCAGCTCTCCGCAACTCTCCGTTTGGAAACGAACAAAAGTGTCCAACTTGTTTTTTTGTCAAAATCACTTACTTCCCGGGGTCGTAAAAATCCAAGTGAGGTACCGTTGGATAGGTCTTTTTTCGCACTTTTAAACGCACTAAAGAAAACGGGGGGTTGACGATCTAGAACGAGCGCCGCACGCGGAAAACAGTTAAATTTTTTTAAAGTTTTTGTTTTTTAGCCAAAATAGGTCCAAATTTTTAGATCTGAATTTTCACTATTATTGTTTAGTGTCACTTTTCACATATGATAGTCACTTTTTCCGTTTTAAATTGTCAGTTTTTTCCACTTTTATCGATTTTTAAAGTAATTAATGCACCGTTGGAGCTAGCGGAGCGCGGTTTTCGATGTTCCGACGCGTCCGTTCGCTCCCGGCGGTCGAGCGGGACCATTTTCTTCTGCTTGTGATGTCTCCGGTTGGTCTTTAGTTCGATACGGTGCTCATTCCTGATTAACTAGCCTGGGACTCCAGTGGGAACACCCTGGCAAAGAGTCATCAGCAACTTCTCTGCTAAAAGTCGCAGCTGCTGTTTGTGCAGCTACTGTGTCTGAAGTTTGGACAGTAATCACATTGCTTATATCTTGAAATACTTCTCGGTTTGTGGAAGTTTGATCGTCATTTAACTGGATCTCGGTTGTCAAAGAAGGGGCAAAATCTATTTCGGAAAACATGTTTAGATTATAGGGCCAAATCCCACATTTACGAAATCCATTTACTGCTGTAGACATAGTGGCTGCTTGAACAAAAGCATTTCCAGATACTTCAGCGACTTGGCGGATAGTAACGACTAGTCCAGGGTTAGAACGCAGCCAAGCTGTAACGGCTTGTTCATGATAAACAATGGTCGCATAAACGCAACATCCGTTACTTGTAAACGGTGTGTCGTGTGTGGAGGAAAACATAAGATTATAACACCATGAGCTCTGGCTTCATTGATCAGGTCAATATTCTGAGTGTGGGTGCTGTGCCCATCCAGTAAAAGAAGCACAGGTCTCTCTTTAGATGCTGCACTGAAAATCACAAATCTCTTAAACCATTGGAGGAACAGCTCGGAAGTAATCCAGCCCGAATCACTATATGTGCCCCAAGCACCAGCTTGTGAATTCACCATCGGTTCTGGATTCATCTTTTTTCTTGGGAAGATAAGCATAGGTGGCATGTAGTTTCCAGCTGCACTGAAGCATATCTCGACCGTTACCGTCTGTCCTCGTTCTGCAGAAACTATGACCCCAACCTGTTTGCGTCCTCTTTTAGCGATTATCTTTGAATTTGTCTTTGGCACAACAGTAACCCCCGTTTCGTCCCAGTTGTATATACGGTCAGGAGTTAGTTGGTGCTCATCGTACACTTTGCCGAGGAAATTGAATAATTTTTCGACTGCAACTTTATTAAAACCAGATGCTCTGGCAGCAGAAGTATTTTCAGGCTTTCTAATTGAAAGCTCTGGGTGTCATTTTAGGAAGCCATTTATCCACTCTACCAGCTTCTTTTTTCTCAGCGTTGAATGGATTAGGCTTATTATTTTTAATTGCTAATTCGTATACTAATGCCTTTAGATCTTTAACCGTAAGTCCATATAACCTTTCTTCCATTTCTAATAAATAGGCACAAAGCTCATTTTCTTCAGACACAGAAAAAACAGGCAGCCTAGGACTCAATGGTACTTTAATTGGTATGGGTAAGTTATCATCAGATGTTTTGTTCAATACTGGGCGAGCAGCCTTAACTTTTCTCTCTAATGTCGTCTGTGGCACATCAAATTGTTTAGCAGCTTTATAATAACCCATTTTTCCATCCAAAATCGCTTGAATTGCTTCCCGCATGGATTCTTCGGACCACGACCCTCTGTCAGTCGTGCGTTTGTAATCACGAACCATTCTAAAAAGGCAAACTATAATAAGCTCACAAAAAACAAACTCATTTTTACGTAAAACAAACAAGAACAGAATTATTCTCATTGGGGGTAAGATGGGGTACCCCGTTACCCCATCTCGCCTGCAGAGCTTTTTTTATAAAAAAAAAAAAACAGCCAACAATCTTAAGGAAACACAATTCCTACCTTATTTTAGGTTAGTTTAAGCGTCAATCACAGCAACACCTCACCAGCTAACGTTATTTAACAAACTACAGTCACGTGTCAAACCAGAAGAAAATATGATAAACAATTTGCAGTAAAACACTTTTTTTGAATTCTTTTCGACACTGCGCACTTGTGAACAACTAACCACCGGGCGACTGACAAGTACCATAGCAGCGCGTCGAACGATGGATGAACGAGCGTGATTGGTCAATTTTAACTGTGAATTTCCCTGGGTACCCTGTCTTACCCGCTACCCCGTCTTACCACCTTCACCCCTAACGGGTGTGACCTTAGAAAATCGCCAAATGCGACCAAGATGACTTTTAGTTAATTACCTGTAAAATTTTCGATGAAAATATACAGTAAGATTTTTTGATGTAAAACTTGAATAGTTATCTCAAATAACTACGTTATTTAAAATGTACAAACATGTATAATGTACTTTATACAAATTTTTGAAAATGTAACGGGTGCGATAGGCCTTCGTAACGGGTGCGACACTGTATGGTTTTTCAAGTTTTATCGTAAGATAAAAAATGTTCTAATCAACATTGCTTTATTAAAAATCATTCCATATAAGAAAACACAGGAAATTAACATGAGATTTTGTCTTAAATTAATAATTTCTTTTGACGATTGTGCTATTTCCTACCTAATTTGAAAAATTCGCTTGTAAATTATATGTAATTACTCTAAATCACTTTCTGAATCCGTATAGATGTCAGAATAATGCAAACGAGTGTCTTGACGTAGGATCTTCAGGCAGGTTTCTTTCATTTTGGAAGAAACAGTACGACCACCTTTGATGCAATTTATCGATTCATGTGACTTTTGAAAATAGTGCTTTCCACGTAGATTTCTGATCGGTTTAAGGCCTTCCCATCGTATTTCCAACAATGTTTGATGTTCTTTAATGTCCTCATTGGACTGGTAGAAAATTTTGACAGTTCCTGATCCCTTTTTCTTTAAATGTTCATAGCAATCTCGTGGAGTGTTGAGGATGATTTCTCGAGCTTTTACAGAAATCCACAACGTCCTCTTAACGACCGCACCAATGCCGTCAACGGCACCTTTTCCGTGTCTACTCCGAAATCTTCTGGAGCTGTACAAATATTGTACAAATTATACCGATTCTTGAACTGTGCTGCGCAGCCATCCGAGAAGATGTGAACTACCCTGATTTTCTTGTAAGTTGTCAGTTCTTTAACAATCATTTTGATGAACACCCAAACACAAACTTTGTTGTGGCTAAGGTCCTCGCTAATGATTGCGTAAGATCGAGATTATATAACTCCTTCTCGTACCCAAGCACATCCGGTAAAAACTGTGGCCTGTTGATGTCGCCAATGTGCGCTTTGAATACGAACTGCGATATAATTGCGAAATTCTCGGCGAAATTTACTTGCAGCACCGCCTCGTCTTCGGATATTCTTTCTCTCATTTCTTTGAAGTGATTGCTCTGAACTTTTTTCACAAACCAGTGAGTTAAACTTTTTTAGTTGGGCCTCAAATAATTTTATGAAATCAGCAACGGTGCCTGTCTCCAATTGAACTTGTAAACGACCCTTATGTTCTTTCCACTGGTTCCATGATATGATTGCGTCATTATCAAATGTCAGAGGTATTATATCAGTTACGTTATCACACTGTGTACACTTATTTATCATACATTCTTCACTTTCTATATTACAACAAACTTTTTCTAGAAGTTTTTTAACAGAAGGTGGGAATGAAACAAATGTATGACTGGCTGTTTCAATCAGAAAGTTAAAGTTGGCATGGTACACACATACGCAAACATCGTGCGGGATTTCACTTACTGGTCGGACATGGCTTGGCCTTGCAGCGTAAAATTTTGTCTTGCCAACTTTAAGAGTCGGATTCTTCTTCAAATAATCTATAACATTCGCCGATACTCATGACTAAATGTCTCTTTTGCAGCTTCTGACGTTCTCCTGTTGTGGGATCTTTCACCGATTTATAATCTTTTATGCCAGGTGCTGCACGACTTAAATCATCCCGCTGGTAAAAAGCTTCTATGTGAGTTACGGTCTCTTTGGATAGACTAGCAGAAGTTTTTTTCTTTGGATACAATAATCGTCTAGCACTTGTCGGAAAAACTTCAATGGCAAGTTCTTTTAGAACTGCTACTCTTTTAGACGGACTAGCAGGCAGCGCGCGTTTGATTTTGGTTATAGCTTTTTTAATTGATCTTTTTGACTTATAAGTTCCAATAGATGATGACGTCGACTGGGTAGGCAGATTGAGTATTTCGTTCTTCTTCTTTAATCTCAGTATTCTATGTCTTTCTCGGTCACGTTTGCGCCGCTTCTCTATCTCTTAGGCATCCGCTGAAGCCTTCTTGGCATCTCTTCTTTTCTTGTCTCTTTCTTTTTCTGTTAGCAAATGTGTTTCGTAATTTTCTTTATTTTCTTTCAGGTTTTTTCGATGCTTTTGCATTCTGTTGGTGGCTTTCATATCTGCTAACAGATAAATTTCAAATTATGCGTAAAACAACCTAATAATATAAAAATTCCAAAAAAAATTGTAACGGGTGTGACATATATTTATCATCAAAAGAAAGTCACTTAAAGTTTCTATCCAGTATTGAAACTCGTCCGTGTTGATTATTAAAGTAAGCTTCTTATTATTACAAGGTACAAAGATTTTAAGGTTATAATTTACGTCACAGTAAAACTATTTGCGTATTTTTTTGTAACGGGTGCGACATTGTTACACTTACTGATAAAAGCGTAGTAAATCAAAAATACTTACTTGAAATTATTAAAATCACTTTCACAGGAATCTCAAAAACGTGCACTTCGGGCCACAGTAATGTGCAGACTGACAAGCTGTCCACAAGATGGCGCAATAGCGAGTGTGTTGTGGATTGTATATCTCCCAAACGTCGATGAGAGGTTGTTGAAGGTCGCTTGACGGACCGAAGCTGTAACTCCCGAATGTCGACGAGAGTTCAGTAATCCAGGATCGAAGGATCAAAAAACTGTATTGTGTTACAGTTTATAGAGAATAGGAGGGAAATGTTAAGTACGAAACAAAACCCAACGAGTGATAGTTTTGATTTATTAATCAAAGACACACTGAAAATTATAATTAATTAGCTAACAATTTATAGGTGCCGGGGAATTGCATGTGTGCGGAAACACTACACGTGTAACGTAATTGACATAGTTTTTAATGTATAATATTATTTTACTTATTGTGCGGTGTTCCGTACAGCGAGCAAATTTAAAAATAAAAGAAGGCGCTACGTAGAACAAAGGAGGTTGCCATATAAACTGATTAATTTATATAATTTTGGAAGAGAGCTAAAATTTTTATTTTACAAATTTTTGAGAGTATGATTATTGAGACCTCCAGATATGGTTTTTGTTTTAGTTAATAACACAATTGAATTTTTATCACTGTAGGGTAAAGTTTCATGGAAATAACCCTGGCTCATTTTATCGTTGTAATCGTCGACTTGCCTGACCGTAGGATAAATACGAACGGCGACTCCATATGTAAATTCACCATTTAAAGGCATGTGTCGCCGCTCACATAGTAATTCCAATTGCGCCGTCGTCAGTTCACCTACTCATAAGTTGTTCAATAAATCGATGAATTCGGTATCATTGCGCTGTCGCATGCTTAAAGTCAATTCACAAAAAGAAAACTAATGCCACAAATTGATCTCCGCTGAGAACCACGACGGCTGCAAAAAACACCAATGCTCTTTCACCAAAGGAAGCTGAAATATATCATCAAAGACCAAAATGTTGACTCCGTCGAATAATTTGTCATTGTTTTTGTATTCCTGAAGTCTTAGGTGAATTATTCTTTGGTTCTCATAGGACACCATAGAAATTTCGTCTATGATTAGCCAATTTATATAGCGCCATTTACGCCGTTCATTGTCGAGTCTTTGTCCTGGTTTTTTTTTGTATGTCATAGTATTTCTTTTCTCAATCGGAAGCAAGAAAATACTATATAGCGTTTTGCCAAAAATCTGACCAAACTTCCACAAAGTTGGGCTTCAGTATCTACTGTTGGTGCGTAACAACGCTTTATATATAGTAAGAAATTGTCGCATATCATCAATTCGATCTTCTTTACAAGCAGGACAGTACCAAGAAGGTTTATTATCGTGACGTTTTGGTTTAGATTCCGTAAGCTTATCTTCTGTTAAAGAAGCAGTCTTCACTGAGGTTCGCTTTCGCGTTGCAGCAACTGCAGGTTGTGCAGATGTACAGCCAGTAACTGACGCTGATTTTGGTGTCCTTGTGTTAATCTTTATCATAGATAAAATACCAGGAACATCTTCTACTCTTGACGATGTTACAGTAATCTGTGATGTGGAATTCGTAGCACTATCACCAAACAAATCTTTTGTTACCTTTTGTGTCCTGTAATTCAGAGATTTCTTGCGTGGAGCAGTCGCTTCAATTTTAAACTTAGGAGTTGGTAAAAATTCATGAATCTCACACGTGGTTGATTGATTGTCTATCTTCTGTGGAGTTCCAGCATTCGGATTGTTTTTTGAGAGCAAGGACTGTGGCAATTTCTCAGTATCTGTGCCTGACCCATCTGAATCTTCCACATTTGCAGTTGAAATCTCTTGTTCCCCCGATTCATTAGATTAAGACAGCAATATTCTCACTGTTTGTGGGATTTGAAAGTTCTGGCAACGCAGAAGGCGCAAACGCCTCTTCAGAAATAGCATCTGGGTTATATGGATATAACCCTGTAGCGCGAAACCCATTCGAGATATTGGTAATAGTCATACATTTCGGCCATACTTGTGAGAGAATGACGTTAAAGCTTGCCTTGTTAAGGGTTCGTTCGGGATGCTGACTGACGTATTTAACCAACTCTTGGTCCCAATGGTGCTCAAAAGAACGATAAACGGATCTATCCATGGGCTGTAACTCGTGCGTGGTATTTGACAGAAGACAATATAAAGTAATGCCACAGTTCTCAGCTTCCTCGACAATAGTAAAGCGCAGGTGGCATTTTGCATCATCAAATATGAGGAGACATGGCCCTGATGTTTTGTATTTATGCAAATGATTAATAAACTGTATGAAAGTTTCTGTCGTCATACTTCCTTTTGGTGTCATCTTCACCAGCAAGCCTGGAGGTAAATTGTCTTGTAATTTTGGCTTTAGTCTCTTGCCTTTAAACAATATCATTGGCGGAATAGCTGATCCTATAGCATTTCCGCAGCCTACCACAGTCACACTTTCAGCATGCTCATTCGCCATTTGATGAACTCTTTTTCTCCCTTTGGCTGTCAAAACTGCCTGCTGATGGTGCAAAGATATGTGACAATTTTTTTCATCGATGTTGTAAATGCTTTCAGGTTTATATTCAATTCCAAGTCTATCCAGCATACTTTTGTATTTGGAAAAGTGATCGCTAACAATATCTTTATTTAATTTTTGAGCACGAGCAGGATTCATCATCTGTGCTTTAGAACGTGCTAATTTAGGGTGTAGTTTGAGAAATAACCTCAATCGTTTCTTCCCCGCGGCGTTTTTGGCATCATTGAAAGTATTTTTATTTTTATTATTTTTTATTTTTTTTATTTTTATTATATTCGGGAAACATACAGTGTAGTATTACATACAATTAGTTATAATATTACAAAGAGAATAAACCAGCAAAGTTTCCACTAATAAATGTTACATAAATTAGAGACAAGTATGTTGAATGCTAAGCTCCAGGGTTGCTGCTGGTGGTCTTGACTAAATAAAAATGCGGTTCGCTATTGAAATGGACTGTATTATTGGTTCTGAGAGGACACCGTTGTGCACACGGCGAGAGGCGGCGAGCGAGTGCCCGCGATGAGGGGGCACGGCGCGTTGATGGAGTTCGTCGCGAAACCGGTTCGATCACGAGCCGCTGGCGTGCCTCGATGTGACGTAGGAATAAGTAAGATAAAATAAATTAACAAAATGGCAAATTCATATACATAGATAATAATGATGATAATAGATATGGCTATAGATTATTTCAACTTAAAATAATAAGAACTATAGCCAACTAACTACAACAGTAAAGATATCGATACATTTTAACAAAATTAGATAATTCAATTAATATATTAATTTCATTCGATAATAATCAATTGGCTACATAATTTAGATTTATTTTCTCGTGTTATATTATACTTCTGACATCATTAACGATTGTTTAAACATTCTACTAACATTTTTTTAATGATCACAATATTGTCAGTTGTAAAAATATCAACATTATTAAATTTTTGGTTGTAACTGGTGCAGGCTCGATAAACAAAAATGTTCTGCGCATACTTGCTTCGGGTAAGTGGTGGATTAAACAGGGACTGATTGCGTGCTGTCATTCTAGGACATTTAAAGTTGATGCAATTTAAGAGGTACGGGGAGTCTACGTGGTTTTTGATTAACTTAAATAAAAACATTTGATCTTTGATCAATCAGCGAGTGACAAAATATTTAAGCTGTCATTACTTTGATCCAGCATTGAATACTTGAAACTCTTGAATTTCATAAATTTTTTTGAACACCTTCCATCCGATTTATTTGATTTTTATATTGTGGGTTCCAAACTGTAGAGCCATATTCAAGTATCGGTCGAACAAATGAATTATAAAGCAGTGTCAAGGTACTAGATCGATTAAAATCTTTAGACGTTCTAAATACAAAGCCAAGCATGCGGTAGGCCCTAGCTATCGTTTTATTAATATGTAAATTAAAAGTTAACTTATTGTCCAAATATATGCCCAGGTCTCTCACCTCGGTCACTCTATTTATGGAGGATTCGTCAAATCGATAATTATATACAGTAGGATGGCGTTTCCGCGAAAATGATATGATGTTACATTTTTCTAAATTTAAATATAGCGAATTATGATTACAATACGGATAAAGTCTATTGAGATCTTCTTGCAAAAGTGAGCAAACTAGCGGAGACGCAATCCTTCTGCAAATTTTCATATCGTCTGCGTATAAAAGAATAGAAGAATTTTTAATTGATTTGGTGACGTCATTGATATATAAATTAAAAAGCAGAGGACCAAGATGAGACCCCTGGGGTACACCTGATGAAATAGGAACGAAAGAAGAACAATAGCCTTTAACTGTTACAGCTTGACTACGATTTCGAAGGTAAGAACATAACCACCGAAATAGATCCCCATGTCCACCGACTTCTTTTAACTTATTAAGTAATATATTATGGGAAATTTTATCAAATGCTTTAGAGAAGTCGGTGTATACGACATCTACCTGGTAACCTTCATCCATAGATGACATACACATACACTTTGAACTAATTCACAGAGGTTAGACTCAGTAGATTTATTGTTAATAAATCCATGTTGTTGCTCGAGTATGATAGACCTTAGCAATGGAAAAATAGAATCATAAATTATTTTCTCAAAAGTTTTTGCTATTACACAGAGTTTCGATATCGGTCTATAGTTCTTTATGTTATGTTTATCACCCGATTTGAATATTGGAACCACATAAGATCGCTTCCATACAGCAGGCATTACACCCGTTTTTAGAGATTTCTTAAACAGTAAGTAAATAGGGTGAGCGAGAGTAGCCCAGCATGATTTTAAAAATAAGGGAGGGAGGCCATCAGGACCGTAACCCTTATTGATATCGAGCTTTCTTAAATATTTTTCAACCATATCCTGTGTAATGGTTGTGGAGCTGATACTGACATGAGACTCAGATGATACATGGTCATCGTTTGAACCGCAAGACTTATCAGGTTCATGGAATGAATTAAAGTATTCACTAAAAAGTTGACATATAGCATTGCCACCAGTGGCGACCAGATCATCCATATATCATTGTTTCAGGAAAGCTATTAGATGCACGTTTAGACTTTACAAATGTCCAAAAATATTTAGTGTTCTTTTTTATTTGAAGTTCAGAATTGAGAATATAATTATCATAACAAATAATTTGTAACTTTTTTTCTCTTTCACGTAATAGTGCAAACGTGTCATAATCCGTCAGTCTAATACTTTCTTAGATTTACGCGAATATTTGACATTTTAAATAAAACTATCTTTTCGGATTATTTCGCGGATTTATTTTGATTTTTGGTTCCCGACGTTTCGAATGCTTTACAGCAATCATGGTCACGGGAGAGACTAAGGTATTAGACATCTCAAAAGCGTTATATACTTGTTACAGACAGTGCCTACCCACAAATTTACAAAAATGATTTTGAAAATTCAAAAATGGCACCAGAGTACCTTACAATATTTGTTGATTTTAATTCTAAACATATTAAAAATATTAAAAAGTTTAATAAGTATTATAATTAAATATTATTTGTTTAATTTTAGTTGTTATTATTATAAATATTACAATATTTTAAAAACTTTAAGAATTAATAATGTAATATTATTTAGTGTTGCTATTACTATAATATGTCTAACCACAAAGAAAATCAAAATATTAATTATTTATTAAATACTAATTATTTATTAAAGTATTATTATTGTTTTATATGTAATTTAGAAAATTAAATTTTTTTAATTTAGATTTCTAATGTAATTTTAAGATAGAATATTAAGCAACACTATCTTCACAGATAAAATATATATTAATCTGAATCATTGTTATAGCGATCCACACAGTATGAACTAACTACATCTACAGGTCTGTTATCTTTGTTTTTGCTATTAGATTTTATTATGTTTATTACAGGATCCCACGATGATGGTAGTACCCAGCCATCTTCCCTATTGAAGTTTGGATGTTTTTTAATTTCAATAGCTTCGCGAATCATGCTGGGGCGATAACGGCTTTCTTTCGCAAGTATTTGTGGATTATCAAAGCGAATGTAGTGGCTTGGGCGATCCTGGCTATGTTTACAGACTGCAGATGTTGTATTGCGACGGTGCTTCACATCAGCTATGTGTTCTTTGACCCGAGTTCTAATGGATCTCTTTGTTTGTCCGATGTAGGAGAGCCCACAATCACAATCAAGTTTGTATACCCCTGCATCTTGGAGAGGGATGTGGCACTTGACTGGTGGTAAAAACTGACTAATTTTCTTTGGCGGCTTGAAATAAGTTTTGATTGAAGCACGCTTTAAGATGTAGCCAATCTTGTCAGTGACTCCTCTCATGTATGGCAGGACTGCAGGGACTCGCTCGACTGTGGCTGGTTTCACTCGGTCACTGTGACGCAGGCGCGGCACTTGCAGCTTGTTGTCTCGCAGAACTTGCTTGACATGTTGCAGTTCTCCGGCCAGGTGTTGCTCGTCACAGATCCCTTGTGCTCTCTGAAACAAAGATTTTCCCACGGTAGCTAACTGTGAAGGATGGTGGTGAGATTCATCGTTCAGGTACCTATCAGTATGGGTCTTCTTTCTATACACAGTGTGACTCAAGGTGCTCAAGGGAACCAAAAATCAAAATAAATCCGCGAAATAATCCGAAAAGATAGTTTTATTTAAAATCCGTCAGTCTGTTATATGTTTTCCATTTTCTATGATATTTAAGTTTTTCAGCAATAACTTTTTTGAGAGACTTGGGAGTACCAAAAAGGACCGGTTGTTACCTACAACAGTTTTAACTGGGACCATATCACGAATTACATCATTAATCGTTTTATAAAACAAATCAACTGCTCTTGTAATGTCAGACTCGTTAAGTAAATCTGACCAGTCTATATCAGCCAAAACTTTAATTGCATTATAATCCGCAATATGAAACAAACGTATTGTACGAGAAGTAACGGTTATAGTATGCGACGTGGATATTTTTGGTGAAATAAATAACGTAGGATGATGTGAGTCCTCAGGAACTAATGGATGATCACATCTTATTACTCAGCATTCACAATTACTTATAACTAGATCGAGATATCTATTATTAGCGTTAGGTACAGAGTTAAATTGATTAAAATTGTTTAAATTAAGAAAATGATAGATTGATCCTATGAATATGTTATCATCGAAAATATTTCGAAGTTCCATTTTATTTTGAGAATATTCCCAAAGAGCTTTTGAGATGTTAAAATCTCCTACTATTAAGAAGTTATCATTGGGATGATAAATTAATTCAGAAGAGACCAAATCAAAAAACTCACAAATCGCTTCATAGTGGGTTTTGCTGTGAGGAAAATAACAACAGTAAAGGTGTAATAGTTTAGACGAGGGAAGCAAGTCAAGCGATATTGACACCTTGACCACATCTGATGCGGAGTTTGTTATTTTTATCATAGATGAGGATTGAATATGTAAATGTGACTTAACAGCAATTAAAACACCTCCACCCAAGCTATTCCCCAGTGATGCGTAATCACGGTCGCTCCTATACACAGAATACCGGCTGTCAAACAATTCTGAGTCAAATATAGAATCATTTAGCCAAGTTTCGGTAAGGCATATTATATCGTAGTCCGCCTTAATAAGATTTCTGAAGAAAATATTTGTTTTAGATCGGAGTCCTCTGACATTTTGATAAATAATGCTAAAATCATTAGCCATTACAAAACACATACACAATTATACGTAACAAATTTACACACAAAAAGCGAAGCAAGTAGTTACGGTTATTCATAAATTTATGGAAATTCATAATATGAACCAATAATAAATTATAATAATCAATAATTAATATTCTGGAAGTGAAAACAGAAAAAAATATCATATCTAAATTAAAGCGAAGCAAGTAGTTACGGTAATTCATAATATGAAGCAATAATAAATTATTATAATTAATCGAAGCCAGCACCAAAACAAGTAGCACAATATGATTAATAGGTTAAAATATGACATAAAAAACTACAATTAAGCAGTGTATCATAGCGCTTAAGCAACCTTTTTTACATCGGAGAAATTAGCAATATGCAAAACAGGACTAGTATAATTCCGTCGTACCATTATAGTACAATTTTTCACCCATACATATTTATAGGATTTTTCTTTTGCAGTCTTCTTAACCGATTGAAGTAGAGCCTTGTTCGAGCTGGTGAGGTGATCGTTAAAATATATGTGGTTATTATTAGCTGGAAAACCAATGTCATTGCATTTAATTTTTAGTTTTCTCACTTGAGAGAGGAAGTCGTCTTTCTTCCACCGGCAAAGAAACTTTACAATTATGGGCTTAGCTCTCTTCACATCTTTGTCTTTGGAAGCGACTCTTGTGATGAAATCAATGTCCGTTTTCATGTCGAGATTCAAATCAGTTTTGCCAACGATATCTTGTAGTATAGTAATAAGGTTCTCGTTTCTTTTTTCGGGTATTCCATATATCTTCACGTTGGATCTACGAGACCACTGCTCACGATTATTGTTTTCGATCTTGATAGTTTCTACTTTACTTTTCAATGAATTTAATTCAAGACATCGTTCTGACATAAATTTGATCTGAGATTCGCAATTATTTATTCTTTCGGTGAACTCCTCAAATTTATTATTAAAGAAATTTAAGCTCTCTCTAAAACTGGAAACCTCCTCCCGTAGACTTTGGAGATCGCATTGTAAAGGAGTAAGGGAGGAAATTAGTTCGGTCCTAAGAATGGAGATTTCCGAAGATATTATAAGTCTCACTTGTTCCAAAAATGAGGAATCAGATTCCACTGATTTCATTGCGAGACCACGGCAGAAGTCGAATAACCTCTTCGTAAATTAACATTCTCGCTATAATTATGTTTTACGTTGGAGGGGTTACCGCGCACTGGTGTATTATCGTTGTTAACTTGTCTGGGCATAGATGACTTGCAATCCGGGCAGATCCATTTATTTTATCTTGAGATAACTTGTTGTTTGCACCTGATGGGTTAACACAATTATAGTGATAACTTTGACCGCATTTTATACATGTAACTCCCTCGGTGGCGCCACCTAGCGTTGATTTACAGCAGGCGTATTTCATTTTAACAAGTTACGAAGTAAATATAAACTTTAAAATACTCTCGTGAGCAAAAAAATCGACTCAGGACGCATGCTTGCGGTTAAAAAGCTCTAGCAAAAAATCGGAAGCTTTTATTATATTTCTGATTTTAACATCTGAAAGTTCTTTGTTTTAGCTTTAAAATGAGTGGTCTATGTTGTTATTAAAAAATGTTTTCTGGTAAAGAAAAAATATTGAATGAGATGGAGTCTTAAGCAATAAAAAAAGTGATGGTTGACGGTAAAGAAAATACCACGTAAAATTCGTCAAAACAATAATTTAATTAAAATTATTTTTTTAATATTTAGTGTTGCCCCCCCTGGCCCTAATAACAGCTTCCAATCGCTTTTTCATGGATCGAATAAGTTTCCTTACTCGATCTTGTTCGATGCTATTCCATTCGTCGATTAGCGCTGCTTTGAGGTCCGCCATCGTGTCTGGTGCAGGATTTCTAGCCCGAACTTTTCTTTTAAGATCATCCCACAAATGCTCGATAGGATTTAAGTCCGGGCTACGCGCTGGCCAGTCCATAGCGGCAATTGCGACCTCCTGTAAATACTGCCGGACGGAACTTGCAGTATGTGGACGGGCATTGTCGTGCATTAGGACGAAGTTTTCGCCAATGAAACCGGCGTAGGGAACGACGTGATCCTCTAAAATCTCTTCGATGTATCGGATCGCCGTCAATCCTCCCATTCGACCGCCAGTTTCAATAAAAACCAACTCGGTTTTTGCCTCACTTGAAATGCCGGCCCACACCATCCAGGAACCTCCTCCAAAAGCAACATTTTCTTTGATACAGCACTGCGCGAATCTTTCCCCAGGTCTTCTGTAGACTCGTCCTCTTCTATCACTACCATGCAAGCACACTCTACTTTCGTCTGAGAAGAGAACGGTGCTCCATTGTTCGTCAGTCCAATCAACATGTTCTCTAGCAAAACGTAGGCGGGCTGCTCGGTGGTCTGGGGTTAATTTGGGGCCAGTAGCTGGCCTTTTTGGCTCAAGCCTAGCTGCCTTAAGTCGTCTTCTGACTGTCCAGCCACTCACAGCTACTCCTCGCGTTTCTCTGAGCTCTTGTTGGACTTGAACGCCAGTGAGGGCCCGATTTCTTAACGATGTGCTGACAATAAATCGGTCATCTCTCTCTGACGTGCACCTTTTTCTACCGGAACCGCGTCTTCGATTAAAGCCACCAGTCTCCTGGTAACGACGGTAAACTCTGGAAACAGCAGACTGGCTCATGTTCAGTGCACGTGCCACTTCACGCTGACTCTGGCCTTGTCGCAATAGGGTGATCGCTTGAGCTGCTAAATCGCTTGTTGTGTCCATTTTCAGATAGAATTCTTGATTGTTGATAACGGAGATGTGTATCGGTTGACGTTTGACGGCTAACTGATAAGGGTGGGTCAGGTAGATAACCTTTTATATGGGTCAGTAACCCTTAATTAGCACTATTGTAAACAAGCGTAAAAAGGGTGGTTACTGATCACAACATATTGTTGGGTTGTGTGAGCAATAAACCTTACAATATTTTATATCATTTTGAAGCTAATACTAGCAGCTTTAAGATTTTACTATGAAAAAAATATATTTGCTTTCAGTTTTTTTTCCAGTGACTTGCGACTACAGATGTGTCGTCTGAGTCGATTTTTTTGCTCACGAGTGTATATTAAAGAATCTTCGCCCGGCTTGGATTTGAACCTGGGTTGCACGGATGTAGCGATTGTAAAAAGCTGCCGAGTCCACCACAAGGCTACGCTACGTTAAGTGTAATAGTCTAAATTATCGGCCTTATGACACCGACACCAAAGATTGGAATTTCCTTAATTTTACAGAATGAAAAAGCCTGTACGCGCAACATCTTTGATGTCAACGGTACTCCCAACATCAGCCAAACGTATGATTCTTCTGAGAAGTCCAGTTTCTTGTTCTGTAGTAAATACAGCCGACCGACCTAGCTTTCATATAATAATAGTCATTCGAATATCACTCCACAATTTTTTAATGATATAAAATCATGAAATGAAAGTTCATTTACACTGTATTGCTCGCCAGTTTTTTTCGCTGATTTTATTATTTGTGTGTATTGGGACGGCGCATAGATGGGGCTCGATTTTAGGTTTCGTTTAATGCTTTTTTCTATAACTGAATGGACCGAGTCCCCTTCGTTTTCCGTATGGCCAGGTATTAAATATATGTGTGTTATTGAATTTAGATTTTTGAATTTTAAGACACAGTATACATAAAGAGTTAAAACAAATTTATTTTTATTTTGCCCTGCACAATTATCTGAATAAAATGTTATGTTAAAATTATCATCTTCATTAGCTGAACAAATAGATTTTTCAATGTATTTGAGTAAACAACTACCTAATTCGTCAGATCGCCGTTTACCGTTTACCTTTGTGCCAAAAGTAGCATTCGGTTTTTTTGTTTTTTATGTTCGTGATCGTGAAATTGAGACAATTTAGTTTACTTTTATAATAGAACACAGAAACATCTCCCTTTGGTACAGGTAACACGGCTTGTAAATCATAAACGGCCACTATATTCCTGTTAGAACAATCATCTTTGTCTCTCTTGACATGACAGTACTTTCTCTTGTTGATGAAGTAGATATTTATTGCGAGGTTCTTGGAAATCAGAAGACAGTTGATCCCATTACAAGGCCTGAGAGGTAATATAGCAAACGAGGCGGAAAAAGTACGTGATGACTATTGCGAATACTTTAATATTAGCGGGGCAGTCCCATGGCAAACTGTCTTAATAACAATTGAGTAATTCAATTAAAATTTTAGTTACCTGCAAATCAAACATGGTTGTTGCATGAGCAACGTTTGGCGTGAATGGCTATTTTCGTCAATTCTTGCACTGCACCTTTCGTATCTGATGCCATAACCGAGCAGCTGTCAGTTCCAATACCTACACACCAAGTTAAATCTACGTTAAATTTTTACACAGATTTTCAACGATTTTCGCCAATGCTACACTTGTCAATCGAGGCTCTTTATCACCTGAATTGTTTTCTTCACGTCTAAGAGCATCGCAAGTATCACAGGGAGTCACAAAATGTTCCTTTATAATACCATTATGGAAATATCGAAATGATAGGCTCAGCTGTGAGATATGTGATATATCTGTTGTTTCATCGAACAAAACTGAAAAATAATTTGCTTCCCGCACATTCTATAAAATGTTTTCCTGAATGATTTCTGCGCAAACATCTATCAACTCATTTTGATTGTATATAATAGTATTCGATTGTATATTTGATTGATATCATAAGTCTGAGAAAAGTTTTGAATTTCCTTTACATGGCAGTTTGTAATTTCCGCTGTTCGTAATGAAGAAATAACATTTTCTAATGGGGGGTCTCCATTTTTCTTTATCGATAGTTCCAAACATCAATCTGTCTCTTATCATTTCTTCATAGCATTCTTTTTTGAAACCACATTGAGAGGCCTTCGCTTTTACATCTGTCAAGAAATTGTGAAAGGATTCACCATTTTGTTGTGTCCTATTGTAGAAGAAGTGTCTTGTATGTAGAATTTTGTTTGGGATTTCTGTACAAGTGAAATTGCTTTAATACATCATCTAGTTTACGATCTTTTGACAGTTTCGGAAAAGTATTGTAGACTGCCAACGCATTTTCGCCAACAGTATTTAAAAGGATTGCAATTAATCTCGTATTTGAAGCTTCATTTAAGCCTGCTGCTTCTAAATGTTTTTTAAAAACTTTGACTGAAAAGCCGCCAATTCTCTGCTAAATTACCTTCAAGACAGAGAGGAGCTGGTAGGTTATACGTGTTTGCCATTGTGACTTTTACCTTTTACTGCGCTGTGCGTGATATATGAAAACACCAATAATTGTTTAAGACTTTAATTGTATTGTTCTATTTAGGATTTTACTTCATTTTTATTTAGTTTTTATTTACTTCTGATTTAATTAATTGCACTACATCCTGGCATCTTCAATCATCTATCCTCGCAGGGTCGCCATGTATTGTTAGGTTCAAAGCCAGGTAATAATTAGACTACGATTTTACTATTAGAAGCGCGTTTATTGAATAGCATCATCTAAACCTAAGTAACATCTTATAAAGTATCATATAAGGCTCGGCGCACACTACAATTTTTAATTAAATGTATCCCGACATTTGATATTGACAATTTTTTTAAGATAGTGATGTCATTTGGCAGTCTCTGTTGAATTTCCTTTATGAGTTTCAGACAACTCAATGCAGTACTGTCTTTTAATTTAAGAACGAGATTTTTAGAAGTAAATGGCCTGTCAAAGTACAGCTTATGCCACTAGGTTTTCAGTGAGACGTAGAACTATCTTCTCCCAAGCCGAAATGGGTTTGTTCGTAACTAGGATAGGTCGTTTTGCCTTGGTAAGCTTCAAAATCGGCGACAATACCATTTGGTGCTGCTACTACGTATTTTTTTGAATCCTGACGGATTTGGTTTATTTGGAACGTATTATTTAAGTAAGCACTGGCCTGTAAAAGGCACAATCAATTCATCGATACACTCTGATTCTTCTTTTGGTTGCAACCTGCATGCTCATAATATGTTGTCCAGGAGTGGTCTTATTTTCCATATTTTACTTGCGTCACGATCATCATCGCATCACTGCGAATCGTAGTGTTCGCTTTAGGACAGATTCGCTTTACGGCAGAAGTACAGTGAACTCGATATATCAATATCGAGTTAACTGTACTTATTAATAAAACATTAAACAAGTAACAAAAATGCTATTATTTATTAATTATTTTGCGATACATATCTTTTTACTTTCTATTCAGCCTGCACAAGCGTTCTACACATTCCAGAACTGAAATTTCGTTTCGCAATGCACAAGTAATAATCGTGTCAATTTTTATATCTTTCTCCTTTAACTTTAAACTACGCCGTTTTCTTTTACAATAGGTTTTAACCTTTTAAAAATTTGATCTTGATATTTGGCTTCTTTTTTAAGTAATTGTATGAACCGATTCAACGCCGGTTTCAAAGGAATTCTGTTTTTAAGGCGTTCATGCCGCGGTTTATTTATTTATTTATTTTATTATTTATTTGATTATTATAATATATAATAATACAAAAATTTTACATAAAGACCCACAAAACTGTTTGCACAGTTTGTCTGTGGGATCAGACTTATTTACTTACTTAACGATAGACTTATGTTATGGTATTTAAGTTTTAATTATTTTAAGCTGACCATATAATAGTTTTTTAATAATTTGGCAAATTTACTTTTATTTGGTTCATATCTGATATCAGCGGGCAAACTGTTCATGAGGTACGGTAGACGTTTATTTAGTGTTCGATCACCATAATAATTATCACCATAATTAACTGGTCTATTGGTCTGAATACTTCTTTGTAGTAACTAAATGTATCTGTAGTAATTAATCCCTTCCATTGCTTTGAGAAATAGCGTGAATTGAGCCCTGAATGCTGAATATTCTTCAGAATCGTTCACTGATTTTTGAATAGTTAAGATACCTTCAGGGATCAAAATCGGTGGTAACAATGCCAGTTGCATATGTATTCGTGTAATACGACCAACCATCGATTTTCTTCAGATCTAGATTTTGGATTGTTTTTGCGAGTGCCTTCCAATAGTGGTAGAAGCAACCGGTAACGTTGGCATTGAGATATACGGCTTTAACTGCTTGAATTACTGCTAACTCGTAATCACATCTATATTGTTCTATATTTACTGAAAAATGATCCCATAATATAATAAATAGTATTTCGTAAGTAACTTGTGTTTTGCTAGGTAAAAGTATACAGGGGTGAATTTTTCAAGTGGGCGTGCAGGGCTAAATCCGAAACTATGAGGAATAGCGAAAAGTACTCAAAGGAGTCTCGGACCCGATTTTGATGAAATCTAAAACTGCATCATTGGATTTTTAGAAAATCAATTTTCCTAGCCAGGAATCGAACCTGTTGATTTTGAAAAAAAAAAAACACACTGTATTATTACACCATACGATAGTGTCGCTAATAAGGAACGCTTTCTGGCAAGTAATGACATACGGCAAACTTAAGGAAAGAGCTCATTTTTAACAAAATATTTTTTGATTTTTCTTTGTTATTTATTTATTAAACCTTAATTCATCAATTGTTCGAAATGATGGCCGTTGTTTTCAATACATAGCTGGATTCGACGTTTCAAGGATTGTACTGCAGTCAGCATTACAATATTATTGATTCCGTTAAGAATATTTTCCAAAGACCGTTTCAAGTCATCAATTGCATTATACGTGTCTTTATAGATTTCATTTTTTACATACCCCTAGAGAAAATAATCTAAGTGTGTAAGATCTGGTGACCTCGCTGGTCATGGCACAGAACCATGCGTTGCAATAAAATTTTCGCCAAACTGCTGAATTAACCTCTCTTTTACTGTACGGCTATTATGGGCTGGGGCTCCATCTTGTTGAAAGAATAATTGGTTGGTCTGGGCCAAGGGCAAATTATCCAGCTCTTCAAACAGTTCATTTAAAATTTCTACATATTTAAAAGTGGTTTAGGATTTGGCCATGCACGCCCACTTGAAAAATTCACTCTGTATAAATTAAAGGTACAAAATTTACGGTATGATTGTTTTGTGAAGCATTCATATGTATTGAGTATAATTGATACAACTAGGAACGACTTTAAAGGAACCGTCACCGTAATAGCATTTGTAGTTTTAAAATTATGTCTTCGCTAATGATGTGCTAAAAAGCAAAATTTTCTCCTTTGTCCCGTCGTCAAACAAGAAAAAAAATATCCACAAGAGTATGAGGTAACTTAAGATCTTTTAGATCTTTAGAAGTTGTTTTATCGAAATTTAAGTAAGTTTTTCTAGCTGTATACATATTTAATTCCTCGTCCAGTAGCCTCGCTTTAACAAATTCCGGATTAATTTCGTTATTTACCGTCTCGATGGCTGTAATTACTGTATCATATTTTGAATAGAGACCAGTCACTAAATAGCATATCTGTTTCAGCAATTTTCTCATCAGCACATTCTAAGTCACGTAACACGTTATCTTTCGAAGTACATTTCTAATTTTTGTCCATCACATTTTATGTTAAGCAGTTTTCTTCGTAAATATATTTTTGACTCAATAAACTTTCTCTGAAATGTAGACTGATGCGTATTTATCATCTATTTTACCGTGATGCAATCTTTTATAAGATTTAAATCTAAAATTATGTCTGGTAGGCATTGTACAATTATATTTTTGGTCTTCGCGTCATTTACCTTGCCGTATGATTTTATATCTTCCAATGTAAGAAATTTTATAAGTTCCTTTTCTTTCAAGTGCATCTTTAACACGTTAGCTGCGGCACCAATTTTTGCATATTTTCCGTTCCTGCGGCACGAGGTATAATCGGCCCGTACCGTGACCAGACGTTAGGGCGACACGCGGTCTATTAGACCCCACCTCCTTTTACAGACTAAAATCCATTTTCTGGCGCGAAATCAAAGATAAATGAGAATTTTGGTCCTTATTGATATAGACAGTGAATTGATGAACCCTAATCCACCGTCGCCCCGGGATCTGATGGCTAGTTTAGGAATTATTAGCAAAACAAAATATGGGATCTTATACACCTCGTAACGCACTGAAATAGGGCAAATTTTCGCTGCGATTAGTGATGGGAAAAATAATATCGACGTTTTAAAACTGTCTTAACTACGCAACGACTTGACCGATTTTGATCAATTATATCTCATTAGATCGTTTTAAGGGCAAAACCTGGCAAAACAACACAAAGCTATCAAAGGATACATTTTTTTTTAAATAATCTAAATTGTGCTTGAAGGCGCCATAAAGAAAAAAAAACCGGCCAAGTGCGAGTCGGACTCGCGCACGAAGCGTTCCATTCTATACCATTAAGAGGCACCTATTACAGACTTATTATTGGAAAATAATGGATTACGGTTTATGCATAAGGTTTATCTTTCTATTTGTATATGAAAATCTTAATGCGGTTCACAGAATAGAAAAAAAAGGCAACCAGAAGTAGAAAAGAAACTGTCCTATTTATTCTGCCTCGGGCTTTAAAAATACAATTATTAGAACTTGAATTAACATTAAAAAATCAGTATCAATATACTTTTTTTATAAAAATCTCAATATATATGTTGTACTTATTTATGAGTGTTTTTCATTGAAACAGGGTAGACAATAAGATTTTTTGCACTGAGTGCACTGAGTCAAAATCTTTTTGGATTTTTTATCAGCTTCACGAGATGGTAAAAATGTGCGTAGTTTTTGGTAACAACCAACACATCTTCTCCTTTTTTCACCCTTTTCGAGGCAATGGCGTGCGCTTTCAGGTGCTGAAAAATAACAAAAATGTAAAGATAACGTAATAAAACTGACATTGTTACTTAGGTTAGATCGTAGATGAGAATAACAATGATAATGTAGGTATAACTGCATCAAATGAATGTGTTTGTTTTATACTTAAAATGTTGAAAGAGTAGGTAGGTAAGGTAGCTTAAATTCAGAATAATTAAAAGGAAACAATAATAAATAACTTAATAATGACCAAATGTCAAGCTTAGTTTATGAAAGCTTCAACACGTTGACTGTCAAGAAATATATCTAAGCATTACATTACCTGGGGTCTCATCGATTTCCTTTTTTATTAAAGATTCTATAAGTTTCTCCACAAAGAGTCTTTTTGGTAACTTTTTTCCATCAGTTTGGATTGAATTAAACACAATCCAGGCATTAATTAGCGCCGTACCAAATATTAGCTCCATTACAACTTTTCTCCACCATTTGATTCCTCTCTTCAAAGTTGTATAATAAGAAGACATCTGGTCAGAAAAGTCAATGCCTTTTTTTGTTTTATTGTACAGCAAAACACATCCCGGTTTTTTTATGCATTCGTCGGTTCCTCTCTTCTTTTTTCCAGTATCTATCAGGTTATCATCGTGATCTTTGCACGTAGTCAACATCAAAACATTCCGTTTATCCATCCATTTCATTACCTTTACGCCCTTTTTGTTCATTTTTCCAATAATTTCGCCTTTCTGCAATTTGTAACTAGTAACTTGCTTTGGCAGATATTTCCGTATTTTATTAAGTGTTCCACATAAAAATGTTTTTTGTGATAGAAGATCTTCTGCCAGGCCCAACGAAGTGTAGTAATTGTCTACTATTACGATTCTACCCATTTCTGTCAGATTTGTCATCAATCTTAACACTACTTTTTTACTGTGTTCTAATTCTTTTTTCTGATTTTTTTTCCCTGTATAAACCTCTAACTCAGAAGTATAACCTTCGGGAGTGCAAAGCTTATAAAGCTTTACGCCGTACCGGTGTGATTTGTTTTTTATGTATTGGCGAAAACCTAGTCTTCCTCTCCATGGTATCATGGTTTCATCGATTACCACATACTTTCCAGGATTTGCAATACGTCGAAAGTTTTCTGTAATCTTTGTGAACATATTTCTAATTTTATATAGTTTGTCAGTTTGGTCTTCATTACTTACATCACTGACATGCCAGCATTTAAGTAGCAATAAAAATCTGTCTCTTGTCATTACTGAAGAAATAAATTCGTTTCGATACAATTTGTTTCTGCTCCAGTATAAATTTAAATTTGGAACTCTACACAAACCTATTGCCATTAAAACAGCCAAAAATGTTCTCATTTCCTGAGAACTGGTGTCACTCCATTTTGTCATGCGTGAATTACGTTTCATATTTTGTTGATTTATTTGTATATACTTTTGTGCGTAAGCATTTGTTTCAGATACCATTATATCAATCATCTCATCTGTAACAAACATCTTGTATATATCTTCAGGTGTAACTCCCACAAACGGGGGTAAATTAAACGTACATTCTCCAGCGAATTCATTAAAAGTTATGGGACTTTCCGATATATTTTCCCACTCATCGTGATCTTTAGCTTGCGTGCCGGGTAATGTTTCGTCCGTGACTAAAATGTCATCTTCTGTAGCTTCTTCATATTCACTATCTGGAGATAAATCCTGATCTGAATGAACGCAATTTTCCATTGAAGCATACTCTTCCGAATCACTACACTCTTCCTCCGAAGGACTATAATCATTGTCAGTACCGCTAAAATTATCATCTTCCATATTATTACTCTCATCCAACTCAGGTGATTTTCGAATATTCTGCACACTGTGACATATTTTGTTTGTTTGTATTATATTATTGTTTTCGCAGTCTATATGTTCAATAATATCATATTCGACAATATCAGGTGATTTTAGAACAGTTGGCAATTTGTTATTCATGTCTCGTTTTCCTTTAACATTGTCATCAGGAATACTTTCTATAATTACAGAGACCTCTATTTCATGACTTTTTTTGGATTTGGACGGATTAAAGTCTTCTGAATATGTACATTCGGATGTAACATTTTCTCTCGGTCTTTTTTGTGTCGGAGTACGAAGTAATTGTTGAATGTTGTCCTCACTAAGTGATATATTACAATCCAGTAAATTGGAGCGTGAGATTTCTGACAAAGATCCAGCTCTGCTCTCCGTAGTTATATGAGGAAAATCTTTTGAAGGGGAACCTATAGGATTTTGTTTTTTTATTGGTGAGGTTGAAGCACTAGAAGCGGACAAGCGAACATTCTGCAATATTTGACAAGTTTTTCCGGTACTAGGACTGAGATACACTGTTTCTTCTTGTGTTTTGAGTTGAATAGTTTTTCGGATGTTTGGACTGAGGTTAACTGTTTCTTCTGGTTCTTTCACTTGATCAGGATAAATTGATTTTTTTTTAGTGGCAGTCTGAGCACGTGTTTTTGCTTTGTGTTGTAATGTTCTTGTATTTGCAATAATTATAGAGCTTGGGTGCCCATGTAAGAAAGTATATTGTTTTGTATTGTCATACTGTTGTTTATCAATGACACATTCTTGTTGTGAGCTAAATTCATGTAAAGGTACGATTTTTTCAGTTATATTTGGTTCAGTAGAAAAATATGTTTTTTGACGTTTATTTGTTGGAAAAATCTCTTCATCACTCTCATCGTCAAACACATTTTCAATTGGCAATGTTGGCCGATTGGTTGGTTGGACATCACTTCTCGGTGGACTCTGAAAAAAATGACTCACATATTGTATTTTGCATAAACAGGCAGTTCTCAGCCACCAGTAGCTATTTATTGAGTGTACTGATCAAAACACGGTAAAAAAAAAAACAGAAATGACAAGAAAAAAAAACGATACGCAAATAAAGCTGTGTGGTGCCGGCGGCGAATAGTACCAACCCATTTCATCCCGTGGGTGTCGTAAAAGGCGACTAAGGGAATAAAGGAACACAGAAGACGGGCAGCAGCGTCTCTGAACCGTTTGACATCTTACTGCGATCGCCAACCCGCCTGCCAAGCGTGGCGATTATGGCAATTCCTCCCAAATGTTTGGGAGAGGCCCTTGCCCAGCAGTGGGATCCCTACGGGCTACTAAAAAAAAAAAAAAAAAGCGGGCTCACCGACTAGTTTAGGTATTATGATATTCAAAGTAGGTACTTTTCTTTATAGACTATTTAATAGATCGCCAAAAATGTCTCTAAGTTCAATCATTTTCATATAAGTAACCAGGTTTGTAAAATATCAAAATGTCTTCGTCATAGTGACAATTCAGTACCTAATTAAAAATATTGGCTTTGTATGACCGGTACACTTGAAAATAGAATTAATTAATAAGCTGCTAGAGAAAGCCTTTGCTTGGTGATAGTTTAAACAAAGTGTTATTCTTAAATGAAAACCCTCTTAGGTGGTGATACAACTCGTGAAAGTAAACAAGTTTCATCAAAATAAAAGAAAGAAAAAATATAATACTTCCTATACAAAGTCCCAAGAGTAAGTTTTGTGTGACAAGTTAATTTTATTACCAATAAGTATAGGTATCATAATTAAGGCAACCAGTTGGAACAACTGATATTACCTGTATACAAATTTTCTTAAAAAAGTATTTTTATCGTTTTCTTATGAAAGTTGTTCTATTTCGCGAGTGGTTACAACCTAGGAGGGTTCGCTTTATTAGATGTTATATTATTATTCATGTAAGTGGTGCAAAATATAAACAGCAGTTTAAAAATAGAGATGAATTTGGCATGCTTATTCATTACAAAAAACAAACTCACACACACACACACCACACACTTTTAAAAAAGTTTTTAAGATTTGTTTTACAATAAATACTTAGAATCCCAGTCCCACTCCGTAAACGCTTTATTCATGAACCGATAGCAGATTTAATCGAGACGCATTAAGCCTAGATTTCGAGTGAAGACTGAAGCGAGTGAAGCTGCGGTATATTATATATAATATACTGTCATTTTATACCAAATAGTCTGTATGCTACATCTTTCTTCTCAAGCTTTATTATGGTCCAGATTATTTACATGCGATTACATTTGGCAGCACCTTATGTTGTTGAATATTATGTTAAAGGTTTAATATAAAAACGGTGTATTAGTTAGTGCAAAATTAATTCTCGTATCAAGCTTTTCACACAAGTAATCTTATAGATAAATGTTAGAAATATCATATCCACGCATGCTTATACAAAACGTACTTACAAACACTGTAATCCTTTATTTAAGATGGCTAAAAACAAAACATTTCATATTAAAATATTGAGTTTCTTAAATTACTAACACAATAATTTCTGTACTTTTACCATCGTACAATAATATACTCCGCCTGGTGCTCTCTTCCGACCACGTGACATATATCGTAAAATTTACATAAGTCGAATCTAACACACTTAACAAACTTGGTGATTAAAAATATCCCTTTACATAGGTATTTTGTTGTTTTTAACTTTTTAGTATTATTGTAATAGCGGCCTACATAATTTGAGAAAACTTCAACTATCTATCTATCGCGACAAACGGACAGACAGCGAAGTCTTAGTAATAGAGGGTCCTGTTTTTATCCTTTCGATACGGAACCCTAAAAATCTTTAATATTTATATACCTACTTTCAAAACCTAGACAAAGAACTACTGAAATATTAATTATTATATTACTTACCTGTTTTGTCAACGGCTGCTTTGCGTTTCTTGTAGAGTTTTTCACTACCTACAAAAATATCAATTAAGTGTTAAGTCCTAATAATAATAACATTATTACCACGATATAGAATAATAGGTAATTCTAGATATGTTGCAAAGTATTAGGTACGTCAATAATCGTTATTACCAATAATATCTTTAGGTATAATATACTGAAGTAATAATATCTTACACTTACTTTAGGTACATAGCTACCAAGATAAGAAAAAACTAGGTACTTACTGAAGATTTTTTCATTAAAAACTTACCTGTTTTGGCTCTGTTTCTGGGTTTTTTAAAATTAACTTCTTCCGACATCGTTTAGACATGTTCGGCGCTGTAAAAGGACGTGCTCTTCAATCGACGTGATGCACAACACTGGTCGCGGGAAGCTCGCGTTGAGTGCGATACGAGGTCAGGGGGGATATGGGACGTTTTAGCCTCGTTCCGCACTGCATTAAAATTATATTAATTCAGTGCGGCACGAGGCCTAAGACATCCGGTACCAAGGTAGGTACACCACCGAGTCCGGAACCATTAGTGATCTCAAATATATATTTATCTCTTTCCTACACTGGACCAAACCAAAGCTATGCCATTCGCACGACAGAGAAATTCACTTTTTTGCTTGCCGCACCACAGGGAAGTTGCATCAGGGGTGATTTAGGCCTCGCTTCGCACTTAACGTGTTAAATTATAGAATCAGTTGTCAATATTATTACTTTGTAATATTGGCGACGTCGTACCATGTTAACAATTTAAGCTTCACGAAAAACGAGAGAGTAGAGTTGCCAGGTAACATAAATCTAGAAAATAAATTATCGGGGAATACTTCGAAATCGTCTTGTATTGATAAGTTCATCAAATCGTGTACAATTTCTACTCCGTCCCTAGAATCATCTAGATGTCTTATTAAGACTTATTTTATTTCCGGCCAAGTGTATATAGCGTTTTTACACCACGTCAATACTTCAACGGCTCTATCCGTAAACTTGCTTCTTATTAAACAAGCGACGAATGGGTCTTGTCTGTTCCCTCTCATATCGAAAACATTTTCGACCGATTTAATATAATAATTTAAAGTTTTACTATTATCGTCGTACATGTGTAATAGAAATGCAATTGTTGCATAATCGGCACTTAAAATCCTAAAAAAAAAACAGTTTTACAGATTATTCATTAAACGTTTTAGTATATCTTATAATATTCTCTATAGCTAAAACTTTATAATATTAAAAAAGGCTTAGATAATAAGTTACGTAATATACTGTATTAAATTGAAATAAGAAAACCAAAACTATTTAGTGTTTGAACTGAATTCAATTATCACTTCAGCTGTAAAATGTATAACAAAACATTAAAACTATTACTTTTTTATACCATCTTAAAGTTATGTGTTCGCATGAATAGTAGGACAACATCACAGATTAAAGAACTAGTAAATACAGATGTGACAGTCACTTTTCTACAAAGTTTCCCAGTGTTCCGTTTTGGCGCTGTAGTCAGTCACCAGTTTCCACATATATAGCTAGGTAGTTATACTTATGTATAAAATTAGTGATTGCGGAAGTTCTAACATCGATATCGATAACTAGTGGTGTTCTGATTTGTCGATGACTATTCTCAGTGGTTATTTTACAAGTTTCATTATTGCTGATTTAATTATTCATTTAAACATAATAAAACAATTTTCAATATTCTTATTTATTTATTCAGACATTTTTTCCTTAACCTAAAGCTTCTATATTTAATTAGTGCCCGTTTTTGAGGCTTATCCATCTTAGATATATATTTTTCCTCGACTGCACCCTTCAAAATTGTGTTGATTATGTTGCACCAATTGTGTACTACAAGTACCTAATCATAATGGTTATAAAAGTGTCAACTACTAGTTTTTGATGCTTTGTACACACTAGCCAGGAAAACTTCATTGTGTTTAATATTTTTCTTATCAAACTGCTTTTAATGTTATTTCTATGACAATTTACATTTAAATAGCTGTGTATTAATGTAGCAACGTCTCTGTACAAAATTAAAAGTTTTTCAGTAGGATATACTAAATTATTATTTTTTAAAGATTTAAATTCTCTAAATTTAATGTATGTATGAATGTTTTCTTCTTTCCTGGTTGTATAAGTCTGCAAACTGGCTTTGCATTTTACAACTTTGGATATTTTTCTGCATACATAGCCAGCTGTGTATGCTGAGCAGTGAACTTTCACTTTTTCTATAACAACCTGATCCACAATTTTTTTTCCCTTGGACATTCCTGTAAAGAGGATGGGAGATCTTTTTTCCATGAAGAAGATGGGAATTGTCTGTTATTTTCCGATGAGATTGAACTGATGTCTGATGTTGAACTGATGTTGTTTTCATATTCAGTATTTTCTTTGTTAGCATTTTCAAATAGAATTTTTATATTTACAATAGTTGTTATTTTCCATTTTAGCGCATAAAACACATTTATCTTTTTTCGGAACATGAATATGAATACTTATATTATATTCTTTTAATATCTGTCTAAACACAGTATCACTTACTGCTTCTTTATTATTTTTAAGACAATCATCTAAATATTTACGGAAAATGTGCGTTATATTTTTAAATTCTTGAGGCAAGTACATTTTGTTACTTCTCTTGCGACTATAATGTGAAGGCATTATGGGCAATTTATTTATGTAGGAGTAAACGTAAGCCTTAGCTTCTTCTGTATATTTAGATTGTACGTTTGGTTTTCTCATGTCTATTTTGGCCATTTCTTCACATGCATTTTGAATAGTATATCGTAAATATTTTTGAGTGATATCCAACGTCGCCAGCAGACATTGTTGACACACTTGTCTGTGGTCTTCGCCTTCATTTATAAAATATTCATAAGTAGTACTCCTGCGACTTTCTGGGTTACTAGTTCTCTTTTTACTGGAGCAACTTTACAACATCTGAGGAGCCAGTCCCTCCTGCGCTGAGAATCTAAATTATAAAAGTGCGTAAATAAGGAATATCGCTTTTCCTCAGATATTTCATAACAATTTTTTAAGCATTTTTCTTTGACACATGGATTTTCTTTTACCTTCTTTTCTGTTACAGTTTCTCCTTTTCTTGTTTCGTAAGATTTACCTTCTTGTCTCAACTTTTGACGGATTTTTCTTTTGTTACAGATGTTATTCTTCTTTTTAATTAAAATGTTAATTTCGGTAACTTTATCATTATTTTTTCGTTTTTTCTGAAGCCTCTTGCGTCTTTTCTTTGTTTGTTCTTCACCAGAACCGTCGGACTCGTCATTTGTCCATAAGTCAGAGCTTCCTGCTGAAAAATCTTCCTGTTCGTTATCTGATAAAAAGTCAACATAGGACTTTTTTGAAAACGCACACATTCGCTTTCTTTTTTTCGGACTGATACTAATATCACTTAGATCATTTTCTTTTGAGTTTACACCATCCGGTATGTTAGATGTTCCAGGAGTATCAAACACATTATTGGGAAGTGGAGGGCTACGATTAAAAGCGACACAATTAACAATGTTGGTGCATTCATTTTATTTGAAAGCAGACAATATACGAGGAGATGAGCTGTCATCATAAGAAGCGGCAACGACATGCAACGTGTTGGTACTTATTATTGCTTCAGATCCAGCAAGAGCGTACTCATTGTAAGCAGACAACGCGCGAGGAGACGAGCCGCTGTCGTGAGAAGTAATATTGTCTTGTGACTTATTTGTGCAGTTTTCAGAGGCTGGAAGAACAACTTCGTTATAAGACTGAATGGCATCATGAGAAGCAGCAACAAAATGCGATGTGTTGGTACGTATTATTGTTTCAGATCTAGCAAGAGTATCGTCATTGTAAGCAAACAACACGCTAGGAGACGAGCTGTTTTCGTGAGAGGTAATATTGGCATGTGACTTGTTAGTGCAGTATTCAGAGGCGGGAAGATCAACTACTTTAGAAGGAAGAATGTTATCTTGAGAAGCGGCGATGGCATGTGAGGTGTTGGTATGTATTATTGTTTTAGATCCAGCAAGAGCGTCTTCATTATAAGCAGAGTACGTGCGAGGAGTCAAGCTGTCTTCATAAGCTGCGATGGTGTGCGGTGTATTCGTATTTTTTAAGGGTGCGGTAAGTATAATATCCTTAGTGGAAGTGGTTATCATACAGAGAGATGGTCTGTTATTGTTCAGAGGGGCGGAAAATGTTTTTCCCACACTCTGCTTTTTTTTTATTGGCAGTTGTACGATTTCATCATCGCTATTCTCTATTATGCTATTATCACTGTTATTATTATTATTATTATTATTATCACTGTTGTCCCTGCGATGCTGATCATCTTTATCATCTACTTCCTCGGAGAACGTTGTACTAGGTAACCTAAAAATTAGATAAGAATTGTAGATTAACAACATTAATAAATTGTATTTATTAAAAAAAAATGGGGCGTAAACGACTATTTTTTATCGTATTGGGGCTTATTCACCAGCGTAAAATGTAACGTACGTTATCATGAACCAATACATTTGGGGCGTATCCGCCAAGAAATATTTTTTCTTAACCTATACGCCCCATGCGTGAAAGGCCCAAAAGAAGGTTTGAGGACAAAACTTATTAGTAAACACAAGAAAACATGATTATTACTTAATCAATTGTCTTAGCAAGTACTCAATAGATATTTTTATAATAACGATCAAAATCATTTGAAATAGTACTTTGAATGACATTCTTAACGCACCATACGTGTATACATACCTACCTAAGAATACAAACAAATCAACATCATTCGAATTTCGAATGTACTTACATTAAAAACATAAAGTTTGATTATGATTTGTGAATAATTTACCTTAGCATTCTTCGTTTCCTTTCATATAACTCAGCGACTTGTTGACGACGCCTTGATAAGATATCGAACTTGTTTGTTTGTTCCATTATGAGTATCACAATAAACTTAATTCATTCATAATAAATACTATGAATAATAGGTGATATAGTAAAAGAACTGGCACTTTTTTGCCTATAAGTTAAACTAAGCTAAACTTTATTGCGGCGCAAGCGCCTGGGAACAATAAACAAAACAACGTATCGAGGGACGCTCAGCGCAGGACTGATCGGGTGAGCGGCGGCGGGCGAGCGTTTGTCCGTAATACCCCACCCTCTTCCCTCGCATCATAGATACCTATGTAGAATGCGCGCGAAAAGAGCGCATAGAAACAATTAAGAGTTAATTGTTAGACGTATGTGTCATTTTATTTTAGAGTACAGAAATGTTTAAGGGCGTATCGGGCAAGATGAAACTTTTAAAACGGATATGTTCGGGTGTAAGCACCATTATGTTACTAGGTATGTCGCTTACTACCCTCACATTTATTGATTAATATGAGTGATTTTCCTTACGACCCAAAACTAAAAATATTTTAATGTAAAATGTTAGGCGTAAAAACATTTGTAGCATCTACGGTGTCGCTTACTATCCTCGCGCTTATGATCATTAACAGTGGTTGCTGTTACGACACAAACTAAAAATATCTGTTTTATTTTCTACCAAAAATAGGGTCGTAAACACCATTTTTTGGCGAATTGGAAGACTTTAAATATACAGATCGATAGAGGAGAAAAAACTTAGTAGGACTGCATTAAAAAGTCAATTTCGCCAAAATGGCGGTTACGCCCTTTGAGCCCCGAGGTATCGATATATGCATAATAAAAAACAATTGGTCATATTATTTTTAAATTTTCGTGTATCTTTTACAAATATTCAAAATACTGCTTATCATACATAACCATATGCCTATAAATGGTTATGTATGATAGGCTACCTGGGCTAGGCTAGGCTATATAAGCTTATTGTGGGCTAGATTAATATAATCGTATTAAATCAATCAGTACATACTATTTTGCTTTGGTGTTTGAGTTTTGTGAAATATTACTTCAGCATTATGACTCATGCCAGAACATGATGGCTTTTCTAACATCATATCTGAAAGAAAAAAATAACAAAGTTTAATAAATTAAAATAGTTCAATAATCTCTCCAAAATACTTTTATTTCCTTTTTTACAGTAGGTACTTACTGTTCTTTTTCATAGCCCACTTACCTTTTAGTTCTATATTTGATGTAACAGTTGGAAAATGAGAACATGAAGGATGTCCAGGAAAGTTTTCAATATCTGAAAATTTTTAATAGTTTTTTATCAATTCTGAATATCAGAGTATGCTATTTGCTATACCATACTGGTTTGTCTGTGTCAGTTATGTCAGTGCTATATTTAGATTGCACTGAAAAAAGTTTCATTTAGATCTTCAACTATGAATAAGTATTATTTGTGGATAGCAGAAGATGAATCCATTCATTCATTAGTGGAATAAGATTAGTATTGTTATCTATGAGCCTATCTTTACATGATTTAATTTTACATGTATATGTATGTCAACATAATTAATATATTCAGTTTAGTGAAAATTTTTATGAATAGATGAGGAATGAGAAGGAATAATGATGTAGCTGCCAGACTTGAGTCACAGACATTTTGTTAGAATTAAAAAATACACACCTGCACTTCCAATTACTACTGATGATTTTATAACATTGTTTTCATCTTGCTCTTTAAAATAATCATGTTCAAACAAAATGTTCCTTCCTGAAAAAAAAAAAATAATCAATAAGTACTCATAATAAACTGTTACTATATCAAATGGTATCTATTGACTGGGCAAAAGTTTCCACACATATGTTCACATAATTAGACCTGGACCAAAATAATTGAATATTTTGGTCCAGGTCTAATAATTATGTGAACTTGCTTGTTGGTCTGACCAGCTTATTCCACTATAAAATTATTTCAACTAAAAATAACATCTATTTTTCCATTTTAGGGTACAAAATACTCACCAGTTATTGTCAATGTAGATGGATCTGCACCCTCCTTATTTTGCTCTTTGGAACAATTATGTTCAAGTATAACATCCCATCCTGTGAACATGATATAAACTGTTAAATATATAATCAACTACACAGCTCTTTGAATTTATATTCTAAATTTTTATAAAGTTCATACTTCAACTAAGCATCAGCAATAAATTAACTTACTTGGATTGGTACAGTATAACAATAAAATTTATATTGTAACTTGTTATAATATTTAATGGGCTAGCAAGACTTACTTGCTGCTCGAAGTGGGGCTCCATGACCAATTTCTTTGGGAGTAAGCAGGCACGGGTAAGAGTACCGCCGTCTTCGACCATCATGATAAAACTGATGATTATCAAAATGTTGTTCACAAACACGTTTCCTTAATAATTGCTCCTTGGAGAGTCCAATGAGGAGAGAATTTGTAGGCACTAGGAAGGACATTCACAGATTTCTAAGTTTATTGTTCTCGGGGAAACTAAAAAGCCGGTGCGTCGCACTTGTTGCATTGCAACCACCAACACAGCATTTCTTGGTTCCCATGACGAATAACTGCACATACAATATGCGCAATAAATATTGTCTCAAACAATGGAGGACTTGAATTACGTATATCAAGGATCTCAACTCAACAAAATGCGAGGAAATACACTTGAAACGCAGACATTCAACTCAAAAATTTTTGGCAAAAAAATGACAGCAGTGGCACATGACAGAATCGAGGCGACAACAGCGCTAAAACGGAACAGTAGGAACTAAAGCTGTCAAAGGCCTGGACAACATTTGGCCGTGACGATCTAATGCTTTCATATTTTTATTACATTTTACTATCATTTGCGGCTTTAATTTCAAAATGCCTCGTCAGTTTTGCGTATGTTTTAAATCTCCATCATATTTACTGGATATCGCTGGTATTTCCCTTTGACCCATTATTTTATTACACATATATTATGTTTGTGAACTATGCATAATTCTCCTTTTTTTAATTTTGCCGATTCAATTTCTTTTGGATTATTTTGCCTCTTCTGTCGGAGCGTTCCCGTACAAAAAGTTTTATTGGAATATAATCTTTCAACAAGATTAACGCTGGTATAAAAATTGTCCACGAACAAATAATGTCCTACATTAAAAAAATCGTGAAGCAAGTAGTCCACTACTTTTTGTACATGATTTCTGCCACCTACTAAAACAGATGCACCACCGTATAAATTTTAGACCATATTTGTGACGTTTTCCCTTCTTATATTGTCTAAATCCTAATCGTCCTCTCCATTACATCATCGATTCGTCGATTGTGATTTCTTTCGTTGGATAATAAACGGATAACATTTTGGTATAAAAATAATCAATTATATTTTTAACTTTAAAATAACTAGATGTTACTTCTCCTACATTTAAACATAACATTCCTGAAATTAAAAGAAATCGATTTAGTGACATGGCACATCCAAATATACGTTGGTTAAAATAAACATCATTTTTCCAATAATCAGCAAAATGATTCAACTTTATGAATCCCATAGGAAATAATAAGCCGAAAAATAATTTGATCTCGGCACATGTTACAGGCTTCCATGCTTTGCTTCTACTTTGGGGCGACACTCTGAAAGTTTTTTATTTTTCCCCATATTCATTGGAACAGTCTTTAAATAGTTCCAGCAATTCCGAAGTACATAGTGCATTGAAATAAGCAATAGGCTTATCACCAATATCTTCTTTTAGTCCGGGGTTCTTTAGAAATGGGAATTCGGTTGAATCGCAGATAGGATTTCCGGGCAACCACGATTCATTAGGCGAAACATAATCTGCTTGTATAATATATTTACATTTTCTTCGACAAATTCGAAATCAGAGTCATCGTCAGGAACCATCTCTAACTCATCGATTACATTTTCAGACAATATACCCAACAATTCTGAGTCCGTGATTGGATATTGCTGTGAAGGCATAAATAAATTCGTTGTTTCTCTATCAGGTTCTGTTATTGAGTCCATCGCTTCAATTGCCTCCTCTATATGGATATTGTTCCAAGCCGTATCGTCCCAGGAGTGTGAGGGAAGTGAGTTGTCGTAAAGATCCATAACCTAAGAGAAAGACGTTAAATGAATATCCACTTCTTTAATATAAAGTTCTTTAATAATTTTTTAAAAGAATCATAATAAAACAAACATATAGGTATTATAAGGAAAGAAAAAAAAAAAAAGATTAAAGTGGAGAGTACTTACTGGTTTTTAAGGTCGTTGCAGCTATAACTTTTGACCTCAACAATTTCCAAACCACAGTCCAAGATAAGAACACTCAAAGTCCAGTAAACGTTTGCCAAAGTAGTCGAAATAGCACTAAAACAGATCCAGTATTCGTAAGCTATGGTAGTCCAAACAGCAATCAAACAAGTTCAGAAATCGTAAGCCAAAGTGGAGTTTTCAAGCCCAGGCCAAATCGAGGAAGTCAAAGAGTTTTTCTTGAACTTTTATGAGAAGAGCCTCTTTAATAGTTAGCCCTAAACTCTTAGATGGACTTATACGTTGCACCGCTTGGCGAATCAAATTCGTAACTGGAGTGGCTAAGTTAGAAGTAACGTAACTAGAGCCACTTATTTCTTCCGTGGCTTCTTTGAATGGATTTGATGGAATAGCAATAAGGTCTCTTATTATATTTAATTGGGAAGTTGCGACCATGTCAGGTGTTTTCCTGTTTATTTGACTTTTGGTTGCTAAAATTTTAGCTACTACTGCATAGAGTTTAATAAATCTCTTAACATGTCAAAACACGAATTCCATCTTGTACTGACAGCTTGTGTTAATGTCAACACCTCACCTTCTTTCTTTCCAGATGCCTCCTGTTAGACTGTAATAGATCCATAGCATTGTCGTACTGCTTAAAATACGTCACGATACTTTTTACGTGATCGCAAAGATCTGAAAATGCAGTATTTGCCTTTAATACCCCATCGATAATGAGATTTAAACAATCTGCCATGCATGGAATTCTGCGATCATTCATCAATTTGGGAGTACTTCTAAACATATAACACACTGTGACTCTGGGTATTGAGATTCTTTTTTGCACGTAAATCCAAATTTTCAGATAGTTTTCGTCATATTTCCTCTTTTTGTAATGATATTTTTTTTGGATTCTCTTGATTGCGCAGGTATTTTTCAATCTTAACTTTCAGAAGTAGATGCTATTTGAGTAAACAGACGTACTTTGTACAGGTTGCATACTGGATGATGACGTTGATTTATCTGGACATTTTTTACGTAATGACTGTTATTCGAAAAAAATGCAAATGATTATTTTGTTTTGGTAACGTAGTCAAGCAATATGCGCGCATTTAACAATAACTGTAGCAAATGCATACTGCGCACCGCCCCACCACCACACCGTGCTTGGCGACGCCCCCGAACGAAGCGAGGTTCAGGTTAGGACTGTTGATATTTTTAAAAATATCGGATTTTCGATATATCGATATTTTTAAATATATCATTATCGGAGTTTGATATATCGAAAAAAAATATCGATATTTCGATATATCGGCTTTATTAAAAAAAAAAAAATCGTAAGGCAGCTCAAAAATTATTACACAGTTTATAGTCCAGTATATTTATTAAGCAAATTAAATTATAAATCTATAAAAGTGTTAGGTTATAACTATATATAGTTCTTAGTAATTATTGTTTAATTTAAATAAGACAAATCATGTGTACCAATATTTTTCAGTTAGAGTTTTTAAAAATACTCTTTGTTTTATATGTTCAACTGTTTGACTACTACGATTATTAGGCACTAAAAGATTGATTGTAGAAGCAACTCGTTCAGATGCTACAGATGTAGCAGAAGAAATTAAATATTTAACAGTTATTTCTGATAGCACGGGAGTAAAATGCCTACTATCGATCCAAAATTTTAGCGCATTTGATGACCTTGAAATAATTGGCTGATCTAAATACTGCTTTAATTCAGCAGGCATTGTACCAAAACTTCTGCCAGATACTTCATTGGCATTGGCCATATTTTTCAAGAGCATATCTTCATGTCTTTCCCATAAGGATGACGTTGTTTCTTTTTCTCCACGTGGAGAAGCGCCTACTGTGGGTGAACGATTTCCTCTTATTTTGTGTTCTGCAATTATTTCTTTTGATAGATCTGATATTGCATTAGCAACAGCCAATGCTGACCCGAAATGTAATTTTTTGAAGCGGGGATCTAAGTTAGTTGCTTTGGCCAAAAAAAGGTTTTCTTGTAAAGGCACTAATCTACCTTCAATACCATTCAATAAATCATTTTGTACTGATACTCCAATAGCAGTTGATGGTTTAGTTTGTTCGATTTAATGTTTTAATAAATTTGTTAGTGGTATAACTAAACTAGCTGTCACATATTTCTCGGCATTCAAATCTTCTGTTACTATTTTAAATGGACCAAGAAGCGTAACTAAATCACGCAAAATAGTAAACTGCGAAGTAGCTACCATATCAGGTACATTATTCTTAGTTCTTGATGCTAATACTTTTGCGACAATTGAAGATAATTTTAGGAATCTTTCCATCATGTCCAGGCAAGAGTTCCAACGAGTACTAACTGCTTGAATGAGCATCAATATTTGGCCTTCTTCAAATCAAAAGTGAATTTGACAAGTGGCAGCAATGCTGCTTTTAGCTTTTTGTTCTTCTCAAATGTTGCCAGTGCACAGTAAACCATAATCTACTAACTTGTTTTTAAATATTTTCCATACACCACGTAACAAAATAAGAAAACGCAAAAGGAACTTTTTAAAGACATGTTATAAAATATATTTATTTTTAAAATATGCATTGTTTTTCGCAAAATTGTATATTCGAGTGAAAAATTGATAGTAACAACGTAAAATAGCACCAAAAAATTAAATGCCAGCCCATAATATTTAAAAAAAAAACTTATGGAAAGGTAAAAGTTAGAAGAAAGCTAAATGGGACACATCACTCTCCATACATTTGCACACTCAATAGTTTTATCTTTTTTGTTTTTTTTTTTTCATAAATTATCAATTTGTCATAAGAATGAAAGCAGGAATGTAAACAGTAATTCAGTGATTTTATTTATTTAATTATTATCTTGAACATAATAAACTCGCCGGCATATTTAGCGGAACATAAAAAAAAGGTCCATTATTAAAAAAAATATGGTTTTATTTTAAAATCTACTTACTACACTTCTTTTGTTATTTAAAGTTTCATTTCTTTTACTTAAAATGAGATCACATTAACCCTTTAACCGCCAAGTTTTGTTACATTTGACTTACCTCCAGCGCCACGCCACTTTAGGTATTATTTGGAAAAGGGTTGGAATACTTAATATCGATGATACATTATTTATATTTTAACAAAAATAAAAGTCGCAAACACAATCAACGTTTTATTTACTTTTTAATCTTATATTATCAGTCTTCAATCAATTAACTATAATTACGTAAACATCTGCTTGTAAGTGATAATTTCAATACTCGGGAGATGGGCACGTTGTTCGTTTTTCTGTGGGTGATGACTCTCTACGAGCATGTCGTATTAAATTAATAATGTTCATGTATACTTCTGAGCGTATTTCTGGCCGCACAGTTTCCAGCTCAAAAGCTATTAGAGACGCGAAGTATTCATTTCGTGGATCACTTGGTCTCTGATCAAAAATTTTTGAGTCCGGTAGGTATACAAAAGCAGTCACATCACCATCTTCTAAATGAGTATAATGAACATAATTTGGTTTGGTCTGCGTCGATTTGTTTAAAGTAGTGATTAGTTTTCTTTTACATGAAATTATTATTTTTTACGTGGGCACAAAATTGAAGGGGAAGTAGGCTGCGATTCTTCATTACTTGACATGACGCACGTCCACTCCTTCAGGGCCTCAAGTCTGCTATTGCAATGGTGTTACAGTTGTCGATCAATGACATCGTAATTGCTACTTTTTGCAATTTTGGTAGTCTACTAATTCAATGGTTTCCCGATGGTGTTTCACTGACACTCCAATGACACATTTGCAAATAATTGGTAGTCTCGTACATAATGACAAGTCAATGATCGAATGTATTGCGTAGTCTGCTAATATTTTGACAGTTCTAATGACCATTGGAACGCCACTGAACTATCATTGATGTGCCATTGTGCAGTCATTGCATAAAAGCCGTGTTTGTTTGGTATTTTCTTAAGTTGTGAAATGTGTGAACCTAAATAAAATGTTCAGAATAAAGTTTGGAGCGAAGAAACTACTACTACTGCTGGCAAGATTGTAAATGCATGTTGCGTTTTGCACAATATTGCAAACAAGACGAAAGCACCTGTGCCTCCACTGACACCTGAGGAAGCTCTTCTTTTGCAACAGGTATGTGATTTAATTTTTGTGTTTATTAAATCTTTTAAAAATGTAAGAGGGGACATTTAAAAAATACAAAATTTCCTTAAATATATTGTTTATTCATTTAACACTGGAACAAATTATATCCACGCTTTTTTGTCATTTATATAGTCTTCAATTGTATAATATGCTTTTTTCATGAGAGTAGTTTTAATTGATTTCTTAGACTTGTGTAAAGACAAGTCTAATCAATTTGACGTGTTTTTTTTGCATAATTAGAAACAATAGAAATATTTTAACCTCATGATTTTCAGCACTTATTAATAATATTATGAATTAAACAACATTATGTATATTTCAGGATGAACATAATTTAAGGACTGGGATGTTAAGTGCTATCGAAGGACAACCTTCACAAAGTCGTAGAGTAAACCAAGATCTGCTTGAAGGTAGGGCACTGCAGCAGGCTCTCGTCAACAGGCTGTGGAGAAATGCATAAATTATTAGTAAGTATGAATAACATAAGGTCCACCTCAAATCTCTAGTGTCATTTTCCCTAATTATGTATTAGTATTAATAATAATTATTATTCATTAACAACAATATATACTACTTTGTTGCAGATATTAAAATTAAAATCTATAAGTTCTACAACATCCCTGATTTCGAGAATTTGATTTTGAGAAAGAGCTACCCTGGGCTATGATGGCATGATATAAAACTATCAACAAGTAGCATCGTCCACGAAGCAGTGGTAGATTCTTGCCTTGTCATAACAACAAGTTGGCCTACATGAAATAAATGATTTTGAATTTTGATTAGACCACCATAATATTGGATATTATATATATATCAGAGTATTAGAAGATTGTTTCATTTAATTTTGTACAGAAACTAGATTGTACCTTGAATCTAAGATTACATTTATTCAGATTCTGTTTCTGATGACTGATGCCTGCGACGTTTCTGAAAATAAAAACTACTGTTTATTGAATGTAATATGAGATTAAATTGTTTTTAAATATTCAATAAATGAAAAAAAAGGCAACCTTTTTCGAGGTAGGCTCAACAAAGAGGCTAATCATCTCCCCAACTTTTTCAATGGCTGCCGCCAGCTTATCTGCAGCTTGGTTGGTTACAGTCCCCAATCTATCTATAGCTGCAGCCAAGTGTTCCGTCGCCTGGGCCTGAGCCAAAGTTGCCTCAGCATTTCTGGTCTCAATCTGCTCAAGCCTGGCCTGGGACGCTTCTAGAGCAGCATGGTCTCTCTCTGCAAAGAGAAATAACCAATGATTTGTTAATGTAATAAATGCATCAATATCTCTCTCAAATGGTCTGCCAGCTAATTAAAAAGTAATCGCATGAAATATCTTCTGCATGTCGTGTGGGTCTTCTGCGACGTCTTCGTAATTGGTTCAACCTGGGCTGGGCTTGAGGTGGATGGAGGTCAGGAGATGCTGGAGGCTGCAGGTCGCTGGAAGGCTGCAGGTCGCTTGGCTGCAGGTCATTTGGAGGCTGCAGGTCCCTTGGTGGCTGGCTGCCAACCATTTCTTGTTCTAAGCTGAAATATGTGCATTATTATTATAACAGTTTGTATTATTAATAAATTACTTAAATTAATTTATTATTATTAATTTAAATTATCTGCAGTTGCATTATATACCCTAATATTAGTGGCTCCCTATCTTCATCACTGGGGGTGTGCCTGGTCACATCAAGTGAATAATATGTGTCTAATATTCTGTAAAAAAATAAAATCTTATTTTGCAATCAATATGATGATTGAATGAAAAAAAGTAAATTAAAGCACTGTTAAAAAGAAAAGTTAGAAATGCTTTTGTTACCACTCACAAAAAGGAATTATTGGCAGTGCTTGCATTTGTACTAACATCCAATTCCATAGCAGGATTAGCAGGCAAGGATACATTTAGCTATTTAACAAAAACATGCAGTTAGAGAAATAAGCATAGAAATAAATAGTTAGAAAACAAAGAACAAACAATGTGCAACAAAATATGACAGTAAGTTTATGTTGATAGCTCATAACAAAAAGTTAGGGAGTGCAGTGATGCAAAATATAACCAGTCACATATTATTCATGCCATAAAGCTTACAGAGAGTGGATTATGGCGTACACCAGCCAAAGGCTCCCCAATATCCCGGCCTAGTATGTTATACAAGCGCTCTTGCAGAGGCGTTAACGTAATTTTTTTTGCAGGACCACCACCTTAAATGAAAAAATAAAACTTAATAACGGCCAATTTATATACTGCCAAAAAGAATAAATTACCTACCTGTAGCGCTCATTTCATCGTTTAGAAGTTTAATTTTTCGCAATAACCTGCATTTAAACTCATTGTAGAACTAGAACAAAAAACCAGCATTAAACTCAAGCTTATTAGAATCCTACTAATATGATAAAGGTGAAAATTAGTATGTTTGATTCTTAGTTACTTAAAAATTAAGTAAAGAAACTAAAATTCGCGCGGGCGAAGCCGTGGACAAAAGCTAGTTAATAATATGCTGAGAATCTATATCATATAACATGTTTAGACAGTGCAAGTTTTCATTACTTACTGATCGCGATTCAGTAGGTGATTTATTGGGGCAGTCTGCCTCAACGGAGTTTAAAATTTGGGCGCACTCCACCCAACGCCGCTTCGCTAGACTGCGTCCTTCAATGGTCCGATTATAGGCTCTCCATAAAGTCCAGCAATGCCGCGATTTGCTGCAATAGGACTATATTAAGAAATTATATGGACAATTAATGTCAATTTGACAGTTATAGATGAAACTTATTTATTTTGGACGTTTTATTTTTTAGATTGCACTTAAAATTTATCTTTTTGGCTTTTTATGATCATTTTACATAATGTTTAGTCTTTAAAATATAAATTGACAACATATATAATAATCGAACCTAGCGTAAAACTCATTTCGGCGAACGCTTTTTGAACTAATGGCAATACCGATTCCCTTTCCACTACAATTCAATTACAATCCAATTACAATCCAATGACAAGACCAATGATCGACCATTGTAAATTTAGAAGACTACGAAATTTTGGACCAATGGTAATTGAATTAAAATTGTATTGTTCCATAATGACAATTTATGTAAAATAGCAGACTTGAGGCCCAGAACCGAAGAAAACAACTGGACATGGACTATTCTAATTTCGAGGCGCAATTGAAGAGTATCGGTGCATAACAATTTAGGGATGTGTCGGATATTTAATAATGATAAATCATCGATATTTTTTAAAAAATCTCATATTTATGATAAATTTTAAAACATGGAGTTACACACAATGTTACATGGCACACTTGACACATGAAACGAGATTCCTTGCGGCATTTTTTCTTTTATGTCGAATGTTGGCACACAAAACATGATCTTGATTTTTTATTGTCTGTATATTCGGGCATGTGATTAGCCAAATGTGATGCTGTTAGTCGCAGGGCAGACACTGATCTAGACGTCGTCGGTATAGAATACTCTAATTCTTGTACTTTATATTTTGCAATCAACTGTCTAATAACGGCCAACTGAAAATCGGCGATGGACTTATTATTACTAAGCAGTATTTTATATAGTGCATGAGCATTTAACATGCACAAATCAATTAAATGCAGACCTAGTTTTTTTCCCACATTCTATTTTTTCGTATGCACTGAACCGAATGTCGGTATTGTTAATTGCTCCTTTCTTTAGGTTATAGTCAATTATAACTTCGGGCTTCATTTTAGGCAGCCCCGTTTCTCTGTCATATTTGGTTGTAGGTCCGAATTTTGCTGTGTGAAATGTGGACAACATGTGTACGTCTCTTTTGTCTCTATATTTCAATGTCATAAGTGGTTTTTTGTATTTCACATCAATTTCGCCCTTTTTCAACGATTTGAAAACTGTAACACCGGCTTTCTTTAATCGATCAGTTCTAACCGTACCACATGCATATATCTGATGTTAGTACAAGTATTCAAACAATTTTGGACTCGAGTACCAGTTATGTGTATAAGCGTCTATGCGCATGCATCAGTTCCTTCAACAGGGTTGTAACCACAGCGCCTGTTATTCCTACATTAGCCGAATCTACAATTTCGGTTCTAGCCCCACAATAAATAATGAAATCAATAATAAGTCCTGTTTTCACGTCGCACAAAATGAATAGTTTGATACCAAACCTGTTTCTTTTATTAGGTATATATTGCTTGATAGAAACATACCCTTTAAACGGCATTATACATTCATCTATACAAAGATCCTGGTGAGGTACATATGAATTTCTAAAAGTTTTCTTAGTATGTTTTATCACTGGCAAGACGTTTTTTAAAATGTGGGAAGATTCAGCGTTTGGCGAAGAAAATCTCAGTAAACCGAGAATAGTAGTATAACGATTACGGGACATAGTTTTTGAAAATATCGGCGATTGTAGTAAAGGGTCAGTTGACCAATGCTCTTCAATTTTCAAATGTTTATTTCTGGTAAATAAAAAAGTTACGGCTAGAAATACGTACATTTCCTCGACAGTAATTTCTCGCCAACCGTGAAACCTTGAATGGAGCCTTATATCGCATTCCCGAATAAATTTTTGGTGCTGAGCATTTGTGAATTCAACCAACTTCAATACAACTTCTTCGCCAAAATAATGCATAAAAAATCCATTTCCATTGATTCGGTATTGAGAAAAACGTTCCCTGTTAGAATGCCAGACGCAAAATCATCGAATGCATGAATTTCGAATGCTGTCGAACTCCATCTGTTACTTAATTCCTCTTCTTCCTAAAACAATAAATATATTTGCAGCATTAAATTAGCACTTAATGGGCACTTAATTTTCTGCAAAATTTTTAGCGATTCTGCCCAGTTGACTATTCCAGCGTTATAGACGTGTTTTAGTAAAGTTTATAAAATTACCAATGGCAGATACTCTGGGAATATTTCTTAGCGAGAAAAGTCCATGACGTAAGTAGATAGGTATATTAAATATAACTTCTTGTCGAATTTTAGAATTAAATTAAACATTAATTTAAACTTACCAAATCAACATCACTATCTGTAGAACTGACGTCACTTGGTAATTCATTATTCGATTGCAAAATATTTAATAACTCTTCGTCTTCCAGCATTTTTTCGCAATTACTATAAGTAGATACAATAATACGAAAGAAGCCTACAGCACTAGTTACGCAGAGCGTTATAGCTTTCACGTAATTTCACGGTGACGGCGCTGAAGCAACTGACAATAAGGCGCGATGTAACCTTGAATCTCTTTGGCCGCACGTAATATTACGGTGACGGCGACCGGTGACTGTCTGTACTAGTGAGGTTCAGCATTATCGAGATTTCTATATTTTTACAGTAAAACTTAAATAATTTTAAACTTTAATACACTTTAATGTATACAGATACTTGTACTAAAGTAACACCGTGGTTATTTTGTAATGAAAGTACACACTTTCGTTGCAAATGGTGATAGTAATTTCAATAATACCTTGATTATTCTTAGGCAACTTATTAAGTATTTTCCGAATTTGCCCATCCCTAGTACCCGTAAAATTACGTGATTGGCGATACAGGTAGGGATAAGCATTGTCCACATTGCATTTGAACCTCAAGATTCACAGTATTTATCGTTCGAAACATTGAAAACTGTCCTTATCAATAAAGATACACCCTAAATTTTAAAATTGACAAAATTTGGTATAAAGTTTGTCCGCATTAATAACTTTTTCAGTAAAATAACGTAATATTACGTGGGTGGCGAGTCGGGCATTGTTTTCAGAACCCGTGATATTACGGTGTCGGCGCTTAAAGGGTTAAGAACAGATTTTGCGAGTAAAGGCTATTTGTGAAAAATTGTACATTTTTGAACTTTTCATGTAACCGGGAAAAGTGAAAATTAATATTAAAATAACAATTAATTAAATTAAAAAAATTGTGATTAATATCGCGTATTTCCTCCACGTACTCTTATTAAAGTTTCTACCCGTCTAGGCATACTGAGAATGATGTTATCGATGGTCTCCTGGGATAGTCTCCGCCATTCCTTAACTACGGGGGTTCCTACGTACACGAAGCCGAATGAAACGATCACCCCTACTCGAAGTGCGTCTTTTTCTGCCTTGTCCTGCTCTTCTCACATAAGTACCGATCTCCCTGAACCGTTGGATACTGCGATGGATCGTTGAAACTGGTCGACGAAGATCTCTGGATATCACTCTGTAGGTTTAACCATTTCTTCGCATTTCGAGTGCCCTGGCAATCTCCATTGGGGCTAAGTCAGGCATAATTCAGTCCTCAATTCCAAAAAGATACGCGATAAAAAAAAAAAACGAACAAAAAACAGTATTTCAATGAAATTTTAAATCAAACTAAGAAGGAAGAAATACTCGAAGTTCGCTCCAGATAAGGTATATTTGAATAAAATTAAAACAATTGCATAAAATGTGATGTTCAGTTGTTTTCTTAATTTGAAAATATTTCTTTTTAAATTAAATGACGTATAAACCAGCCAGCAACCTTATATGATACTGATATCAAACCTTTATTTTATGTTCCGCTAAATATGCCGATGCGTTTATTTTTCTCGCAATAAAAAAAAAATAAGTCAATTTATGGGACAACACTACAATAATCATTCAGCATTATTTTGAGAATAGGCATGATGACTGATTTTGAAAAACTGGCCTGTAATAATCTAAAGTATCTACTATTTCCAAAAAATACATTATTTCTGCAAGAAACAAAGTTTTATTAGGAAAAAAATGCTATTTAAATTTTAAGTTTAAAATTTGCTTCAAAACGATCGCCGGTGTCATGGCGTCTGCTTGTGACGTCACGGCCGTGCAAAACGACCGTCAAAACTAAGGAGCCAAAGCAACAAATCAGTTATTTTGGGTGTTAAATATGAATTCCAAAGTGTATAAGTGGTGTGCGGTCCCTCAGTGCGTTAATACGTCAATAAAAACTCCTAACAAATTATTTATTTACGTTCCACGCAACCAAACAGTGCGAAATAAGTGGCTTAATCTTGCACGGCGAGATCCAACGGTTATATCTTTAAATTCTACAATTTATTTCTGTGAAGATCATTTTGACGTAAGTTTTTACTTTATTTCATATACTGTGAAATGATTTGCGACTTTGCTTAACTAAATTTAATAATAAAGTTCATCCTTTTTGAGGTTAGATTTCGTCTCTTGAATATGTTTACCAATTTTTATCTTAATGGGTACCTACTTTATTCATTTTCCTGTTGCCAAATGATATGGAAAATTTTATGGAATATCATGTGATGAGGTCAGTGTCGCAGGTCCGCATGAAACCAGGGTGTATACCCACAAAATTTGAATGTCAATCAGATAGAAGAAAACGAACGTCTAATACTACAGAACGACCATATATTCTCAAGAAACAAAGAAAGACATTAATTGAAGAATGTATAAACGACTTAGAAGAAAGAAGTATTACTACAAAACATTTGGAGCTTGGAGAGACTTCATCTGGAAGTTCAGGTACCTACATACTTGTTTATATTCAAACATAAATAAAGTGGAAATTAACTCTTGCCATATTAAAATGACACAAAATTAAACAATAATGATAAAAAATAACAGCATCTGTTATTATCCTTAATATCTTAACCTACTAAAAGATTTATAATTATAACAAACTATGTATAAGTACATGCAGTTCCTATTTCGTTAAGTGACAATTGTATAATAAGTGCAATCTCTATTGTTTGTTTTTATGAGTACTTGATAGTTCTTTTTTATTTTAATATCTAAATGTAGTTTTTTATTTTCAGTTTCGCATGGAAACCAAGAAAATATTACACAAGAAGAACATAAGACTGCAGATAAATTAATCCAAGTAAGTACACATGACACACAAGTTCAGAAGTAAAGCTATCCAAACAGAAATTAAATTAGTAAACCAGATGACATCATCCTTAAAACCTAATATCCAATCTGTTAGTACATCACCATTTAAGATTACAAGATGCAGTTCCACCACCAACCCATCTACATCGAACTTACGCAATCCTTCAAGGAAAATATTAGCAATTGAAGATCAATCTGATAGTGATATTTCTTATACACCATCTGTAATGCACAAAGAATCATCACCATCAACAATATCTATTCAAATGAAATAATCTTCAGATTGCAGTGAGTTGATGCAAGATGATAAAAGACAAGAGGCATCTCAAATTCTGCAATATACAGTACTTAAAATTATCAAGAATCCACGTTCTTACATAGGTGTTGTAAAAAACTGTTATTACTTGATACGATTAATTGAAGAAAATACAAATATTTCTGCTACTCATATACTTATGTGTTTAAAAAAAATTAGATTAAATAACCCATTTAGAGAGCTTGTTGATGATTTTGCAATGACTCCAACTTATGCTAGCAAGATATTTTTAAAAAATATTCCTGTGTTAGCTAGTATAATGCGTCCTTTTATTGTAAAATTAAATATACATTCCATAAAGAATAATTTACCTATGGCTTTTAGGCATAAGTATCACAATGTAAGTTGTATAATTGACTGTCTAGAGATTGAGATACAAAAGCCGTCAAAAGCCTTGAATCAATCTCTCTCATGGTCAGAATACAAAAAGGCTAACACTATCAAGTATCTTGTATCCTGTACACCAAACGGTTTAGTAAATTATATATCACCAGGTTATGGAGGAAGAATTACAGACACATGTTTGGTTGAATCATGTGATTTTATAAAATGTTTGCAACCACGTATGTGTGTGATGGCTAATAGGGGATTCAAGCATGTGGAATCATATTTACTTAAACATGGAGTGAAATTAGTGCGACCTCCAAGTGTTACAACTGGGAGTAAGTTGTCAAAAACTGAGGCAAGGGAAACCAAGCAAATTGCCAGTTTAAGAATACATGTTGAGAGAATCATTCGTCGCTTGAGAGAATTTAATATGTTAAAGCCACATGCATGTGTAAACCATTATCTAGTCAAAGTACTTGATGATGTTATTACCATTGCCTGTGGTTTAATAAATTTGCAAGATTCTTTAATTAAATAAAAATACAGTTTTACTATAGTAATGTTTTTTTAAATAATCTTGAATTATATATAAAATTAATTTTAATATAAACCTATGTAATATAATTTGCTATCATAATTTTGATTTATTTATAAGTTAAATTACTTTAACCTTATTTATCTAGTTAATAATTAAATTAATTATAACATTACATAAAAATATAATCTAATGTAATCAAACTAAATTGTTAAATGAAGTGTAAATTTTATTTTTTATTAGGAAAGTAAAAGGGTTAATAGTTATTATATGTGTTTTATTTACTTACAAACTAAATAACACTTTGACACAATAATGGATACACATTTTCTTTCCATAAAGAGACTAACACTTTAATAAAATCTAAAACATATTTTTCATCAAATGTAACACTTATCATATCTACTTTTTTATTTACACTATAGTTACAATCAGCTACACAGAAGAAACCTTTGTGAAGACCTGTTAAATACATTTGTAGCTGCATCTGCACATAATACTTCTTTGTCAGTTTACCATTTTGTACATAATTTTTAACAGTCTTTACACTTATTGGGCACTTAATTTCGATGACGCCGGCGTCACAGATCCCATCAGGCGATCCTGCTAGCATGGGATATTTTTTGCATAGCATTAGGCCACATTTTTTTATTTTTTCCCCTAGTCTGGTACTGACGGTTTTTCTCACTTCATCCTCCAACATCCTACCGCGTTTCATGGCCGGTGTATCTGGTATTTTACCTCCCATTATCAAAGAGATTAGCGTTCCATCACTGGTTTTGCACCTACTAAATTCATATGCTCGTGAAGCCGTCACTCTGCCATATCTTAATTCATGCCAAAGGTAGCATTGGTGTTGGTCTCTTGTTTCTTCCTCAACTTTTATAACATCTTCATCAGTAAACACAAGTTTTTGTAAAAAAGTGTCACAGGATTCTTCCTTATATAGTAGCACCAATTTGTGCATTGGTAATCTTTCCGATGTATCACAAACATAGTCATGCTGATATTTTATTAACTCGCAATTGTTGAGTTTCCTTTTTTTCACTTCTTCTAGAAATTTTTTAAACACTTCACTATTTGATGGCAAACTAGGCTTACCATTAGATAAATCTTTTGATGTCATATATTTAAGGGTAGTTCCAACCCTGGATAATTTAGACTTCATCCAGTAGCTTTCGACTGATGTACAGGATGGCTCTTCACTCCTACGATGGACCCACATAAGAAATGCTATGGCATGTTTGCAGCCTCCTTGTGAAGCAACACAGTCATGGCATTCTATTGTTTTAACTGCTTCATCCACTTCGTCAACTATTAACGTCACTCCATATAACTTGGCGTGGACATTGTGTTCTGGGCAGATTTTAGCTTTTACTATGCAGAGATTTCCATCGCGATTGGTCAAAACGGGAATGAGACTCATAGGGAGACGTCAAAGTTGATGTTTGAGTTGAAATAAATAGTAACATTGGTGTTGGAGTTCTTGATGGCGGCTGATGAATGGAAAACGGAATAGATGGCAACGGTGGCGTCGGAGTTCTCGATGGCGACCGATGAATGGGAAACGGCGATGTCGGTGTTGTTGAATTTGAATGAGCTGGAGATTGATTTATGTAATAAGGTTCTTGCGAAAAATCAGAAGTCGGTGAAATGAATGGATAATTTTCATATTTGCCCATATCTGTTTTAAGAATATTAGCAATTAAATGTTCAACGATACACTTTATACACGGACTGTATGGTCTATGTTTATTAGCAACTTGCTCTCCAAATGTAGTGCTTTGGTGTCTTTCGTTTGGTATTTTAACACCCTCCTGCATAATTCTATGGGCTTGTTCTGCTCTTTGATCTATCATATATTTTTTTCCCCGTTTTAAGTTATTTAGTGATTTAAATATTTTATTCGTACTTCGCGCAGAATCATCTGAATAACGGCTGATAATATTGTCTTGGGTTTCATTCGAATCATCCTGAAAATAAAAAGAAAGTAAATGATTTACGAGTGTTTACAATATTTTTACAAAAAAATAATTAAAATAGTTATAAATTAATGCTTTTTGTTGCAAATGCCTTCAAACAGTGAAGATTGGAAACAAATTCCAGAAGTTGAACTAAACTGGATTTTCCCTTATTATATCTGTACAATCGATGGTAAGCATTGCGTGTTATAAAACTCCGTACATGGAGATAATGACTACTTCAATTACAAGTCTGATTATAGTATTATTGGGAATAGTAGACGAATTACTATTTTATATATGTAAATGTTGGATACCAAAGGAGGATTTCTGATGGTGGTGTTTTTAGAAATACAAAATTTTATGAAAAACTGTATGGAAATAAATTAGGATTGCCACCAGATACCGCTCTTCCATATCGACAGATGGAAATACCTTTCGTCTTAGTGGCCAACGTTGCATTCCTTATGCAAAAGCATATAATAAAACATTATTCTGGACATCAAGCACTGGTCTGCCAAAAACAATTTTTTTCTCTCCCTATTATTCTTATGCCTGAGAATATTACGTTTGGAGTTTCTGAATCGAAATTTAACATAAATAAATACGTAACACATAATTTTTATGTTATGTATTTTTTTTGAACAAATGCTATTTTTGATTACAAGTTATAATCAAATACTTATAATGTTATAAAGGTAACAATGTAAAACGACTTCACTAACTTCCTCTTGAACTGTATTGAGCTTAGTGTCCAAATTCAGTTTATATTCTCTAATTTAACAATATTTTTCTTTGCAGGACCCTTCTTAGTTTTTACAATCTTTTATTGAAGACAAGCGTTTACCACACATAAGTCAAAAAGGTGTGATATCATGCGAATTGTCCATTTCTTTGTTTTGTTACGGCACACTACGACAAAGCATGCGATCAGCAAGATCGAGACGCATGTCTCCATTGTACTTCTTAATTACTGCTGACCTCCTCACTCTTTCATACTTTTTGTCTTTCTTCGATCATCGCTCACATTCATAGTGGTTCTCATAGCAGTAACTAGTGGATATCATCAGAACTGGCTTATTATCAAGTTTACGATCTTCTCTAACTTTCACTTCACTGCTGCTTTTTTCTTGAACATTATTTCTTCTGTTAACAGAGTTTTTTGGGACTCTGTTTTTCATGATAGTACCTGTTCCATGAAAACGTTTTATTAACTAATTACAAATCTAAGTTCGCATATATCTATAAAAACTTTGAAGCAGTGTGAGGACAATAATATCAAATTTGTGTTTGATTGATTCTTCCAAAATAAATAGTTTAAAGTTGAAATTAGTAATAGTAAAAAGTATTTCAACATTCATCAAAGTAGTAGTGCAGTCTAACCTAAAAAGTCACAACGTGGCCGTCGTACATTGAAAGCATCTTCATCAGCTACAAAGAAAAAATGTCTTCAAACAATACGTGACTCTGATAGGAAAGCTGACCGAAAGAGATAATTATGCTACCTGGAAGTTTACAGTAAAAACTTCAGAGAAAGGTCATATAAAAAGGGACACTAAAGCGAAATCAAGGATAATTTTATTAGTTGATCCCACCAACTATATTCATATACAAGAAGCCACAAAGGCAAAAGAGGTGTGGAATAATTTAGCCAAGGCTATCAATGACGACGGATTGACCCGCCGAGTCGGACTATTGAGAGATTTGATCACCACTATACGAGATGGATGGCAAAACATTAAGGACTATATAAATAGGATTATGACAACTGGCAATAAATAGAGAAACATTGGTTTTATTGTAAATGATGAGTGGTTAGGAACATTACAAGAAAGCATTTATTTAATAAAGAATAAGTAAGATGTTTTTGATAAATTCAAAGTATTTAAAGCCATGGTTGAAAAACAACTTAATTTATCCATAAAGACTATTCACACAGATAATGGTAGAGAATACCTAAGTTAAGAGTTAAAATCTTTTTTAACAAAATGTGGAATTACTCATGAAACTTTCGCACCCTACACAGAACAGAACGGGCTAGCAGAAAGAATGAATCGCACAATACTAGAACGAGCTGTTGTATGTTATTAATAGTCCGGTCAATTTAGACATAAAAATAGTGGTCAAATAACAAAAATTCCCGGAAAGCCAAATATTGGTGGAGAGCTATCTATCCTATGTGTGCTACAAAAGTTATTCGGGGTCAAAGGTCAAAATTTGAGGTTTTTGGGTTTTCTTTGAAAACGGTAAGTTTTATGAAAAAAAAAACCTCAAACAAAAGTTGTAGATATTAAAATTTTCTATAAAAATGGTCCTCATGATTTTTTTCCTAAGAGTTACCATTCGTAAGATATCGCGATTCATCATCGGTAGTTCAATATCATCTTTCTAAGCAAACGAAAAAGTAATTTTATGTACAAATATTACTTTTTTATTAAAAGTATTACTTAGAGAATATACTGAGGGACTTGAAAATTTACTACAAATGCAGAAGCTAAATGGTTATATTGTAACCTTTTTTTTTTGTATTCAATATTGCACTTAAGTATGAGTTCATTTTGTATATAAACATGTAAACATTAACAATAAGTTTGCAGCTGTTGCTAATCTTATATTGATTTTGTTAGCTCAATGAGCACTTGAGTATTAATATTCATTGAAAGCTTTATAAAAGGATAAGCTTTGTTATTGATGTATACCATGGTCGGGAGTCCATGTTGTAAACTTTACAGTGGTACTGCCAACTCATCTTTCAATATTTAATTAAAGAAATTATTCAAATTATGTTTGATCATAATAATCACAACTGTTGATATAATTTATGTAGATTATATGTACATTTAAAAATCTAATCAAAAGTATATGAATTTCATGAAATTTAAAACGCAAATTTAATTACACTTGGGTAGAAATGAACAAGCCTTACTTAAAGAGATTTAAAGATGCATTTCGTTTGTTTTGCGTTTTGTATGTATGTATTCAGCCCTTTTTAATGTCCCACTGCTGAGCACGGGCCTCCCTTCAATACGAGGGGAATCAGGCCATAGTCCACCACGCTGGCCAAGTGCGGATTGGCGGACTTCACATGTCTTTCGAAAACTTGCTAGGTTTTCTCAGACATGCAGGTTTCCTCACGATGTTTTCCTTCACCGTAAGGCAAGTGGTAATCATGTTAGAAAAGATTCGCACATGAAAATATCAGAGGTGCGAGACCCGGGATTTGAACCCGCTTCACTCGGTTTCCCAAGCAAGCGCATTACCACTGGGCTACCACTGCCCTAAAACAAATATACAGGTTGCTTTGCAAACAGGCCATGCAAAAAATGTTGAAGCCAATAGAAGTGCAACCTATTGTCAATACAATTATTTTTTCGGTACTCATTATTTCCCATTGAGAGGGAAAGTAAAAGATGAAGGCGTTTTCCAAGATTTGCTTAAACTTAAAATTGATTCTGGTGACGTAATTTTGAGGAAGCATTTAGAAAAGGGACATAAAAATGCTCAATGTACGTCTCCAAAATACAAAATAAGATTTTAAACATATGTGAAGTTCTAATCAGAGAAAAATTGGTCGATAATATCAAAGCCGCTAATGCCTGTAGCATTTGGCTGATGAATAAGCTGATATATCAGGAAAAGAGTAACTATCAATAGGTCTTTGATATTACGATTATAGGGGAAAAAATATTAAGAAAGAATTTATGGGTTTTGTCGTGCTAGAAAACATGGATGCCCAAACGATAGCTACTGAAATTAATAAATTCATGAATTCCTTAAATATAGATGTTAACAAATGCGTGGGACAGGTCTACGATTGATGTGTTACAATCGCGGGAAAAGATGGCGGTGTCCAAAAAATATTGAGAGAAACATATAAACGAAAGAATACATATAAACCATATTTTCTTTGCGCCTGCCACAAATTAACCCTTGTAGTAAATGACTTAAATAATGTTCCTGAAAGCTGCAACTATATTGGAACTGTAAAAGATACGATTATTTTTTTTCAGGAATCAGTTTTGCGTCAAAAATATGCACCGAAAATACCATTGCTGTGTGAAACAAGGTGGTCTCCTAAATACAAAAGTATTTCAATGTTAAAAAACATTTTGTCGAAATTGTGGAAAGTTTGGAAAAACTTTTTTGGGAATGGAATGCTAGGACAAAAAAGTAACTTTCCAGTTGTTATCCGCTGTTGGACAAACCACATTCATATTAGCTTTATGTAATATAGACAATACAAAAACCCTGGACGTAATTAAGTGTGCAAAGCACCTTCAAACTATAACTGCAGTTGCGGAACATAGGCGTTCCGCCGAAGAAGGGAGTGAGAAATTATTAAAATGAAATTGCTGGGGCTTTGAATATAAAGTTGCGTCTTCCAAGAAAGCCGCCAACAATATAGAGCTCTTTTGAAGAACAGTTTGCTCTTTCATTGTTACACTCTGGTCAAATAATAAAAATTACAGCTTCAAAATTAAAGAAATGTATGGAGGAAGTATTTAAATTTTATGTATTAGAAGGAATCACTTTTGTCACTTTTTGGATGAACAAGCAGGAAAATTTTGAAAATTTGGAGATAGCAGATTTAATTCAACAAGCAGAGTCATTTTATCCAAAGATGAAAACAGCCCTAGAAATGTTACTGGCAAAGTCTTATTCCACGGCTACAATTGAAAGGTCATTCAGTACACTCAGATGCGTAAAAACATGGCTTAGATCAACAATGATCGAAAACAGTTTAAATGGGCTTTGTATGCTCAGTGTACATAAAAAACTTGTAAACAGTATGGACGATTCTTTCACGGGAGAAGCCATGAACCATTTCACTGAAGATCCTCGAAGATTACTTTTGGAATAGATGTTTAATTAAATAATTTAAATTAAAATGGTGTGTGTTTGCCTTACACACTACATACACCTAATGTTTCGTGTAGTGTTTTTGTGTAGGTAGTATATAGAGTAAAACAATTGTGGGGGACCCGGTTTAAGAAATTTCTGATTTGCTCTTCCCTGGGCCAAAAGGTGGGTACGTCCATGCTCTCAACATAAGGAAGTACCACATCTGCTGACATATCAGAAATCTCCTCTGAAGTTAATATTCCAGCACCAAACCCCAACAAAATTTTCATGTTCAGTGTTATAAAAAATAAACCACACTACATTACATATTGTAACTACATTGTTTAGCAAAAGACCTAGTATTGGCTGATTGAATATTTAGAAATTAATCTTAAAGTCAAATCATCTCACTTTATAATAACATTATATAAAATTAGAAATAATACCTCTTTCTATTCAAATATTTCTACTCAAATTTCTGATATATTTGAAGTCTCATTAACAACATAATGGAGGATATTTTTAGGACGTTGTATTTATTATACAAGTTCTTTAAATAACTTATTACTACTCCAAGCAAATTTCATGTAAAAAGTTTGCCATCCTGTTTCAAAACCTACAAGGAGTACTCAAATGTATTTTGCATAATTGAGAGAAACCATCTAATCCTATAAATCAGTGTCTAACATGGTAACAGTACAAAAATGCTAATACACTATAGGTACTTATACTTGATAGCTTCAACTCCCGATGGTTTTGTTAACTTATATCTGCTGAATATGGTGGTCGTATATCTGATACTAATGTAGTAGAAAGCTATGGTTTCCTAGGTGTGTACAGCCTAACTCTACTTTATTGGCCGACAGAGGCTTTAAACACGTAGATACCATTTTAAGTAGGAAACAACTTAAACTACCTTGGCCACCCAGTGTCTCAAAGGATATGAAATTATCAAAAGTAAAGTCACTGCTAGTCTACGGCTACATGTTGAGAGGGTAATAAGAAAAGTGAAGTTATAAAAGTTTTTGAGACCACATTCAGAGATAAATGTGGGATTGAGGATACCAGCAATGAAACTATGTATCACCTTAATACGTTTATTACTGCTATCTTATATATTATATTGATAATGCACATGCAGCTAGCTTCCTCTCAAACTCAACCGTCCACACTGTATCAATCAATCATGGCCGAACACACTCTATCCCTTTCACTCGTTCTTCCTTTCATTCACACTTCACAGATAAAACAATAACTATTTATATTTAAAACATTCATCCCACATTCGGCCCTTCCTGACAACATGCCTGTCCCCAGTCATGCAATTAAAAAAAATCTTACAGTTCAAGTAAACAAAAAAAATATATATCACAAAGACACCCTTGAGACACATTTTAAACATCACATACTAAATCTTTTTAAACATAAATAGAAGGAAAACAGAACTACAACTTGCAAAGAAAAAAAAAACAAAAACTCAATCAGTACTTGTTACCTAAAAACTTAAAATTCCATCTTAAATTGAGAAAAAAAAACATTAAAAAGTATGAAATATCTTATATTATATGCTTAATTATTATAAAATAGGAAAACACTTATAACAATTTATTACCTGAAAACTTAAATATCATCTTAAATTGAAAAAAAAAAAAACATTATAAAGTATGTAACATCTTACATTAGATACTCTTGATTACTATTATAAAGTAGAAAAACAACAATTTATTACCTGAAAACTTAAATATCATCTTAAATTGAGAAAGAAAAAAAAACATTATAAAGTATGTAACATCTTACATTAGATACTCTTGATTACTATTATAAAGTAGAAAAACACCTATAACAATTTATTACCTGAAAACTTAAATATCATCTTAAATTGAGAAAGAAAAAAAAACATTATAAAGTATGTAACATCTTACATTAGATAGTCTTGACTACTGTTATAAAGTAGGAAAACACTTGTAACAATTTAATGTATATACTCATCATACATCCTATAAAATCTTAGAAAATATAATAAATCAAGTCAATCAACTTAAACAAAAAAAAAAAAAAAAATTACTAATTGTTTAATCATAAATCAGGCCATGGCTTCATGAAGTTACATGAAGTGGAGGTTTTACTTGGACCTTCAACAGTAGAGTCTACTTTTTCAACATCATACCTATCATTCCTTTTTACATTAATCACAATATATGAACCTAAAGATTTTGGTTTCAGTTTCATACAACTTCCATATTGAGTGCGTTTGATAGCAACCTTATCACCAACCTTGTATTTAAAACTTTCTTTCCTATTTTTGTAAAAAATTTTAATATTTTCTTCTTGTGTTTTTAATATTTGTTCCTTCGCTCGTATTCTCAGTTCTTTTCTTTCCTGTCGACTGTTTTTATGGCTCATGTAATAAACAGGATGTAGTTCATTATTTTCATCACGTTGCATGAGTATTGCTGCAATAGCAAAACATGATGCATCTGTATGTAATTCAGTTTGTAATTTTGGATTAAAAATCTTTAAAACTGGACTACTAGTTAATTTTTCCTTTAATGTGTAAAATGCTTGTCTTTCTTTTTGATTAAAACTAAACTTAACATTTTTTTTCAAAAGGTTTGTTAGAGGACTTGCTATCTCTACAAAATTTTGAATACATTTTCTAAAGTACGAGGCTAGGCCAACAAAACTTTGCACTTGTTTAATTGAGTTTGGTTCTGGGAACTTTGTTATGGCTTCTATTTTATCAACAGAGGGACTCACCTCACCATTACAAATTTCATGTCTTAAAAATGTAATACTTTTTGTGATCAAATTGGCTAAGTATATTAACACCCAACCACTTAACATCAGGTCACGAAAGATAATGGTTATAAATCTCATAAAATAATTTGGACATATGCTCATACCAAATGGAGCTCTAAGAAATTCAAATTGCTCAAGGTGACAAACAAAACTTGTATATTTAACAGACTCTTCTGCTATTTTTAAATGAAAGAATCCATCTTTAAGGTCCAATGTACTGAATATTCGTGCATCATATAATTTATCTATGTAGTCTTGAATTAAGGGAATAGGAAATTCATCTTTAATAATTTTCTGATTTAATCTGCGGTAATCAATGCATATTCTAAGTGACAAGTCTTTCTTTCTTACAAGAACTAAGGGACTTGAATAATCAGAATAACTTACTTGAATAACTCCTCTGTCTAGCCATTCCTTTATTTGCTTTTCTACCTCACCTTGCTCTGTTTGTGATATACGACGTGGACTTGACCTTATGGGGATGTCATCTTTTAATATAATTTTCATTTCGATAGGCGCCTCTTTAATTTGTTGTGGTTGGTAATTGGTTACTAATTTTTGCACTTCATTTTTCACACTTTCATCTAGAATATGATTAATGTAAGGGAAATCACACAGCTCATCATAACTACTCATCATACAACTCATCCAATCATCGTCTGTTGGGGCAATCCATACTACACAATCTTTCATACATGTTAAAACATTACGCAAAAAAGTGTTACCTAGAATAACTTTCCAAGGAATTGAATCTTTAGAAACAATGTAAAAAATAACATTTTTATATTTATGATTATCTATTACTATATCTAAGGTGGTCGCACCGCGGGAGTATACTTTTGCATAACCTAACCCAGTTAAGGCAATGTTCATAATATTTTGATTTAGGGGAGCACTCAGATCGTTGAAAAAATCATTAGCTATTAAGCACACATCACAACCGGAATCTATCAATGCACTTGTCGTTTTACCGCACAAACTTACAGTTTTTAAAGGCTTTTCACAACATAATTTTTCACTTAAAGGTTTGCTTACCTTTTCTACATTTACAATGCCAATGTTGCATTCCATTTCGTTTTCCATCTCTTCCGTTAAATTAAAACAAGCTTTCTTCGTTGAAGGAATGGCCGGTCTTTGTACTTGCCTAAGCGCGGGATCTCCGACTGTATCCGAGCGCTTCCGAAACGATGACGCCATGTTACTGTTAGAATGCGATGGCGAATCACAATTTGATGCAATATGGCCGTACTCATTACAATTAAAACATTTTTTACCTTGAGTTTTGTTTGGACATTCTTCTGAAATATGATTTTTCTCCCCACAGCTAAAACAATGTACACTACGTCGATTTTTATGCACCTTATGCGAATCAATTAACATGTTGTTTTGAAATGTAGCTCTTTTCTTATAAGTTTCATATACTTTAATTTTTTCTTTAAGTTCAGCGTATGTCGATGCGCCATACAGCATAATTTTGTTAATTTCTACGTCTTGAATACCTTCAATAATGTATTTAATAGCAACATAATCTGGCATTTTACCTCTTTTACCTATTTCCTTCATTGTAAATACATAATCTAAACAGCTTTCATTTCTTTTTTGTTTTCGCGTAGACATCATTTCATGAACCCTTTTTTGATCGATTATATCTGGAAATTCTTTACAAATGGCTGCTTGAAATTCAGGCCATGTCTTATGTGTTTTTTCAGCTCGCAACCACAGTGCCGCAGTACCAGCTAATGCACGTTTAGCCACAAGTAATTTTTGAGTTTCTGTCCAAGAAAATATTTCGCCGTTGTCTTCAATTTCTTGAAGCCACTTTGTTATTGGATAGCAGTCGTCTTGACCGGTAAACTTAGGTATTAGCTCCTCCGCCATGTGCAACATAGAATTATGTTCTCGAAGCGTCCTATCTTGTGTTGATAAGTCCTGTCCATCGTATGGTTTCGACATCTTTGAAAACACTACAGGACTTAACACGTTTGCACGTTTGCAAATACTTTGTCGCCAAATAAGCCGATGCTCGCCGCAGACCACGTTGCCGCTCGCCACACCGCCGACCACGTTGCCGCAGAACGTTTTATATTATTCGTTTTCCTAGTTTGATGGTATGTCCTTATCCCGGACGAGCCCCCAAAATGTGGGATTGAGGATACCAGCAATGAAACTATGTATCACCTTAATACGTTTATTACTGCTATCTTATATATTATATTGATAATGCACATGCAGCTAGCTTCCTCTCAAACTCAACCGTCCACACTGTATCAATCAATCATGGCCGAACACACTCTATCCCTTTCACTCGTTCTTCCTTTCATTCACACTTCACAGATAAAACAATAACTATTTATATTTAAAACATTCATCCCACATAAATAATAAATTGATCCAACATACAGATGAAGTGGTTGTAGTAGCATGCGGTATAATAAATTTACACAGTTCTATTGTAAACAATGAATAAAAGACTCAAAAACATCGTGTTTTTTTTTTACTTTGCACTACCCAAAATAAGTTTAAAAATAAATTGCTTCCAAAATTTTTTGATGCATTTCATAATTTCATGACTAGTTATCATCATATTCCACCATATATTTATATATTAGTTTTGTCTGTTCAAAACTTGAATCAGCAATACAAAGCAATCCCTTTATTTTTTATTACAGCATGCATCTGAAGCCTCATTTGAGCTTTATATTTGTTATATAAAGCTCAAATGATGGATGGATGATATATGGAGAAACACCAATAATAGGAGACACCAAAATTAAACCCGTAGTCTCAATAACTCCAAGATCTTTTTCTAATTCTTTCAGTACTCCTTTTTCTAGTAGCTTGCCTCTTCTTATTGCCAAAGTCGATAGCAGCTTGTAGCCACCAAGTTTCCAGGTGTACTAAGGTGTTCCAGGCGAAAACTAGAGTAATGGTTTGGCTTCTTTCAGCAGAAACATTTTTCCCACTAAGTAAGGTAAGGAAAGATCCTTTAACGGAAATAATTTTGGATTTTTATTTGCACAATATAGACATAACTTTCATGCATATAGTATAGTCTATTTTTTCTTACGTGTCTTAAATAGTAAACAAATATGGCGTACAGGTGACCAGAGATAATTCATAGAGATGTGCATGACGAATGAATGACTGAACTTAATGGTTTTTAATTTTTATGCAGTGAACGTAAAGTATTGGGTAGAAATAATACGACAAGTTATTTTAATAATTTTATTAGTCTGATTCCGATGATAAATTACTCGACTCTTCTGATGTTATATGTATTATAAAATTAGGGGTCGGTGTATCTGTTGCAGCATCTATTAAGCCGTCAAGCTGCAACATTTTGTCTTCTTCTTTTTTCACATGTTCAATACAATTTATCCAAGACGCCGTACCAATTTTTCTTAATCCTTCTCTGACTAGCTCCTCGACTTCAGCCATTTTAAAACTTTTATTATTTTTTCCTACATGTGATTTTAATTGTGCCCATATTAATTCTATTGGATTTAATTCACAATGATACGGCGGAAGGCGCAGAACAATTATATTTTTATGAGCGGCCATTTCATCGATAACTTTTTTATTATAATTGTCTTTATTAAATTTTAATAAAAGTTGTCAAAATGTCACTTGTCTATTTTAAAATCAATGACGTGAAAGTTTTTTTAAGATTTTTTTGGCCTTAATATAAACTCATTTTTAAAACTTTAACCTAAAAAAGCAAAAAGCGGTCGGAAGTCCCTCACTCCGTTTTAATAAACTGTGCAATAAGATACGAAATAATAATAATTACAGTAACAAATAAATAATAAGTATAAATTCATTAAAAGCAATTAAAAATCTTCTATATTCTACAGAAGACATTACTATTTTTAAGCCTAATAACAATTTGAACAAAATATCGTAATTTGTAATTTAAAGATATTGTTATTTTTAATAAGTTCAGTTTTCACTCTCGATAATTCATTCTAAATGTACATCTCTATAATTCAAAGACAAAGTAGCGTATCGAAACGTCAAAATGTTGTGTTCATATTTTATCTGTGGAAGTTGGTTCTGTTAATATTTCAATTTTAGCAAAAATAATGTGTTTAAATCATTAATTAACAGCTTTTATTAGTGTAATTCGTAGCGTGTGTGTTTCTGAAATAGTTATAAACGATAAAACCAAATCTAAAATGTATGATTGTCCGAAAACAAGTGATTTTCGTTCAAGGTAATGTTTGTTTACCAATTAGGACACGTAAGAAAAAATGGACTATACATATGACTGGGTGCATATTATGTTTGTTGTAGAGGTTCTGTAGATTGGCATAAAAATTAATACTTGGTTTATTATTAAATCTCATCGCTCTGGCAATACGAGTAGGAATATGATGACGCAATTTCAATTATGGATATCTTTTCAGAAACCCATACACCTAGTCACGACAACCTAGTTTTGAAGGTGTATTGAATCGGTGCGGAATGGTATTTAACAGAGCATACTCACAAATCATATTTCGGAGGCTAATCATAGTGATACCATAATAAAGATCGTCATTTCGTTTCACATATTCGTAGATTTCTTCTACCTATGCCTGCATAAATATCGTAGAAAAATTCTCCATAATATTTGGAGTATTTCCAACTTTAACCGTTTTCGTAGACTACTTTCCTTCAATCCAATTTGAGATGCAGCTTTTCGTCTAGTGGCTTCCTCTCTGAAATTAATACTTTGATAGCTTCTAGCTGTTCATATGTGGTGACACTTATATCTGGGACCTTTCTTTTATAATCTTCAGGACTTATACAGGCACAATAATAATGTTGTATTACAAGTATACAATAAATCTTGTCATGACCCTTTACTGCCGCGGCATTTTTTTCAGCCGCCTCCATGTTGACCGCCAGGCGCTACGCTTTCGAGAAATCGAAATGATCCTCTTGAAATAACCGCTGCCGTATCCCTTCACACTGTATACCACAAAATAATTGATCTCTCACGCTTTCTTCCAACCATTCATTCAATAAATGGACTTCGATTAGTAAAGATGTTTTTAATCTCTCCACCAACAACCCGAATATTACATGGCGACTCTAGCCATTCGAACCACTGCCACTGGGAGCCCTGCCATTGAAAACCTTGCCACTGGTACCGACTAACTGAGTAACTAACACGCCACGAGAAAAGAAGATTCGACTACATTTTCAAAGAAGATAATATTATGGGAAAAGCCGCATCGAAGGAGAAAGTTGTGATTGCACAAAACGCAAATGGAACAGCTTCAGCAACGACATTACAGTACCATCAAGAAAAATTAGAAATAATCGAAACTCTAATCACCGTAGCTGTCGTCATATTGGTAGCAGGCTCAGTGCCATCGGCGTCCTCAAAAAAAAGGGCCAATCAGTTTTTCACTATAAATACCACACCAAACAGTACTTACGTGCAGGAGATGCAATGGCTCTTCATTCATTTCAAATTTCCAAAAACGCAAATTTTGTTTGTTAACATAATCACTTAAGTGAAAGAAGGGTTCATCGCTCATTATGGTTTTGGATACGATATCATTCTGTTCTTGCACCAAGTTTAACAGAGCACGGCAGTAAGTAAACTTTGTTCGACTGTCAGCAGACAGCAATTCGTGAATACTTTGTATGGAGACATCAAGTCTTGCCCCAAAATTCATTGCGACGAACGTCTGCTGATACCTTATTGTGTGCATCATCGTCTCGTCGATGTTTATGGATCCTTTCTGATGTCCTCGGCCCCAGCAGCGATAAATAAGCAGTAACAATATTTCCACGTTCTTCAGGATTGTATCTGTATAACCTCTCATGTGTTAGACTGTGCTTCTGAAGCAGTGTGTCAAAATAAACGTCAAAAGTTCGTGCATATTAAGCACGCTTATCATTCAAATTCCGCATCCTCTATGTAAGTGAATAACATTTTTCAAATCTTATTTGTATCGCTCTAATTTTCACACAGTATACTCAAATAAATAAGCATAGCATAAGACTGAAGACAAAGTTTATAAAATACACTATTATTGAGATATAATCTATACAAAGTCGCCCCTCGGTTTCGTCGAAACGCGCGAGCCGTGTGCATTGTTCGCGTGTTCTTTTTGTGATAATATCTATTGTGTGTGGAGTGAAAGTGATCGTAAAATGGATTTACATTATGACTAAGTAAGTAAAGATCAATATTAATTACATGATTAGGACAATTGAATAAGATTTTGTATAGAAATAGTGGTTTTAACAAACATCGCCGCTATTATTCGCGGCAAAATGGCGTCATTCTCGTCGATATTTTTTGTTAACTTTATTATAAACATTGTGTATTATATACGTTATATATAATATATTATACACGTAGTCTATTATTTTTATGATCTTTACGAAACATTTAATTTAAAAACAAATGTAAAAATAATTCGTATTATTGTAATAAAAAAATACCATATTTTAAAAGATGTCTACACAGATGGGGTATTCTATTTGTTTACTTTAGAAATATTTCAATATGGAAGCGTATAATATTATCGTTGTGCTTAAAACATTGTCATTATAATCATATTTTAGGAGGTCAATTAGTGTTTAAAATAAATGCAAAGAATTTTTCAATTATTGCGAACATTTGAGAGACCTTTTTTTTTGTTTTTAATTTCAAGTGCTTGGCTTGTAGTTTGATTTATTGTAAACTAAACACTTCAAACACTTGAAACTCTGTCTGTAACAAGTATGTGGATCGTATTACATAAAAAGTTATTACCCTAAGCCACTTGACCTACAGTGTTTTCGATATTGAAAAGTAAAGGATTTTATTATTTTATTTCACTCGCGCGGGTGAAAAAAAAAGGGTGAAATTTTCTAAAGCTTGTGTGGTGAAAAAAATATATGGAGAGGTGTATTCTTTTTGTTTATTAATGTGAGATAATACAGTTCTTATGAAATAAAAAAACAAAAATTTGAAATAATGGTTTTATTTTTAAGTTATAAAGGTTTTTAGGTAGATTTTTGGGTAACATCGGGTTCCCTGACTTCCAGGTCTATTTACTAATACATTGTAAGGCAGTTTTTATTGTGGTTTTTTAAATGTGTTAGGTTATTTCATAACGATTCCAACGATATAAGTTACTATAGCTCCCATACAAAACTTTACAGATGTCGTCATTTTAAACACCCGCGAGAAAGTTTTAGGGGTTGTTTAAAACCACCCTACACGAAGCTGCATTTTTGACATAAAGCTTCATAAGTGGGCAACACAAATGAGAGGATAATACTATATCTGTCTACAACATTCTCGTAGATATCAAAATACAGTGACATTTCTCGCCATTTGAAGAAATCAATCAATATTGTGACATTATTTTTGCGCCATCCGTTATATATACAGAAACAAAAAATTGCACCCCAAATATAAAGTAAAGTGATACGGAGTAAATGTGCGCATTTACATACTAATTCACCTCTATCATAGTGTGCTATTTTTCTAGGATAATTTGCAGTATCATAAATTACTCGTATAATGCCCTTTTCAGTGCTGAGGTTAGATATAATTAATGAATGGCATGTGTTTTATTTTGGGAGGCACATGCGTCGGATGTTAAAATTACTTTTTTGTATTGACAACAATATTTTTCAATGAAATCAATTATACAACTAGTGACATTATTTGCAGTTACTTCTCCATTGCCGTCATGTCACACATATAAAAATACGTTTTTGTTGTTTTTAACATGAAAAGTATAATTATGTAGCCCTAGTTTCATTTAATAGTATTGCTCGGAAGCTATTAGCATAGGACATAGTAAAATACTTTGCATATCCATTGATACTACAATCACATCGTGTGAAATTTTGTTAGTAGTTTCTGTTTTTGCTGCTCGAGCTTCATCTTTTTTAATAATACCAGTATGAAGCTGATATATGTTGTCAGGAATGTTCCCTTGGTTGTAGCCAACACAAATGTCACACTGATCTTTGCGCGGCTTAAAAATAGATTTTTCTCTTTTAAAGTCTATTCTATATATCACAAACAATGAACTTTCCCTTATACTTTAACAGGCTTGGGACTGAATGTAAAATTAAATGAATTTTAAATATATCGTAGTGATCACGTGGTAAAAATGAATTAAACTAAGTTCAATATATACATTAGCGTATTTAAAAGTTAATTGATTTTATGTACAATAAGGATTTGTATATAACATTATATACATTTTTTTTGTTTTGTTTTTATTTCATTTTTTTATGAGATTTCTATATACGTTTCTATATGATTTTTCCTTTTTTTTAAATAAAAGCCCAGTTGTTCGTTTTCTGTTTAACCGTGCTCTTTTTTGGGTTGCAAAATTTCCCAGTTTTGAAAACACTCTCACACTCCACTGATGTCACCACGATGTGACAGCGCTCGTGAATATTTTCGTCAAATTGGGGTACATAAAAGTGGTATTTCTACAAAACTAGTGGCGAATAATCGCACGGCAGCACTGGTTCATTTATAAAGACATCCAGTTCGTTCTCAGCTTTGGTGGCTATGTCGCCGACTGTGGCGTAATTGCAGCAATGGTTTTGTCTATTTTGCCCAATATAGACATTGTTTCAATATATCGAGACGTTGAGGCAGCTGTTGGTGGAATGTAAGAATGAGATCGAACAGCAGGAGTATCATGTTTTTTTTCCTAATATTTATTTTCAATAGGTCCAAAATGTGCTCCTTAATCAAATAAAAACGCGTTGTGACATCCAGAAATGTGCATAAACCAAGTAGCACATTATCTTCTATAACATGCCGAGGAAAGTAAGTTTCTAATCCTTCCTTTAATTTAAGAAGGAAGTTTATCGCTATACTCGTATCATAAATCGGTATAGTTTCCTTACTGATATTACGTTTTTTAGCCCATCTACAATTATTATAGCAAGACTTGCAGTAAGGTAGTGGGCGCCAATCATGATTCGTGTGATTTCCTCAAATAGTTTCAAAATTATGCACACTTGCCTCAGTGCTTCCCTCATATGTGCACCGTTATAACGGGTAAATCAGATATTAAATTTGTTAAAACGACCTGTAACGCTGTAGTTTAAAAGTCTCTCCAGCATATACAAAACAGAGTTCCATCGTCTTGGGACGAATTGAATCAGTCGCAATGCTACAAACTTTTCTCAAAAACAATTTGGTATTTTGTAAGTGCCTCTGTCGCTAAATTACCTGCTATATTTTTTTTTACTTTTTCTAGAATGAAGTCTAATAGTGTTATCACCTTTGCAATTATTAGGTTTAGGTTATGCAGAAAACAACCGAAAAGTGGCCACCCCATTTTTTGTATTGCACTGGTGTTGTTAGCGGTATTATCCGAAACTGCAAGAGTAATAATTTTACCAACAATATTCCATTCCAAAGCTATACATATTACATAAGTGAAGTGACACTGAAGTGTTCATAGTGCAGCAAAACCGTTTTTAGTTCTAAGTCAATCAGGAATTGAGCTGTAACAGCTAAATATGCATCTATGACCTGAGAAGTCCAGCAGTCCGTAGTGAGACAGACTTTTTTCGCCTTTTGGACTAATTCCATTATTTCCATTATTAGATTTTTACACTAACTGACCTGGTATTAAGGTTTTCATCATATCATGCCCATAATCATATTTTGGTGCACCAGGTTAACAATTTTTAATTTTTTTACAAATTTGGGCATTTCTTGATATTTTACTATGACATTTATCTAATTTAGTGTCATTGCTTATAAATGTGCCAGAGGCATCCTCTGTTCTCTTAATTATTAATTTAAATTGTATTGAATATCTGTAAGAACGTGGCAACATTAATATTTTAATTATAATAGTTTTGGTGGTTGGTAATTTTAAGTATGGCAACTCTCTCTGTGTGCGCCGGTCAAGGCGACCATCCATGTTGTATAGAGCAAAATGCAAAAATAATAAACAACGCAATTAATCCAACATTATAACCTTTTATTTCGCTCCATCCGCTGCTAATATACCTGAAAAGGTTATAGGCCCAGTCGCCCGGAGCGAAAAATAGGAGTATAGCGGTGTAGCTGTGGTAAAACTGCGGTGTGGTACTGCGGTCAAGCAGTCACATTCGGTGCAAAAAAAGAATGGACGGCGAGAGAGATATCTTTGGGGCGAACAATCGCTTCTTACTAGAAAATGCCGGTAACTGGCATACATGGAAATTCCAAGTAAAAGTCATACTAAAGGCGGTAAATGCCTATGACCTGGTGGAGGGCTTGTCAAAATGCCCAGAAAATGACGACACAAAGTTAGCCACGTGGAAGAGATTAGATGCGAAGGCTCAAGCAGTCATCGTAAGCAGACTAGGCAGCACAGCTATGCTGCATGTACAGAATTGTGAAACAGCCAAAGAGATATGGGACAAATTAAATACAGTATATGAACAAAAATCTGATGTGTCACTCCACATATTGCAGCAGCGTTTCTTTGAAGAAAAATACAACGGTTCAGAAGATGTATTAACATTGATAGCCAAAATAGAAGCAATCGTGACACAAGTAAGGCAAGCAAAAGGTGAGATTGCTGAAAACATGATTGTTACAAAAATTATAAGTTCGCTAGGTGAAAACTTTCGACATTTTGTCTCTGCATGGGACTCCGTTCCAATAGAAAAGCGAACCATGTCTGAGTTGACAGCCAGGCTCATTATAGAAGAGCAAAGAAACAAAATGTACCAAGAGAGTGGAAGCAGTAGTTCCACAGCATTCAAGACTGACACAAAAACAAGAAAGTGTTTTATCTGCGGTAAAGTGGGTCATTATAAAAAAGACTGTAAAGCTAAAGAGGGTGAAAACAGCTACAAGTCTGAAAATATTCCATTTTGTAAATAATGTAAAAAACGTGAACATACAAAAGAAAAGTGTTGGTTCAACAAGGACAAAAAACAAGAAAATACAAATAATAAACGAAACGCGTTTGTCATGTCAGTGTGTGGACTTGCGTCAAAAAGTATAAACAATGAGTGGATCTGAGATAGTGGTGTTTCCGAACATATGTGCTCTACAGTGGACAATTTTATAAACTATAAAAAGTTATTAGTGCCTAAAGACGTTGTTATTGGGGATGGGACAATAATAAAAGCATTAAGTTATGGCGACATTGACCTTGAAACATACGATGGTCAACAATGGATCAAAACATCAATAAGCAATGTTTTGTATGTGCCGAGCATCAAGATAAACCTATTTTCCATGAGTGTTGCTCTGGATGAAGGCTACAAGCTGGAGTCAACTGCTACCGAGTGCCAGTTTATAAAAAACAACAGTGTCTATGCTATAGCGAAGAGACATGGTAAAATGTACACAATTTTATTCAGACAGCCCGATGCTTGTGCTATGGTTGGAAAAGTGATGTCAGATTTGAGGGAATGGCATGCTAAACTAGGTCACCAAGACATTAACCAAGTGAAAAGCATCTTGATGAAACAGAATATTAAGTTTGAAAATAGTAAAGAAGAAACCTATTTGCCATGTTTGAAAGGAAAACAACATAAGTTTCCCTTCCCATCGAGTACCCATAGAGCAACAAAACCAGGAGAGGTTATCCATATAGATATTGGAGGTCCAATAGAAGAAACTTCACTAGGAGGGGCAAAATTCTTTCTTCTCATTAAGGATGATTATTCCAAATATAGAAAGGTGTATTTTCTGAAGAACAAAAGCCAGTCTATAGAATATTTAAAACAGTATTTGAAAGAAGTGCAAGTGAACCCCGGTCACGCAGTGAAATATATAAGAAGTGATAATGCAAAAGAATTTATCAGTAAAGAAATGGAGAACTTGTTAAGTCGTATGGAATACAACACCAACAAAGTGTAGCCTACACTCCACAACAGAATGGTTGTGTAGAGCGCGAGATGAGAACGGTGGTTGAGTCAGCACGAACTATGCTTCTCGAGAGCGGCCTTGACAAGAATCTGTGGGCTGAAGCGATCAATACCGCTATCTATGTCATCAACAGAACTGGTCCAAGTCGAGTGAAGGATGTAACTCCATATGAACTTTGGTGGAATAAAGACTTTGATGTCAACAACCTACAAGTCTTCGGTAGTCAAGTATCTGTACATATTCCTGATCAGAAAAGGTTACAATTTGATAGCAAAGCAGGATTAGACTATTTCATTGGATATGGAGAAAATACAAAAGGGTACAGAATATACTTTCCTGAAAGAAACATAGTAGACACTAAGAGAGACGTAATATTTATAAAAAGGTCTGAAGTATACAAAGAAAAAGACAGAAGACAAGAAAAAGAAAATTACATGGATTTTGACACTCAAGAAGAGACAGAACAAGTATTAGAACTAGAAGAAAGCCAGTATGAAGATATTGAGAACCCTGAAACAATAGAAAGTGAAAATGAAGAGAACTCAATTCATTCCTTTCATGAGGAGTCGGCTATATTAGAGGAAGAGATAGAAGAAGAACAGGAAACTTCAGAACAGACAGAAGAGGTAACGGAAAGACCTAGAAGGGTGAGGAAAAAGCCAAGCTGGTTTAAAGACTATGAACAAGGAGAGGAAAATATGTTCCTGAGTTACAGCTGTGATGAACCTATTTCCTACCAAGAAGCTATGAAGAGACCCGATAAAAGTAAATGGGAAGAAGCCATAAATAAAGAATTGCAAACACTGGAGGAAAATAATACATGGGAGGAGGTGGCGGAAGTTCCTGACGGAGAAAACATAGTGAGTAGCAAATGGGTTTTTAAAGTCAAGGAGGCAGAAGGAAAAGCTTTGTATAAAGCTCGCTTAGTGGCCCGAGGATTCGAGCAGAAGAACTGTGATGACCAGACGTACTCGCCTGTTGCTAAATTAACCACTTTCAAAGCCATGATGGCTGTAGCTACTCAGAAAAGACAACCAGTGTACCAGATGGATGTTACTGGAGCTTTTCTTTATGGTGACATAAATGAGACAGTTTTTATGAGATTACCAGACTATAAGTTATGTAAATTAAAAAAGTCAATCTTATAAAATCACCTAAACATTGGAACACAAAGTCCAATAGTTTTATGACAAAAGAAAGTTTTCTAAGATCAAAGAATGACCCATGTTTATATGTCAAACATATTGGAAATGACTTTATTTATGTGCTATTATTTGTCGATGACTTGTTGTATTTTGGTTGTAATAAAAACCAAGTAAATGACTTTAAAAATTCAATATGTAAAAACTTTAAAATGAAAGATTTAGGTCTGGCCAGTAATTATTTGGGAATAAATATTAAACAGGATCTTGAAAATTATGTAACTGTAATTAATCAGAAAAAGTATTTATTAAAGTTGTTGGATGTATATCAAATGTCAAATTGTAAATCTGTATGTACTCCAATGGAACAGAACTTTAATTTTGAATTATTATAGAGGGATAAAAGTGAAAGTATTGAAATAGAAAAAGCCTGTAGAAGTTTAGTAGGCAGTCTTCTATATGCTACTTGTACTAGACCAGACTTATGTGTTGCAGTAGGATTCCTAAGTAGATATGTGCATTGTGCTTAAGGCTTTCAGTCTCGTAATATTTACGAGTCCCGAGAAAAAAAATCGAGACTCGGTGTGGTCTCGAAATTACCGGGAAAAACGAGACTTTCGAGACTACTTCAAAAATAGGTTTCATACTCATAGACTAGGCAGTTAGGCAGTCGATGCAGGGTATTTCAATAAAGTACTTTATTAATCATACTGTTACAAGCTCAAATACAAGTAAAATTAACAATTATTAGGTCCTTACATATAAAATTGGCGATTTTATATGGAAAACGCAAAACGAAAAAAAAATTATATATTTAATCAGTCAAAGTATGTACCATTATTATCTATGCACTTACTATATTTATTTCCTTGCAAGAAATTGTTCAAATTCCGGAAAAAGCGGTAATTTATTTTTGCAAAGTATGGGGAGTACGGTGGGTGTCGGAAACATTCCAATCGCAGCTCCTCTAATTTAGCGACCTTCTGTTGTGCAGTGTGTGACGTGACGTTAGATAAGTTGTCCTGAAGCAACAGTGGGGTAGAGCGATTGACCAGTCTCGGTTGTTTAACGGCTAGCTTTTCCATCATGATTTGCAATTGTAGACAATACAGATCTTGCCGTAATCGTCTGGTCAGATCTTAGATGGCTGTAGTGGTCAGTGGATGACACCAGCACTGGTTCAATGATTCAAAATCCCCTCGTTATAGTGACGGTTGAATAATGTAACGCAGCACTCAATGCGTGTTTGTTCGTGTGCTTCACTCAATTCATGCCGTACCCATTTTTCCAACTTTTTCACTTTTCCAATTTGTTTCAAATTAATTAAAATAGCTCACATCGAAGCTTGCCACTAACTCTGACGTGGTTTGCGATGGATATGTTTCCACGATCACTTTTAATTCTCCATTGTCAATTAAGGTCTTCGGCCGTCCACGGGGCTTGTTTTATAGGTCAAAATTTCCAGAACATACACGTTAGAACCAAAACCGTATTTTCTTTTACTGTAGCTTCCCCATACAGATCGTTAATCCTTCAAGCTGTTTCTGTAGCGCTGGTGCCACAGTGGTATTTTAAGTTTTCCATATTGTGAACAGAGTGATTCAAAGAAAAATCAAATGGCGCGAAAACAAATGAATCTCTAAATTCGAAAAACAAATACACAAGCCTAAAATTGAAATAAATTCGAATTGGGAATTTCTAACCAAACGCCAGATATTTGAGATCAAAATAGCCAGTTCGACAAAACGCCAATTTCATACCTATGTAAGGACCTAATATTTATGAGTTTTTTTTTTCATTTTGACAGTGGGCACGTAAGCACAAACAGTATTTAATGTTCTTTCAGACAGAGGGGATCTGATTTTATTCCAAAACTTCTCAACTCAACACTCAACAAACTCTCTACTTCTACGCTAGTATTAGATAGGGGATAGATATTAAATAGTTATATAGCGATGGTTTAGTAGTTCCCTCTGTGGTCTTATCCTAAGTTTCACTTTATAGTGCTGCCACATATCGTATGCCGCAACCGGAATGAAAAAAAGTTAAAAAAAGTAAAGTCTCAAAAGTCTCGTTATACCCGAGACTGGCGGTAGCAGTCTCGAGTCTCGAAAATTCGAAAAAATCGTCGAGACTCTCGAAATTTTCGAGACCGAGACTCCCGGGATGAAAGCCCTAATTGTGCTAGTGTAGTTTTGTTTAAATGTTTAAAGAGCATATTGAGATACATAAATGGTACTATTGACTTATCTTTAACATACAAATATGATAAGGAAAGTAAAAATGTATGTAAACTTCAAGGTTACAGTGATGCAGACTGAGCCGGTGATGTATCAGACCGGAAGTCAACATCAGGGCAAATATTTTATATTTTCAATTCTCCAGTTTCTTGGTATAGCAAGAAACAATCTTGTGTATTACTGTCATCTTGTGAAGCTGAATATATAGCTCTTAGTATGAGTATTATGGAAGTATCTTTTTTTTTTTTTTTTTTTTTATTTTATTTATTAGAACACCAACAAAGTACAAACTAAACACATTATAAGTTATAAAATACACAGAAAATAGAGCAGTTAGAGTAGTACCTTAATTATAGGTGATAACGACATTTAAAGAAATATTGTATGTAAAGGCAAAACAACATTTAGAATATAAAAAAAAGTACCTTAAAGATTCACATTGTTACAGCTTACAAATAAAAATTAGTTTATAATTTTAAAAATTAATAATTAATATATCTATGTTACACAAGCGATTATTTAGTATAATATGACGCTATAAGTACACTAATCTTTTTTTTAAAACTTGCCTAGTTTTAAAAGCTTAGCTATCATTAAATATATCAATGTCCTTATTCCTGCTAATTAAACTATAGGATCTCATAATTCTATTAAGAGGTGAGTTATACCCCAAATTAGAGTAAGTAGCATTTGTCACGAAGAACGCTCGTTTATCTAAGCGTAAGGACTTAGAAGGCGCTGAAATTTGGATAAGGTTAAGTAATTGTGGGCAGTCCAAAGTACCATTAACCAGTTTGAATAGGAACAAAGTATCGAGCAAGCATCTTCGGTTAGCCAAAGTGTCAATTCCGAAATGCAATAAGCGATCTTTGTAATTAGGTAACTTTTTCGCTAGGCCGAGTCTGTATGAGAGATGCCACATAAAACGTTTTTGAACGCCTTCCAACCTTTTTACATAGATATCATAAAAAGGGTTCCACACGACACTGCAATACTCTAGGACACTGCGCACAAGGGCATTGTATAAGGATAATAGGGTTTGTGGACACCGGAAATCATTGCAATTCATCTAAATGAAGCCCAAGTTCCTAAAAGCCTTTCGGCAGATTTCATCGATATGAACATGAAAACGCAATTTTGTATCAAGGAAAACACCGAGGTCACGAACTACATCCACAAATTCTAGAGAAACATTGCTTACTTTATAAATGCTGCTCGATGTTGTTTTTAATCTATTGAAGCTCACTACATGACACTTCTTTACATTTAAGCTCATTGCATTGTTACTGCACCAAATATTTAGTCTATCCAAGTCTGCTTGAAGTAAGTCAACGTCTTTTTGAGAGGTGACAGTTCGGAAAAACTTTAGGTCATCTGCAAAAAGGTAGTGCTCAGAATGTTGGAAACAAGCACCTATGTCGTTTATAAAGACATTGAATAAAATAGGCCCCAAATGGGACCCTTGCGGAACCCCTGACAGGACCTTGAAGGGATGAGATTCAAATCCATTGACCACTACTACTGATTCCCTATTGTTAAGATAAGACGTAAACCAATTCAACAGGTCGCCCGAGATACCACACTCAGAGAGTTTTTTGATCAAAACACTGTGCAATACTTTATCAAATGCCTTACTGAAGTCCGTGTAAATTACGTCAATAGACTGCCGAGAATCAATTGCACGAGAAACCGCAACCACGAATGAAACTAAATTTGTAGACGTAGATCTGTTTTTAAAGAAGCCGTGTTGATATGGTGAAATAATTTGTTTAAGGTGCCAATTAATTATAGGGCATAAAAGTTTTTCGAACATTTTTGCGAATGTTGGTAGAATAGAAATTGGTCTATAATTATTTATTACCTCAGCATTACCATCTTTCAATATAGGAACGATTAGGGATTTCTTCCAAAGTGACGGGAAGGTACCCGTTGCTAACGATCTATTGAATATTAAAAAAAGAGGATATGCAATTGCAGGGCCACATTTAACAACGAAGTAGGACGGTATTCCATCCACTCCTGCACCTTTGTTAAGGTCCATTCTCTTTATGACATTCAAAACTTCGACGAGGGGAATCTGTATATGATTAATGGAGCTATTAGTTTTTCCCGTAGAAGAAAAATTCGATACATTATTTGTGGAGTGACTGGAGCTGTAAATGGAAGAGAACTGTTCAGCAAACAAATTACATATGTCGACACCTTTAGAGGCAGTTTTATCGTTCAAAGTCATTTCGACCGGATAAGAACTTTTATTATCTCTTTTTTTCTTGTAAAAAGACCAAAAGAACTTAGGATTAGATCGAAGAATGGATTCCAAGTGACGTTTATAATCAAGGTAGCACGACGATTGTAATATAAGGCAGCGTTTGCGTAATAAATCAAATGAAATCTGATCCATTGGATTGTTATTAAATTTTTGCAATTTCATTCGGAATTTAAGTTTCTCTTTCAGCAGACGTTTTAATTTGTAAGAAAACCAAACTGGGTAACGACTGATATTAGGCGTGTATTTGGGGACAAATCTCGAAATTATACTACCTAGAATGTCATAAAATTTAGAAAGCATGTCATCGACTGTATTATTTTCACCAAGAACGACATCCCAGCGCACTGCATTGAGTTCACGTTTTATGTTCTGATAATCAGCTTTAAAAAAACAGAATCTTGGAGAACAGCTGTAGGGAAGACCATTTATAACTTTAAAAGGTAGACGCATTTGTAGTGGCGGGTGGTGTGGATCAACAGTAGAGAGAGGGTCAGTGTTCAAGCTAAGTTCATTGATAGTCTCATTGTACAAAATAAGATCTAAATATTTATCGTTTATATTGGGAACATTGTTATACTGAGTGAGTGAGTTTAACCCATTAATTCCCAAGGGTAAAAATAAAAGCATATTTATTGATTTTATTGTTTATTAGGTTTATAAATACATCCAAAAAGAGAAATTTAAAGTAAAAAAAAATATTGATTAATTAGTTTACATTCCGCAAAATGTTGCGTCCAAGCAACGTTGGGATTACTGGACTTCAATTTTACTAGAAAGTCTAACAACGCTATAGTATTAGCGTGAGTGAAATATTTTAAAACAATCAGCATGAAGATGTACTTGACATTTTTTTACACATATAAATTGTTGTACTTTTACACTGTCGACATCTTCTTCGACGTTTACTTTCGTGCTCTTCTATGACATGACCAATATTATCGAAGCGAATATTGGAAGGTAACGCGTTTTTGGATGGTCTTCCTAGATTCGTATTTGAATTACCCAAAAAATGCGAATTATCTGCAAGTTGGGCTTCCTCGGTTTTCATCAAACTTACAGCAACGTAAGATTTGAATTCCAATTGACTCAAAGATCGCTCATTCGCCAGATTGTAAATTTTCCACGAGTTTACCAAAACACTGTCTATCAAATTGATGAACAATGGCCACCACCACTTTTTCCCTCTTATTTGAATCCTATAATTGGCTATCCCATTATCATGGAGATCTACGCCTCCCATATTTTTATTATAATCTGCTATAACCTGGGGCTGTGACACATTCACCATCTTTTTTATTTTTCTATCGTATCGTTTTGCTGTAACCAACGGTTCGATTTTTGCGTTGTTAGTAGCCACATTCACCACAAAATTATCATTCCATCGAACCAACAGTAACTCATGTTTTTGTTCAAAGCTATAGTCAAATGACCCTCTCTCTTTTTTCTGAAGACTTTTCGTATTTATCAAAGTTTTATTCATTGTTCTATTTTCTCTAATAGTACCAGTGGCAAAATAGCCTTTCTCTTTTAGAATACAAAACAATTTATATGAAGAAAAAAAATTATCAAAAAAAATGCGATGTTTGCTTGGGTCTTCAATAACGGACAATAGGTCCAAAACAGTATTTCCTCCCAGACCTAAATCATTTCTAGTGACGTTACTATTCTTTCCGCCATATGGAATAAACTGGTACAGATAACCATTTGAACTACACAAGCACCATAACTTGAAACCAAATCTTACAGGCTTTCCTTTGATAAACATCTTGCAACCATGGCGTCCAAAATACGGCACCATTTCTTCATCAATTGACAAGTTGTGTGAAAATACTCCAAACTGCATATTTTTTTGGTTTATTATATTGAAAATAGGACGCAATTTAGCGAATTTATCATTTTGATTCAGATTAGCATTATCACATAAATGAATATTTTCCTTTATAAAGTCGAATTTTTTACGACTCATACAATTTCTTACAATTGATACATTTTTATCTTCATCTTTTGACCAGTATAATTTCGCAGCAGGCAAAGAATGATATCCAGTCAGTAATAATATACCAAAAAATCTTTTGAGTTCTGCTACCGTGAGGGTAAATAAATGACGGTTATGGTCACAAGCATATTTTTTTGAAAAACCTACAATCTTTTCCCAAACTTCATCACTAAAAAATAGGGAAAATACTTCAAAAGGTGTTTTTCCACCTACACGTTCTTCAATATTCTGTGTCATTGCTGTTTCGTCACTTCTAGGAAAATGTGTATAAGTTGGATGTTCTTTTCTCCAGTCTGGAACATATTTTGGTGACTTCTTCGGCAGTCTTGGCTTTTTCGAAGTTGGCGGACCGGGCTCACCTTGCGTATTTTCAGGCTCTGCGGGTATATCGGTGTGGATTTCATACGTTCCAGCGATATCAGTAGGCACAGTATTGTCGTAATCACCTAGCGCGTCATCATCTAGGTTTTCCTCGTCTGTAAGATTGTCAACCGTCGGGGGGATGTACACGGCGTCGATTTGATTGGCATTTTCTAAATCCTTTTCCTCTTCTAATATACTCAGAATTTCTTAAGAAGATAATGCTCGTTGCCAAGCCATAATATTTTAACTTTTTACTTTTTATTCACTGATTTGTGTACACTCACTTATCGTTTTTTAAGAATTACTATAGTGACACAGTTAGCTTGACGTTCTATAACCGACTAACTAATAAAACAAAAGTGCTTGTACTCTTTGAATACCGAGAACCTATTGTTTACAATAAATTTCTAACATCAATGGCAAGCTGTGTAACAAAAGCAACTGATCATTATTTCTCCCAACGTTGCGCATATGCAACGCTTCCTGGAAGTCTAAGATAAGCAACACGTGTAAGTTGTTTTGTCCAACAAAAAGGTTTATATCATAAATAAGATATTGCTAAAGCTTTATACCATGTAAAAAGTATATCTTTATTTCAATTAATATTTTTTATGATTGGATGAATCTGTCGATCTTGAGATGACTCAATTAGTAGTTATTGAAAAATAAAAATAATATGTATTTGTATTTAAAAAACCATTTAAAAAAATTTGAATCCATCTCTTAGTTCTTTTTCTCGAAACTGGCTTACATGTCATAGATTTATTTCCTTATTTTTAAAACAAAAAAAAAAATTTGAAATGTTGCGCTCGCGCAACGATGGGTAAAGATGGGTTAATGCGATAAAGTCTTGCATCATTTTGTTGAATAAACTATTGGCACAGATCCTATCCGGTATAAGACTCGAGTTGGACCAAGAGATATTTCCCAAATTAAAATCTCCAGATATGAGTACCTTACCGGAGAGGAAAGTATCAAATACACGGTTGGAGTTGTCTATAAATTCCTCAAGGATATGCTTTTGTATGGGAGGAGGGAGGTAAGCGGCGCAGATAGTCAAAGTTACAATCGAGCCATCATCACTCCTCACATCCATAGATACCCATACATCTTCGCATTTAGACTCACACCAGGAAAGTCGTTTAGAGCTATAATTTACTGAAACAGCAATAAGTACACCTCCTCCATTTTTATTAGGATGGAAACCGAACGTTTCACGATCTCTCCTATAAACTTGGTAACGGTGGTCAAACAGTTCAGAGTCGGAGATACTGCTGTTTAACCATGTTTCGGTAAGAATGATAACATCAAAATCATTACAGATAAGGTTCCCAAAGAAATCTTCCGTTTTGGTTCTTAAACCCCTTACGTTTTGATAGTATAGTCTTAAGCTATCGAATTTAAAATTAGTAAAAATTAATACATTATTAAATAAAACTACTACTAATCAGCATATTATTAACTTAGGATAGGTTTGCCAAGGAACAGGAATCATGAATTAGAATAAATTTACTGTCATCAGTCTTTCTCAAGTAAATTCTACCATTACGCACCCACACGTATTTATAAGAAAGTTCTTTAGCCTTTAGCCTTGCGGCTGCATGAAGTGCTTTATTTTCGGGTGAAAGATTCTCAACTACATAGACCGGTGACTTTTTTTCTACAGCAATTCCGAGATGACTAGAGTTGAGTTTGTCCTTAACGTTTTTCTTATTAAAATCAATTGAAGCAGCTAAGAATGTGTCCCGCAACCGAGCGCTACTAAAACGAACCAATATGGAACGTGGACGATTTGTGGAGGTGTTCATTTTAGCAGTACGTGAACAGAAGAATATATCATTTTCCTTTACTGGGCACTTAATAACCTTACTCAACTGTTGCACTAAATTTACAAGATTCTCATTGCGATGCTCAGGAACACAGTTTATCTCAATGTTACACGCACGGGATTGTTGATCAATCTGTCTGAGGCGCTGAGCCATCTCGCGTGTATTAGTTCGTAATAGCTCGTTTTCTTTTTGTAAGGAAATCACGCTATTTTTTTGAGTATCCAATTCTTTCCTTATGGTATCATATTCTTGACTCAAGAAATTTAAAGATTGGTCGAAATCAGTGATTTTATTTTTAATTTCTAGCAATTGGTAGTCTAATGCAGAATGAATTTCTTCTCGTATGATCTTACGAATGTCGTCCGCAGTGATACAAGAACATTTTGTGGGAGGTCTCTGTTTTGTACGTAGTGTTACGTTTTCATCGCCACTATTAATGGCAGTAGAGCTAGAGCGCACGGGTGTATGAGTATTGTCGCGCTTAGGCTCACTACAACGGCAAGCTGGACAGATCCATTTATTTTTTGAAGCATCAGAAATACGGCCAAAGCTATCCGAAGATATATTTACGCATGCGAAATGAAAATGTTTGAAGCAACGCGTGCATCGCATAGATTCATCATCATTTAGCTCATTAATACAGCCGGAACATTTATTGTTATGCGACATTTTGCAATGAATAGAATAAATACTTCGTTTTGGTATTAGGGCGGTAAGCTTAGAAAGAATTGTAGTGTTATACTTAACTTCGAGCGAAATAGCGCTTTAACAGTTATTGTATCAATGGACCTTCCCTATTTCAAAAGCGATGGATACGCTGAATTGTATGATGAATGCTTCCTTAGTGAGGTCGCGACGAAAAGGTCGTAAGCGCCGTGCAGATTGCGGCGCTTACGCGTTTGCTTCGTATGTCTTCAATTCAAATAGTGACAACACAAAATTGTGTCTTTGTAGGATACGTTATATAAAATTATCACTTTAATAACAAGTTAAATCCTTGTAATTCACTGCACACTTCACGAAATGTAATGTTTATTTATTTTACTATGAAGGAAAAGTAACTATATATGAGCAAAATTAGTATAACCCATTATAAACTTATTAAGAAATGGAACCGTTCAAAAGTGTTGTTGCCTTTACGAATTTGTATATGTTATATGATTTTTTGAAAAAGTTACTCAAAGACTTTGGGTATGATAATGTATATTTTGAAATACTTGAAGACAATCAAAGTGTAATTAATATAGCAAACAACAACAACAGTAATAAGAGATTAAAACATATAGACATAAAGTATCAGTACATAGTAGAAAATGTATCAGCAGGTTTAGTTAAAATAAAATTTGTTTGTAGTAATAACAATGTTGCTGATTTGTTAACCAAACCATTAGGAAAAATACTTTTTGTTAAACTTAGGGATATAATATTGTCATAACTTTGCAAACTAACTTTGTAATTAGACACATGCATAGGAAAGTGTTGAGTTAGTATCTTATGACTGTAAAAGAATGTTTGGTATTAAGTTGAGAGTTGTGACTCTGAGCATTTGTTTTAAGGTTATGTTTGTGTTATTATTTATTAAGGGGGTGCACAACAGTGTTTCAAATTGTTAAGAGGTTAATAAGTGTACTTTAAAATATTATGTTGAGGGGGTGTATTGAATATCTGTAAGAATGTGGCAACATGAATATATTAATTATAACAGTTTTGGTGGTTGGTAATTTTAAGTATGGCAACTCTCTCTGTGTGCGCCGGTCAAGGCGATCATCCATGTTGTATAGAGCAAAATGCAAAAATAATAAACAACGCAATTAATCCAACATTATAACCTTTTATTTCGCTCCATCCGCTGCTAATATACCTGAAAAAATTGCTACTTGGAATGGATTCCAAATTAAAAAAATGTTATATTACAATTTTGCTCAATAGAAGCAAAAGTCGGAGTCACCAAATCATTGGCTATGTCAATTTGTATATAATAAGATAGCACAGATGCTATCTGTCGTTTAAAAAAATATGATAGGCTAAGCCACCACCTTTGCTAACTAATTTTATTGTTTCTTAATTTCTGTATATTACTTATTAGTGCAATAAAGAATAGTATATGTCAATATATAATAATTATTTTTCCATAAATTATTAATGTCAATAACATCAATTTTATTATTTTTTTTAATATTTGAATTTAAATACTTACAAGTAGTTAAAGTGTGCATTAAATTATTAATGTCATATCTTAACCTATTTTCCTGAGGCAATTTAGCTAAATAAGGTAGTGTAAACAATAAAATCTTATTTATGTTTAATTGTTGTAATTTATTTAAAATATTTTCCATTGTACTCTTATTTACATTACCCCTTCTCCCAATTAATATAATGATAGTTGTGTTGGGACAGTGAGCCTCACTCAAGATGCTATTTATTATATGATTATAAGTGGCTCCGGGCATGCAATGACTGATAACTCCCTGGCTCCCACAAAAGTCATTCAGTAATACACCCATACCTTTCCCCAACTCATCACTATAAATTTTTATATATTTTATTTCTTAGGAAGAGGTACAGATTGCGAGGGTTGTATATTATTAAATTTATATTTGGGGTCGGTGTGAGTTCCCACAGGCTGAGTCAGGTGGTCATTATTTATGCTACTATTTAATTGCCCTGAAGGACTTGAAGGTGAAAGGTGGCATTCACAAAGATGGTCTTGAATAAATGAGTCAAAACGCTCAAAGTTATTATTACTAAGTTTCACCAAGTCATCCATGGCAGATATGTGCTCAGCAATTTCTTTCTGAACAGTATTGTATTTACTGGTTAATGTGTCTGAGTTATACTTCAAATTTGTAATCTCAAACTGCAGTGTGCTGACATCGGCCTCATAGTCATTTTTTAGAATATGAATCTCTTGACAATAAGATATCATTTTTGTTCTTAGTGCTATTTTCTCTTTGCAAATGTTATTATACTTTTTATATCTATTTTTTGTTTTTAATAATTGATGTTACTTTTTAATTAATTTATTTTAATATATTTTTTTAGTTTATTTTTGCTTAGAACAGCAAATGAGGTCCTGGAGTCATCACAAGTCAAATCTATTATACTAGTATTTTTTTTCAAAATTGGGACGGAGGACACTAAGTTTGGTGCATTCTCAACCAATTCACTGTATAGACATTGAGTTTGAGAGGTTGTTAGACTGTGGTTCATATTTTTAATATCAATAATTTGTTTCTTGGCCTCATGCAGCTGGTGTCTCAATTCACCATTGAGTTTAAGGGCTTCCTCATACTCATTTCTGCACTGGTCAAACCCTTTGACTATTTTGAGCAGATTTTCATTTTCTTTCATTACATTTGTACATTGAAGATGCATTTGTGACATATCGTTTTTTAATTTAGTATTTTTCTTGAAAATCTGTTCTAACTCTTTTCATTGTCATCTCTTTCCCTTAACAACTGTTCACACTGTGACCTGTATGTCTTTAACTCCTGGAGCGCCAGCTGGAGTTGTTCCTGCGCCTGGCGCGCCTTGGTTCCACGAGTCATCATTTTTATGCGGATATTAGTGTATGACAATAATTAAATTATTATTAATATAATTTCTATCGTATAAGAACTAGCTTTTACTTTATGTTCAGGGCATCTCTAACATTTGAGAATACAAATGCCAGATTCACGACGTAGTTGTACATAACCAATGGCATCATCTCCATAAGATTCTCTTGCAGATCTGTAAAGCAAAAATACTTTTATTATAACCAGACTGTAGGATATTTCATACCGTCTTACAATCCAAAGAAAGTAAAGCGAAATTATTATACAGATTTGTTGGTAAGGTACTTACATCGCTGTTTTCACATTTTTTAAGCTCATCAGCATAAAAATTTGGGTTATTTTTAAAGTAAACTCCAACCATAATGGCATCGACTTTAGGCAAGTTTCGCTATCTGCTTTCACAAAATTACTCTCCATGATCGGTAGATACGCAAGAATGTAATAAGAAAAGTAAAAAATAACAGAAGACTAGAATATTAAATTGTTGAAAATATCGTTATTCACAACAGCACACCAAGACCAAGAACGCAAGGAAGTTGGAACAGCAATGACCAGTGACTAGAGCTGTAGCAAACCGTATGTATTCGTTACTGAGTAACGGGTACGCCATCTAGTACCGAGTAACGAAACGTTAGGTACTCACGAATACTTTTCGTTACTCACATGTTTCGTATCATGGTTACATACGCTGTTTCAATGACGCAATGTAACGCTGCGTTGATGCGTGTATTGAAACGTTTCTTACTTATCGTTTTGCGCATGCGTGCGTATTTTCCACGAATTAAAAATGTAACGTAAACTTAAGGACGTACAAAGAAAATAACGTTGTTTGATGACTTGTGAGATTCGTTATCCAGGTTTTTTTTAATATTTAAATATTCATTAGAGGTATTGTGTTCGTGTGTGGAACAGAAACAAGGTAAGAAAGATATTTTACAAATTTGATATAAGTACTTACGCACTATAGAAGACACGAGACGCAAATTCTTCACTTGGTCGCTTTCTAGCTCTTTCGCAACTTGTACTTACGACAATTAAAAATTAATACATTGAAAAATGCCCTGGTGTGGGTTGAGATATTTCCAAATAATTTAAGGAACACGGAAAAGTGCAAAGAAATAGCTTTTCATCTGTAAATAATCTAATGTTCATATTTTACAAATTCAATACGAAACACACGCCGTATTCTACTATTTGTCATAGACTAATAACGATCAGCATCCTTATTATGTTTATTCAATTGGTTTGAAATGAAGCTAATTGATTAGGTTCAACTGTCAAAGTTGTCAAAATTTGTACAGAAATTTTCACAATTTTGACAGTTGAACCTAATTACTTCACTAATAAAGCACCAGAGAGCGCTAATTTCAGCAGTAGTGCTGCCTCTTTATTTCACGCACGATCCCTGAAGATTGCAGCAAACTAAAGATTCAAATATCGAAAAATAGAACAATAATTAAATTATATAACGTAGCTTCTCTAGTACGTAAGTATTTATATCTCGATGCATATGTATGTTTTTGTTTTTAATAAAAACGTATTTTCACTTTATTTGGTTCTTATGTTAAAAAGATATTATAATAAAGTTCAAGTGAGATTTAATTGTTTCTTGGTTATTAAATGTTGTTAATTACTAATTGATAATTAATAATTACCAAATAATGGTTATTGTTTATATTCGATTTATTATTATTGTTTTTTTAATATTTTTTTAATATTTGACAGTTTAATTTACCTACCTGCTACAATGGATAAGAAAAGAAGTAAGCTATGGGGGTTTTTTTACGCAAGTTAAAGATGATAAGGCAAAATGTCATCTTTGTAAATCGTTGTATTCAGTGAAAGGCGGCTCTACTACAAATTTAAAAAAGCACCTTTTAAAAAAACACAGATCAACCTATGAAACCATCAATCTATGCTCTGGGTCAGATGTTGCAGTTCTGGAAGCTCCTGAATCATCAACTTCAGCAAGTACAGAATCTACTATACCTGAAATTAAAACAAATGACAAAAATTCGCAAAAGACTACGTTAAGTGCCTTTATTCAACGCCCTGTAGGTGTAGCAAAAGAAAAAAATAATAATAATTTAATTTTTAAAATGATAGTTAAAGACCTGCAGCCTTTTTCTGTAGTTAAAGACGAGGGTTTTAAGGCTCTCATTAATTACTTAGAACCAGGCTACAAAATGCCTTCAAGGTACATACTAAGCAACACTTTATTGGATGCGCAATACTCAGAAGCCCAAAAAAAATTAAAAGATGAATTAGAAAATGCAAAATATGTATCGATTACCACCGATGGCTGGACTTCAAGAGCAACAACTTCTTACCAAGCTGTAACAGCCCATTATTTATTAAATTGGGAGTTGAAGTCTGCTTTATTAGGATGTTTTGAATATCATGAGAGACACACGGCCGAATATATTAAAAATGAGTTGTATAGCTTGCTCTGCCATTGGAACATACAAAATAAAATGTTTGTCTGCGTTACAGATAACGCAGCGAACATGAAGGCGGCTATACGATTAACAAATTATGAACATTTGCCGTGTATAGCTTACACTCTTAATTTAGTTGTGCGTGCAGGACTCCAGGACTGTGATCTCGGAGAGCTAATAAAAAAAATAAAAGCCATTGTGTACGAAAAATCTAATTGCAAGGCAGGAGCAGCTGAGGCCTAATCAAAAACCATTGAAGCTACAAATGGACGTAGTGACTAGATGGAACAGTACCCTGGACATGATTGAGAGGATTTGCTTACTTCAAGAACCTTTAGAAGCGTCTCTTGGAATCCTACATAATCCAGTAGAAAATCTTTTGGAAGCTGAATGGCAGACACTGCCAGAAATAATAAAAATTCTGAAGCCATTCAAGCACCTCACTGAAGAAATGTCTTCAGAAAAAAAAGTTACTGTTTCAATGATCCTAGCTTCGACAGAAAGTATGCTTAGTATTTTGTACAATTTAGAAACAAATATTATTACAGATACTGGGAAGAAACTGGCAAATAAAATTTTAACAGAATTTAAAATTAGGTTTAAGAATTGTTACAGGCACCCAGTGTTATCTAAAGCAGCATTGTTAGACCCGCGTTTTAAGAAGCTGGCATTTAGGTTTGATGCGTCAAGTTATGAGTCTGCCAAAGATGCATTGAAAACTGAGCTGCAAAACGAATTTAACTTTAATAATCAGCCAGTAGAAGCTAACGAGAACGAATTGATATTAGCTACATCTACTGGTGACACCGACGCTAATAACGACTCTATCTGGATAGATTTTGATACTTCGGTAACGTCAGCGTCTGCTTCGAACTCTAAAGTTAGCAGCAGCATAATTACATTGAGGCAATATCTAGAAGAACGTTTTATACCTCAAAATGAGTGTCCTTTGAAATGGTGGCAGACGAGGGAACTTCTATACCCCGAACTCTCAAACTTGGCTGCGAAATATTTATCAGTGATGGCTACCTCGGTACCATCTGAGAGGACTTTTTCCAAATCGGGTCAAATATTAAGTGAGAGGCGCAGCTCAATTCAACCAAAGCGAATGGAAAAGATTTTATTTTTAAATATCAACCAAAGATTCCTGTCATAAAATGGCCCAACGAGCAAGTCTCAGATCTTAAATGTTAACGCTTGCCCAAGCAATTTCGGTGCTCTAAGTTTAAATTCATTCTAAGAAAGAATTATTTTTTGTTATTTTAGTTTCGTTTAAAATATGATTTTATTATTATGTTTAATTTCATTCCAAGAACAAAAGAGTTTGTTGTCATTTTAATTGATACAAACTTTATTTAATTTTATGTTTAATTTCAATCTAAGCAAAACTATTTTTATGTTGATTTATGGTTGAAATGTTTTTTAAATTTTATTGACAATAAATAATTTTGGACGCCTATTTGTAGCTTTTTCATTATAACATAAACATAAGTCTGGTTTAAACTACGGCAAAGTGAAAAATGCAGTTTGGCATGTAATGAATATGTATTATTTCTACAAATTGAAATTATGAATGCTGCGATGCCGCACCTAGTACATACAGTCATATCTTATAATAAAATTATAGAAAGAACATGAAAAATATGTTCGCAAACTATTCGTAACGTGATTGGTTAAAAAAAGTACATATTTTTTTATATATATATCTAGTATGTACATAATATTTTTTTTTGAATTTTTCATTTTTTACTCGTATTTACATTATGTATCCGGTGAATCGTTCCTCGGGAATATTCACGTTTAGGAACATTATTTGTACTCAATCTAGTCCTGCGATGATTAAGTATCAGTCAGGATTAAGTATCAGTCAGGATTTCGAAAACATCCTTTCGCAGGGGACGGATGTTGCGCTAATGTTGCAGTGTCGGACATACAATTTCGTTAGATGTGGGTACACTGCGCGATGGTTTCTCCACCATTCTAACGGGCAATTCCAGTTTCCGGCTAAGTTCTTTCGCGGTAGCCTTTCGTCGGATAAGTACATGTTCACTTCTTTAATCGCTCGTGATAAAGGCGAGCCTTGGCCACTAGGTTGCCCAAGCAGCTTATCAAAAATGGACCAAGGATTTAGTTCATCGTGTGGCTGAGGCTCGTTACATGGGGTAATTATTGGTGCCATTGTATTATCTTCTTCGCTGATTATCGCGGCGACGAGCTTCTTCACCCGTTCTTTTGTTTTCAGCGCCTCGTTGTGGTCTGCAAACGCTTGCATCTTAAATCTTGGATCCATAAAGGTGCAGAGCGATAACGTCCCACTCTGCTCTACACATTTAAGTCGATCCGATATTCCTGTTTTTAATAACACAACCACATCACTGACAGATTTTTGCTTTGTTTTTTGGCAGGAAAGGTTCAATGCTTCGTTTAGGCATCTTACCATAACGATAACTGAACTGGCGGTCAAATATTTTTCACCACTCATGGACTTTGTGAGCTCTTCAAATGGGCGTAATACAGTTATAAGCTCCGCTATTATGCTCCAATCTTCTGCTGTTACTTGTGGTAAGTCCCTATCCACCAAGGCCATCGTAGAGCGAACTGCTTCTTTCAGCTCCAAAAACCTGCTCAGCATGTGAAATGTGGAATTCCATCTCGTTTCTACATCTTGTATTAAACGTTTGGGTTGAACATCAGCATTTTGTTGTACCTGATGCTTGGCCAAGCGCTCTGATGAGACAGTGCTTTTTTTATAATGGCCTACTACCCTCTTCACCTTTTCAATTTGGACTTTGCAGGGTCTTATTGCGTCTTCGACTATTAGATTTAGGGTATGCGCAAAACATCCAAAATGCTTCCACCCTAGGTATTCTTTCACAGCTTTCACCATGCTGGCAGCATTGTCAGTTACCGCGAAATTTATTTTACCGGTAATACCCCATTGATCCACAATAGCGCCCAGTTCTGATGAAATGTTCGCGGCTGTGTGGTCACCAGAAAAATGACAACATCCTAAAAGCACAGTGTTAAATTCTAAGTTATCAGTGAGGTAGTGCCCTGTAACGGCGATATATGACTCTGTGGTACGAGCAGTCCACATGTCCGTTGTTATGCACATGGATTGTACTTCACTTGCCACTTTAGATTTTATCTCCTGTTCCACTTTATTATACGTTTCGTCCAGCAAAGAATTAGACAAAGTCTTCCTACTTGGCAATTTGTAGCCAGGTATCTATCGGCATAACTTCTTGAATGCTCTTTCTTCCACTATCGAGAAAGGATGAAAACTATCTACGCATAGGTCCAGCAGATCATTATCAATTTTTTTTTGTTCTCCACTAATTTTTTTATGAATATATGCGTCTATCACCTTTTGACTACTCTGTCCCTTCTGGAACTGGGGTGGAACAAGAGCCCTTGAAGTTAAAGGGACACTACTAGATTGAATAACATTTTCAGGCTCATCTCGGGACTTGTGCTGATCGGGGATATTTTCTTCTTCCATTAACGATGTATAAGTTGCAATGTGTTTCCGTTTTAAATGATTACGCAAATTAGCTGTTGTCGACTTGTAGCTCAAAATCTCTTTACACAAACTGCACTTAGCTTTTTTAATGGCATTGTCTTTTTCAAAATAAGACGACAAAACACTTGCAATTTTGCGTGCCGTCGACATTGTAGAAGGGAAGTATTTAAATAGTATTTACACTTATATTTTATTTAAACCTATATTTATTTAAACCTATATTTTATTCAAAACTATATTTTATTTAAACCTATATTTAATATGTACAATTATTTACAATTTCCTCGTAAGAAAGTACATCCGTAATAAATACACCTAATTTTTACAATACTACTATTAGCGGAGATTGAAATTAACTTGTTATTAGCGCGTGCCAAAATAACCAATGACGAAAAAAATTCAAAAATCAAAAATGTTAACATAAAACTTACTTACTTACTTATAAAGTACTTACCACAGCTACGTCATCATTGATCACGCCATTTCGTCCGCGCGAAACCGGCGACAAGACGGTTAAACTTTGCCTACATAGCAACAAAGTCGAGTATTCCATCTTCATACAAACGGTCGAAAATCGAGTTATACCTACGCGCCTCGAGTTCGGTATACACTCGGTAGACAGGGCTACCAGATCGTATAATTGGATACAAAAATAAACAATTTATTCTTCCCGTAACTTTGCTAATGTCAAACAAAAAGGTATCGAGACACTGTCTGTTTTAAAAATAAAATAAATTAATGAAATTAAAAATAAAAATTAAATTATTTTTAATTAAACTGTTTATCCGAATGCGGATTTTTTATACTATTAAATTTAACAATAAAGTTTTTCGTACTTCTCAGTTGAGGCGCAAATATTTTTCAATTCAAAAAAAATATTATTAGTAGGTTTAATTAAAAAATCTCAAATTTATAAGGGTAGTATGTGACCCTTATAAATTTGAAATTTTATTAATTAAACCTACTTATTATTTTTTGAATAAAAAATAAAATATTTGCAATCACAAAACTAGAAAAAACTCAAGATGAAATTAAAATACTGTAGACGGGCAGCCCTGACGCGTGGTTACGTACCACGCGGCTGTAGGCAATTATTTCAAGGACAGGGCCGAGTTACAATACTGTATGTATACTGTATGTATACATTACTGTGTCATACATGTATGTATGTATACATGTGTGGGAACCAAAAATCAAAATAAATCCGCCAGAAAATTCGAAAACATAGTTTTATTTTAAATGTAAATATACGCGTAAATCTAAAAAATTATTTTAAAATATCAACTTCCAATTTCAAGCAAAAGTAACTCGTTTCGTTCGTTCGCATGTCTATTTTGCTATTTTATTTGATATTTTATGTTCATAACAGTAAAGAGGAATTTTCTTTGCTCTAATTGTCGCGAACGAAGACTGGTTTTGCAAGACAATATAAAATCATGTCGCACATTCGAAGACTGGTTTGCGCAACGAAGACTGTTTTAAACCAGAACGAAAACAGGTCTTCTGTCGTCGAACAAAAAACGGTTGTCAAAAACGGTTCGTCTTTGGAACGCTTACTCCTAGATTAAGGAGACTACACTTACAGCAATGACTCTGTGCCTATCACCTAAGTCTTCTTAATCTGTGGGCAATGACAGGCTGTCAATACTCATTGACAGACATTTATTTGTCAGCTTACTAGCCTGTGACGTCATTCTACGGTCAGCCAATCCAAATCGTTTTCGATCACATGATAACAGAGAAAAATAAATTATGTTTTTAGACGCTTTATTACACATATGATAACATATTTTTTTCACCTTAATGTATAAATCGCATTTAAAACCCATGCCCTTTGTGGATGTCAATAAATAAAACAGTATTTTTCACATTGTCAAATAGCCTACTGACTATTCTATTGATTAATGAAATCATATATATTAAAAACACAAATAGAAAGGACATGGAAATTAAATATAAAATTGAAGTCAACAGAATACAAAAAGTTAACATGATTGATGATACTATATAAATAATACACATAAAAAAACATCACAAAATAGTTGTATTTTGTCCAGACATACTGATAAGCGAACTCCTTGGTTTTAGCTTTGCATAAAGAGAGTAATTTCTTATTTCGTTGCGTTAGATGTTCGTTTACAAAAAGTTTTCTAGCCTGACCTGTAAAACCGATGTCCTCAGTAGTAATATTCTTGCATTTACGAACAGCTGACATAAATTCATCCTTGCTCCTCCTTAATTTGAAGCGAGTGAGGATTGCACGTGGAATTCCTTTTAATTGTTTTTTTGGTTGCACTCAATGAACAAAGTCAATGTCCGAGGTTTCAAGCTTTAATCCAGCCTTATTTGCGATTTTAATAATAACATTTGGCAAACACTCGGTGTTGTTTTCCGGGATACCAAGAATTTCCACATTTTGTTGCCTGGCCCATTGTTCTTGCTTACCGAGGTCATGTTCAACTGATCGAAGTGCGCTCTGTATGTCTTTTATGGTGCCACGCAGAGTATTATTTTCCATCTTTAAGCAATTCATATCTTCTTTCATGGCTGCTATCGATTTTATTGCATCGTCGTATTGTGCTGATATAAATTTTAAAGATTGTTCAATCTCACTTAAATTTGCTTTCCATGTTGCAAATTCACTCGATATTAAATTCTGTATAATGTCTGGTAATTCTTTTCTTATAGCTTGCAGAATCTCTGCACTAAGGCTTGTCAAGTCACTTGGTTCACTGGACGGTTGTTTTTTTAAAGATGCTTGATGACGTCTATATTTAATGGAGCCGCACTTGTCGACGTGCGATATAGAATCTTCAGGCTTTTTAAGTGGGGTTTCAGAGTGATCTCCAAGCCGAGGCAGTTGCACTGTGCAACTAGGGCAGATCCAAGCTGATTGCTTTTTATATTTATCGAGTGTCAATCCAACGCACAAATAGTGATAATGCTTACAACAAGATGTTTGAGAGCACTTAATTCTTTCGTTTGTTTTGACATTTTTGTTACAGGCGTGCAGGTATTCATTTTTATAATATAGTTTAACGTAACAAACAATGAAATAAAGATAAATGTCGGTGACATGCAACTTATGTTGCTGTTATCAATTTCGCGACCGGAAGGATTTAAGCGCCATGCAATTCACGCCGCTTACGCGTTCATATAATACACGCACCAACTGTCACAGTTTTATTTTAAATTCAACAATTAGATTGACTATTTTATGTATAATGGCACAACCCATATATGCCCAGAACTTCTTTCGGATTCCGATTTTGGTTATTTTCAGATATGCTTATATTAATAACCCCCTATTTTAGTATTTACTAGTTTTAGAGTTTATTTTTAGTGTTTAATAGGTATTTTAGAGGTGTTCGAAAACCAAACAACGGGCAAATATCCTACATTCGCTATGGGGAATTAAAACAAATGTGTTAGAAAGAGTTTATTTATTATATATCCACAGGAAGTTACAGTAAAAAAAAAACTATGAATGAAATGCAGAGAAACATTTAGAATGTAAATTGACTTAACATTTTTGACAGAAAGTGACTGTTAGGCTTTTGTAGCAGTCGACTAGGCGCCCTGCCGATCATGTGCTCAGCGTTATGCTTTCGTACTGATGTAGATACACTCGTAGATACCCGTTTGCTGGTTCCCGGACGCTGCTTATCATTGCCATACTTTTGAAGTAAGGTTCGGGCAATGCTACGTCGAAATTCGAGTGTATCTATATCGTTAGAGAAATTGCGAGCTAGCAGGGTGGCATTGTTGACCGCAACGTCTACTAACCAGAAAAGCAAGGGAATATACCACTTTTTGCCCCTCATTGCTATTCGATAGGTACCGATATTTGCATCTAATTGATCAACCCCTCCCATAAAACGATTGTATTGGTATACAATGTTGGGTTGTGGCACATTTATTCTTTGTTTTTGCGCAGCTGAATATCTCCTTGCAGTTCGTATAGGCTCTACGCCGTATTCACTTGATAACAGAGTTACTACACTGTTATCATTCCAGCGTACCGCACAAATGTCGCTGTTTAGATCGATTGTCGATGAAAACTGAGAATCTTGTTTCTTCGTAGACATTCCGAATCTCAGTCATCAATTTTTGCACAACATATTGGCCTAAGCCACTACTATATGTTTCATAGCGGCCTTGATATGGGTCGGCGTATAAGCAATATCCTAAGCGCAAGGCTGCAATCCACGTCTTGAAGCCAAATCTAATAGGCTTTCCCCTGATATGCTGCTTACAACCGTGTCTACCATAGTAAGGTATCATAGATTCGTCTATGCTGATGTCCTTTTCGATTACAGCATATTGCAGGAACTTCTTATTCAGTAAATCAAAGAGAGGGCGGACTTTAGCCATTTTATCATTAGGGCAAAGGTTGGTATTATCGGCCACATGGAAATATCGAAGAATTTCTTCGAATCGATTTCTCCGCATGGATTTCGCCACCAAGATATTATGTATGTCTTCGTTAGTTTCCCAATACATCCGACGTCGCGGCAGTGGAGAATACCCAGTCAATATCAAAATGCCAATGAAACAATAAACGTCACTATCAGACAGGGTAAACCCTGGGTTTCCTTTTTGTACTGCATAAATTACAGAATGACGTACAATGTGCGTGATAAATTCGTGGCTAAAAAACAATTCAATAAAATCGACTGGTTCTGATGCATCGGACAAAGTAATGACTGACCTTGGGAATGGTGCGATCCATTCATCATTATGTTGGGATAAGTCTTTCTTCACCCATTTTCGGGCTGTCTTTGGCAGTGAAGGTGGCGACGGAGGTAGAAACGGTGGATTATCTGTAGATCGCGATGGTCGGCTCGGCTTACGGGTTGCTAGAGATTGTGACTGGCTTGACGTGCTTGGGAGTGAAACTTTTTCGTCAGACTCGCTACCATCACTTATATTTATTCCCCTCAGCGTCAGTTCAGCAGGTGCCAAAAGTTGACGACGTGAAAAGTTTTCAAATATTACATTCGTTTCGTCCCCAGAGTCAGAATCTGACACAATTCCATGACCTGGAGGGTCGATGTATATGTCAGCTGCTGTCACCTCATCATCCGAAGCTAAATCATTTATTAAATCAACGATTTCATTTGTAGTTAAGTGTGTGTTTCGCCTAAAACCAAAAAAACAGATTTAGTACAAGCCTCACCTGTATATTTGCCCGACGTATCGTTTTCGAAACACGAAAGTTATAAAGACAATATAGGTATTTATAAATTCATATTTTATCATTCTAAATACACCAATTAGTTTATAATCTATCCAAATTTAGTATAAACCTGTAGTAAGTACAAAGCTTTACTAAATTAAACAGTTACTTACTTTTTTCTGGCTGACGACATGATTTTAACGCGACATAAACACGACACAAATTACATTGCTTAGTATTTGCTTCAAATGTCAACGCTGCTCAAAAAGCTTTGTTGCAAATAGAACCTACTTCCATAGTCCTGCAATAGATGGCGTTTTTTTACATTTTACTGCACTAATAAACGATTTATTATGCTTTAGGAAAGTACTACCTCTTGTTTCGTTTTCTAAACAATGGGCATATATGGGTTAATGCTTTGCAGTATAACTTTGGAGTCTTTACAGAAACACAGGCAGCGAAGATACTTTAATTATATTTAATTTAACTCGGGACGGACACCTAAGTCTACCGAACTCGTTGACAGTTCCATAGATTATATTTATGATACTTTAAAGTAAGAAAAACACATTCTGTGATCATCACTTTTATAAGTAGGTACCTAAGTAAGTCATTATATTTAGAGATTAATTAATTAAAAAAACTTACAAATCAAGAGTTGGGCTTTGTGGCGAAGGCGTGAAATTAGATAGGTAGGTTTGTAAAGTATCTATAGAATTTGGAGACGGTCTCTGGATATGGTGACTCGACAATATATTTAGCTGTTTCTTGATAGCTGTATGTTGGGATGCCATTGTTATGCTGTGTCTGTGGCTGTGAGTATGATCGTGAATTTGGTCTTGCGCGGTTTGTTGAAAAGATTGACACGTCGGTGCAGGTGGTCTGTTTGCTTTTATATATTGGAATAATTGAAGTATTTCATTTTTTGCTTGCCATTTTTCCCTTTCTGTCATAGTCTTCAAAGTACAAACTAAAGAAAGAGCAAACTGTTTATCTTCATCTAAATCATCTTTTAAAACGTTCAGCAAAGAATCTTCAAAAGTCCTACTCATGTCTTTTTTTTGTGTTCGTGGTTTTGGTTTTGGCGCTGAAATGACGTCATTATTTGAATCTTACGATCTCGCTTTCTTCTACAGTGTCAGTTTTATATAAATTACTATCGGTGGGACGTTGTGCCAGTGATGATTTTAAAAACAACAACTTTTCTAAATAAATGTACTTTCGAAATTTTGTTGCAGCTTGACCTGATTGGCTTTTGTTTGTTGAGCCTCTAATCTTATATAAAAACAGGTTCTTAAGTTAAACCATTACTTTTACACCTCTGTAATTGCAATACAAATACCAAATAATATATACTGATTTTTTTGTTTTAGATGCCTGTATCATTCGTTTAAGCGCTAAATGAACAAAATTTTTCCTTGTATTTTAGATTATAATAAAAAAGAGTGCTTGTAACCTTTACGGATACAGCAATTGCTAAAATTTACAACAAATCAAAATATAATATTTTTTATAAAATTATTGGTAATAAATATATATTTTTATTTTTATATTTGTTGGTAACAAATATGTATGTTTTTTTTTTTAATTATTAATAACTAGCTATGCCCGCGACTTCGTCCGCGTGGAATGGTGTCTTTGGATGAGTTTATTTAAGTACAATTTTATAAACTACGTTTTTTGTTTTTCCATCTTTTACCAAATCATAAAAATTTTGCGGATTTGAAGCCAATGGGAAAAACATATTTTTTCTAAATAAACTCCTGCAACTTTAAGCGTTTGTTCTTGAGCTTTATTAATTTTTATTGCAAATGCTGCTTTCAGGGGAAACTGCACTCTTTTAAATTGAAATGGCAAATCAGTTGGAATTATTGGAATACGGGGTATCAAAACATTTTCTCCTTTTGCCATTCCAGTTGTGATTGTAGCTTTTATAATGTTGTGCCCCAGATGTTTAATTTGTAGCCGTGTACCATTACATAGCATTGGCGCGACAAGATTTCTCATTAATAAGACTGGAACACCAACTTTCAGCTTCAACTTATAGCAAGGCTCTCCTGATGATTCTAAAGAGTTGAGAAACTCTATAGGGTATGATGTGACTTGTTTAGTGTTTATAACATTATCTATTGAGAGGTATTCGACAACATCTCCCTCCATATTTGACATGATTCGTTTTTTTATTTGATTAACTATCTCATTAGGCGGCGCCAAAATTGCCCTTTCACACACCCATTCTCGATGCGCCATATTTATTTGAAGATCAGGATAGACATTATTTTTTAGTTCGTCTGTGCTATCGGCAATTTGACAGAACTCACGTCTTAGTATAATCATATCGTTAATGTCAGTTGGTATACAATCTTCTCCGATTTTTAGTAGAGCAGCTGCATATTGCCCTGTTTGAGAATCTTTATGAAGTTGTACTCGCATATTTGTAGTGAGACAAAACTGTGTTATGTGTACCTACTCATAATAAAGATGTTTTCAAATAGACATTTATTTCATCTGCTGGCATACCTCTAGTAATAACCGGAAGGGTCTGTTTAAAGTCACCAGCTAAAAATACCACCATCCTTCCCATGACATCCTGGTTGCCTTTAATATACTTCATTGTTGCGATCTAGTACTTCGATTACTCTTTTGTGAGACATCGTACATTCAACCAAACCAACAGCTTACACTGCTTTTGCTACTGCTACATATTGGCATTTCCTCATGAGCTAAGTGCAATGGTAGTTTTAGAACCGAGTGCACTGTTCGTCCCCCACTCAGTAACGTAAGGGGCAGTGAGCTCATGAGAAACACCCTCACTATCAAGATATGCTTTAAAGTCTTTGCTTGTGTACTATCCACCATTATCAGTGTCTAATATGCGTACACTATGTGAAAACTTGTTTTTAATCATTAATTTTTTAAAACAGTTTAACACGTCACATTTATTCTTTATAAAGTACACATACCTAAAATTTGTAGCAGCATCTTTAAAAATGACAAAATATTTCATACCTTGTACAGAAGGCACACTGAGTGGTCCACAAACATCACTGTATACAATATCACCTGGTTGTGTGATCCTCTGTTTGATTTTTTGAATGGTTGACGAGCATGCTTACGCACTTAAGCGCAACCCTCACATACAAATTTATCACAGTCTAAAAATGCACACCAGTAATCACATTGTTTTTGCACATTTTCTGTAATTCTTAAACATTCAAATGTCCCAAACGTTCATACCATGTTTTAAGGTCCAATTTTTGCACTACATTATACACTGGATTTTGAATTGTTTTTATTTTTAACTCATATAAATTGTTACTTTGTAAAGATGCACACAGCACTATTTTATTGTCCTTGTTAATCAAAGCATCAGTATATCTTGTTACAATATTATATCCTTGTTTTGTCACTACCCCTTCAGAGAATAGGTTTCTTCTCAATTTAGGTACACAAAGAACATTTTTCAGGATACTTGTCTCCCACTGTCCATTGACACACTTTTCTATCAAAATATTTCCTTAGCCAATCACTTCTACAGCTTCTAGGTTTCCTAATTTTAATGAAGATCCTATATACTCATACAATTCAACAAAGTTTTCACATTTATAAAACATGTGAGCTGAGGCACCGCTGTCTAATATCCATCTTAAACTTTCATCATTATTTTTCCAATCTGTATTTGCTACATAGATAGCTAACATTTGTTTAGAGGCAAGTTACGTTAGCTACAGTCGGAAGGTCGAAAAAAAACCAAAAACTAATTTAAACTAATTTATTTTAAAATAATTACAAGTTAAACTTATTATCTAAAATTGATGTCTAACCTACTCGATGTAAGTTAATGGAATGAATTATAAAATATATGAAATTAAAACATTTGAAAACTGAAACTCTACATTCCTTTCTCGGTGACGATATTCTATTTATTATAAAACTGTAGGAATTAATGTATCAGCAGTCCTCTAGGGGCACGTATATGTAACTGGCATGACAATCTCTTGCATAATGGCCACATTTCCCACAGTTGTAACATATAAAGCGATGTGACTTTTCATTCGATTTTTCATTTAATTCTTTGTTTGTTTTTATTAATGGAACGATTTTCTTCTTTGTACTTTGTTATGCCACTAATAAAGCAGTTTCATTCTCTTCTTCTAACTATAGTTTGATTCTGAGAATCGAGTGACATCCAAGCCTGGCGTAGAGATCTGTACTTGGGAGGTAGTGTACTCAATATTTTAGTTATGATCGCAGTATCACTAAGAACCTCTCTAATTTCTTTAAGTTGTTTAGCCAAACTTTCTACTTTAGCTATATACTGAGCAATGCTATCTGCCGGTGACATTTTATATTGATAAAAACGTTCATGTATAATTATTTTAGTCATCTCAGATTTTTGTTCATAAATGGGCTCAAGTTTGGTCATCACCTCAAGCGTTGATTCGCAATTTTCGATGAGTGCTATTTGATTAAAATCCATAGCCGATGTTAATATAAACATTGCCATCCCATCATCTTTATTCCATTGAGTCGCATTTCCTTCTGGTTTAAGCGTGTAGATATCTAACCCTTTGGCACGAAGGGCACATTTTATTTGGAATTGCCACCGTTTAAAATTAGTTCCATCGAATTTTTCTAGGTTCATTGTTTTTCCAAACTCCATTTTAGGTTATATACAGCACGCGGTTCTACTATCAAACCACACTTATACTTTACTGTTTTCTCTGCTCTTTGTTTATCACCAATCATTCATTTACGTGGACCTGGGCCCATAACCAATTGAGATTAGGATAATAAACAAGACTTCGTTTACAAAAGATTTATATTTTACTAATATGACACTTGTACAGTAAGTAAACGCCTTGACAAAACCGGAAGAAGGAAGAAAACATAGTGGCGCCATCAGGTGTTACATTATAAAAATAAACAGGCAAAACTCATCGCATACAGCCATCTGTCAAAATAAAATTTTATCCAATAATAGCCGCGATTAACCATCCCTGATGTAGAGTGTCTGTACTAAATGCAATAAAAAAATATTATTTTTAATTTTCGCTTTATTTTTTGAAAATATATCAAATACCGTCAAAAAAAGGAAAAAAACCCACTTTTCGGTTTTTGAGTATCGATATCTCGAAAATTAAGCGAGATATCGAAAAATTTTATTTATTTATTTATTAGCTCTTTAAGGGAAACACACAGTACAATAAATAATTACATTATAAAACATATAAAAATAATTCTAAAACCAACCAAATTTCCACAGATATCCAGTACATAATAAAAACTTACCACCACGATATGATAAGATATAAAAATTTTAAATATAAAATAACTGAATGGTACCACATAATAAAACATTAAATACTGTCGCGGCTAACCCCATCTAGCTCGTACATAAGGCAACTGCCTATGGAACTTGAAGTAGTTGCCACCGTTGGCCGTTGTGTGGCGCTGCGGCGATTTTCCCGGTGTCTATTTTTTGTGTGTAACATCTTAGACAAGTCATAGACATTAATTAGATAGTGACAAGTGGAAATTCAAATCTTTTCATTCTCTTTGTTAACTCGTAACGCTCCGAACATATTTTATATACGAAATTTTAAGAACCATTGTAAAAAACGAAATTAAACGTAATTCGAGATAGTCTACGTTTTATTTGAAGACCGCCGTAGTTTTTGGCTGGTCGTTGCTGAACCAAATACTTATGCAGTTAAAAGTAATAATATACATACAATCTATTAATTCGGTCAATTTAGACATAAAAATAGTGGTCAAATAACAAAAATTCCCGGAAAGCCAAATATTGGTGGAGAGCTGGGGTTTATCATTATAAATAAAGTTTTAAAAATCCCCATGGATCCTATGTGTGCTACAAAAGTTATTCCGGGTCAAAGGTAAAAATTTGAGGTTTTTTTGGATTTTTTTCGAAAACGGTATAATTTTTATCAAAAAAAACCTCAAACCAAAGTTGTAGATCTCAAAATTTTCTACGAAAATGGTCCTTGTGATTTTTTTCCTAAGAGTTACCATTCGTAAGACATCGCGATTCTAAGAGTCAAATTGTAGGGACACACAAATGTACATACACATATACATATACATATATATATATATATATATATATATATATATATATATATATATACACATCCTTTTTATTAACCTTTTTTTTATAAATAGTTTTTGTGACATATGGGAAAAACATCGGACATTAAAAAGGCGAATAATAATTCAATGAAATTATTTTATTTATATTTCAATAAAATAGAGGAATATAATAATATATTGTCGCTACGACCATAAAATTATACATGATATGCACATATGTATAAGCCACGTATATACCTTCATATCAGGCACTTAAGACAAGTATAAATATGTAGGCACATAAACATACATATACATCTTTCTTAAAACCTAATACTGGTGGTAAAATTGGCCGTCTACAAGATAAAACTGTAAACTCTGCCATGGAGAAAATATTTCAATTCATAGAAACGAGTGATGATTGCCAGTTTTCGTTGGATGAATTGAAGAATGTTTGTCAAAATGTAGCTTGAGAAGATAGAACTATAAAAATACGATTGAAATTGAAGTATGGCACTAGAATTATTATTACAGAGAAGCTTGGAAAATTAACATTTATTTGTTTTATTGACAGTTACCAAGATATTTTAAGTCAAGTCTGGTCTGATAAAAAACGCTTGGATGAAAAAGACGAACGGTTAAAAAGTTTGAAAGCTGCGGCAGCAATTGTTCGTGAAGATATTCAATCTTGCGTTTTCGATAATACTATGTACCTCCCACCAGGCAGAATGTTCGAGGATATAAATAGCGATATTCCCGAATCATTGTCATATTTTTCGGAACTTAGATAATATAAAGTTAGTTTGTATGAATATTAGCCACTGCATTATGACTGCTGTTCGGCCTAGAACCTTTAAATCTAAACTACAGCTATGTCTTTCAGTTTTTTTTTCATAGGCGATTTGGTTCGAAACGTCTCATACAATTTTTTTCGTCTTTTGGTTTATGCGCATTTTACAGTGAAACAATGAACTATGAATCAGCAGCAGTTTTCAGTCGTCCACCTCACATTTTACCACCAGAAACAGACACATTCATTCAATACGTTGCAGACAATGCTGACATTAATGTAAATACTTAGGACGGTAATAATACGCTTCATATAATGGGTATTATCCAAATTGTGATTCCCAAAGATTCAGTATTACAAGAACAGCCGATGCCACGAGTAACTGAAGTTCTTTCAGCGAAAGATTTTGCAGCAAAGGCTCATGTACCTATACACGTCTATCAAAACACTGGCGTGATTGGGTAAAGCACAATAAATGTGCGGAATTTTGATTATGAATCTAATGTATATTTTTTTTAAAAGTTGATGTGACATGGTTCTATGGCAAATACAAAAATTTGGTAAAAAAAACGCGCCGAGTACACTACCTCACAGGTGTCGTGAAAATGTGTACATAATACATATCATGTATAATGTGACAATTAGAATCGAGATATCTCACGAATGGTAACTCTTAGGAAAAAAATCGTAAGGACCATTTTTGTAGAGAATTTTAAGATCCTCAACTTTGGTTTGAAGTTTTTTTTGATAAAATTTATCGTTTTCGAAAAAATCCAAGAAACCTCAGATTTTGACCTTTGACCCCGAATAACTTTTGTAGCACACATAGGATCGATGGGGATTTTTAAAACTTTATTTTTAATGGTAAACCCCAGCTCTCCACCAATATTTGGCTTTCCGGGAATTTTTGTTATTTTAAATGTCTACATTGACCGGACTATATAGCAAAACTGCCTATTATAAATTAAGTTTTACTATTTTTTTTATAATATTATATTTAAGGTGAAATATATCTAATTCGCAATATTTTAAGTTAAATTTGTTACATGCACGAGATACAAAATTATTTGAAGCATACTTCGTTTTAACTTTACTTATTGCATAAGGAGGTTTATTTCGTGCACCTAATCTGTGACACGCAAGATTCACTCTGCTTAAAAGTAGAGGAGAGTCAATGATATTATGTAAGCATTTGTACAACAACATTTGATATCTTATATCACGGTGTTTTTCGAGAGTATTACTGTTTAAGTTTTCGACAATGAAGTCTACAGAAGAATTATAACGCTTTAACTGACGCAGAAATTTGTCATTGATCGTTTCATTTTAATATAAATTTTGTATTGAGGATTCCTTAAGAAAAAATCTTGGACTCATGTATCTTACCCTGTCTCTTTTATGCATCACAAACCTGGATATTTAACAACTATACTAAAAACAAAGTTCAAACCTGCCAAAGATCTATGGAAAGAAGTATTTTAAATCTTAAAAGAAAAGGCAAGAAAAGAAGTGTGTATTTGAGAAAAACCACAAATGTAATAGACGCCTTAAAACACTGTAAAAAACTTAAATGGCAATGGGCTGGACATGTTGCACGTATGCCTGATGTTAAATGGACTAAAAAGGTAACCATATGGGCTGGCCCTAACGGTACAAGAAGACGAGGAAGACCTATGGAGAGATGGATGGATGAGGTACTAAAAACAGCAGGGACAGACTGGTTAGACTGAGCAAAAGATCGAACTACCTGGAGACAAATGGAGGAGGCCTTTACTCGATGAGAGGTTCTTAATTTAAAAATAAATAAAAATATCTATTTTCAAATAATTTACAACACATAGCTTTGTTAAAAATTTAAAGTGATGATAAATGTGTAAAACTAAAATTGATTTAACTTATGTAAGATGATTTTTTAAGTTTATCTTATTTATAGTTAATTAATTAATTTCTAAATTCTTTTTTATAATTTAAGTTAACTATAATATTGAATAAAAATATTCAATTAATCAAACTAATTAATACATATGAAAATAATGATAAATATATAATATAAAACTAAACTTATGTAATACAATTTGTTACATATAATTTCTTTATACTATAATTTAATGTAAGTAATTATTAAACTAAGTAAAATTTAACATATAGGTCAATTTATTTATATTATAAGTTATTTTATTTTCATTAAAATTATTCATTATATATATTTAAAAAAAAACATTAATTTAATTATATTGTTACACAAAATATTTAATTGTTAAACCAATTGTAAAATTTATTTAAATTAAGGAAATAAAAGGCTTATTATTATTATATTATTATTATTATTGAGGATTCCAACATGAAGAACTTTATTCTTACTTTTCGGCGTATTTCATCAATATCTATGTGAATCAGCCTTCAAATCGTGGCGCCGTAGGAACCGTAGAATTCCCTATCATATTTACTGAATAAATCTATATACGATTATTTTTACTATTTGAATTTTCAGATCAAACTCCAGTCTCCAGTTCCATCTGTTTTTGATGGAAAAAATGGACGTAGACCAAAGTGAAGCCACACATAATTTTGGTACTTACAAACCGTTGTTGGTATGTCCCATGTTTCATCATGATCTACATTTGGTTAAGAAAAACTATGTATACTTTGTAGCGGAGCTACCACTGTATTTAAATGTTTTAATGTGTTAAATATGTTAATATACCTGTCCTATTTATCTATTTTCTAACCGTATAATATACCACAATTTATTTATTTTAATAATAGTTAATTTAATATATATTATGTATCACGAAGGCAAACGGACAGGCGTCGTTAGCGATGATGCAATCGGTCGGCCAACCGGTTCGATGACCTACGCGTGCACCGGCCGCCGAGTGGCGCGGGTGTGACCGCTAACTATGCCCTACGCTTACCGCTTTGTATCAGTTATTTCTATTACGTGTTCTATCTAAACTTTTTAACTTCTCATTTCTCTCCTTCTGTATTTCTTGTACTTGCCGTATTAAATTTCTTTGTATAACCCGGATTTTCTTTTCTCTCTAAAGACTACGCTACGCCCAAAGACTCTGATTCGCTTATTGCTAGGCACATAGACTTTATATTGTAGTGGCGATATAATTTCCCCATCGCTTTATTTCTACAACTTTAAAGCGAAAGTGGAAGACAGAGAGAGTAGTATCTCAACATCGCTTAAAAAAGTTAAAATCCCTTAGAGAAAAAAAATAAAAGATTGGTTAAAAAATTAGCACATCTAGAAACCGTACTAGATGAATTAAAAACAAAACAATTTGTCACATCTGAGGATTGCGATTTATTAATCTCAATCGATACACCAAATAAAGATACAAAAAAAAAAATCTCACGATTTTTTTTCCTGATAATCAAAAACAAAAACATTCTCCTTCACTTAGAAAATTTGCACTTTGCCTTAATTTGTCCACGCGCATACTCTTACGTCCGGAAGACCTTTAATTCTTGTTTGCCTCATCCATCGACATTGCGCTCATGGTACAAAAGTATAGAGGGTAGTCCGGGTTTCACCACAAAATCATTTCATTGTATTAAGAGGCCGTATACGAAATCAAAACAAGCGAAATTAGTTATTTCGCGCACACACACACACGCACTTAGCGTTCTGTCGCGTGTGTGCGTAAGTCCGAAGTCGCCATTTGGCGATTAAACCGTTTTGATCCTTTAATATTTTTTATGAGTATATTACATTCACTCTCATGGATTTATCAATTGAAATAAAATACCTGGTAATATAAAATTAAGCCTTTATTTATCGCTAGTTATTATATATTCTTTATTGCACAAATAAAAAAGTAGTCATACAAAAAAATACATTGAAAGTGACGTGAAAGAAGGTGGACTTATCTCTCTCTATAAGAGATCTCTTCCAGCCAACCAATGTATGTGGGAAATAGTGTTAAGTAGCGGGACAGAAAGAGAAAGTGTCGAGAAAAATTGTAAAGTATATAAGTGTAAAAACATAAATAAAACAATAAATGTATATATTGCTACGTTCTATGAGTTCGAGGATCGGAAATTAAAGCATGTCTTTTGTTGAAGAAGAAAGTGAGAGAGAGAGAGAAAGTGAGAGAGAGAGAGAGAGAGAGAAAGTGAGTGAGAGAGAGAGTGTGTGAGAGAGAGAGTGTGTGAGAGAGAGAGTGTGTGAGAGAGAGAGTGTGTGTGAGAGAGATACTTATACTAAAATACAACAAACGAAATTATTCATATAAATATAATTAATAAACTATTACTTGTATTAAAAATCTAAACAAAATATTTAATATAATTACCTATTTGGTACCAATTTGGAAAGTAAAAACAAAGACCTATTTTGCTTGTGCCAGAACTCTTTATCCGCTTATCGAGTCGCAGTGAAATGAATCATTCTAAAAATTTGCGGGTGTAAAAATGTCTGCTAATAAATACATATAATAAAATTCTAACTAAGTCGAATCTGTACGTTAAATACTTTTTGGAAAATCTTATTGAAAAATTGAATTAGCTTTTATTTCTAATCATGATAAAAATGTCAGCATAACAAATATTGAGATAAATATTATTTTTCCACAAAAAACGATTCCAGAAGAACATACACATGCAATTCTTTTATTCAAAAAGTTTCTTTCGCATGTCGTGGACAATAATTAACCGTATAATTTACTTTCTTTGTACTTTGCTAGTTTTTCGTTTTAACTTTTTAACCTTTGAAAAAACATATTTTTTAATAGATTAAAGTAAGTAAACTTTATCCATAAAATATCTTTACTTGGTTTATTTTTTAACGTTCCCTCGTAATTACTAAACGACAACCGATTTTGATGATTCATATATAATTACTTACAAAAGTATCAAAAATTCACGTCGCGCTACACACGTCGCTACACTTCGATACGTTGCGTGACGTCAGTAATTGCGCTAGCGCAGAACGATACATCCACCCTCTAGAAACGCTCAGCGCGGACTGCTGTCTCGTGGCTTGCGTCGAGTAATATATATTGCGAGTTTCAGTCGTTTTAAAAGATTTTTTTTGGAAAGTATAGTTTTTAACATTTTAATTTTTTTTTATGAAATGAATAGTCCTTGAACTGAAGTTTCTTTCTGTAATTTTCTTTTTATGAACGAGAGTTCTATGTAGCCTAGTGTACCAGAAATACTTTGCGCATTTTCTTTAAAATTTGTCTGAGTTTAATATTTATTTACTCAACTATTTTATATAAAAGTAGTAAAAACTGATTCATACATTGTATAAAACACTTTTACAACAATACACTGTATTTTTTTCATATTATTTAGAGGTCAACACAAGCCGTAAGTGATGGTATCCTAAACCTCTTACACAAAAAAATCACCTTTCAGTCGCGGTTTTGATGTCAATAATTCAAAACTAAGTACTAAAAATAAAAAAGGGGGCCATTCATTAGATTATAATTAAAATGACCTTTCATATTATGTATATAAACTTATAGAAAAAATATTTTATAACTGTGAAATAACGTTCGTAAAATAGTGTAAATCAGCGAATTCGGCAAAATTTCATATACGGCCTCTTAAAGTTTTAGCAAACCGTGATCAAGCTAAAGGTAGAGCTTTATTTTGTGTAGTTATTATAGAGAAAATGGCTATTAGAAAACATGTACAGTGGGATGGAAAGAAATGTGTTGGTTTTATTAATTTTGGTGAAGCCTTGGAAAGTGACAGCGTTAGAGTAGCTTGAGAAGCGCTTGTATTCATGATTACAGCTATACCGGTTCCTGGAAACTTCCAGTTGGCTATATTCTCGTGGATGGTCGTAATGCTGAACAAAAAGTCAATTTGGTGGAACAGTGCATTAATCTTTTGTCATCGTGTAGGGTCAAAATTATTTCACTAACATTTGATGGTTTCCCGACAAATATTGCAATGGCAAAAAGCTTAGGATGTATTTTAGAGCCGTCTGATGTGACCAACATTATGTGTTCCTTTATTGTAAGTGAACAAGAGGTTGTTATATTTCCACATTCAGCGCATATGCTCAAATTAGTTAGGAGCAAGCTTGGTGAAAAAGGATCTCGTAAATATGAACAGCCAAATAATTTCTTGGGACTACATATTAAAGCTACATGAATTAAAGCAAAATGAAGGACTTCACTTAGCCAACAAAATAAGAAGGCAACATATGTATATTGTATGCTTAGCAAATTATGAAAGTGCGTCTAGCTGCTCAAACTTTCAGTAATTCTGTGTCAGAAGCTATCAACTTTTGCAGTAATGTACTACATTTGCCTGAATTTTCTTCTTCAGAAGATACAGTAGAATTTATTAAAAATATTGACATATTATTTGACATTTTGAAAAGCCGCAATTTCAACACATTTTCTTTTAAAAAGCTAAAAAATAAAAATGATATATCAGAAATAGAAACATTTCTTACAAAAGTTGAAAAATATATAATTGGGATTACATTAAACGGCCAGCAAATAATGAAAATAAATAGAAAAGTTGGATTTTTAGGGTTTCTTATTTGCATAAATAGCTTAAAAATAATATATGAAAAATATGTAGCGTCTAGGCTATGAGACATGTACCGATGTACAAATTAATTCAGGACCATATAGAGTGCTTTTTTGGCGCAGTCCGCGCCGAAGGCGGTTTCAACAACAATTTGACTGCAATCGAGTTTGAGAGTGCATACAAACGATTTATTGTACATGGAAAAATTAAACATCTTTCTTCAGATAATTGTATGCCTCTTGAGGACATGAATATATTGACATTCAGTGATGTTCGGCCCGAAAATAAGCTGAATTTGTGCACAAATCTCTCTAATTGTTATGTTTACGATGCACCAGAATCATTAAAAGATTCAGTTATTGATAATAGTCATGAGCTAGCTGACCCCACGAGATTATCGGTTTATGCCCATGAAATGATTGCGTATATTGGAGGACTTATTGTTAGGAAAATAAGAAAAATTATTAAATGTGAAGACTGTCTTCTCGCTCTTGTCACGGATAAATATATAGGTTTATTTGAGATAAGGGATAAAGGAGGTCATATTTATCCCTCAAATAATGTTATTCAAATATGTTAAAACGCTGAAAAAATATTTAGGCGCTGTTCGCGCGGGGGCAGTTTATTTTTTCATTGTATACACCCCTTTTTTACGTCCCACTGCTGGGCACGGGCCTCCCTTCAATACGAGGGGGATCAGGCCATAGTCCACCACGCTGGCCAAGTGCGGGTTGGCGGACTTCACATGTTTTTCGAAAACTTGCTAGGTTCTCTCAGACATGCAGATTTCCTCACGATGTTTTCCTTCACCGTAAGGCAAGTGGTAAACATGTTAGAAATGGTTCGCACATGAAAATGTCAAAGGTGCGAGACCTGGGAATTGAACCCGCTTCACTCGATTTTCCAAGCGAGCGCGTTACCACTGGGCTACCACTGCCATATTTTTTCAGGGTGCTGATTAATTTTTCAGGGTTCTGATACCAGTCCTGGGCAATCAAAATGGATTTTAATTCTTATGATGCGTTTAATCGTACCGGCAGTGGCCAGAAACGCTACGTCTTCGATAGTTATGGTGACCTGTTTCCACCTCGTCAGCGCGGAAACGTGCGACTACTTAGAAGAGAAAGAGGGCAGACAATGTCTCGCCAAAGTTACCAAACCAATTGAGTCAAAGACAAGAGAAGAAAGGAAGGAACCAAGACTTTGAGTAGGGTTCAAAATTTAATTAAATAAACTCTTCATCCAGGTGTTAAGTCAAGCGAAAAACTCCTGGCACGTGTTGGAGAAGCACACACCCTTAAAGCTATCACTTTGTCTATCACAACTAGAGCTATTGGATTTGGGTTGTGTCATTTAAAACATATTGCAGTATTATATCATGAGATTTTTTCATTAAAAGAATTTAATTCCAAAATTAATGTTATTGTGTTTAAAAGTTTGCTCAAGTACAAATACAAAGATTTTTCAATGTAACCATTTTACAATCTAATATTGATCACAATTATTATTGCAAGACCAAACACTATGATCACACTTGCTGCGAAATAAGCGAGTCATTTGAGCACTATCTTAAAAAAAAAAAATTTTACATCGATGGTTTCCGGTAAAAATAAACACACACTTACACTTTTTTATCATGCAATAACAATTTTATATTTTATTCTTTTCATTAAAAGATTTGTTAATCAAGAGCTTTTGGTTAAATTTAATTAAAACGTATAAAATAGTATTAGTTATTAAATATTCTAATAGACATGGATATCAATATAAATTCAATGCTTTTTAGTGTCTACATACTTACTTGGTGGCTTTGCTCAAATGGTTGTTGCCTCTTGAGTCTCTGATAAGAATAGTTTGTTTAGTTGTTATTTATGTATAATTTAGAACATAATTGACTTCTTAAAAATATCAACTTGTTTATAAATCAACTATAAACATAATATCACTCATTTAAGAAGTAAACAGTAGACTTAACCTTTTTATTGTCAGAAGTTTTAACACCGAAAAGAAACAGACAAAGGGGAACGAAACAATTTTTTTAAATAATGCCTTGCGATTTGCAATTATTAATTGGTGTAATTCCATAAATAAAAATAAAATTTTAAAATAAAAAAATAATATAAAAGATATACCTAACGTAAAGGCGCCTATGTTGGACACGGACCAGCCATGGACATTTTTTGAATTTAACTCTAAAATTAAACAAATGCGCAGTATTTTTATTCAAATTTCAACACCGATCAGTTGTGCCAATATTTTAGCTGTCATACTGTGTTGACAACCGACACCCATTTTGATTGCGGCCATAGCGGTTGTTAGTTACGCGGCGTCATTTGGTGTCGAGAATCGTAATTTATTATAAGAATCGCGATGAAAGTAAGTACACTTAACATCTTATTTTGTGTCAGGTGTATAGTCGTTGTTGAAATTCATAATATTTAGAGGAAAAGGTGGTAATGTGGTCCCTGCAATATATAGCCCCCCTTAGATATTTATAATTTAGAAGTACGCCATCTAGTATAATTTACGTGCAATGCGCAGCTCGAGTGAAAGTTTTCAAACTAGTGTCAATAAATCTGTGAGATGGCGTTACGTTTTCTTGTTATCCGAACCAGTTGAAACTTGCAACCGGCAAACTTTTAAGATCTCTCTGCATTTTATTAATTTTTCTGGATAAACTAAGTTCAACCTTTGGAAATTTGGACATTGTGTTTGACTAACGTTTTTCTACTGGATTTTAAAGGTAATTATGCGAAATCATTTGATAAAAATCTGAACTATGGCTTGTTCATATATTCTTTATTAAATGTAATTTGGCCCCCTTACATTGTTCGTATTATGGTCCCCGGGGTGCATATAATATGTATGACTGCTATATCACTTCTATATTTTTTAAATTTCGTTTTCAGATGCCTCGACAAAGTTTGCTGTCTCCATCTTCGAAGAAAAAGAAAACATGGGATCCTAATCAAATGAAAAGGGCAATCGAAGCTGTAAGGACAAAAGTCATGGGATATAAAAAGGCTGTGAAAATGTTTTCTGTACCAAGGTCCACACTGAGACGATTAGTGAAGGACTCTCAAGAAAATTTAGAGTTACTTGTGCATAAACCTCATGGTAGAAAACCTATACTTCCACCAGACCTGGAAAAAAAGTTGGTAGAGTACATTTTGCTAATGGAATCTAAATATTACGGACTGACTAGAATGGATGTTAGAAAAATGGCCTATGACTTAGCTTCCAAAAACAACATTGAAAACCAATTTAGAAATGAAGTAGCTGGGCGTGCTTGGTTGGACCATTTTTTGAAGCGACATAAAGACAATTTATTCTTACGAAGACCATTGGGGACATCGTATGCTCGTGCTGTAGGTTTTAACCGTGAAGCAGTTAAAGAATTTTTTGATATTTTGGAAGCTGAAATGAGAAAAAAGAATTATCCTCCTGACAGGATTTTTAATGTAGATGAGACTGGGTTGACTGACCATTGTGCAATCAAAAGTACCACAGGTGATAGGGAAAAAAGGAAAGAAGCAAATAGGAACTTTGACAGCTGCAGAACGAGGTTCACTTTGTACTCTGGTTTGTTGCATGAGTGCGTCGGGTATCCACCTATGATGATTTTCCCGAGAAAAAACTTTACGGATATTTTGATGAAAGGTGCGCCACCTGGATCGATAGGTAAAGTTCATCCATCTGGTTGGATTCAATCTAATTTGTTTACCGAATGGTTCAAGCATTTTATTGAAAAAACGAAACCAACTGAGGCCTCTCCGGTGTTGCTCATCTTTGACGGACATTACAGTCACACTCGTAGTTTAGAAGTAATTGAGCTGGCTCGCGAAAATCATTTCACCATAATCAGTCTCCCACCTCATACGACGCACAAACTCCAACCTTTAGATATGACTTTTATGGGCGCCCTTAAGAGTCATTACAGTGAGGAGATTCGCAAGTTTCTTTTGCATTTTGAAAGGATGCTTAAGCCTTACGATATTGCTGAGCTTTTTGGCCGGGCATATCTCAAGAGCACCACGGGAGAAATTGCAGTGAATGGGTTTCTTGCGACAGGACCCATTCAATCAGCAAGTTTTTACAGAAGTCGATTTTATACAGGAAGCAGTAAACAGTGAGCATCAGTCATGTCGCAGTCAAGACAATCAACATACAAGTGTTGTTGCTGACCAAGGAGCCCCAGGAATGAGTACAGCGGTACAAGAGACGCTGCCTGGTTTGATTCTACCAGAAGACATTCAGCCCATCCCTAGGATCAAGACTAGAACTTCTAATCGTGGCAGAAAGGCTACAACAGCAAAAGTTATCACATCATCTCCTTACAAAAATCAATTAGCCGAATCTTTGCGCTTGGTTGAGACTCGTGGAAGAGGTCGTGGACGTGGACGTGGACGTGGACGGGGCCGTGGACGTAGTCAAGATGGAGTGAGTAGTGGTAACAGTGCTAATCGACGCCAGAGAGACATTACATTTAGCAGTAGCAGCAGCTTTGAAAGTGACGCACTCATAGAAACCAACTCTGAAAATGATGACAATGTCAACTCAGTTATGGTACCTGACGCCTTAGATACGAGCTGCATATTCTGTGAAACCAGTTATTCCAGCGATAGACCGGGTGAAGAATGGATACAATACCAGAGTTGCAATTTATGGGCTCATACAGCCTGTGCTGGGCCAGAAGGCGAATATTATATTTGTGATTTTTGTCGGTAAAGTTTAATTAATATTAATATATTTAATATGGCTCCCAGGGTGTCATATAGCCCTCACTTGATGTCAAGTTGCCAAATTTGTAATTTTTAAGAATACATAAGTTTCTGATAATTCTGTAGTTATTTTATTTATTCCATAGTAAGGCATCGATAGGCCAATGATCATGGAACACTGAAAAATACTTATTTGACTTCCTAGTCTAGTATTTTTTACAGGAGGCCTCAAAAACAAAGTAGGGGGCCACATTACCACCTTTTCCTCTAGTGATTTATCAATAGCAATACATTTATTTTATAATATAACCCAAAAAAATGACATTGTCATTCTAACCCTAAAAATACCGGTGTCCATAACTGGATATTATTCAACCACGTACACCCAATCATGGACATAGTGTCCATAAAGTGAACTTTCTTATTTTTATAATGAACCACCAATTGGAAGAAGGGAATAAACGCCACTTTTTGACATATTCACTTTTATACACTTTTATATTCGTTAGACGTAGGGCTAAGTTGTGAGTTCGAAAAAAGAAACAAAGTCCATTCATTTCGTATAGATTCATGCGGCTAAAAACATTGTTAGTTGGAAGAAGGAAACAAATCCTTCCTTTATTCCCTTCTTCCAACTATTAACTTTACGAGTATAGAAATAATATTTCTTTTTGGCTGTTTTTTTATTCGATAAACAAAATCGCATCACATAGTGGTGGGGGGCGTTATACTAGCGATCTAATAGCCGCCATTTTAGTTGTATTTGAGGCTGCATTCGTTTGGTTTCGCGTCGAGGAGATTCTTAACCTATAAAAATTATTTCACCATTAAAGTTTAAATTTAATATGACCAGTGAAAGTAGCTTTAACGATTCAACTGATAACGAGTCAGAAGCTGAGACTCCAAAAAAGAAGAAAAGAGGTGTTAGAAATATCCATTTGTATAAAAAAGAAAAACAGAAGTCACAGCGTCTACTTGGTCAATCTTATGTGAGTACAAGTACTGGGAGGTTAGTGCCAGCTAAATCTAACAGTAATAGTGACTGTCTCTGTAAAAGAAACTGCACTCAGCAGTTTAGTACTGAAGAAAAACAGCAGTTGTTTGAATCGGTTTATAATGGACGACCGAAAAATGAACAGGACATATATATGATGAGTCTCATTGAATACGCAAAGATTAATCGCCACCGTTCAAAACGCGAAAATCCAAAAAAACGTGACAGCACTTTCATATATTTTGCAATGAAAGGAAATGAAAAAATTCGAGTTTGCCGTCAAGCTTTCTCCATTTTATACGCTATAAAAGGTAAGGCTATTTTTCGCCTTACCTCTCTTAAATCAGAAGGAAAACTACCTGAAGATAAACGAGGGCGGCATCGTAATCGAGGTAACGTCTTATCAAACGAAGCAATCACGGCTATTGATGAACATATTCGGTCGTTTCCATTAAAAGAATCTCATTACAGCAGCAAACATATACAGTATTTAGAAGCAAACTTAAACGTTAAAATAATGTATGAACTTTTTCTGAAAAAATACCCCCATTATCAATGCGTAAAATACGACTATTACAGAAAATATTTTAATGATAATCATGGCTACAGATTCGGTCGGCCACAAGTAGACGTTTGTTCGACTTGCGAAGAACTCGAAGCAAAAATAAAAAGCTCATCTCTCAATGAGAATGCGAAGAGAGTGGCGGTTGCAGAAAAAATCATACATCTTAAACGTGCTAAAAAGTTTTATAATAAGCAGAAAGAAGTTTTGGCCTTATGTAAAGAAAGAAAAGATGTAGGAGCCATTGTATTTGATTATATGCAAAATCTGCCCATTCCTAAGATCCCAGTTCAGGAAATGTTTTATTTAAGAAAACTATGGCTGTATGTGTTTTGTGTTCATGACTTAAAGACGAATTCAGCTGATTTCTACACTTACCATGAGGGTGAAGCTAAAAGGGGCCCAGATGAAGTATGCAGCTTATTATGGAAAACTATACAGAACATGGATCCCTCTGTCAAAGAACTACACGTTTTTAGCGATGCTTGCGGGGGACAAAATAGGAATAATACCCTTATAAGATTCTTTCTCACTCTTGTTGCAAAAAATCGTTTTGAGAAAATATATCAATACTTTCCTGTGCGTGGCCATTCTTTTTTACAGTGTGACAGAAATTTTGGGACAGCTAAAAGACTCATTAGGAGAAGAGACAGAATTTACGTTCCAAATGAATACAATAATCTTATTTCGGCAGCAAAAATCAGGGGTTTTTCAGTTAAACCTGTTTCTTCAAACGAAATACTTGATTTTAAAAACTCATGGCAGCAGTGTTTTAAGAAAACCTGTAAGTCATTAGACAAGGCTACGACATTCAAGATTTCGCAATATAGAAGCTTTGAGTAATTTATTGATGGTTTCGTCAAAGCTACATTTTTGCTCCAAAAACCTTCTACAATCCCGAAAATACCTGAAACTCTGGCATATGTTACTAAAATACCTATAAATGAGAAAAAAATGAATGACATAAAAAAAATAATCCAATATATTCCTGACGAATTCAAAGATTTCTACAATTTAATTCTGACCTGGCCAACTACAAGATCCGAAAGTGAAGAAATAGATGAATAACAGAGTGTCCTTACCTGTTTGTAATAAATAAATAGTTTTTGTCATTATATTGTCTATTATTTCAAATTATTTTGTACCTGTTATATGATAAATTGGAAGAAGGGAATAAATCCACCACATTTCGATGAACACACATAGATAAATATTATACATTTAAGGCAAATCTGTTGGTGAATAAATCAGGATTTATATTTTCTTAATAATCATTGATGTCCCATAAGCTTAAAAATTGAAAGTTAAAAGTTATGAAGTTTTTTTTTATTATCTCCGTTCTTATTTTTTGGATTTATTCCCTTCTTCCAATTGGCGGTTCTTAATTATTTTTCGTGTATCATACGTCTGTTCTAGTATATCTTCATGTTTCTCTAAAAATCTGGAATAAATTATAATTACTCTTTTCAATAATGGACATTCTGTCCATGATTGGGTGTCTGTAATAGATTCAACGTAGAAATGGCACCAAGAAAAGACTACACAAAAGAACAAATGGCCAAGGCTATCGAAGAAGTAAGAAAAGGAGAGAAAATTTTTGCTGCCGCTCCAAGATATGGAGTCCCAAGGATAACTTTACATAATAAAATCACCCGGAAAAGTCTTATTGATTGTAATCTAAGTCCAGCTACTGTACCTAGTTACATATGAGGAAGAAAGGATTCTCGTGAAATGGATAGCGTTTATGGATGAAAAACACTTCCCTGTGACCAAAGAACAATTGCTTGATAGTGTCCAAAAAATAATATCGCGAAAACTGAGCGACACGGAAAACTTAAAGCTTATTCAACTATACCGCGATAATGAATGCCTGTGGTATAACAAATCTCAAAATTATAGAAATAAAGAAATGCGTGCAACAGCATTACAGAATATTGCACGAAAAATGAATTTAGAAAGATTTGGCCTTACCGAAGTTAAAAATAAATTTAAAAACTTGAGGGCAACATACTCTTTGGAACTGGATAAAATAAAAACCTCCTCAAAATCAGGCGTTGGTGAAAATGTGTATACTCCAAAAGTGAAATGGATCGAAGAAATTGACGCTTTTAAAAGAAATGTATCTATAAAAAGGAAAACAACAGTAAGTACCAACAATATTTATTTATTTTTAGTATTCAAATAAAACAAATATTATTTTATGAAATTCTGTTAAATTGCCACGGTACACTTCCGTTAGTCATAAAGTAATTTTTAAATAAGTCTCTTCTCTCTTTCACAGTTCCGGAATGGATACCTCTTAGTTGATCAGATATACTTATTAGTGGAGTTATTTCTAACAAAACGACCGCGTTGAGATTCAAAAAGGAACTTAGATATTATTCTAATAGACATGACACAGACAATGTAGCAAAAACACGACGTAGATAATGTAGCAAAGATTACAATTTACATACTATGACGGCAGAGGTCACTGCTTTGTATAAAAATTATTTTAGATACATTTCAACACCCCCACTATCTTAAATAATCATATAAACATTTTACACATTAACAACACCTGACATTTCCATAAACATAGAATGTTTCTTCGTACATAGACTTTTTATTAGCAAATTAGCGGGCATGTTTGTTGTCGGCAAATATTGTAAATTTACTGTATTATTTGAAACACATTCTCTAGTAAAATGATATTTCACGTCAATGTGTTTAGATTTCTTGTGAAATACTGGATTTGTCGACAACTTCTGTGCGCTCTGGTTGTCATTATATAATGTTAAAGTGTACATTTTATTAGTTATTACAAGCTGCAAAGCCCTTAAGTATACTGCTTCTTTACAAGCTTCAGAAATTCCTATATATTCAGCTTCACAGCTTGATAGGGCTACAGTCTTTTGTTTCCTACATTCCCAAGATATGACACCATTAGACATATGACACATTAAACAACTAATGAACAAATTTTATCCCACCCAACCTACACAGAGAACTGTCCCCAGCAGCAGCTTTTTAAGATTTTACCCATCATCTCCAAATAAAAGTCCTAGATATTTAGATCCCAGTCAGGTGATTATCACTACCGCCTCTAATAGAGCTTTTAACGATAAAGTTGAGTGTGAAAGCGACAGTGTATCTGATGTTATTAAGTATGCTTTAGATACAGCTTAGTACTTTTGTCTAGATTCTATGTGATTGTTAATTTTTTTGATTACCTACTTTAATATTTTTTGAATAAATAACTTTCTTATCTTAATCTGTGTTTTCAATGACTCATATATTGCCTAACACACTTCCGGTATTAAATTAGAAATGGATGGTATCGATACACGATAAAAATGACTGATATTTCGAAACGACATTCCAGAAGCCAAAAATGTCAGCGTAATTTCGAGTTTCACTTTGGCTGGCAAGGCGTTTATCATGAATGTGTCTTGACGCTGAATAGAGCTTGATAACAACATAAGCAAATCGTCAAAGTTTTTTGGCGTCATTCTCAAACCCAGTTTGTATTCCTTAGGATCTTCAAATCTCAACTGACTTATCTAAATTCGTTTCTGTTTAGATATCTCTTCTTCTAACATATCCGTTAGTTCTTGTATCATCACAAAGGTAAATTTTCTCAACAAATAATTAACTTTGATTTTTTTCTGTTTTCGAGAATTAATTTTTCGCACTGACTTTACGAACGTGTGTATACCAAAAGAAATATCCTCGCCTACTGACGAAATACTGATTACGTGTAAATAATATAAGTCAGTTTTCGGCGCCAGCACTGACGACAGCTACTGACTCAATGTAAAATTGCCTGTAGACCAATTGAATCCCAGCTCGTAAGTCGCACGTATCCGCGCGCTTTTTTATCTGAATAGGTTTGACAATATCGATTATTTATCGTTATAATAACGCTAGTTTGCTTTAATAATTTCGTTTTGTTACTCGTTAAACGTTATACAAAAGATTGAAAACGATGTATTTGCTGAGGTAAATATATAGTAAAACGTTATTATATCGTTATGATTTCTGTTATGGATAACATTTTAAGTCATCTGATTCAGACGTAAAGATTAGGAGATTTAAAAACAATATGCCAAAACCCGATTTTGTTTCTGGCTTTTTAAGAAGACATCAGAATAAAATTTCTTTAAGAATAAGCCAAAACATTAAAAGATCTAGAACATCCATCTCTCCTGAAATCATTGAATCATATTTTGATGAATTTAAGACATCTCTAGAAGGCGTGCTATTAGCCAATATAATAAAATACGAAGAAACTAATCTATTGGATGACTCGGACAAGAGAAAAGTCATAACAAATAGAGAAGTCAACTACCCAGAAGTAGTAAGGGTAATGAATCACAATAAATCATCGACATCATTAATGTTGCGGCAGCCGCAGGTGACACTTTACTCTTTTATTACGTAGTATACAAAGCGCAACATTTATATGACACCTGGACCGAACGAGTTCAGGTTGGTTTGACGCTATAACCTTCGAAGACTGGGCGAACACTGTACACCGTGGCTACCCATGTACATGTGGCATGTATGGTCTAGGAGCGGCTGGGCGGCTAGCTTCGCCTTTGGCCACCGCGTTACGTGGCTGGGGGGAGGAGTTGCGGGCGGGTCGTCGATGAGTTGGAGCATCTAAGAGAGGACATAGCAGCTGCGAGCGAAATATGTGCGTCGGAGTTTCAGGGCCTGAAACAACAAATTAGTGACTTCAAGGCGTCTCTGGAGGGAACTTTTATGATTGAAACAATGGTAAATACATTCTAAATCAATTTTTTATTAAAAATATTATACGACTTCCAGACTTACAACTACTTTCTCCAGGCTTACAGTCCCAAATATAGCAAAATGGGTAGGTTTCTTGCTGATATTCCTGATATTAGCTTCAATCAAACATTACCAGGTCTACGCGTGAGCATTGATGAAGCCTGAACCGAAAAAAGATATTTTCGATTTACCGCTTACACCAGGCACCTTATTCAATAGTACTCTACCCATTCATATCCTTTTTAGGTAGAACCTGAGGCTACGAAAGATACAGTCAAGAAAAAAATTAATTCTTTGAGAACTTGCTATCGGAAAGAGATGAAAAAAGTGAATGCTTCCACAAGATCTGGAGCTGCCACAGATGATATTTATGAACCGACGCTGTGGTATTTTCACCTACTCGATTTTTTAACCGACCAAGAGACGCCCAGAGAGACAGTGTCAAATTTTGATGACCTCACACAGGTAATACAACATCCCAATTTGTTTTTAAACAAGGTGTCAAGGATTTAAACCAGGATTTTAATATTGTAGATTACAAAAAACATTTTGGAAGAGTAGGTAGTTACTTTTATTTTATAACAAGTCTACAATGTGTACCTATGAAAAAAATTAAATCGTATTTATATTACACATTGCATTTTGCCACGATACAGTGCCTTCATTATTAAAATAATTCGAAAATTCTTCTCTTGTCGCTTTGGCATTTTGAGAAATGTTTCTATAATGTCCTCCTTGTAATTCGAACAAATGTGACTAATCTAGGCATGTAACATTTCATAAGTAGCAAGTGAAAATTCATATGAAATGCGTTTTCATACGTCGCACCTGCTACTTAAGTTCTCATTGACTGCTAAAAATCACACTTGATGAAATCACAGATCAAGTTCGGATTTCATCGTAGAATTAAATCGTCGTCATTGCTACTTAAAGAGCGAGCGAGTAGGCATGAAATGGGCATGTGGGCGAGTTAGAAAGAGAAAAATATATGTTGTTGATGCGTGATTATACCAATTACCAACGGCCACTTACTTGTAAACAATAATATACCGTAGAACTATGACTTCGTGACCTTTTAAAATAAACTTTAAGTCCAGGGGAATAAAGTTTCGATTTCCTTATTAATTTGAATTTGTAGCAGGTCACAATTTATTAAAAATCACAAAATGAAATGAATTATGAAAGTAACAAAAACAATAGTTGACAGTAATGAAATTTTACTTGTGGCGCTAAATTCAATAGATGTGATACGTACTGTGGCGCCGTGCCGTCTTAAATAGCATTAGCTCTTTTGTGTTTTCGTTGCAATTAAGTGTAAATAAATATAGATGATATTTAGTATATAATAAATATAGCAATTTACTTAAGTTTTGTGTTTCCGCTGTAATTACTTTTAAATAAATATTGATAGTAGTTAGTGTAAATATAATAATTTAGTTAAGTTCTTATTAGTGAATATTTAATAAAAACGAACAATGAGTGCATCCATTTGGAATCATTTTGAAGAAATCCCAGGAAAGAATGTGGCGAAGTGTTTATTATGTAAAAAAGAATATTCGTATAAAACTTCTATTACAAATTTAAAGAAACATTTAAACCACAAACATATAAGTGCCTATCAAAACTTTTTGAATTCTTATCAAACCGGAACGACCCTTACGACTAAAAATCGTCCAACATCGATTGTTGAACAGGGAGCAGAAAGCTTGAACTCATCTCAACCAGAGGCAGTTCACCCAGCGGATATGCAAACAGTGCCACCAGGTGCATCATTTAGATTGCAGTGCCGCAAAATGGTCGAAAAACGAAAAAAGTTGATTGATAAAAAATTACTTCAAATAACCTCTCAAGACTACATTTTCAATTCATTCATTTGGTCGAAGATAAGAGTTTCAAGTTTTGTAAATTTGTTTATATATATTAGGGTGGGTCAAAAAAATTTTTTTTCTCTTTTTTTGTTGTAATACTCAAAATATAATGTCGCAGGCAACAACCAATAACCACGTACGTGCCACGCAAAATGGACGAAAAACGAAAAAAAATAATTAATACAAAATTACTTTAAATGATTACTCAGGACTATCAACCATTTTCAGTGGTCGAAGATAATGGTTTCAAAAGTTTCGTAAAAGCTTTGAACCCGAGTTACGAGTTGCCTAATAGAAAATTAATATCCAAAACCTTAATACCAGGCCGGTATTTAGATTGTAAAAATCAAATAAAGGAATTAGTCCAAAAGGCGAAATTTAAGGTACCTGCCCTTACTGTCCCGTCTCAAAAATCCACTCTGTATATCTATTACGATATGTTTTTTTTTGATATAGCACAAATATAGTAAATATAATTAATAATAGAGAGATTTTTGAAATAGATAACAAGAAATGGTAAATTACAAAAAAATATTATGAATTATTAAAATATCTAATAGAAATTCCTTTATATCAATTAATATTGTCTTTAAAGTACTTTTAGGAATTATAATCCGAAGTTCAATTTCATTTACTATAAAATAATATAATAAGTACATCCTTATATCCTTAAATATATCGTAAAAATTGTAAAAATGTTATTTCAACATCTTTATATTAAGAGGCCGTATACGAAATCAAAACAAGCGAAATTAGTTATTTCGCGCACACACACACACGCACTTAGCGTTCTGTCGCGTGTGTGCGTAAGTCCGAAGTCGCCATTTGGCGATTAAACCGTTTTGATCCTTTAATATTTTTTATGAGTATATTACATTCACTCTCATGGATTTATCAATTGAAATAAAATACCTGGTAATATAAAATTAAGCCTTTATTTATCGCTAGTTATTATATATTCTTTATTGCACAAATAAAAAAGTAGTCATACAAAAAAATACATTGAAAGTGACGTGAAAGAAGGTGGACTTATCTCTCTCTATAAGAGATCTCTTCCAGCCAACCAATGTATGTGGGAAATAGTGTTAAGTAGCGGGACAGAAAGAGAAAGTGTCGAGAAAAATTGTAAAGTATATAAGTGTAAAAACATAAATAAAACAATAAATGTATATATTGCTACGTTCTATGAGTTCGAGGATCGGAAATTAAAGCATGTCTTTTGTTGAAGAAGAAAGTGAGAGAGAGAGAGAAAGTGAGAGAGAGAGAGAGAGAGAGAAAGTGAGTGAGAGAGAGAGTGTGTGAGAGAGAGAGTGTGTGAGAGAGAGAGTGTGTGAGAGAGAGAGTGTGTGTGAGAGAGATACTTATACTAAAATACAACAAACGAAATTATTCATATAAATATAATTAATAAACTATTACTTGTATTAAAAATCTAAACAAAATATTTAATATAATTACCTATTTGGTACCAATTTGGAAAGTAAAAACAAAGACCTATTTTGCTTGTGCCAGAACTCTTTATCCGCTTATCGAGTCGCAGTGAAATGAATCATTCTAAAAATTTGCGGGTGTAAAAATGTCTGCTAATAAATACATATAATAAAATTCTAACTAAGTCGAATCTGTACGTTAAATACTTTTTGGAAAATCTTATTGAAAAATTGAATTAGCTTTTATTTCTAATCATGATAAAAATGTCAGCATAACAAATATTGAGATAAATATTATTTTTCCACAAAAAACGATTCCAGAAGAACATACACATGCAATTCTTTTATTCAAAAAGTTTCTTTCGCATGTCGTGGACAATAATTAACCGTATAATTTACTTTCTTTGTACTTTGCTAGTTTTTCGTTTTAACTTTTTAACCTTTGAAAAAACATATTTTTTAATAGATTAAAGTAAGTAAACTTTATCCATAAAATATCTTTACTTGGTTTATTTTTTAACGTTCCCTCGTAATTACTAAACGACAACCGATTTTGATGATTCATATATAATTACTTACAAAAGTATCAAAAATTCACGTCGCGCTACACACGTCGCTACACTTCGATACGTTGCGTGACGTCAGTAATTGCGCTAGCGCAGAACGATACATCCACCCTCTAGAAACGCTCAGCGCGGACTGCTGTCTCGTGGCTTGCGTCGAGTAATATATATTGCGAGTTTCAGTCGTTTTAAAAGATTTTTTTTGGAAAGTATAGTTTTTAACATTTTAATTTTTTTTTATGAAATGAATAGTCCTTGAACTGAAGTTTCTTTCTGTAATTTTCTTTTTATGAACGAGAGTTCTATGTAGCCTAGTGTACCAGAAATACTTTGCGCATTTTCTTTAAAATTTGTCTGAGTTTAATATTTATTTACTCAACTATTTTATATAAAAGTAGTAAAAACTGATTCATACATTGTATAAAACACTTTTACAACAATACACTGTATTTTTTTCATATTATTTAGAGGTCAACACAAGCCGTAAGTGATGGTATCCTAAACCTCTTACACAAAAAAATCACCTTTCAGTCGCGGTTTTGATGTCAATAATTCAAAACTAAGTACTAAAAATAAAAAAGGGGGCCATTCATTAGATTATAATTAAAATGACCTTTCATATTATGTATATAAACTTATAGAAAAAATATTTTATAACTGTGAAATAACGTTCGTAAAATAGTGTAAATCAGCGAATTCGGCAAAATTTCATATACGGCCTCTTAATCATTGCTATTAATTACATAAAAATATAGCATGGGAACGATTCCTATAGATCAGGTTCATAACAATAACTTGGCTTCATATTTCTTGACGCGAACTTTTACGTATATGGAAAGGAATTCGTATACTATAATATGATATTCGAGATATTATTGCAGCCTGATGCAATCATTAGTAAATTTCCATTGTTTATATAATTTGAAATCCAAGTCTTATAAAAGGCAAAATCAAAGTTGAATTATTCAAATATATTATTATCTTATTTTTTTTTTTTTTTGTTGTCGTGACCAATAGTAAAAAAAACTGTCAAATATTTATATTTTTATTTTAATCATTCTTTTCATGTTGTACTTTAACTCTAAATACAGGTAATATATTATATGTAAAGGAATCAACAGATTAAATTGTTGGTAGTAGATACCTAGGAATTGAACATCTTTACCTGAAACTTAATAAAAATTTAATTGTGACTTGAGACTAATAAATAAAAAGAAGAATAAAATGAAAGGATAAAAGGTATTTAAATAAAGATAAGAATGTTTTTTTTTAATTGAGCTTACTGTAGGTGAAGTTATAGGGAATATTTAATTGTTTGAAGTGCTTAGACACTAAGATTGCGTAGTCAAAGTTATGGATTATGTACATACGAGTATGACAATATATATTTTATATGTATGGTATTAGAATGAACGGTATAAGAATTGGTTCTATTGACAATTAACTTTTGCACCGATGATCGGTCTGATCAACCGACAATTGTGAAAATGTTAATCTGTTAATAAGTTCCTAATTTAGTGTTTGGTTTTGGTTTGAGATACACATATACATAAATGATTGAAATGATTAATATTTTTATTGATTTGCCGCCTATTTTCTCGATCATATTGTACGCGTGTCGTCTTTGTGAGAGCAATAGTGCAAAAGGCTTTATAAAAAAATAAATATAATAAAAGTGCACATATTAATAAGAAATAAATGGGAGAGGTTGAAACTCCAAATAAAACAAATAAATATATTATATTATAATGAAACGGTCGGATAAATTAAAATGGTTTACTTACCTAATAATGTAAACTTATAAAGTGAAAAGCTAGCGAAATGGATAATGACTAGATTGAAATATTATGATGTTGACAATAATGAATTAATTATTAATAATGACGATGACTGTATTCCCGGATTGACAAATTTATTTGATGCATTAAATCTAATAATTAAGTATTAAACATTTTTTTAATAATATGATAAGATTAATTATTTATAACGTATATTTTTTTTATATTCCTTCTATATTATGGATCTTATTTAGAAAATAATGGATATATTAAGAAAGCATGTTATTATCTAGTTATTAATTCCAAAGTTTCTTAAGAACAATTTTGTTATTGGAAAATATTCTTTTTTTGGTAAAGAAAAGATAAGTATGTATACTACCAAATACAACTTTAAATAGTTTTGTGAACGACTTAACATTTTGTTGATGATTTTGTTTAAAATTCTTTCAAATCAAATTTTAGTAATTCCACAATACCTAGTAAATTATTATTTTTATATACTTATGTTTTGGTCTTTAGTGTGTTTTGTATCTAAGTGTAATAATTTAATATATTACTAAAATTGTGTAAATTCTGCATTGATTAAATTTTATACATGTTATTAGTAATAAATAGATATTCACATATTAAGTAAAAAGTATTCTAAATTGGAATTTGTGTCAAAAAAAAAATTAAAGAAAAATTCTTAATTTTTTTTCAAAATGCCGGGGGAGTTGTGGTGTATGTGTAAAGCCAGTCTCCCTCCTCTCCTCCAGCCTATATATATAGTGTACAACCAACCTTATAGAGAGAGTAATAAAAGAACTTTGGAGTTAAACAGTCGTGTCATTGAACATCCTTACACTGTAAAACACTTAAATACAAATCTACAGAAGCCCAAAATTGTTCTAACTCTGTCTCTAAATTGAAGTTGACTATGCAAAAATTTTTAAGTTTCAATAGTCGTTCCAGCATGTCTACAGTGAAGTCCCACCGAGTTGGTAACTAAACAGGTCTATGGTATTTGGTAGTTACAATCACGAATTGGAGCAACACTAATACAGTTGTCAGCTGTCATTTGTCAAACGTCACTGAAATGATAGCAGCCATTTAGTGTTGACATGCGTGAAACGTGCTCATTTCTTAGTAAAAAGAATAAGGGCAGTGGGTGAGTAATCAGTTATAATTTTTGGAATCTTTGTTAATTTTTTAAATATTAATGTTCGTATTAAATTTAAATCATATTATCTAAGCAGAACTATAGTTATTTGCCCGCCTTTCGTACGAGAAGTAAGGTTACGAACCGATGGCCACAAATGGGTCCAATATTATGCAATTTTTCATCTTTGGCCAAGTCGATGGTCAAAACTGGCACACGTAGAATCCCCAGATCTGGCCACATAATGTTTAACTTGGTCTTTTTTATATAAACTAGTATTTTTTGTTTTTTCTTTTTGGAGATTCTAGGAAACATGTCGTCTTCAATCTGGAAGAAAAGAGACGCAGTAAAAAGAAAATTATTTCAATACTCACCACATAAAGTAGGTTTAGCCTTAGATGCTATTAGAATGGGAATGAAGGTTTCCACTGGCAGCAAGAACTTTAACGTTCCTCGAACGACATTGCGACATAAATTTTCTGGTGATGCACCTGAAATTTCTGGGCATGTCGGTCCTCAAGCAGTTCTTGGAGTTGAAATCGAAAATAAACTTGTGGCATGGATTAAAGAAACTGCTCGCAATGGGTCTCCAATTAATAAAGAAGGGTTATTAGACTCAGTCAAAAAAATTATGGAGAAGGAAAATCTTAAGACACCTTTTATAAATAACAGGCCTTCAAGGTCCTGGTTCGAAGGATTTAAGAGTTAATAAACAACATACTTTTCGTCCAGAAAAAATAATATTCATAATATTGTATAATAATCATTTACAAGTACCTCTTTAGGTGATCCTCTTACATCTCCTGTAAAACGAAGAAAATCTACCACTCCATCAGTTGGAGAACAAGAGATTATCATAAATATTTACAAATATGTAAAAAATACCTGGCCCACTGATACTTTTCCTTCGAACGAAAAAATGACAGGAAAAACTTCAGAGATATCAGGAGTCAGCAAGTGAACTGTTTATCGCATCTTGGGAGCGTATAGAGATACTCATGCCGTATAAGGAAAAGGCATAATCCAAAATAAAAGGAAATCGATTATTGACAAGATGGACGATTTTGAAAAATTGTCAGTCGAAAGTGCATCAATTTTTTTTTGCAGGGGAACTACCGACTGTTCATAAAATTTAAAAAAGTGTAAATGATGACGACCAATTACCTAACCTGAGTAACACTACTCAGGTTACTGTTGTTGTAGGTGCTTGTTGCACCACTTAAAATTCAAATATATTAAGCGAAACAGAAAAAGTGTTTTAATAGACTGCCCAGAGAACAAAGAAACAATTAGAAACGAGAAACATGGGTCAACGTATTTTTTAACTTGATGAATGGATAATGGTACATGGGTAAACGCAGTTCACACTGTGGGAAAGGTGTGCCAAGATACTACAATACAATCTATTTGTCAAGCGTTTTTGGAAGGATTGTCCACTGGCGCAAAGAATCCCATCGGCGAAGGAAAACGTGTGTTACTAGTACACAATGGAAACGAGGGCGGTTTTTTGGAGGGCATGGAATGGGTATTTGAAAGAACAACGGGTGATTATCACGAAAGCATGGACCGTCCCCCATTTCGAAGAATGGTTCGGTAAAGTCCTCCAAAAACTAAGAAGCGGCGACGTCATTGTGATTGATAATGCTTGTTATCACTACAGACGATTAGAAAAAACGCCAACGATGTCTTGGAGAAAACAAAATATTCAAGACTGGCTAGACTCAAAAGCCATAACATACATACCCTCGGATACGAAGGCTCACTTGATACAAAAAGTTAAGCCAATCAAAAACGACTTTATAAAGTTTGTAATTAACGAGATGGCGAAGGAGAAAGACATTACAGTGGTGAGGTAGCTTACACTGTGAGCTTAACCCCATTGAGCTCGTGTGGGTAGATGTTAAAGGCTACATCGCACGAAACAATACCACATTTAAATTACCAGAGGTAAAAAAAATATTAACGGATGGTTTAGCCAAAGTGACACCAAAGAAATGGAAAAACTGTGTCCAGCATGCCATGCATTTTCTTCTTCTTCGAGCACATGCTCAAGAAGAAAATGCATGGAATTGACGCTGCAATAGATAGAATTGCTGACAGATTCATAATGAATGTCGCAAGCAGCTCTTCTGATGCAGAAAGCTCCACAGACAATAAAGAAGAATTTAGTTGTGACAATGAGTAACAATATATCTAAATTTATTTTTTGAAATAAATTATATTAAATAATATTTTAATTTTATTCTTTATGGTCACAAGTAACGAGACGAGCAAGGCGCTCGTCTGATGGTAAGAGATAACGCCTGGACATGGCTATTGCATACTTTGAGACGTATGTATGATCATTAACTCAGTTTTATGAAAGCTATCAGTATCCTTCATATTGGAAGACAGTAATGTTTAGGTACACACTTAACACACTACTGCTTAGCTGGAGGATATTTGATATTCCGGTGGCAGGTTTATTATCCCTGTCAGAACACTCGAAGAGTCTCTTTCTCACTTCATTAACAATCTTTATGGCTCGTACTATAAAGAACGTTTGTGTGCTAAAGGTTATTTTATACAATTAATACTTTTATAGAAGATGGCACGTCTTGGGAATGAAGTGTAATCTTTATAGAATTATTGTAAATTATATTTTAACTTACAAAAAAGATAAAGTAATAATATTAGTTCCGCTGAGTTTCTTTCGCCAGTTTTTCTCAGATCTGAGGCTTCTTCTTTCCGAACTAGTAGTAGACTCATGATGTTCAATAAAAAAATGTAATATGTAATTTAATGCTGAATAAAATATTTTGAATTTGAATGCACTTCATTACCAGCAGCACTCAAGGCGTCATTGGACTGAGTTTCAGATAGGAAAACATAATGTCAAGAATAAGTCAATAATGGAGCCCGATCATGTTTTAATGTCTCTACTGGATATAAAATTAGGTCTTATGAAGCAAAACACGCAGATAAGTTAAGTGTTAACCATACAAAATATTTCAGAAGTGAGAGCTAAAAAGGGACCGGAAGAAATAGCTTATTAAAAATTACAATATTACTTTGAAAAACATGTTGGCAACAAATATCGTTAACCTTGATAAGACTAATCTGTCGGACGATCTCGGATTTTCGAAATACATATTATTTCGTCACGATGTAACTTATCCAGAAAGAAAATCCAATACTACTAAAGGAAACATATCTCTCATGTTTATAGTAAGTGCAGGCAGTCGCCACTGCTTGAATTTATACGTCATCTACAAAGCCACAAAGTTATAAACTGTATGGATTACTAGGGAACCGCCTGGAACTAGATACAATTGCACAATATCAGGACGGTTCGATAGCACCATGTTTGAACATTATTATTTTATAGGCTCCAGGGACTGAAATTGTAATTTGCGACAAACTACCTAGTTATTTGAACGTAAAAGTAGTAGAATTATGTTAATAATTTAACATCGTCAACGAAAGTGGAGAAAAATGTTTCACCATTGTCAGGATGGAATGGCTATCTTGAACAGCTAACTAAAAATAATAAGAATTTTGTTTCTTCCTTTTATCGATCATTGTGCCAGTAACCTAGACACAATTTATACCATTTTACATTGTGCCAAGATTATTGCCAAATCACATGGATAAAAAACGTGTGTAAATATTCTTGATCAACCACTTTATTCTAAAGCACGTGAAATGATATCTGCGTCAAGTGCTAACTTCGAAATATCTAAAATAGTTGTTAAACTAGGAGGACTTCATATGCTCATGTCCTTTCTTGGATGCATAGGATATATAATGGACGGAAATGGACTCTTAGAGGCTCTGGGTAAAATATATGTTGCAAATTCTGTCGACAAAATGTTGGATAGTCACGCATATTCGAGAAGTATTAGAAGTCATACAATATTAAGACTGGCATTATCAATGATAATTTTTGAAGACATGAAGATGGAGGATTGTGGGTTAGATGATGATACGCCTCCATCATACATTTTCTCTCAAAAAACTTCCCTATTTGCTTTACCAAGAGATCGTAGGAATAAAGCAGGATGAAAGCACCCCAATAGAAATCTTTGTCACTCAAAAACGCGCACTGATCGCCGAGCTTCCTGAGCCTTGTTACACTGAGGAGCAACAGATTGACCTCATATTTGGACAAATAAGGTTCAACGTAAGGAAAAAAAAACAGGAATACAATAAAAACTTTCTATGATTTGTTATACAAAGCAAAAGACATAAAACGTACCGTAATCCTAATCTTCGAGAATATGGTTTCAATAAATAGTGTTTCAATGGAAAATCTTCATCTTCTAAAATTACACCCCAAAAAGGAAAATTCAGGGTCCCATCTTCCAATTTCTGTTTAAGTATTGAATTACTAAATGTTGAGACGTCGTTTAATCTGCCCTGGCTGCCCACATCAATATATGTAAAAGAGTAGTTGTCATCTACCAGTACTAAAAGTACAGTGTTAAAGTTTTATAATTAAAAAAGTTACTTCCACTGTTATGTGGTTGTCGTATATTGATATGCTTTCCATCTACGGCACCACGACATCCAGGAAAGATCCAACGGTTATTAAACATTCTTGAAATATATTTGATATATTTGGTAAATTCTGCTGAAGTTAATTTTGAAAGCATTAATTTGCGCTATTTAGAAGTCGTCACACTTTCATGGCTGCAGATGAATTCCACCATAGAGTGGAACGATCTCTTAAGAATAAAAAACGCGCATATGACTTTGAGGACTTCTGCAAAGCTGTATCTGATACAGGCGCTAGAACTACCGTAAAAAAGATGACCGTCGAGATTTTCATCGTTTTGAAGACTGCTCTTCAACATTTAAACAAAAAATTCTAATTCTCGAGCTTACATGAGTGGAATTTCTGAAGCTAGTTTTCAAAGGGGATTCAATTTACTTTTATTACAAAAATAGCCATGACACTGATGAGTATCAGTGGATTGAAAGTACCATTGGATTTTTTGAAGTTAAAAATCTTAAACAAGGTATTCCAGCACCATGCCAAAAACTTGCTCCGAGAGGTATTACGAGTGACAGAAAATCTGCTATACTCACTAAGATTGGTCCACTTATGCCTACCAATATCAGAAATTCCATTCATGTAATGGAATTTCTGAAGCTAGTTTTCAAAGGGGATTCAATTTACTTTTATTACAAAAATAGCCATGACACTGATGAGTATCAGTGGATTGAAAGTACCATTGGATTTTTTGAAGTTAAAAATCTTAAACAAGGTATTCCAGCACCATGCCAAAAACTTGCTCCGAGAGGTATTACGAGTGACAGAAAATCTGCTATACTCACTAAGATTGGTCCACTTATGCCTACCAATAGAAGAGTTTTTTGGGACGCATTACCCGTAAATGATAGCTCAGCTGATCTCACTGAAATCTATGAAAACTAAAAACAAAACTGATTTTTATATAACTAATTTTGATTGAAGTTCTATAATTTGAGTGCCATGATGATTGTGATAGCTAAACAATAATGTACGTTATTTTTTCTTGTGTAGTCGCCTGCGCATTTCGAGCCGACGGCTCGAAGTGCGTAGCCGTCCGCTTGAAATACGCAGCCGTCGGCTCGTTATATGAAGTCGTCGGATTGAAAGGTACTGCTGCCGACTTGTTTGGCGACATGACGTGTATAACAAAAAGTCAAATTTAATCTGTTGCACCGATGGCAAGATAGCATTCACGCCCCTTATGCAATGTCTTTCGACCCATAAATTACTAATATAAACCCCAACGGCTCACCACATTAAGACGAACGTATACTTTCGCAGAGGGCGTAAGCATGACCGCATGATACGATGCTAGCTGCTAAGCTCTCGCTTTGATTAACTAACTGGTGATGGTTTTCTTTTCATTTTGGTTCTAGATGGCTCACTATTCGATGTACCTACTGACAATGTGCGAGAGAACGACGTTTTGGAAAGGTTGAAGCTGCTAGCTCAGAAGCATTTGCCAGACGACTCTCTAGGGGCTAACACCCTAGGCTTATCCGCAGGCAGGGGGCACCCTGCGGATGGACCGATTAGATCCCCCACACCCGTGGGAACAACAATGAATTCCGAAAAAACTAAACAAAACTTTTTTAAAGATAACAGGGAGTTAGACCAACTCTTGGTGCCGGACTCTGACTCCAGCTGCCGCACGGAGGGCTCGACTAAGGCGTCACCGTTGTGTATCGCCCAGTCGTTAAAGAAAACAAAGAAGAGGAAAAAGGTCCTTTCCTCTGCTTCTAGCGCGGAAGAGACTCTTGAGGAGCTCACTCCGCGCAAGAAGGAGAGGGGATTAGTATTATCGGAAGAGGAGATGGCAGTGGTCGTCGATCGTGCCAGCGCGGTTAGGAAAACGAGCAACGTTGACATTGGTGACAAGCGCTCAGCTGTTGCGCTGAGCAAGGTGGTAAAGGGTGATCTGGGCGTTATCTTGAAAGTGGCCGGTGGTTCCAAGAACCTTAAGGGCACTTTCCAGGGTGCCTTTAAGGAGGCGGCTGCGTCCATTGAATTAGTGGTTAATACTATTTGCAACCGATTCAGTACGCCGCGAGGCAAAGTTAGGTATAGATGCACCTCCGTTGCTGTTATTCAAAAAAATCGTTTTCATAGTTTAAAACGTAATTTTAATGCAACATTTTATACACCTAGCTAAATTAACTTCCCCGTAAACGTTTAGTACAAATTTTATCAAGAATTCTCCAGAATTATGTTCTAATTCCTATAGTGATATTGTGAATCTTGTGTTCGTGTTTAATTATTTGAAGTGTATTCGTTACGTACGACCGTGTCTTTGTCGCCGTAGGTCAGTGACCTCTATACTCGATAAGTCATGTCGCTTGTAAGAACTTAGACTATTTCGCCAATTGTTGGTAGCGTTCGTTGGCATATCGGCTCACGCATACTGTTTCAACCGAGAGGTTGTGAGTTCAAATCCAACGTGAATTTAAAAATTATAATTTTTGAATTGTATTAGTAAACTTGTTTAGCGTCACACGATGGAGTTTGCTTGTTGCGAGAAATCAACTTGTGAAGCTTATGATCCACTTATTTGTTCACAATGTGAACGACACTTCCACATTGCGTGCGCGCTGCCATCAAAGACACCGAACTAGGAGCCCGACGAAAGTGTAAGACTGTTGTGGAGGTGCCCCTCCTGTGGCAGCGCCTCTCCTCGTAATAATAAAGACGATGCTCCTTGCCGTAACGTTACAAAGCACTCTAAGCAAAAGAGTGACAAGAGCACGACGACGAGCATAATAGATAGGTCCGCTAAGACAAGTCAAAAATCTAACTTAAGTCGTGCACATTGTAGTGTTTAATGAGGTCTAAATGAAATGATTTCTGGATGACGACTCGTTTATTATAGATATCAGAGAGTTAAGACTACCGACATGAATGACAATGTGTTATTTAATATAATATATAAATATACCCACAACATCTCCCTTCGTTATAAATAAAAATAAATCAATACTATATTTTAAGCGCGTAATATATGTATGTATACAGAAAGTATTTTGATACACAAAATTAATACATTACCTAATACATTTAATGAACATAAATATTACCTATTTTACTCCCCTTTTTTTCATCTTAATTATTTATTTATATACCTATATATCTATATTATATACTGTTTAACCAAACCAATATAAACACAATAATTCATTTAATTAACATTTCTAATCATATCCAAGTCTATTAGGAGGGCGTACAATTCGTCCACTCCTAGTCACTTCACGAGTCAACTTAAGCACAGGTAATGTAAATTCAGCACATATAAATTATTATTAATATTTATTTAATTAAAAAAAGTGGAGCTCAAAAAAACACGTCTATATACTTTTATGATTACCCGCCAAAAAAAAAAACTTACTAGTAGACGTAATATTATTATTGCTGAAACAGATGAGGACATTATAGAAAACACACCTCCAGACCAACAGCTTTCTTACAGAAGACACGTAAGTGATTAGTTTATAGCGAGCAGTTAGAGCGCTATAAAAAAAATTCTTAATTTTAATGTTTATCTTTCAGCAATTCAATAATCTTCGAAAAGAGTTAGATAAAGCTCAAAATTATTACACGTCTCCTATATATACTGATGAGAGTGACATTGACCTAAGCGACACAGATCCCACATATGTAAATACTGAACCTAGAAAAAAAAGGAACTATTTTTTTGAACAATTGAGCTCTTCTACCAGTTCTTCAAATTCAAGAAGATCTACTCTGAAAAAAAGGCACAAACGTACCAAAAATCCTCGTCAATGGAAACAGAATAAAATTAAACGTATGCGTAATAAGGGAAAAGCATATGTATCGCAGTCTAAAACTCAAAAGCATGTTTCAGCTCGGTATCTTAAAGAACCTTGCACGGATAAATGCAGGTTTAAATGTACTACAAACATTAATATAGAGGAGAGATACAAACTATTTCGGATGTTTTAGGATTTAGGCGATATAGTAAAGCAAAGAGCGTATATAAATGCGAGTATGGTTGATGTTCAGCCTCGATACAAATATACGAACGCTGAAAGACCCAGACACAACAACAAAGCATTTCATTTTAAAATCGGCAGCAAAATGAGCAGAGTTTGTAAAACATTTTATAAGGCAACTTTGGATATCTCAGATCGCATGATATTTACTGTACAAAATAGAATAAACGAAAATGATTTTTCATTTAATGATTTTAGAGGAACACATCAACACCATAAGAAAATTGATTCCGAAATACGAGCTGCGATCATGGAACACATTAATTCTATCCCGAAGGTGCAATCCCATTACTTACGAGCTTCTACAACGAAAGAATATATAGAAGGTAACAAAACTATTAAAGATTTATACAATGATTTTAAAATAGACCGAGAAAAGGAGAATAAACCAGCAGGTACATATATAACTTACTATAAAATATTTAATAATGAATTTAACATGTCATTTTTTCAACCGAAAAAGGATCAATGTGATTTATGTAATTCTTATTCTAATTGTAATGAAAATCAAAAAAAAGATATGTGAAGGAAAATTCTGTGGTTGTGGTAAATGAAATATATATATTATTCTTAACACGTTTATTGCACCACATTACAACGAAAAAAGGAATGAAGTAAAGATGACAGACAATACATAGATATTAGAACAGCAGCGCTACACACGGAAACAGGAAATAAAAATGGTTGCGTTCCATTTCACTAACACCCTCCCTTGGGACGCAACCCCATTTTTGTTACACAATACAAATGCTTATCAGCTGTAGTACCTTTAGTTAAATTATCAGCAATCATTTCTTCACCCTTAATATAACAAAACTTAATCTTTAAATTATTAACATGATCTTTAAGGAAATGATAGCGAATATCAATATGCTTAGATCTAGGTAGATAACAATCGTTATTTGACAATTTTATGGCACTCTGGTTATCACTGAATATAATGAGTGGAGTGGAGTGCTCTGTATTTGACCAAGCTCAGCATGCAGTTGTTGGAGCCACAGCGCCTCTTGCGCTGCTGAAGACATCGACATGTACTCAGCTTCAGCAGTGGATAGTGCGACAGTGTGCTGTTTGTGTGACCGCCAAGATATAGCACCACCCTGTAACAAAAAAATGTAACCAGTGCACGACTTACGATCGCACACATCGCTTGCCCAGTCGGCATCACAATATCCCGTGATTTTCTCATTACCATCTTTGGTATAAACTAATTTTAAGTCTTTTGTAGCTTGCAGATATCTAAAAATTCTTTTCACCGCTGCCCAGTGTGAAGCAGTAGGATTTTTATTAAATCTGCTCAGTGTGTTTACTGCAAAGGATATATCAGGCCGAGTACCTTGAGCCACATACAACAAGGAGCCAATGGCTTGTTGATAGGGACAGTCAGTCAAATTATTTTCTTCCATTATTTTATTAAATTTCATGCTAACTTCAAAGGAGTTTTCACAGGCTTGCAGTCCGACATTCTGAATCTTGATAATATGTCTTTAATATATTTTTCTTGAATTATCATTACTTTGTCTCCATCCCTGGTAATATGTAAACTAGGGATTGCAATCCGGAAAACCGGATCCGGTAATCCGGCGGATCCGGCATCATTAAACGTTCACCGGATCCGGTACCAATATACCGGATCCGGCGACCGGATCCGGTGCTAGCAATTTTTGGCAAAATAATAGAGATGTTGCATGTAGAGACCCTATGCAGAAGAGATTCGACCTTGTTAAAGTTAGACTTTCGAAACAAGCGTCAATAATGTGGCGTTTATAGCGTTACCGACGCCGCGTAAGTTGACTGAAGGCTTAGACAAGTGGCAAACGCTCCATATCGATTCTCTTTCGATAAATGCTAACGCCTTGGCAATTTCGATAATAATTTGGTAGCCAAACGTACAAGGACTTGTCGAACGCTCAATCTATTCGATCTTTCGGCAACAATCGAACGTAGTCATGGTTTTGTTTGTGAACACATAGGATTTTTAGGATTTCTTTATTAAAAGTTCACTAATTATAAGGATTATTTCGCCTAGCAGTCTTTGCTACAATAACAATAAATACAATAATATATATTTGTCAGACAATGACAACGGTTACCATGACAAAAATTAGTCATATTAGCTTTTATTTAATTTATACACATTCATCCCACTGTAATGAATATTATTTTTTATAAGTAATAAGTTAAGTTTTTTTTAACAAGTCTAAAAGTTATTTTACATTTTATTTAACAATAAATAAACATATTTAACATATTATTCAGTGATTCGCCATTTTGTAGCGTTGTCTCCAAGGTATTGGCGTTCGATAGGTGTCGTACGCAAGCACCCGAATTCGTTTGTCAAAAGTGCCACTTGTCTTCAATTTCTATGGAGATTAATGTACTACCGTGACATTTCATTTCATCGAAGAGATTAGATCAACATTTGGCTGCCAATTACAAATGCGATACGTTGAGTCAAAGAAGTCGTAAACATATGTCAGTCCCATACATTGATTACTCTATTCTACTAGCGTTTATGCCACTTGTCTAAGCCTTCTGGTGTCAGTGACGCCTTGGTGACTTTGAATGGCCACGGCAGACGTCCATCATCGTATCGCGTTTGCCGCGCCCACCACATCTCGATAGCTCTTTCAAAAGTATTTCCGACAGTGACGCTGCGCTCGAATGTCGTTCCCTACATTTACACAATGCAAGCGTCAGTAGCGTCAGTGACGTCGTCAGCGTGACAGGGCGGCAGAGTAAGACTCTATGTAAATGTAGGGAACGACATTCAAGCGCAGCGTCACTGACGCCGTGTCAGTGTCGCTGCCACTGTGACGTTAGACCCTAGCGTTACTGCCGCGCTCATGTTCGCAGTGTCGCCGCCGCCCACGTGTATTTTGAGGTATTTTCAATAAAAAATTATAAAATGGCATCTGTTGAAGCGTTTACTGAAGAAGATGCTGAAATTTTAATTACACTGGTGTCTCGGCATCCATTGCTTTATAATTTATTTTTTATATTGTTTTATAATTAATAACGTTGTAGAAACCTTCATTGTTTCGACTTTTTGATGAAAATTGGATGAGTGGAGGCCTTTTCTACACTGAGATAGTATCGAATTAAAAGGTCATCATCTTCTTCCTCTTCTATAATCAATTCAAGAAAATCCATAATGAAATGCTTTTATAAGAGCTATCGAAATGTGGTGGGTGCGGCAAAGGCGATGGACATCTGTCGTGGCCATCCAAAGTCACCAAGGCGTCAAAGTTGTTTTTATATATGTTTTTTTTTTTATAAACTACCTATATTACGTACAATCACACTTATTAACTTACTAAAAGTTCATTTTGAACCGAAAAGCGAAAATTATCCTCATTTGATCAATCCAGCCGGATCCGGTCGGATCCGGCCGGATCGATGGGAATCCGGTCGGATCCGGCCGGACTGAAAAGGACGCCGGATTGCAATCACTAATGTAAACCCACACATTGGTTTGCAGGACCAATATCTTTTATTTCAAAGTGTTTTCTTAGATTCTCTTTCAATAACATTTTTGATTTTTCTTGGGCAGAAAATAGAATTAAGTCATCAACCCAGATAGCTATAAAAGTGTTCTTCTCTGCATTATAATAGACACAAGGATCTGTTTTAGATTGTTGCATCCCTAGCTCATGTAGAACATCATTTAATTTGAGGTTCCAAAGCCTGCTAGCCTGCTTAAGACCATATATAGATTTATGTAACTTGCATACCTGTGATCCATGCTTATACTGTTCCGGCTGTTGCATATAAATTTCTCTATCTATATCACCTTGCAGAAAAGCCGATACAGCATCCATTTGATCTATTTCCAATCCATATCTAGCTGCTAAACCTAACAAATAACGAATAGTTGTGTACCTGACAACTGGTGAATATATTTCTTCATAGTCTGTGCCACCTTATTTTTCATAACCTTTTATCACAAGCCTCGCTTTATAGCGGAGAACATTTCCATTTTGGTCAGATTTTGTTTTAAACACCCATTTGTATGGAAGAGCCTTTTTACCTGGAGGGAGCTCTGCCAAAGTCCAAGTTTTATTTTTAATCAGGGAATTGTATTCTTCATCCATAGCTCTCTTCCATTCTGTAGCTTGTGGTGATGCAAGTGCTTCTTCAACAGTCTGCGGATCAGTCAAATTAGTAAACATACATAATAGGCCATTCTGTGCATCATTACATTTATTCTGTGTTCGCATTGACCTCAATGTTATATTAGTGTTGTAATCTTGTCTTATTGGGTAAGAAGGATGATATGTGACGTCTAGTTCCCCAGTATCAGTGTCATACTCACTTGAGTCTTCACCATTATTACCATCTTGTGTATCCGAGTCTTTACTGGACACCATAGGTGCAGAAGAGGATGGCTCCTGAGTGTGTATTTTCTGTTTCTGACTGGCTCTAGTACTTTCCATGCTTACATTTTCTGGTGGGAATGAACTGACTGTGGCTGTTTGGCTATCCTTAAATAAATCAAAAGTTTCACACATTGGTACATTGACTAACTCATTATAATTTTCTATAAAAGCAACATCTCTACTTTTGACTATTTTATGTGTTTTAGGGTGCATTAAACGATATCCCTTGGAACTTTCACAATAACCCACTAATATCATTTTTACTGATTTTTTATCCAACTTTTGGCGTTTTTCCTTTGGCACATGGACCATAGCTACAGAGCCAAATATTTTTATATGTGATAAATTAGGTTTCTTACCTTTCCACAATTCATATGGGGTTTTACCTTCTAATCACTTTGTCGGGGATCGGTTTACAACATATGCAGCAGTTGCCAAAGCTTCAGCCCAGAATTTTTTCTCCAAGTTAGCATAAAATAACATACACCTTGCTCGTTCAACCTAAGTCCTATTCATTCTTTCTGCTAGGCGGTTGTGCTGGGGAGTGTAAGGGATAGAGGTCTGATGAATTATACCATGATTAGATAAAAACCTTTCAAAGTTGTAGTTACAGTATTCTTTGCCATTCTCAGTGCGAAGGTTTTTAATTTTATGATTCAATTCATTCTCTACTTTCAACTTAAAATCTTTAAAGGTTTCTAAAATATTCAACTTATCTTTTAGAAAATATACATGGACTACTCGTGTGAAGTCGTCTATAAAAGTAATAAAGTATTTCATACCTCCAAATGATAAGGTTTCCATGGGACCACACAAGTCAGAATGGATTAGTTCTAGTGGCCTTGTTGCTCTTGTTCCCACATTTTTGAATGGCAACCTAGTTTGTCTACCCTCCATACAATGAGTGCAGGTGACATTACTTTTATCCTGAGTCAGAGTCACACCTTCAGCACAAGCAGGTAACTTCTTTATATCTGAAATATTTAAATGGCCCATTCGCAGATGCCACAGGTAGGTATTACTACAGTCCACAGAACTTGAGGTTAAGTGAGCTACTTCTTTACTGTGAGTAGTATCCATGATGTACAAATTGTTATTCAAAGTTGCAGTGCATATTATCTCACCTTTACAATTCAGTATCTCACATCCTTTGTTGTTGAATGTTACCTTGTATCCGTTTTTCACAACGCTGCTAACTGAAAGAAGATTAGCAGCTAGCCTGGGAACAAACAAAACATTTTTAACTTGTATTTTATTTTCTTGATTTATATGAATGTCTACACTACCAACTCCCTTCACAGCTAATGGCTCTCTGTTAGCTACTGTAATATTCTTTACTGGTGGCTCAGTGACATTATACATCCAATCATTTCTACTTGTCATATGCATGGATGCCCCAGAGTCTATAAACCATTTATTGCTTATGTTTTCTTCCACTGTGGCTGAAAAAGCTGCTACAAAACTGGAACTTTCTCCTTTGTTTGCTAATTGTTTCTTTGGCTGCTTACAGTATTTGGCAAAATGTCCATTCTTATTACAATTGAAACATCTGGGTCCCTTTGATTTTACTGGTTGGGTATTACTTCTTGTTTTCTTAGAGTTTGTATAGAAAGCGGCTGACTTGGATGTACTAACTTCTTGTATAAGTTTAGACTTAACTGATTCAGCACTTATTTGAATACCGGAACTCTCTAACCCCATAATCATAGGCTTATATTCCTCTGGTAGCCCGGCCAACATCAAAGTGCCAAGCCACTCATCGTTGACTTCAAAGCAGATGTTCCGCAGCTTGTGAGCAGAGTTCATTATTTTACTAACATAATCCTCAACACTGTTGCTCGATTTTAGCGTAGTATTGATCAAATCTCTAAGTAGACCTACTCTTCTTGTTAAGCCGTTGTCATCAAAAGCTCTTTGTAAATTCTCCCACACCTGTTTTGCAGTTTTGCATTCTTGAATATGAATGTAATTTTGTGACTTTAATAATAAAATCAGCTTTGATTTTGCTTTGACGTCCCTACTGGCATCTACCGGTTTGTCATCAAGACGCTCGATATAACTCCACAAGTCTTCATGCTCTAAATAGGTCTTCATGCTGAATTTCCAGGTGGCGAAGTTTTCTCTTCCGACCAATTTTTCTAAATTAAACATATTTGCGCCCATCTTGAGTATTTTCACCAGGAATATATAACTTTGAAATCGGAAAGCTTTGGTGCACGTGCTAAGTACTCGTAACCTCAAATTTAATTGCATCGACAATTTCTCTGTTCAAGTTTTTATTTCGTTTCCTCAATATTTCCAACTGTACCACATCGCAACTATGCTCTGCTACCATGAAGGAAAATTCTGTGGTTGTGGTAAATGAAATATATATTATTCTTAACACGTTTATTGCACCACATTACAACGAAAAAAGGAATGAAGTAAAGATGACAGACAATACATAGATATTAGAACAGCAGCGCTACACACGGAAACAGGAAATAAAAATGGTTGCGTTCCATTTCACTAACAATATGGAACAGAAATATTTACAACATATAGAAGAGAAAAACTATAGTCGGGTCGAGAAGGTGAATGATCGGAAAAAAGTAGATAAGAATATGAGAGTAGCTGTGTATGATTTAGAGGCTGTGTTGCAATGCCCAAAAGGTAACAGTTCCTCCTTTTACTATAAATCTAATCTACTTAATTGCTATAACTTAACCCTTACCGAATTAACGCCAAAGGAATCGAAAGTAGCCTATAAAAATGTGTATTGCTACTTTTGGACAGAGAGTGATGCTAAACGTGGTGCGGTTGAGATTGGATCTTGTGTATGGGCATATCTGAAAGCTATGAGTGACGAAGATGGTGATGAAAAGGAAGTGATTTTCTATTCCGACAATTGTTGCGGAGAAAATAAAAACAAATATATAACTTCACTTTATTTATATGCTGTGCAAACATTAAATATTAAGAGCATTACTCATAAATTTTTAATAAAAGGCCACACGCAAAATGAGGCTGATAGCGTTCACGGACTCATAGAGAAGGAAATAAAAAAAAACTTAAAATCAGGCCCAATATATACACCCGACCAGTACATCGCTTTAATTAGGAATGCCAAAAAATCACAACCTCCATTAATTGTGCATGAAATGAATTACCAATCATTTTATGACTTAAAAACATTACAAGAAGAATGGGGATACAATTACACAATAAATACAGCTGGTGAGAACGTTAATTGGAATGAAATAAAAATCTTAAAAATAACTAAAGAAAATCCTACCTTATTTTTCTACAAAACAAAATACAAGGATAAAGATTTCAAGGAGGTGAATGTAAGAAATAAAAGGAAGAAAATGAAAGTAACAACAGAAATAGCACTTCAAGCAGCCTATTTTAATAAACAAGAAATAAGTGAAAACAAGAAGAAAGATTTGAGGGAGTTGATTTCAAAGGCACTAATCCCTTCTTTTTATGTAGGAATTTATAATAATATACTTTAAGTATACTATTTTTGTTAATTTTTTAAACCAGATTTCATTACATTTGATTTTTCAGAGTGATAATAAAACCAAAGCAACTATGTTTAATTAAGGAAGATTGAAAGATTTTTAATAAATATTTATTTTTTTGTTAATTTAATTAAAAGATTTTAGATAGATTTTAGTTTTGTTTTGTTTTTGTTTTGATTGATACTAATATTAATAATATATTCATATTCATTCTATAATACAATTCATATCATAAGTTTAATAATTAGTTAATAATTCTATTACAAAGTAATTTTGAAGTATTTACAGTAGTATTTTAAATACCTCCACCGAAGCATTTTGATTGTTTTATAAGACTGATAATATACTAGTGTTACCAAAGTAATGTTACCTTTTTTTCAATAAAAAAATGGAAAAATATTTCTTTATTTTATTAAAAATAGTACCTGCAAATTTTATGAATTAAAATTAAGAAAGTAATAATCAGGAATACGTCTTCAAAAATTTATGCCTATTTCTAAATACCGTAAAAAATCTAAAAATTTCACTTACTAAAAAAATAATGTTAATTTAAAACTGCAATATTTTCAATTATTCCGTTTACATCAAAATTATTTGATTACCATTTTAGTAAAAAGTGAAATAAGTAGGAACTTTTTTTTAAATACTTCTTTATGGAGTATTCTTCATCAAAATATGATATTTTTTTACCTTATTAATTAAACTACACATATTTATATTTGTAATTTACCAAAATCATCTACTTATTTTTTTATGATTTTTTGAAATCATCAATCTAAACATGTTAAATTTTAAATGCGATTCCCCACAAAATTGTAATTTTGAGTTAATTCAGTTTATGAATAAAGGTGCGAAATAAGAATAGGATATGTTAAAAGACGTTGGCTCACAGTATATTGTTATGACGGCTCTTTCATAGATCCTAATACGGGTTGTTATGAGGCGATAGATGACCTAAATCCCACTTGTAAAGAATTGTCTAATTGAATCAAAGACGAAATTTGTCCTACTGGATGGGAATACAAGCCGGACGGGGACTGCGTAGGAAGTGTTGCTACCAAGAAATGTTATGATAGAAAAACAATAGTATCAAAAAATGGACCAAAATCTTTGAAATGGGAGGGAACAAGGTGGATGAAATTTCCTTCACATATTTGTGTATCAAATTGGGAATGCAATTCATTTAATGCAACAGTTCCAACATTCACTACTTTAGATGAAATGGGAAAAACTCGATGGAGTTTTCACGATAAGGACAATAAAATGCACCATATAACTGAGAGTACTCGGACAAAAGAAATCCTTACTAAACAAAGAGATCTGTTATGTGTCTTAGACCAAAATTATCCACCAACAATACATTTGGATGATGCAGAATGTTTTAGTGAAAACATAGACAACATAAAGTGTATAGTAAGAGGTAGTGGCAAATTCAAGGGAATTGTGTTTGATGTATCTAAGAGTGGGGATGGTGTGTTGAGAAATTTAGCTTTTGAAATTATTGGCCCATTACTTGTACTAATAGAAGATAAAATAAAAAAATATAAATGCCGAGAGACTCCCAGGAATGAGCAAGAGTATAAATATTTTGATGGATAGACAAAGAGCTGTGAATGTTGAAACTGCACACGAAGTTGCTATAAGTGCCAATGTATTGCAAATGCAGGCAATGTACAATATTTTATCCTTAGGGCAAGAAATAGATGAAATATATAACATGATAATAAGTATGTATAGTAAAGACCCAATCTATAGATGATCCGCTACTAATCTCAAAGATTCTCATTCTCCCTAATTTTGCAGTTAAGTGGAGCAACAGAGACGTCTTTGAAAAATGTTCATGTATGAGGGAACCTACAGACACAAATTCCAATTGCATTGGCAACAAGATTTATTCATATGGATCTTACGTAGAAAATGAAGATTTAAGCAAATGTTATCATATTCCCCCTGAGATTGTGAAAAATGTTTATCTGATTGACAAAATAGATATAAAAATAGATTATATAAAATATCTACCTCCACAAATTGCCTCAAGTGACTCTGCATCTTAGGATACATTAAATGACTACAGGAACAATCGGATTGGAATGGATAAAACATCACATTCTTATGAAAATTTAGAAGACAAGTTTGTAGCCCTAGAAGAAAGCACAGGAGTGGGATCTTTATTTAAATATTTTTCAAAATGTGACGCAAAGAATGGATTTTGGATGCTACGTTTAGATGAATATAGTTCAAAATTATGTACATTTTCAACTCCGTATGGCCAATATAGGTTTTTGCGTATGCTATTTGGGATTAGATGTGCTCCCGATAAATTACTGACTACCTCATCCAAAGTAGGCATTTGAAAGTGACTCCGTTTAATAGCTTTATTTAGATTACGCGGATCTAAACAAACACGAAGTTTTTTATTCGATTTCTCAACAACAACAATGTTTGAAACCCAATCTGTAGGTCCATCCTCTTTTTTAATAATATTTAAATTTACCATATTATCTAATTCCTCCTTTAAACGGGGTTTTAGCTTTATGGGTATTTTTCTCGAAGCACTAACAACAGGCATTATCGTTTTATCTATTACAATCTTACAAACAAACGGCAAGCATCCAACGCCTTCAAAAATTGATAAATTAGATATTTCCTTGCTTAAAGATATGTGATTCAACCTAGCTATAAGCCTTAAATTTACACACGCCCTTAAACCTAATAAATTATTACAATCATTGCTTAAGACATACATTTTTTCAGACCATTTATTATTATTAAATGTTAAAACACTATTAAAATATCCAATTACAGATAACTTATTTTTATTAATTTCTCTTAACAGGGTATTACATTTAACTAAATTTAACTTATCAAATCCGGCATTTTCAAAAGATTTAAGAGACATTACCGAAGCTTCCGCTCCAGTGTCCAGTTTACATTTAATATAAACTCCGTTTACACTAATAGTTTCACACCATGAACTACACGACTCCCCCGCCACCTCAATCGAATTATGGAATGTGCATCACCTGGAATATTGCGTGCCACCAACCACGGTAAATTGTGGGCATTACAACGACTGTCCGCGGAAAAGCGACCGAAAAATGTCAACATAATGCAAAAAATGCATCAAATTTGTATGCAATGATCACTCCAAGTTATATTGTCAACAATGTAGTGACAGTGATTCAGAAAATTCGTAAAATTATTAGTATTTTTAACTTTGATCTCACTATAAGTATAAAGTAATCATATTTACTGATTATATTAATTTCGATAGTTTTTGTATAATTAGATATTGATTCATGTTATTCATTAAAAATGTATTAGTTTAAACAAAGAACTTTTATAATGAGATAGTTTTATTTACAATTTGGGGTCACCTGAGACCCCGTGCGAGCAGTTATGTCATTTTATCCATGCGAATAATTAAGTGTTATTCTTATAAAAACAAAACAGCGAAATAGGCTCTTGACTGAGTCTATTACATACAAAACGACTGTTTAATAACGCTAATTGTTATTACTTCGAAATTAATTCAAAGATGACCGCGGCTATGGCCAAAGAATATTGGTAAGATCATATATCATGAAATAACTATATTCGTATAATATGTTCACTGTTTGTTCGTTCGTTCAGTTCACCTTATCGTGGTGGGGGGCTCATTAGCGTCGGGCAATCCAGCCGGGCGCGAAGTCAAGAAGCCAACAAACGCACCGGGAGGCGACCGTTGAACCGTTGGAGCAACCCTATGGGTATGGGTATGTCGGGGAGTCGTGGTTGACTGCATAAGTGATCCTGCAACGCCCCATTAAGACGGGGAAGGTTTTGTTGGGTTTTAGTGGGTAGTACTGCCTTTTCTAGCCGGTGAGTCCCACATAACCACCAATTATAGTCTACAGGAGGTATGCGTAAATGCATTTCTCAACATTTAAAAAAAAAATACAAAAAAGTGGGTTCTTACTCTATTACACGAAATAGCTTTCTGTGAAGACAACCGCGAAGGGTCCGAATGAAAAACTTATAATAATTATCAAAGACAGTAAAATAATCTATATAATATAAATTCATCACACAAAATCGCAAAATTGTAAATGAGGGTATTGTTAAATAGGTGTTTACTCTCTATTATTTGACTACCTTACAGTGGACACATCGCCGAGATGTCGGTTTGAAGTTCTCTAGTGATCAAAGACTGTTAAATCAGTATAGTATCAATTCATCTCCCAGAATCGCAAGAATGTAAATGAGGGTATTGTTACATGTGTTCTGACTCTCATTATTCGAAATAGATTTCCGTCGACATATCCCTGAAGTGTTCGATTGAAACTCTCTAGTGTTCAAAGACTTATATTGTTTACTAGCGACTCACCCTCGCTTCGCTTCGGGTTCGTCCCTAGACAAAAACAAATCTATCCCACGGGAACCACACATTTTTCCGGGATGATATATAGCCTATAGCCTCCCTCAGTGAACGAGCTATCCGATGCAAAAAGAACTTTTCAAATCGGATCAGTAGTTCCTGAGATTAGCGCGTTCAACCAAACAACCAAACTCTTCAGCTTTATAATATTAGTATAGATCTGTATAATATCAATTTATTTCACAGAATCGCTAGAATGTAAGTGAGGGTATTGTTACATGGATTCTCACTTTATTGTGTATATATTTGTATATGTATGTATTTGACATAGCTTTCTGTGGACACATACCCGAAAGGTCGGAATGAAACTTATATAATCAAAGACAGCAAAATAATTTATCTCCATAATATCTATTCATTCCGCCAAATCGTAACAATGTAAATGAGGGTGTTGTTACGTGGGTTCCGACCAGTGGCGGCGTTAGACCACACGTGGACGTCGGCGAATTAGGTTTGCGAGGCCTCCTATATTGCCCAGTTAAGAAAACGTTAAATTACAGTTAAACTAATGTATCATAGTAGTACCTTCGTAGATTGGTTAGAAACTATTGTTGATACCGAAGGTAATAAAGTACCTCGGTGTAAATTTTGCGGTATAAATTTTCGAAATCACTATGCAGATTTAAAAATGATTTAATATTATAATATCATTTTTTTACCATTTATAATTTTAAAAACGTTTTTGATTAAAAATAATTATTTATTTAAAATAGTTTTAACATAATTGCTTTCCTTTCCTCCTCATTTTAAATATTTGAATTAGTTAGCTTAGCTCGGAGAGAGCGCTAGTGGTCTTTTAGTGGTTTCAGAGTCAACACTAGTGGTCTCTCGAAAAAATTTCTGGCAACACTGCTCGCGCGCGACGACGCGTTACCTAACTTTCATAGCCAGACGATTCTGGATAACACCCATAAAGTACTACTCACTCACTCCACTCGGGCAAGTGTATGAAAATAAATAATAATAAATAACTAAATTTTAATTATTAAAAAATTTATATTTGCGACACCCCCTCAGGCGCGAGGCCGTCGGCGGTCGCCGACGTCGCCGACGCCTAGCGCCGCCACTGGTTCCGACTGCATTCAAAATAGATTTCCATCGTCACAACCCCGAGGAGTAGGATTGAAACCCTCTAGTGATCAAAGTCAGCAAAATAATTTATCTATTATATGAATTCATCTTAAAGAATCGCAAGAATGTAAATGAGGGTATTGTTACATAGGTTCTAACTCTGTTATTTGACATAGCTTTCTTTAGACACATCCCCGAAGTGTCCACATGAAACTATTATAATAATCAAACACAATAAATTTATTTATCTGCATAGTATTGTAGGGTTAAGCATGTCAGGCGGATAGCGATTTTATAAGCGCAGCGGAATTTACTTTAGGACATTGTTTGCGTTTACCAGGCGAGTTTTGTGTAGACAACTGCATTAAAATAGAATGAGATTAGAGATGCTTTAAATAGAATTAGACCTAAAACTAGAAATTTAAATATTAAAAATAATTTATTTGTACATGCTGATTTGAGTTCTTGTTCTGACGTATTTTTGAAAATAGATGCAGTTCGAAAACCTTCAACTCCACCGTAAAGTGGACCCTACAAAGTGATAGAAAGAAGTTCGAAAATAGTCAAAATTTTAATTAACGATAAAATCAGTAACGTTTCAATAGATAGATTAAAACCAGCATACATTCTAGACGACGTGAATATTAATATAAATATGCAGAACACTAACTTAAATCAACATCAGCACAGTAATGTCAATGAACCTTTAACAATACACGTAGTGGTAGAAATGTTAGGAAACCCGTCTGGTTTAATATTACATAGCAAAATTGTTAATTTTGTTAATAATGTTATTAGTTGATAATGCAATCGTAGTTTATATGATAAGTATATAAAGAGCACACACAAATAATTATATTATTCATTAAGAACTTGTCCACTTTCAATAAAGCTTAACTTATTGTTAGCGAATAATCAGTGATAGCGAGCAGCAACATGGGTAAAACTTATTCCGTTGAAAAGAAGCAAGAAGAAGTTATAATCGCTCAAAACGGGGCGAACCAAGCTTCTACGTCCCATATGGAATATAAGTTAGAAGTATTCGGCATCTTGGTTACCGTGTTGATGATAATCATCTGCGTGGCTTGCGTCGTAACAGTGTACAAAGTGTGGGCGAATAAAACCAAACGTTTGTTGCGAAAAGAATTATTGTGTGTAGTGCAAGGTAATAGTGCGATGACTCAACAAGCACAAAAACCTAATTTTAATGTTTAGATTAAAGCCAACCCGCACTTGGCCAGCGTGGTGGACTATGGCCTGACCCCCCTCGTATTGAAGAGAGGTCCGTGCCCAGCAGTGGGACATTAAAAAGGGCTGATACAATGTTTAGATTAAGGTTAATGTAGATTATCGGTCTTGTTTTTTATATTTTGTTATTATTGTCTCATTTTTATTTTTTTTATTTCTTTTTTTTTATATAGAGTCTTTTATCTCGTTAAAATTTTTATATTATTATTGTTTTTTTTTTCTTTTTTAAGAAGGGGGTGTATGTAGGGTTAAGCAATTCTGTATTCATATTTCATTTAATGTTTAGTTACGGCTAATATATATTTGTATAGTTTTATATCGCGAGTCAGTCGCTCGGTAGCAGTAGTGGTAACAAATAGACAATAAATATATTAATTTGACTTCAGTATATTTTATTACCAACACGAACAGAGTACCTAAAGTATCAATTGACCTCACAGAATTGAAACAATGTAAATGAGGATGTTGTTATATGGGTTCCCACTCAATTCACTAGCCGTCGATACATCTCTAGTGTTAGATTAAAACTCTTCGTGATCAAACCAAGCAAAATAATGTATCTACATAATACAAATTCATCACAAAGAGTCGCAAGAATGTAAATGAGGGTATTGTTACATGGACTTTCACTCTATTATTTGACATAGCATTCCACAGACACGTCAAAAGGTCGAAAGGTCAGAATGAAAGTTTTATTCATTTCAGGGTTTCATTATGAAACTTATAATAATCAAAGTGAGTAAAATATAATTTATCTGCAAAATATTAATTCAAATGCAAGTTATAATTTATAAACAATAATTCTTTCCATGTAAAAGTATAAAGCATGTATAAATAAATTAATAATTAACCATGTTTCAGGTCAGCGCCACTGACTACATTTGTGATGCATGTTACTCAATATTTAACACAGATGTTAGTATGGAGTCTGAAAATACTGCACCATGTGTAGGTCAACATAATGTGTACATAAAATGTGGTCGTTCTTTAGTAGGACAGCAATACCACAATGTACTAGCTGAGCAAAGTCAGAATATTTTAAATATTCTACAGAACTGGATTCATCCGCGAGAGGTAAGAAACTTTTATTGATTTAATAATGATATAGATTTTGATAGTTGCAAACAAAAATGTAGCTGTGTATCTTTTTGGATAATCATAATAATATCCCTCGATGTAAAAGTCTAACTTGTATTTGGGTTTTTTTTTTAAATTGTTACACTTTTTAAATTATTAGTAATTTAATAATATACTTAATTATTTTAAATTAAAAACATGTTTATACATTGCATTTTAATTTCTTGTTAAAATAAACTATTGTAATGTTTCTTTTTAGATTTTACCATCGGACACGATTTGTCACAGATGCTTTGTACAAGCTGGAACTGCTGCTCGAGCAGATATAGTTACACGAAGTACCCAAGAATCAAAAGAAATTGAAAAAAATACCTTACCAAATTTTGAAAAGCACCTGATACACATGCTAGATGCGTATTTCCAGCTTGTAATAGTACTTCACAGCAAATGGTTCCATTTATGATCAGAGTCAGGCTCTTTAGTGACCACAAATATTACATACCGCGAAACTGTAGAATATACAGTTTTCATCTACAAAATCAATTATGATCACTATTATTTAAGAGTGAAAATAGAATAAATAGTTTCACAGCCACTCGCATAGAGGATTTTTGTGAATTATTAAATAATAATAATAATATCAATTTCGAAAATATTGAACAGATGGACGATAATGTGGTGTGGTATTGGCTGGGGCGTACCAAACAACAGTTTGCTGATTTACAAAATGAGTTGCCAGAATTCCCAAAACCTGCCATAGCACTAGGTACATACCTAATGAAACTGAGAACCGGAGACTCGGATGATAGGATATCTACGCTTCTAAATATAAGTAAAGCTCTGTCACTCAGTACATTAAGAGAGCCAGAGATTCATTGCTAGAGAATTTTGTACAAGACATCTAGGCATAAACCACATTACAAGAAGAGAAGTTGCAGAAAGAAACCTATATATTCCAAATTCATGGTTTGGCAATCCTGGGAGCCATATAGAAGATAGAAAAGCTATTGTAGTCATGGACGAAACATACATATATGTTGAAAAAAGTTCCAATTATTCCTATCAAAAAAAAACATACTCACTACATAAACATAGGAACCTTGAAAAGCCTTTTATGATAGTATGTTACGATGGCCACATAATTGATATACTCGGCCCATATCCTGCCACAAAATCTGATGCTAATATATTAAAATATGAATTTATTGATGATAGTAAACCATTAAAGCAATATTTTAGAGAACGTGATGCCTTTTTTTCTATTTATGTTTATAATTATATAATCAGAGACAGCAAAATAATTTATCTCCATAAAATATATTCATTCCACCAAATCGCAACAAAGTAAATGAGGGTGTTGTTACATGGGTTCCGACTCCATTCAAAATAGATTTCCATCGTCACAACCCCGAGGAGTCGGATTGAAACTCTCTAGTGATCAAAGTCAGCAAAATAATTTATCTATTATATGAATTCATCTTAAAGAATCGCAAGAATGTAAATGAGGGTATTGTTACATAGGTTCTAACTCTATTATTTGACATAGCTTTCTTTAGACACATCCCCGAAGTGTCCACATGAAACTATTATAATAATCTAACACAGTAAACTTATTTATCTGCAGAGTATCAATTGATCTCACAGAATTGAAAAAATGTAAATAAGGGTGTTGTTACATGGGGTCCCACTCAATTCACTAGCCGTCGATACATCGTAGGTGTTAGATTAGAACTCTTCGTGATCAAAGCCAGCAAAATAATGTATCTGCATAATACAAATTCATCACAAAGAGTCGCAAGAATGTAAATGAGGGTATTGTTACATGGAATTTCACTCTATTATTTAACATAGCATTCCATAGACACGTCAAAAGGTCGAAAGGTCAAAATGAAAGTTTTATTCATTTCAGAGTTTCATTATATGAAACTTATAATAATCAAAGACAGTAAAATATAATTTATCTGCAAAATATTAATTCATCCCACAGAAATGCTAGAATGTAAATGAGTGTGTTAGAAACAGGAACAAAAATCTTTCAGTTCTCGCAGTCGTTTTGCAGAGATCAAGATTTAATTTATTGCACTGACCCTCAAAAACTTTTTCAAGAACTACAACTCCCAGAGGAACCAATGGCTTGGAAACTCTTCATCGACTCATCCAAACTGAGCCTGGAAACAGTGTTGCTCGCATAATGGAAATCGATTACCGTCAGTACCATTGCTTATGCAGTAAATATAAAAGAAACCTACGAAAATACAAAGTTATTGCTTAATAGAATTAACTATGAGCGCTAGAGTAGAGTGGTATAAGATTGCGCGGGCGATAAAATTGCGCACTCGTCATAACAGGACAACGGAGTGAAGTTCGTGATTAACTTCAGTTGTGTGTTGTTTGCTATCGGAACCAGTGTACGCTCCTGACAAAAAAAATTGAATGCCCACTGCATTAATATAACACAAAAAATATGTGAGTACAAAGTTTTTATTGACTTTTGATCTTATTTTTCATAAAAGTAAATGTTACTGTAAAAAAAGGGTAAGAATCGTAACAGTTTATAAATGTTTTGCTTTGCACTACTATACAAGTATCGGCATCGAACAAAGAAGTTCGAGTATTTGCTAAGAGATGGCAGTGGTTATGCGACATTTAGAACAGCATCAAAGCGTGTAAAATCGCGCTCTTTGCATGCGTGTAAGTTTGCGCGCGCAATTTTACACACCTGTAATTTATTTAGTCCAATATTTCTGTTTTCTACTTCAAATTTGTTCTATAATGATTTGTATTATTTCAGAAAGTCAAGACGAGAAAGAAAAACAGATCGCCAGGTGTGCTCTGAAGAGATGATAAAGGAGACTCGCAGGCAAATAGAAAATGGAGAAAGCAAGAGGTCAGTGGCCTCATTTTTGGGAAGGGCAGAGTCTATTTTACGATTTCGTTTAAATCGACCACAATGTGCAACGAAATTAGGCAGATTTGACACCACATTTTCGCTTGAGGTCGAGAAAGACTTCTGCAATCATCTACACACTTTAGATGAAATATTTTATGGATTAACGGCAAAAAAACGTGCAGCGTATGAATACGCAGAAAAACACAACATCCCTCATAGATTCAATAAAGAAATTAAAATTGCAGGGAAAGAGTGCCTTTTTGAAGCGACTAAGGCAACCAACCTCAACAAGCATTGCAGGAGCAATAGGATTCAATAGACCACAAGTGGAGCGTTTTTATATAAAATTATCCGCTCTAATGGACAAATATAACTTTTCACCTCAATCTATTTATAATATGGATGAGACAGGGATGTCCACCGTACCTAACAAACAGCCTAAAGTACTATCTAGAAAAGGTAAGCGTTCTGTGAACAAAATATTCAGCGCAGAGCGAGGCACAAATGTAACTGTCGTTAATGCTGTGTCTGCGACTGGTCATTTCATTCCACTGGCGTTTATATTTGGCGGGAAGAGGATGAAGGCAGAACTATCGATATGGTCTTGGATTCCAGTTTTATAAATGCAGATCTTTATCTCGATTGGCTAACTCATTTCAAAGACCACGCAAAGCCGACTAAAGATCAACCCATCCTGTTGATTTTAGATAACCACGTCTCGCACTGTACATTAAAAGCTGTTGAATTTTTCCGCCTAAATAATATAATTGCACTGATGTAACCGCCCCACAGTAGGCGCAAAACGCAGCCTCTTGATAGAGGCTTCCATGGAGTTTTAAAAAAGTTTTGTTTCTGCGAATGCGAAAAATGGCTTCATAATCACCCAGGGAGGGCCATTACCGTCTATCAGATGGCTTCGATTTTTACACCCGCTTTTCATCAGGCTGCAACAATTGGCCGCGGAGTAGAACTCTTCAGGTGCACTGGTATTGTGCCATGGAAACCTGACATTTTTAATGACGCTGATTTTCTGGCAAGCAACGTTACAGAAAGGGAAGATAATCAAGATATCCCATCTGATTTCCAGAACTTACCAGTTTCTGGAGCGAATGCCTCACGTGAATCTATACAGACTTCGATAGTTTCTTCAATAAAAGAAGCAGAACGGTTTAATAAAATTATTGAAATTGATCCACCACAACCCGGGCCTTCCTGCTCGAAACCAATCTTTTAGTGTACTTCAGAAAAGTCTATAGCGCTTGCATTTGAATCTGAAAAGCAATCATCAGTTGTAGAAGCGAGGTCTAGCCTCAAAATAAATTCAACACCGTTGGCGGTGATAATTCCATTTGCAAAGTCGACTCAAATTAGGAGCTCTAATCGAAAGCACAAAAATTCCGAAGTGATTAGTAGTTCACCATATAAACATCAAATAGAGAAAGAAAACAAACAGAAAAATAAACCTAAAAATGAACCAAAGACAAAAAAGACTAAAAAAGAATATAAAAAACCAAAGACTGATACTAAAAAGAAAAGTTGGACATGTTTAGGATGCAGCGAAGTATATAAAGAGCCAATAGAAGAAGATTGGATTGAGTGCAATACGTATGGGAGTCAGTGACATGAAAACTGCTCTGATTACAATGGCTCCGGGGCTTTTGTATGTGATATGTGCAAATAAAGAAGTCGCGTAATCTTATCGACTACAACGCGCAATTTTACACACTGGGGTGTATAAAATTGCGCAAATTCCATTTTGTGATTTTCACTTAATTACTAATAAGATTATTATCTATGTTCTGTTGAAATAAGTATGTTGATTTGTTACCTTAATAATAAAGATAAATAAATAAATAATTGATCTCAGATAACATTTGTATTTTGCAATTTATGAGCCTTTTAAATAAAACTATGTTTTCGGATTTTTTCACGAATTTATTTTGATTTTTGGTTCCTGGCGTTTCGATTGCTTTACAGCAATCATGGTTACGGGAGAGACTAAGGTGTTAGATGTCTCAAAGGTATTATATAGTTGTTACAGACAGCCTACCCACAAAATAACAAAATGAATTCAAAAAACTTGAAAAATTGTACCAAAGTACCTTACAATATTTGTTAATTTTAAGATTCGTTGTTACTAACAATAAATCCGCTGATTTTCACCAAAGAGTAAAACTGATGTTGGACTGCTATCATAAAACGAGATGCAATATGTCCTTAAAATTGCATTTCTTTCATTCATATTTGGATTTTTTCCCCGAAAATATAGGTTTAGTTATCGATGAACATGGGGAAGGCTTTCTTCAAGTTGTAGCTGCAATGTAAAAACGTTTTCAAGGAAGATGGTAGCCTGCTATGCTCGCAGATTACTGTTGGAGCCTTTTTGAAGACACTACAGGATCTAACTACAAGAGGAAAACCAGCTGCACCAAGAAAATTACGCCTTTTCAATCAAAATATCAATAAAAGTTTACTGGAAAGCTTGTTTTTGTAAGAAAATCGTGGTTTTGACCTTTGATTCTCATTTACGCATTTCTATTAGATCAATAGCAAGTAATAAGAATCACATAGTAGGACCTCAGATAAAATAAAAAGTTTGTAATTTGTTGAGTAGTGTTACATAAAGATTTGTTAGTAGCAGCTAATATACGAAAGAGTTTTCGCGTATTTCCAATTACACCACAGACAAATAATAATTTTATGTGACCAAATGATTGTGTTGTGACAAATTGTGTGGTTCACATATTTCAGTGATGACAATCGAAACTGGATGAGAATTTTTGTATAAAATTATTGAATACATTTTATATCTGAAAGTACTGCATATGTCGAAAAAAAAATTCTCTCTATGTGATTTGACAAAGAAAAGCTTGGAAACCCCTATTTTACAACTATTTTAAGCCATTAGAACAAATCAAGGTAAACGATTTATTGCTTGTTTTTATTTGATACGATCCAATTAAGATATGAACCATTAGTTGTTTAGTTTTAAAAAAGCCAACATGGCAACGACTAGGTATTTATTTATGGTAAGAATTAAAAAATATAACTTCTAAATAGTCTTAACTCGTCCTTCATAACTGATAAACGACGAGGAGGACTGGAGGAGCTAATTAAGTAAAAGAAGAGCAGTTGGTATACAAATGTAATGATCTTTTCTTAACGGGAGCAAAAAAGAAAAATTAAAAAAGCACGACCTCTCTTTTTCTCTATGTCTAAAGATTGCTTTCAAATTATTAGACCGTATATTGGGCTAATTCTATGTTATGTAAGTTGGTGTGCAATCAATAATAAATTGGAATACTTTGTAAATGTCAATATGTGGAACTAATGTCTGGTCTTGTCTCACGTAGGATAAGTAGACAAATATTGTATTACAATATTGTAAACAAATATTATTTTGAAAAAGCAACTGTCGAGTTTCTCACCGGCTTTTTTCAGCAGAACTGCCTTCAGAGCCGGTGGTAGATTCCTCACGGACTGACTACGCTGACATTTAAATTTAAAATGTAAAATTGACGATTCAAAGATACTTGTAAAATTCTATTTGAATAAAGTATATTTTGATTTGATTTGAATTATATAATAAGCATATGTTGTGGGCAATATATTAAATTGACAAATATTCTTACAGATTTTAGCAATAAGTCGTCTTATGTCTGCTAATAGTGAAGGTCTATCATCGTTTCAACTAGTAAGTAATTTAAATTGCTTAAAGTTGATGCACACTAAAAATATTACATTTAATAACATTTTTTCAACCATTTTTTCACGTCCCACTGCTGGACATCGACCTCGTCAATACGAGGACCCGGCGAGCGCGGTGGCCAAGTGCATGTTGCTGGACTTTATACGTCTTTCAAAAATTACCAATTAAACAAACATTTTTATTTGCAGCTTGCAAGACTATCATTTCCTACAGTGGAAACTGTAAGTAGCAATTTTAATATAGTAATGTAAACAGTTATTTCAATGACTCGATGAAATTTTGAAGGCGGCAAGAAAAGATTGGACTGATAAAGTGGGTGACAAAACTATGTGGAGGAGACCTTTACTCTATGGAGAGATCCTTAATAAATAAAAAAAAGATACATAATTATTAAATTAAATTTCGTCAAGAATTTTTGTATAAACTATTAAAGAAAAAAGTTATTTTTATTTTATTAATACATTAATTGCATGCTCTTTACTCATATTATTATCGTAAATTGAATTTTATTAAGGAAATAAAAAAGGCTTAATTATTATTATTATTATTAATATAAATAATTTCTATTTTCATTCAATTATTATGTAAATTTCTCTTTTAATTAAATAAAACCTGCTACTCAATCCGCAACAAAATGACCAAAAGACAAAATATTATTTATTACAAGATTATCAAACTACGGAAGGATATATCGTAGAAATAATTAAATTGCTTTATTAAATATTTAGAAACCATACAACATGCCAAACAGTAAAGAAATTGATCCAAAGCACAGTTATGCCAAAGAAAAATTTGAACAACTTATGGACTACACCAGATACATGAATGGAAGAATTAAAGAACCTCACAACCCTGTAAGTACACTTTAGGTGATAAAAAGTCCAGAAGTGATAAAACAATTTATCCATCATCTTCTATTCTATATATTGTTTTGCCGAAATAATCATTTCGGCAAAGAGGTCCAAACCAAATTGCTGATCATGAAGAGGTACCCGTAAAGAAAACAATTTTGAGATATAATAATATATTTGAGAAAAACTACTGTTGAGGGTCTTTATTAACGAAATAGAACCCAAATCAATGATTTTTTGAATTTTTATCTGTTTGTCTGCGCGGTTGTGCGCGATAATCTCAGAAGTTGCTCAATCGATTTGGGCGCGGTTTTCACTAATGTATTGTAGTAAGCTTCAATTAACATTTAGTATTCGTTTTATTTCAATCGGTTAATAAATAAAAAAATATGTCTATTTAAAAAATCACCTAGGGAGCACCATACTCGAGCGAAGCGAGGGCGAGTCGCTAGTCTTAAATATAATTTATTCTGTTATTATTTTTTTAATACTTTTGTAGACAGAACGTCGAGAAATTTTAGAAGCCGCTCAGAAAAAATTGTTTTCTTTCATCGACGTTCATATCAAAGATTTAAAACGACTGCTTTTCGAAACCGACATGGCATTGATGTCTATGATTTTATTGAAACTGAATAAAAAGATGGATACATCTGAAGCAAAAATAAAATCTACTCAAGCTAAAATACCTTTCGGCCTATACACAAGTCCTGGTAAGTACAACGAGAATTTCGGAGAACACACTTGAACGTTCTTTCAAGACTATAAAATGTTGAATACCATGAATGTATTTTTCAATCGCTTCTCTAATTTTTAGAATTTAAGTGCCTGGGGACATCGTACTATATCGCTTCACCACATAATCAAGAAGATGTCCAAATGATTCTTTCAAGCGAGAGGAAGCCTCATTGTTACACTTTTAGAGGTAACGTCAAATCAATCGATAAAAACAATTTATTTATATAGATTTTTAGACGTCGCAAAAAAACGTTGCAACAATAAAAAAGTTGCATCAATCGTATGTTCAACAAGTTTCTACGTGCCGAAGTAATGGTTAAAACTGATAAGAGTCACACTTTTCCTGCTTTGACGTCATTAAAAAAAAACCATTTTATTATTATTTTATACAAAAAGTCAACCAATCAAGCCACTATAATGCCAATAACAGTTTCCAATTGACGGGATGGCCAATAAAACGACGATATTCTCATAATTAATGTATATATTGTACTGCTTTCCATCAAATATGAAGTAAAACTAAACTAAATAATCTAATAATATTTATAACGAAAAATATTGTCGAGTGTCAACTGCCATTCATAAAATATATTTTATAATTACAGAGTATAAATTTGATGTATAAATTAATAACCCTAACACAATATAGACAAAAATATATTATATTTCAGGCGCTTTCGCATTTACGGGATTCTATCATCGACATTCTGAAACGACTTATGTGGGACCTCACGCTGAACAGTTCCAAGCGAAGGATCCCAGTCAAGGACTGTACTGTCATTCCGATGATAACTGGAGCGATGCACAATGCATCTATAAGTACGCACCGTGTTACTATATTAATGATATACACGTTATACTTTTAAGGTTACAGACACAAAAGTCCACAGTCAGTATTTGGCTGTATATAGTTTTAAATTGATTGGAATTTTAAATCAACCGTCCAAAAGTTTTTCCCGATTTAGCAATACCACAGGGCAAATCTTTTTCAATTGACGAAAAGTTGTTATGTAGAAAAGTAGTTAGTAAAACAGTTTTATTTCTATATTATTCTTCATTTTACCGGAAACCGGAAGCACCAGAAGAGTAATTAAAAGAATCTATTACCAGATTCCAGGTAGGCAGTGGTAGCCCAGTGGTAACGCGCTCGCATGGGAAACCGTAATGAAACGGGTTCAAATCCCGGGTCTCACAACTCTGATAATTTTCATGTGCGAATCACTTCCAACATGATTTCCACTTGTCTTAACGGTAAAGGAAAACATGATACCTGCATATCTTAGAGAACCTAGCAAGTTTTCAAAAGACATGTGAAGTCCACCCGCACTTGGTCAGCGTGGTGGACTATGGCCTGATCCCCCTCGTACTGAAAGGAGGTCCGTGCCCAACAGTGGGACGTTAAAAAGGTCTGAATACATACATACATTTCCAGAATAAATCCAAGAGAAGAATTTCCAGAATCCGTTGAATATGAACCCAAAGTATCATATTACTGTGGACCGTACCGCTACTTCATCCCAGCTACAACCGACATCAGATGCATCTTCTCCATTTTCTCAATGAACTTCATACTACGATTTGGATACGACGGAGTCACATACAAAAGCTCAGATTTAACATTTGTAAGTAGTGTATACAATAATGACATTTTAATAAAAATATTTACCCAAGTGACCTTAAAAGGAATTGAGAATATAGCTATTATATTAATAAAAAAAGAATCAAAACCAATTTCAAAAGCAACAATGTTTGACAGAATCGAGCAAGTTTTCGAAAGACATGTAAAGTCTGTATTTAGCTAACGTAATATGTTGGGACATTAACACACAGCACCATCTACTTCCATGGTAAGCTACGAGGCCTGTGTTTGTTATGGATACTAGATAGTTGATACACTACATATATATAATTTTAAATACATACATATTATAAACATAAACATCCATGACTGAAGTACAAACATTCGTGCTCATCACAAATGAATGTCTCCAGCGGGACTTGAACCCGCGACCGCTGGCACAGCAAGTAGGGTCACTACAAACTGAGCCAAACGTGGTGGACTATAGCCTGTTCCCCTAATATGTTAGGAAGGCACGAGCTCGTTATAATATTAGTATGTATAAGATAATCAACAATCTTGGGTTTTATACAGATGTATCAAAACGGCCAAGTGTTCTACACGGATGAGCCATGGGCAGGGATGTCTTGTTGGAACTGGGCGTGTAAATGGCGACATAACCAAAACCAACGATCTAACGAGTTCTTTGTTAATTAAATAAAATTTACAAATAAATTTCGAGTTTCCGTATACTTGAAACAAGTATATTTTGTTTCCTTTGAATAATAAATCTATACATATAATAAAATTGTAACTAAGCTGAATCTGTACATTAAATATTTTTTGGAAAATCTTATTGAAATAGACATTATTATCGATACAGTGGCCGAATATATAGTTTTTAAGAATTTTTGTCTGTCTGTCTATCTGTCTGTTACAGCATCACAGAAAAACCACTAGAGGGATTTTGATGAAATTTGGTATGATGATAGCTGGTTATTCGGATCAACATATAGGATACTTTTTACTTCGGGAAAATACCGATCTCTGAAAAATCTATACTAAAAGTTAAAACATAAGTAGGGACGAAACCGAGCGGAGCAAGGGTAAGTCGCTAGTTAAGAATATTTTTTTTTTTATTTTATTCATTTTAAAAGTAACATAGCACAGTGCAAGTTCGCACTAGCAGTTCCTAGCATTATTAATTTGAGGCTCGAATGTAATTTTTGAATAATCCGAATGTAATTCTGTTAATATTATAAATATACTAGCGACTCACCCTCGACCCGCTCGGGTTCGTTCCTAGATACGTTTCAACGTTTAGTATAGATTTTTCAGAAATGAGATATTTTCCCGCAATAAAAACTATATATTGACCCGGATAAGAATTTAAGAATAGATGACGTTAATTAATATAATATACTAGCAACTCACCCTCGCTCCGCTCGGGTTCGTCCCTAGTTACGTTTTAACGTCTAGCTCAGAGATGAGATATTTTTCCGCAATAAAAAGTATCCTATATGTTGACCCGGATAACCAGCTATCATCATACCAAATTTCATCAAAATCTGTCCAGTGGTTTTCCCGTGATGCGGTAACAGACAGACAGACAGACAAAAATTCTAAAAACTATAGATTTGGCATCTGTATCGATAATAAAATCTATTTCAGTAAGATTTTCCAAAAAATATTTAATGTACAGATTCGACTTAGTTAGAATTTTATTATATGTATAGATATAGATGTTGGGACATTACCACCAGCACCATTTAGATCCATGGTAAGCTACGAGGCCTGTGTTATGGATACCAGATAGTTGATACATTATTATGAACACCCACGACAGAAATCATCACACAAGTGAATGCACCCAGCGGGACCCAAACTCGCGACCGCTGAACAAGTAAGTAGGGCCACTACAAACAGAGCCAAATGTATCGTCAAACGTCTCCTTAAGAATATTGACAGAAAATAAAGAAAATACTTTACCTCTGTTATCACTTTTTTCTTCATCACATTATTTATCATTCAATTATTTCAAATACTCACTAAATAAGTGATTTCTTGGTCTTTAAACTGTCGCTTATTACATACATTTCTCTGTTAAGCCATTTTAACACTTTAAAAAACAGAACTAAAATCATTCAAAAAATATCGAGAAGCATTTTTTAAATATATATTAATGTATAACAAAAAAGCAAAAATTAAAACATCATTAAAACATAATAACAATAATAATTGATTTAATCATCAACAATAATCTACTTTATATACAAAATTATTTACAAACAGACTGACACATTTAAAAAAAAAAAAACAATTTTCTTTTACTTTAACCCAATAAATAACAGGAGAATATTCAGAGTCAATTATTTAGACCATTTAAATTGTTTATTATTACTAACTAAATACGTATCCCTAGGTACGTTTTAATTTCTTTTAAACGGAACCCTAATTTATTTATAAAATAAAAGTAGCCTAAATTACTCCTTAAACCTCAGCTATCTGCCAGTGAAAGTCCCGTTAAAATCGGTCCAGCCGCTTCGGAGATTAGCCGGAACAAACAGACAGATAAAAATTTAAAAAAGAAAAAGAGTTTTTTGCTATAAGTACCGTATATAATTCCATATGCATTTAGTATAAAGCTGTTATTTTGACATTACAAACAGACACTTCAATTTCATTTAGATGTATAGAAGACTACAATTAGACCAGGAAACGGTCGTCATTAGGAATTTAATTCCTACAATTATAAAAAGATATTTATTTTATATTTGCAACAGGTAAATGACTAACATATTTGTTAAAAATCAATCGAAATCCCTTGGATAATATAAACTGAGTAAAAATCAAAATTCGACAGAAACGAAAATTCACTGTCGGCTCCTGGACTATTTTTGGGTTAAAGTTTCCATATATTATAATAATAACAAGTACAACATATATTATGTATTGCTTATTATTGATATATTTAGATGCACTTTCGAGGGTAAAGCGAGACAAATATATTATTTTTGGATTTTTGTCTCTTTCACTCTAGTTATATAAACAAACTGAGAGGAACAGTTCAACGTACATACAAGATGGCACTTACATATTTTGGACTTTCTTATATAAAAGTTTAACGCATCTTTACCTGTTTTAATGTGATTTATTTTATTATATATTTATATTTTACCTACTTCATACATTAATTTTAAGGGAAAGACGTAGATTTCAACAGTGATACGTATTGATAAAGAAAAAAGTACGTGTATGTAAGATTTCAACATAATAACTCCATATTTAGAACATATAGTTATTTGCACGGTATAAAAGAAAACAATCGTAAATATAACAATTTAACTAAAAAGTCCAAAATTATGTATTTTTGAAAGCATCGAACAAAAAAGTACTAGATACAAAATCAGCGACCAAAAAATGTCCTCTCCGAATGAGCGCTCATTTGGATATTTGAGCGCACTTTTAATTTAATTATTTTTTTTGTGAAAACAACTTTAAGCATTACGTTTAAGGTTCAATTTACATTGTCGTATATTTATTTCGATTAGAATTACCTAAACACAATTGGTGACAGTTTTAATAGAACTTCACCATGGGATTGTGTATCTAGTACTTTTTTGATAGATGTTTAAAAGTAAATTTTCCACCCATAGAGATTTCTTCGGGTCAATTTTTTCATACAATTTACATAAGTTAATCCTTGAGATATAACTTACTCACTAAAAAGAGAAATTTTAAAAATTAACGAAGTAACCCCATTGAAAAACTCCAATAGGATTTCATCAAAAGCAACAAAAACCACATAGAAATTAATAAAAACCACATAAAAACCAATATATATTTATTGGTTGGAGTTTTTAAATAGGGAATTTTAGTATGAAAAAAAAATATAAAGCATGTAAAGACCCGAAAATGAGTTATTCATAGAAATCTTTTATAATACTTTCTTAGATTTACGCGAACATTTGACATTTTAAATGAAACTATCTTTTCGGATTATTTCGCGGATTTTTAAATAAAATAAAAAATTACACCTTCTTATTGTTAGAATTAAGTACTTATTTAATTATTTATTTTAATAAAGTTTAAACAGCTGAAATTAAATAAATATTATTGCCATATTGAATTATAGAACTAACTAAATGTCTTTTAAAATGTTTAGAATTAAAATCAACGAATATTGTAAGGTACTTTGGTGCCATTTTTGAATTTATTAAAATCATTTTTGTGAAATTGTGGGTAGGCACTGTCTGTAACAAGTATATAACGCCTTTGAGATGTCTAAAACCTCAGTCTCTCCCGTGACCATGATTGCTGTAAAGCAATCGAAACGTCGGGAACCAAAAATCAAAATAAATCCGCGAAATAATCCGAAAAGATAGTTTTATTTAAAACAGAAATCTTCATCTATATCATCCTAGCACGCTATTATTATGATTTAGTAAAACAGGCAAAACCATGTATATCGACTAGTCTAGGAAATTTTACATTATAATGCAAAATTTAAACATCTAACGAAGCGTATTGCACACATGTCTAATATTATATATAGTAATAATTTCGAATTTAATACCACACGAGACATGTATTTGCATATCGATACTTTAATTTACAAGTCGGTCAACTTCGTCTCGGTCAACTTTTAAAAATGCTACCACAAAAGTAAATAATTCAATAATCTATACATATAATAAAATTCTAACTCAGCCGAATCTATACATTAAATATTTTTTTTGGAAAATATTATTGAAATGGTCATTATTATCGATACAGAGGCCGAATCTATAGTTTTTAGAATTTTTGTCTGTCTGTCTGGGGATGCATTACGATAAAACAACTGGACAGATTTTGATGATAGCTGGTTATCCGGGTCAACATATAGGACACTTTTTACTACGGGAAAATATCTCATCTCAGAGAAATCTACACTAAAAGTCAAAACGTAACTAGGGACGAACATTAGCGGAGCAAGGGTGACTCACTAGTCAATATTATAGATTCATTAAAATAATTATTCCATTAAAAAAAATATATATTTCTAAATAACTTTAAACATCTTTTTTTCCTGAATTCTTAATATTTTAAAAATAACATTTTTAGTGCTCTAAGTGTATTGAATCAGAGTTAGCCCGACTTGCGAATTATGGTATTAATAATATATAAGTAACAATCATTTTATAGATTAATTCAATCGACGCTTTCAGAATTTAAGTGACCCAATTTTTTTTTTTTTTTTTGTAGTAAACACCAAAAAAAGAAAAAAACGTACTAAAAATTTATTATTTAAACGGATATTTTAGTGATAAATAAAGACAAAAAAAAAAGAAAAATTTCTATTTAGGTCACTATGATCCTAAACGATATATTTTGTTCATTTTATTTTGTATTGTTATAATTCAAAACTAAAAACAGTGTTTTAAATATAAACATTTGGTTTTTACTACATATTCCTTTACATACTACTAGCTTGTTACGCTTAGAACCATATCAAAATCGACATAAAAATTATAATAAGATATGGTTCTAACTTCTAAGTATGATGAACTTACTACAGTTAAACTATAGTTTTATTTGCTAGTGTTTTTTTTTTTGAAACTACAAATATTTATTAAAAATTAGATAACTGTCATAAATGAGAAAAGACGCCATCTATTTATTATATACTAGCGACTCACCCTCGCTTAGCTCTTGTTTTCACCCCCTTAAGGGATGATTTCCGGGATAAAAACTATCCTATGTCCTTCTCAGGGACTCAAACTATCTTCTTACCAAATTTCATCTATATCGGTTCAATAGTTTCGGAGCCTATTCGATACAAACAAACAAACAAAGAAACAAAATTTTCCTCTTTATAATATTAGAATATATGTAGGATGAGTATTAAAGGTTAGAATGAGATAGATTGATTGGTATGTGAGTGAGTGAGCGAGTAAGTAAATGAGGGAACGAGTACGCGGAAGGATAGGACAGGTGTAACGCGAGAAAGACATAATAATCTATACTAATATTATAAAGAAAAAAAATGTATTTTTGTTTGTAATGGATAAACTAAAAATCCGTTGAACCGATTTAAATGAAATTTGGTATGAAGATAGTTTGAGACCTTGGGAAGGATATAGAATAGTTTTTATCCCGGAAATCATCCTTAAAGGGAGTGATACTGGGGATGAAACTTTGCATGGGGAATTAATTATTTCTCAAGTAATAAAGGATATAAAACTCATCACATCTATGTATATATATATATATATATATATATATATATATATATATATATATATATATATATATATATAGTATACTAATATATAGTCGTCTATACCATACTAACCGTTATAACATAGGGATGAACCCGAGCGAAACAAGGGTGATTCGCTACTAATTAATAGTTATATTCAAACTTACATATTTATCTAAAAACGCGTACTAATTTCCATCCCCGGAACCTACATATATTATATTCTAAGGGACTTTTTGCAGGTACAGCAATAACACTTTCTCCTCATGCATTTTAAAGAGTGTATAATAAAAAAATAAGCAAGAAATAATATCAAAAAGCACAAGTCCACTTTTCTATTACTTAATAGAAAACCTATAATGATAAAAATAATTACATTTAAAGTATACGAGACGAGAAAAACTTTGGTCAATTAAATGAAAACTGTCAAAATGCAAAATAAAACTATTTCTAGGTGACACAATTTAAAATACTATTCGCACTGATTTTATACACTTACTAGCGACTCACCTTCGTTTCGCTCGGGTTCGCCCATAGTTACTTAAAAAATGGGGGGGGGTTGAGGTGGTAGGGTGAAAAATACATTACTACCTATTCCCATACCTACCAAATATACAAAAAAAAATTCATTAAAATCTGTCAAGCCGTTTCGGAGGAGTGCGACCACAAACACCGTGACACGAGATATTTATATATTAGATAATATTCATGCTATTCTATCAAAAATAAAGATATAATAATTTTTTTTAACAACAATCTACGCAAGCCTACATAAGCATCTACTCATTTTTTTAAATCGGTCAAAAATATAAAAATAAGTAACTCCATTACGAGACAGATATTGATACAAATAGTAAAACTAGATTCCAACCGGCTTCCACCTCCTTGGCAGAAGAGTATAATATATTATATCCTATACTAGCGGTTCACCCTCGCTTCGCTCGGGTTCGCCTCTAGACAAACAAAAACAAGTCTATCCCACGGGAACCGTACGCTTTTCCGGGATAAAAAGTAGCCTATTTGTTATTCTGACATATGAACTATATTATTGTAAAGTTTCACTAAAATCCAATCAGTAGTTTTTGTGTACTAAGCTGTATAAGTTACTATAGTTTTTTAACTACCCCACGGGAACTCTTAAATTTTTCGGGATGAAAAGTATCTAAAACATTGACCGGGATATAAGGTGCATGCAAAATTTCATTTAGATCGGTCCAACAGTTTCGGGGATTAGCCCGTACAAATAGACAAACAGACAGAGGAACAAAAAAATAAAAAAAAAACTGGATTTGTTCTATTTCTCTTCTTACATCCCCCTGACTCGGTTTTTAGTATTTTTTTTTCTATGTACAGACGACATACGACCTCTACAGTTTTATTATATGTATAGATAACGCAATAAATTATTAATAAATACAATTCAAAAATCGTTTAAGAATCGATTTTATTTAAAACTCCATAATCGATTCTTATTATCAAATACAATTTTATTTTTAATGGCTTCAAGACGTGGCAGTTTAATTTTTATGCAATTTGTTTATAAATCCTAATTAGAGGGTAAAAATTTATCTATACTAATATTATAAAGAGGTAAAGTTTGTGAGTTTGTGAGGTTGTAGGGGGTAATCTCTGGATCTACTAAACCGATTTAGATGAAATTTGGTAAGAAGATAGTTTGGTACCCTGGGAAGGACATAGGATAGTTTTTATCCCGAAAATCAGCCATTAAGGGGGTGAAAATGGGGATGAAAGTTTGTATGGAGAATCAAGCTAGGGACGAACACGAGCGAAGCGAGGCTGAGTCGCTAGTAGCATCATAAACTCAGTATTGCTATCAAACACACGAGTAAATCTTTTTAATTTAAATATTTTTCACTGGCAATACTAAATGCACGTATAAGTATTAATGAAAACGGTCACGAAATCGAAAATATTACAATGAAATATTATTTGTAACATAATAATTAAATTATATGTGTATTGAAAATGGACTGCTTTTAATTATATGTTCTCATCGATCAAAAAAGTACTAGATACATGAGGCTCATATGAACATTTGAGCGCCCTTTTAATCTATTTTTTTTTTTGTGAAAACAACTTTAAGCATTGCGTTTAAGGTTCAATTTACATTGCTGTATATTTATTTCAACTAGAACAATTACCAAAACACAATTGGTGACAGTTTTAAGAGAACTTTTGCATGGGATTGTGTATCTAGTACTTTTTTGATAGATGTCTGTTTTATATAAATATTATATCTAGCATTCGAACGGCAGTCAATAACGTTACTTGAACATTTTATTAAAACCAAAAAATAAATTTGTACCTTAGGGGCCGTTCATAAAATACGTCACGCTAAAATCAGCTTTTTTTAACCCCCACCCTCCCTATTGTCACGCTTTCTGTGACCCCCCTAGAAATATTAATATTTCATCACAAAAAGTAAGAAGACGCCGCGCCCCCATAAAAATAGTGAACGGCGGACCGATACAATATACATATTATAAATATAAACACCCGTGATTGGAGTACAAACATTAGTGCTCATCACACAAATAAATCCCAGCGGGACTCGAACCCGCGACCGCTGGCACAGCAAGTAAGTAGGTAGGTCACTACAAACTAAGCGAAACGTGTCGTCATATAAAGTTTACTTTTATATTTGCCACAAATTAAAACTAACTTTAACTATTTAAAGAAGAATTTCGAAAATTATTATATTTTAATATTTAAATCGCCATAAAAGTGTTTTTTCATATAACTAATAGATGGCGTTATTAATATGTACATACATTTACACAATTTTTTTAAGATTAGGCAAATATTGCGCTAAGAGCTTCATATAATAGAACTCTAAGGCAAAGTGTTGCCTAATTTTAAATATTATTTAAATATCAAACGAAGTAATAAAAAGGATATAGATATCTCCACCATCCGCCATTATTCTCTTCTTCTTCAGTTTTTTCGTTGTCTCCCTCTAACGTTGCCTCCTGTGAATGAGAAAGATATATGTTACAAGAGACATGCAAGAAACAAATCTATCCCACGGGATCCGTACATTTTTCCATGATAAAAAGTAAGCTATGTGTAATTTCAGACTATAATGTATCTTTTTATCAATAGTATACTTCATTTATATCCTCGTTCTTTACGTGAATGCAAATCTCTCAACTTGGTTACAGGGCCTTGATATATAAGGAAATCGAAAATTTTGTTAAATTAATTTATTAAGAACTAGCAAAACTCGCGACTCCGCTCGCGATCAAACTACGAAAAATACGAAATTTCATGCAAATATGTCCAAAGAATAAAAAGTTTCATACAAACTTTTATCCCCTATTTCACCCCCTTAAGGGTTGAATTTTGAAAAATCCTTCCTTAGTGGATGCCTTCGCCATATGAGGAATACGTGTGCGAAATTTCAATTTGCTAACCTTAAGGGTTTGGCCTGTGCGTTGATACATTAGTCAATCACTATTGCCTTTTATATATATATATACACTTTAATTACACATACACACGCACACACGCAGGCAAAATAATACTACCTTTTTATCATTTGTAGGGTTTTCTCTGCCATTTTCATCTTTTTTAATCTCTTCAGTTTTATTATCATTATTTTTTTCTTTTGCTTCATCATTTTGTTCGTTCGAAATTTTGTTTGAATCTTTATTTTCTGTACTACATATTTGTATAAGAAACTCTTCGGTTTGGGAACTTTGGTCTCTCGTTGTGATGCCATTCTCAATTTCTGGTCCTTCTTTTGAAGACTAAAAAAATTTTTATATAATCAAAATATCTTATTACTAATAACTTTATAAGAAAAACAAAAACAAATCTATCCCACGGGAACTGTACATTTCTCCGGTATACAACCCTATGTGTTATGCTGATGCATGAGCTATATTATTATAAAGTTTCATTAAAATCCATTCAGTAGTTTTTGGGTGAAAGAGTAACAAACGTCCATACATCTATACATCCAGACACACGTACATCCTCACAAACTATCGCATTTATAATATTATTAGGATTAGTGTGGATTTATTGAGGAAAATTATGTGTAAGCTATTGAAATGTTTGGATAATTATTAGTAAAAATCCATTTGCTTTCAAATTCCTTTTTATTACTAAATCAATATTGACAACTATCAAAATATTGAAGTGTTCTATATTCGAACACATATATTACAGCTATCTAACATCCAACAACACAAAATCCGAAAACATTTATTCAAAAAGGTATACATACCGCCATATCTTGTTCCTGTATTTGAAATGCTAATTCATTATTCACTTGGTCGGGACCGAACGGGATGAAATCTGGTACTTCCTGAGAGATAGAAAATTATTATAAACTAGCGACTCATCCACGCTCCGCTCGGGTTCGTCCCTACTTACGTTATAAAGTTTTGTATACAAACATTCGTGCCTATCACACAAATGAATGCCCCCAACGGGACTCGAACCCGCGACCACTGACACAGTAGGGCCACTACGAACTGAGCCAAACGTGTCCAATATAGGTATATTGAAGTATAAATTTATATATCACAGCAATGAATATTGTATCAATATTTGGATACCTGTGGAGACCTTCCCGATAGCCAAGTCCTGTATTCTCCCGCGGCTTTCCTCATCCTCTCCAAGTAAGCGGGCGCGGCGCGACTGGACGCCCACGCCGCCACCCCCCCGGGCATCCCCCCCACCGCCGGCTCGTCGTAATACGTTAAAACGAACTCCATACCCGGCTGGAATATTACAAATATTACTAATCATGTGTAGCACATATTCATCTATACCATAGTTTTACAGGTTTTTGAATCAAATAACATGGCTTTTATATTTATAATACTAATATTATAAAGAGGAAAATTTATTTTTTTGTTTGATTGTTTGTTTGTACCGAATAGGCTCCGAAACTACTGAACCGATTTAGACGAAATTTGGTAAGATGATAGTTTGAGACCCTGGGAAGGACATAGGATAGTTTTTATCCCGGAAATCATCCCTTAAGGGGGTGAAAATGGGGATGAAATTTTGATTTTGATTGGGATGAAGAAATTATGAGGAAGCAATCTAGGGACGAACCCTAGTGAAGCGAGGGTGAGTCGCTAGTGTTATATACAGACAGTGCTACCTTTTGACAAATTTTATTACTGTATTCAGCTCTTATTAACATCCCACTGCTGGGCACGAGCCTCCATTCAATACGTGGGGGATCGGGCCATAGTCCACCACGCTGACTTAGTGCGGGTTGACGAACTTCACATGTCTTTCGAAAACTTGCTAGGTTCTCTCAGATATGCAGGTCTCCTCACAATATTTTCCTTCACCGTAAGACAAATGGTGATCATTGAAAAATATTTACAGAGTGAGTGAGATTCGGGATTTGAAACCCGCTCCATTCGGTTTCCTAAGCGATTACCGTAACATGACAGACTATGGCCTGATCCCGTCGTATTGAAGGGGAGCCCACCCCCAGCAGTGGAACGTTAAAAAAAGGCTGAATACTTGTCTGTATATAACGTTGACTTTTTTTAATAGTTTATGTATTTATTATGCTTAGTTTTTACATATTTTTTAATAATAATAAAAAAAAAATGTAAATATGTTATAAACAAAAGGCTTATTTATACATTTCACTAGCGACTCACCCTCACTTCGTTTTACGTTTTAACGTATAGCATAGATTTCTCAGAGATGAGATATTTTCCCGCAGTAAAAAGTATCCTATATACCCGGATAACCAGCTATCATCATACCAAATTTCATCAAAATCTGTCCAGCAGTTTGCTCACGATGCGTTCCCAGACAGACAAGAATTCTAAAAATTATAGATTCATCCTCCGTATCGATAATAATGATTATTTCGATAAGATTTTCCAAAAAATATTTAACGTACAGATTCGACTCAGTTAAAATTTTAGTATATGTATAGATATATTTATTTATTCATACCTTTTCATTCCCATCGATTGTTTTCACAACCATATGACTCCAATACTCGGCTACACGTATCGCGTGCTTCGTCTCCGGAACGTCTGGATGTTCGCACGATTTTGATACAATTATATATACTTTATTATTAATATTATCATCTTTATTCGAGCTGTTATAGCTTTCTATTGATTTTCTTTTTGCTTTCGCGTGAACATTTATTTCGTATTTGATCGGTTTTTCCTCTATTTTTGGTACATTTGTTACTATATCGTACTCTTTATGGCGTCTTAGATATACGTAATCGCGGTTAGCGAATAACCTCTGAAATTAAATTGAATTTTATTCAATTAGACTTACACTAGTACTTTTGAATCGTCAATCTATAGCAGCGGTCGGCAACCTTTTAGCAGGCAGGGGCCACAAGGTGGCTATACCTGGTAAAGGCGGGCCGCACTTGCGAGAGAAAAAAAAAAAAAAAAAAAACGACAACATTCAATATGACAATTTCTAAAATGACTCTTAAATGCTTACTTATGAGACGAGGAACATTTTCATTTTTTCGGTAATTACAAATTCAAAATACTTCAACAAAAAACAAAACCGTTAAAACTTTTCTTTATAAAACAGTCATGGGCCGCGGGCCGCATGGAGGCACCTCGCGGGCCGCGGGTTGCCGACCGCTGATCTATAGTATTACAAATGCGAAAGGAACTGTCTGCCTGTCTGATTTTGTATTAGTATTAGTATTGGAAAAAATCTTTTTGCTTTAGATAACCCGTCTATTGAGGAAGGCTAAAGGCTATATATCATCATCCAAGGGAGTATTTATAAGAAGAAGATAAGTATTTATAAAAGAATAAGGTTTTCCAAAAAATATTTAATGTACAGATTCGACTCAGAATTTTATTGTATGCATAGATAAAAACAGTCAGCGCTACCTTTTGGCAAAATGCATGTACTAATAATAGCCTAGACTATCTCCCTTTATACTAGATCTCATTCAAATCGTCCCATCCAAATTGTAAACAAATAAACACACAAGCATACAAACTTTCGCATCTATACTAATACTAGAGACTCACCCTCGCTTCGCTTCGGGTTCGTCTCTAGACAAAAACAACTATTCCACGGGAACCGTACATTTTTCCGGGATGATATATAGCCTATAGCCTTCCTCGATAAATGGACTATCCAACACAAAAAGAATTTTTAATTCCATCCAGTAGGTCCTGAGATCAGCGCGTTCAACCAAACAAACAAACAAACAAACTCTTCAGCTTTATAATATTATAGTATGGATTATAAATGTGAAAGTTTGTGAGTATGGATGTATGGATGTAAGTTTGTTATTCAATCACGCCAGAACGGCTGAACGAATCTGGATGAAATTTGGCACAGAGATAGATTATAGTTTGGAATAACACATAGGCTACTTTTTATCCCGGAAAAATATACGATTTCCGTGGAATAGGTTTGTTTTTGTTTTGTGAGCCGTTAGTTTACAATACCAGCATGATTGACTCACCGGCCACAGAACTTCCCAATGTAACACCGCCTGTCCGGGTACTCCCCTCGCGTCCCTTTGAACTACCGACAAAGCTGCCACCGCGGAATCCCACACGCATCGGTAAGCGCCATCTATTTGCACGGCTGCGAAATCACTCGCGGATATTTCTGGGTAACGTCCGTACACTGGAAATAATGACATTTTAACAAAAAAAAAAAGTGTGTGTATGTATGCAATTCACTCACGGTAGAAGTAAAACTTCTTTGGCAAATATCGCAATTAAATCAAAACAAATCAATAATTAAGTAAGACATATTAAGCATATTACAATCATATATTTATAGAATATCATATACGGAAAGAATATAATATTACATATTTGTCCCGTTTCTGAGATTATCGCGCACAAACGCATAGAAAAACAGACAGACAAAAATTCAAAAAATCATTGTGCTCTATTGCGTTAACTATGACCCCAATTATATTTTTTCTCAAATATCTTCCACGTACAGACAGCGATCATTTACAAATTTATTATATTATGTATGGTATGATGATGTCAAATATTCTTAATATAATTATAATAAAATATAATATAATTACATCTTCACAAATATTATTGAGGTTAAGTTTGTTAGTTTGTATTTAGAGGAGTAATCTCTGAAACTATTGATCCAATTTTGAATGTTCTTTTCTTTCACTGTCATTGCATGTTGAGTTAGCCTATAAGTGTAATGTAGTTATATTCTATGTGGAATTAAAGATAAAAAAACATATATGTATATATATATATATATATATATATATATATATATATATATATATATATATATATATATATATATATATATAGTGTATTATATATATATAATACACAAGTGGTATATTCGCCATTTGTAAACAAGATTTCCACGATTTTTTAAAAGGTTATGTCAAGGTTGCTCTTCGCGTGACGATAAAGGAATTCTATATAGGACAAATAAAGTTGAAGTGTCTGTTTGTAATGTCAAAATAACAGCTTTTTACTAAATGCATATGAAATTATATACGGTACTTATAAGAAAAGTCACTTTTTTAAATTTTTCTCTTTCTGTCTGTTCCGGCTAATCTCCGAAAGCGCTGGACCAATTTCGACGGGACTTTCACTGGAAGATAGCTGATGTTATAAGGAGTAATTTTGGCTACTTTTATTTTGGAAAAAGTATTACGCTTCCGTGTAAAAAAATTAAAACCCATGAAATTGTAAACAAAATCCACGTATCTATTGCGTAATCGCGTATAGGGACGCATCCAAGCGAAGCGAGGGCAAGTCGCTAGTCATGTATGTATATAAGTCTATAAACGTATAGATGTGCAGATAACACGGCATTCATTATCCACAAACTAATTGATAAGATTGTAGGTCATTTTAGTTAGATTACGTAAGAAAGGCCGTGTAATATCTCGGGAGCAAACGTAAACATCGATAAGTAAGATTTTGACGAAATCTGATCTCGCAAAATTAATTTATTTTATTTATTTTTTTCTTTTTTTGATGCATTTAATATTTGACATATTAAATAATAAATAAATAAATATGTTGGGACATTAACACACAGCACCATCTGGTTCCATGGTAAGCTACGAGACTTGTGTTATCGATACCAGATAGTTGATACGCTACACATACATACATATATAACTTTTAAATACATACATATTATAAATATAAATACAAATATCTGCCCCCAGCGGAACTCGAATCCGCGACCGCTGGCATAGCAAGTAGGGTCACCACAAACTGAGCCAAACGTGTCGTATTAAATTAAACATATCAATCTTTTCGGATTTTTCCATACATAATATATATTGTTCTTAAAAAAAATGAAATTAATAGTTTTTTTTTTAAATTCCTTGATCAATTTAAATTTTAAACCCTCCATTACTATTTTCTAAGGTTTGCATGAATATTTGACATTGAAATAAATGTATTTATACGAATTTTTTGATATTTTATTTAAATTTTTGATTCTGACGTTCTTTACAGCAAACATGACAAAAGGAATTAATGATAGAAAAAACGCGAAAAATGCGTAGAAAAAAAATACTTTTATATTATTATCTATCTTCCTCTTACACAAAAAATTACGAATATCGCATCTAAATTAAGTAAAAATAATTAACTTACCTTTATAAGCGTACAGTCCCCCAGGTTTGTACTCTTTACGCCATATTATGACGTCTTCGGCCTCCATATACGGTACCCAGCCATCTGCACCTTCGCATTCTATCTGACGTTCTTTACACCTAAAATATAATTAATAATTCAGGACACCTCAAAACTAGCCTAACCCACATTTTCGTTTTAATAATCATTTAAATTATAGAATTTTCCTTTTATACCTAATTTTTTTAAATCCTACTAATATTATAAATGCAAAAGTTTGTGAGGACGTCTGTATGTATGGATGTATGGATGTTTGTTACTCTTTCACTGTTACTAAATGGATTTTAGTGAAACTTTACAATAATATAGCTCATACATCAGACACATACCTACTTTTTATCCGGGAAAAATTTACGGTTCCCGTGGGATAGATTTGTTTTTGTTTTTCTAGAGGCGAACACGAACGAAACGAGGGTGAGCCGCTAGTGATATATAAGTGAAGTTTTTCATACTCTTATTGTTCATAAAACTATAAATAATGTTAAAAATAAATTGATATATATCTATCTCTATTAATATATCAATGGCAATATTAATTTGACATAACTTTCTACCGCTAATTATTTTTCCTGTCTCTGTAAATAATCTTGAATAAAACTCATTATGTGTCTGCAATTATTACGTTTTTTTACACATTAAATGTATAAATAACAAATTTTATATATAATACTTTGTAAATTAAAAACAAGCTTTAAACTAGATTTGTTCTATATTTTTCTTTTTTAATTATTATTTTAAAAATTATGGTTAGGCCATTTGCATTGATACTCACGGTATGTAATAATTTGATAACCATCATGATGTAATGAACATCTGACTTTATACTCTGTGCAAGGTCGAGGGGTTAAATCTCATTGTGGGATATTTATTTCGACAAATATACAATAATAAATCTAATCGAGTTAAAAGAAAAATCACCGAGCCTCTGTTTGACCTTGCAGGAAACATTGTAGTCAGTTTGTTTTTAGGTTAATAAGCCACACATAAACAATCCTTTTTTTTTTCTATCTTAATTTATAATATTGTCTTCATAAAAAAAAATATGAAAATCTTCCAAAAAGATAAATTTATATTATAACTATATATAATAAGCCTCAATGTATAAAAGTTAACTCGTAGCTAAATAATAAGTTAGCTGTTAGAGGATAAAAACAGACTCGAAGTAAGCAAGGGTAGGTAGGTCACCAATTTTTATATAAATGATCTAATCTATACTAATATTATAAAGAGGTAAAGTTTGTAAGTTTGTGAATTTGTTTGTAGGAAGTACTGAACCCATTTAGATAGGTAAGCATATAATTTGAGACCCTGGGAAGGACATAGGATAATTTTTATCCTGGAAATCATCTCTAAAGGAGGTAAAAATGGGGATAACATTTTATATGGGGAATCAACCTGGAGACAAACCTGAGCAAAGCGAGGGTGAGTCGCTAGTAAGAAATAAAAATAAGATTTAGATTCACTGTCATTAATCTGTCATAATAATCTATACACATAATAATTAATGTAATGTGGATGTCAGTTTGTAACATATGCACTCTATTACTATTTTAAAAAAGCATTCATTCCATAATGCTTTGTAACCTTGAGTAAGTTAATGTATGTATAGTTAATAGTTTTTATTATAGTATAACCAGTATTTTTTTTTTATTTAGATGAGTACAAAAGTAAGTAGTTAAGGTATACATGTATGTACATATAAATATAAGTATGTGTGTATGTATGTATATGTGTACAATAAACTAAAACCCTATGGATAACCCTTGTAATAATTAAATAACAATTTCATACAACTTACATACAATATCTAACACCATCTTGCTTTCTATCGATTACAACTCGACATCCACAGCCAGTACAATACAGTGTCATCTTAGTGAGGTTCTGTACATTTTCCAATTCCAACAGCAATGCCTAAGAAAGAAATTGCATTATTTTAAGAGCAGACAGTATTTTTAAAAATTAATAGACAAGAAGAATGAATATAAACATTATCTAAACAGATAAATAAAAATGAAGTGTCTGTTTGTAATGTCGAAATAACAACTTTTTATTAAATGTATATGAAATTACATACAGTACTTATAAGAAAAACACAACTTTTTAAATTTTTGTTTGTCTGTTTGTTCCGGCTAATCTCCAAAACAGTTGGACTGATTTTAATGGAATTTCCACTGGCAGATAGCTGTTGTTCTAAGGAGTAACTTTGACTACTTTTATTTTAGAAAAAGAATTAGGGTTCTGTCCAAAAAAATTAAAACCTTTCAAATTGTGAACAAATCTAGACATTTACACTTGCCAAAAGTGCACTATTCATATATGTACTTATAATAGAACAAAAATCAAGTCTATTCTATAAGGTTAAATTGAAATTCCAAGTTCAGTTTAAAATGACCTTCAACCTTGAAGTTTTTACTTTAATAAGTGTTGTGCAAAGATAAGATAAAAATTGGAAAACAATCTGTTTGTGTAAGAAATATGTTTTAAATTGTTAAATACACAACTTTGAATTCTTATGAGTAACTGAGATTTAAAGTTGTGTTGTGTGTGTTGTATATGTTTAGGGATGAATTTAAATAATATTTGTCTCTCAATTGTTGTCTGGGGAGTTATTTTTGAGAAGTAGTTCAATTGTTTTATGTCCTACAGGTCCCTCATAAAATTATAGAGTGGTTTAAAATAATAATCTTTTCATATTTTTTTCTCTTTTCCCTTGACCATGATTTACTATACTTAAAAAAGTTGTGAGGTTTCTTTTGTCTAGTTTGGCTGTTACAGTAATTTAACAAAAAAAAAATATTTTGAAATTGATAACAGGCTCAAATAAATACTCAAGACTCAACATATATCTAAAGAAGAAAAAATTTTGAAAATAAAATTAATGTATTAATAAAACGTCTATGTCAAAAGTACAATAGATATTGTTCAATTGAGATAAAAAATTAATCATATCTAAAATTATCACCTGCAGTTCATCATCTGAAATCCCTTGATCGCAGCTAAAAGAATCATTATTATGACTCTTATACGCCGCAGTCGCAGATAAGAATAAAGTTCGCCGTGGACGAAGTATAGCATATTTAAATACTTGTATCACTTCTCTAAAGCCTCGATCTCGAATACATCGCTTTACAACCGAACTAACTATACATTTACGCGTCCATGCACTCCAAAATCTTATAATACCTAAGTCTCTTATAATAAACTTAAATTTTAACGTCGCCATGATGACAGATCAGTACCGGTAACCGGCATTGATGTTATATACTTCATATAAAAATACTATTACATTTTGAAGTAGATTATTACATAAATAACTAATAAATTCACATAAAGATTTAAGACAATAGACATGAGCCGACTGATTGCGAAATATAACCTATGTCTTCATTCTTATGACACTAGTTTTTGTGTTGCCATTATAAGATTTATATCGCTTATTTTTTTTTTCTTTAGTGGCCGCGACTACTGATTACCCGTTGTTCTACCTACTATTCTATCACAAAATACAGACGGATCCATCCATTTGTAGTGTTTTCTTGACCTTGAAAATATTATAATAGTAAACGTGTATCTATCTTACAATATGTTTCTCTATAATTTTGTGATAGTTTGTGAAGGCCAAACCATTGAACCGATTTCAATGAAAATATATTTATGGCTCAGCCAAGTAAAAGAATATTATGTCAAGAAATACAATAAAAAAACTATGCTCTTTTGATTAGCTTGGCATGGAACTCTAAGATTCGTTCGACGTTTGAATGCAATAGTTGTATATTTTCTTTTGTTAATTTAAGGCAAAGAAATAGGCAATCTATCCACTATCCTGTTCTAATAAGTTATCATTGTTCATAGGCCATAACATTTCATTTTTACATTATCAAGACTCGACAAGAATCACTTGACTTTAGTAAAACCAAAAATGATCAAGTGCATGGCGAAATCATATAAGGGAGGGTTACGTTTATTGTAATTTATCGGATTCAAAAAGTATTTGGGTTTTCGTAATATTTTTTCTACTAAATAAGTATATACAAAATCAGTTACATTATAAGAAAAAAATGTTACAAGCTAGGGAGCTCAAGTTTTAATTCATTTACAAAACAAGAACGAGTTTCATTCTATCTAATATGAAGAATTCAAAACAAAATTATTAAATAGTATGGAATTCGTTCTCGTTTCTTACTATTGTCTAATAATAATATATTTTAATAACACATAAAATCATAATTAAATTCATGCTTATCACAAAGGTAAATTCAATTTAATAGAAAATGGTAGTGTATTAGTGGTAGAAGTACATAATTATGATTTAATTATCTTTTTTTTTTTTTGTAAAAATTAATTAGAAGATAATGATGTATTGTCTAAAACATGGGCACAATGTTAAAATAAAAACGCTATTTTTACAAAATTATTACAGAGAACTTATACAATATACATATTTTTTGTAAAATAATTTTTAAAATTGGCAACACAAACCATTTTTCTTTCATTTCCTCGATCGACGACGAGCGGTGGCGTTCGTTCGATCGCTTGGTCACGTTCACGTCATCTTTTTACCTTCTAATGTCTGATTTTTGCATCCCACATGCTTAGGGGTAACCGAATTAAGAAGAAATCCAAGAATCCCCGCACGAGAAGAAAAGTACGAGTTAGAGTTGTAAAGTTAAATGTGAACTAGAAAGTGTGTGAACGAAGTCGCGAGGTGTCGTCCGTCCGGTTCGATCTGGATTTGAGCAGTTTGAACCAAGTGTCGGGCTCCTTTCCCTCGAATTCCTTTATCTAGTGGTGTGTTTTAGATTATAAACGTTTTATTTACTGTTATATTGAAACTTTTGTTTGATCAGCCAGTAATAAGTTACCCCGATCCAAAATGTCCGAGGAATCGTCAGCAGATCGTAACGTAGAGATATGGAAGATCAAAAAGTTGATCAAAAGCTTGGAAATGGCGAGAGGGTGAGTTAATTTTTCATTTATTCATGTGTTGATGACAGCGCGAACTTTTTCGCCACATGATTGGCGATATTGCCAACGAGGCTGCGTCATTACGTTGGTCATATGCGCGAGATGCATGCGCGGAATATAACCTCAGAAAGTCATGATTAGAAATGCGCATTGTCTAGAAACCATTGTTCTGATTTTATATTCAATTATTTGTTGCTATGGTTGCACTTAATACAGCCACGTATATGACCGAACGATTCTCGACTCTATTGCGCTAATGGCTGATATTAAATGGAAACTTTTCGTATCCAGTCATAATGCGAAACATATGTTTGAAAGAATAAAAATATGTTAACTCATGCTATTAATATAGAATTTTACTAAAAAAATAACTTTTTTATCTATAAATGGTTGATATATTATTTAAATCTTATCTTTTGTTAATATCTTGAGTAACAAGAATGTTAGGAGAAACCTTGTAAACAGCATTTCGTTGAATATATGACCCTATGCTATCAACACCTAGATTAATTGAATTAAATTAAATCTATTTTCTATTAAACCCTAGTAATATAAACAATTAGGAGGATGATTTATAATTTTTACCATAAAGGTGTGTCAAATGTCATTGTTAGTTACATTTGTCAGAGTACATAATATTCTGTACATACTGCAATGATTGTATATTTAAATCTTATTCAACAGGTATTAATGTGTTATGTGTTAACTATCCATACCAATATATCAACTTATATATTTAATACTAGTGACGCACACTAAATTTAGATTTGTCCCTAGTGTAAAACAAAAACAAATCTATCCCCGGAAACCATACATGTTTCCAGGATAAAAAATAACCTATGTGTTATTGTAGATTGTAATCTTTGTGACAAATTTTATCCAGATCCGTTCAGCTGTTCTGGTGTGAAAGAGTAACAAACATCCATCCATCCTTGTAAACTTTCACATTTATAATATTAACTAGAGGCTTACCCTCGCTTCACTCGGGTTCGTCTCTACAAGAACAAGAATAGATCTATCCCTCGGGAACCATATAATTTTTCCGGGATAAAAAGTAGCCTATGTGTTATTCCAGACTATAATCTATCTCTGTGCCAAATTTCATCCTGATCCGTTCAGATGTTCTGTCATGAAACAGTAATGAACATCCATCCATCCTCACAAACTTACACATTTATAATATTAGTTTGGATTAATAATATGTAATATACTTTTCGTTAAAAACCTAGCAACACCGAATAAAGGAACAAACAATGTAATTTGATTGATTAGTATGTACGTGTAGGACATAATTAGCCTTTTCCACACTTCGGAAGTTAAATATTAAGTATTTCATTATAGCTAGTTATATAAGTTGAAATCAAGGTTGCTAATAATAACTTAAAAGATATAACAAGTACCTGAAAGAATATTTAATACACAATTATTGAAGAATGTTGAATTTGTCGTCATCAATTATTGAGTATCTATATCCATATTATATATTATAAATTTGAATGTGTGTTTCCTTTTTGTCCTTCGTTCGTGTTGAAACAGACAAACGGATGGATGTGATTTTTTGTGTGGAGATAGTTGAAGGTTAGGAGAGTGACATAGGCTACTTTTTACTGCGAGAGATTATCCTATTCCTAAGGGAAAACTAGGAAATACAGGACTTTATTTTTTTATCAATCGATGGATTCTTCTTGATATCAGCACATTATATTAATATGAGGGATGAAGGATGATGAGTATTAAATTAATATTATTCAAATATTGGGGTCGCTTGACACTATTAAATAAAACTATCATTACAGCAATCATGATCATGGGAAAGACTATCCCATGTTCATGATTGCTGTAAAGCATTCGAAACGTCGGGAACCTATAACCCATACAAATACGCGAGAAAATCTGAAAAGGTAGTTGATTCGCGTAAATCTAAGAAAGTATTATAATGTTGTAGTTGTAATAATATGACCTTTCTAGTTAAAAAATAAAGTTTTTTTTTGTATTTTCTTTTTACAGGAATGGTACATCAATGATATCTCTAATAATACCGCCGAAAGATCAAATATCCCGAGTCTCTAAAATGTTAGCAGATGAATTTGGCACAGCATCCAACATCAAATCTCGTGTGAACCGTCTCTCTGTACTCGGCGCCATCACGTCTGTACAACATCGACTCAAATTGTATACAAAAGGTATGTTATTTGCAAACATCTAGAGATTTTACTAGTGTGGCCCGCGGCTCTGTCCGCGCAGTTTATGTATATTTATGTTAGATATGTGTGGTGTTGAATAACCTAGAACCTTTCTCAATTAATTGGATAAATTATATATAAAACTAACAGAACCCGCGGCTTCGCTCGCGATTAAACTACTAAAAATACGAAATTTCCAAGGAAGAAAAAGTTTCATACAAACTTTTATCCCCTAATTCATACCCTTGGGGGTTCATGATGGGGTGAATTATGAAAAATCCTTCCTTAGTGGATGCCTTCGTCGTATGAGGAATACGTGTGCGAAATTTCAATTTTCTAACCTTAAGGGTTTAGCCTGTGCGTTGATACATCAGTCAATTACTTTTGCCTTTTATATATATATATATATATATATATATATATATATATATATATATATATATAGATTTAAAAAATAGAACTGGTAGTCATGGTAACTTGAACATGAATGCGTTAAAATATACAAACTGCTTCTGTTGACATCTAGTTTTTTTTGTTTACAACGCCGGGATATACAGTTTGTAACAAAAAGATTTTTATGGCAGAGTATTGAGGATCTGAGTATCTATAGATTTAACCCCCATGTAAATTAAATGGTTCCAAACTTTCATGTATAATCAGCGATTTCTATTGGTTTCAAACTTTATGATTTTTAATAAATATATAGCGCGATTTTAGACTAAACTTCGCAAGTGCAGTCGGGAACTTCGGAAGTAGAGCATTCAAGTTAAATATGAAAAATTTTCCGAAGTTGTTCATGATCTTTTATTTTTATTGGGACTTTTACAAGATTCTGACAGAAAAAAATTCATTTTACACTAATTTTGTTGGCGACTTCGCTTTGTGTTAATAAAAGATTTAAGTTATCTTTTTGAACCTCATTTAAATTAAATCCGATTTATCGTATTTACTTGAAGTAAGAAGATCTATACGAATGAGCCATCAAATCGTGTGGCGCCGTAGGAACCGTAGAATCCCCCAGAGGCCGAATCTAATTTTTTTGATTTTTTGTCTGTCTGTCCGTGACCGCATCACGAGAAAACTACTGGACAGATTTTGATGAAATTTGGTATGACGATAACTGGTTATCCGGGTCAATATATAGGGTACTTTTTACTGCGGGAAAATATCTCATCTCTTAGAAATCTATACTAAACGTTAAAACGTAAACGTAAAAATCGTATTTTTTAAATAAATTAATAAAGTGAAACCCCTCCAACCCTAAAGCCGTCTCCCGATTGTCATATAAAGTACGTATGTATGGAATTTAAGAGCACCTGACGCGCGTCTCTTTTCGCGCGGCCCGCACGTTTGCTCTGTCTAGACGCCTTCGTTGGAACTTAGACGTCTGTATGAATTCGTAGACTGTGATATTAGTGTAACTAGCGACCCGCCCTGACTTCACACATTGTGTCACAGATACATACATACACATATATGTATGTACGTACTAAATAAGAAATTCATCTATATTCATCTATCTATCTATATAAATAAAAATGAATGTTGCTAAGCTCAAAACTCGAGAACGGCTCGACCAAATCAGCAATTTTTTTTTTCGTATGTTCCTTAAGGTACACGAAAAGTTTTAATACAGAGAAAAAATATAAAATAACCGGCCTACTTTTCTATACCTATGTATGTACGTTGTACTTACCGTTAAAACGTCTACTTCTACCCAGGGACGAACCCGAGCGAAGCGAGGGTGAGTCGCTAGTTTTAAATAAAACTGGCTTTCCGGATTTTTTGCGGGTTCATTTTGACTGGCTTCCGTAGTTTTTCGAATGCTTTACAGCAATCATGTTCATGGAAGAGTCTAAACATAACTACACTAAACATTCGAAATTTCCGAAACCAAAAATTAAAATACATCCGCGAATATATCTGAAAAGACAGTTTTATTTAAAAAGTCAAGTACGAAAGTATTAAAGTAGTTCATATTCTACTCGAACAATGTTATGTAAACGTAATACAAGCTGTGATGTAACTTGAATAATTTTTATATCGTTGCCAAGTTATTGATGTGCTGATGAATAGCTTACATCAAAGGTACGAAGGTAAAATGGACTTTAATCGAAGTCAAACTATGTGTTTTTCAATTCAAAGTCAAACATTTCGAGTTTTTCATTTTTAAACTTAAACTATTTTTTTTTTATTCTGAGACTCTATTGTTGATAGCTATGGTTTTATGTATATGCATCTATACATATAATAAAATTCTAACTGAATCGAATCTGTACATTAAATATTTTTTGGAAAATCTTATTGAAATGTCATTACTATCGATACAGAGGCCTAATCTAGTTTTTAGAATTTTTGTTTGTCTGGGAACGTATCACGAGAAAACTACTGGACAGATTTTGATGGAATTTGGTATGATGATAGCTGGTTATCCGGGTCAACATATTGGATACTTTTTACTGCGGGAAAATATCTAATCTCTGAGAAATCTATACTAACCGTTAATACATATGCGTAAAACAAAAAAAAAACATTCTAAAAATATTTCAAGCAATGTTAATTTTTTTCTGGAAAGTGTCCTTCTCTTTCCCGCTCACGACTATTCCCTATTAACTGTCCTTGTCATGGATAACAAATGTTTTGATAATAATTATTTTTAAGTATCGTGCTTCCTAGTTATTTTGAAGACGAAAAATGTTCTACACTCGCAACTATGCAGCAATATCCATAACATCAGTCAATCATTCATCAGTCAGTCAGTTTTATGAGTTTTATCTCCGGTTTCTCAAGTGTAATTTCATTCATTATATCAAGTCCCCCGAAACATAATCTCAGCTTTATATTGGCCATGATTTCATTTCCCTAGTTGCTAACGACTTCAGTTTAAAGTATCTCTTACGTAACGTCTTTTGAATACAAGTCAGACGTAGATTTCTTCACGATGTTTTCTTTCACGAATGATTCGCATCTGAATATATCGAGACTCCATTTTAAAATATTCAATTTGCTTTTCTAGCGGGCAGGTTACCAATGGGTTATGATAGCCTAACCTCTTTCATGACCATATTAACATATCCGAGCTAACATATCCGGGCTATGTTGTCCCGTGTTAACATATCCGAACTAACATTTCCGGGCTTACATGTCCGTATTAACATATCCGGGTTAACATATACGTGTCAACATATCCGGTTAACATATCCGTGTTAAAATATCCGGGCTAACATATCCGTGTTAACGTATCCGGGCTAACAAATACTTGTCAACTGTATGCGGGCTATCTTCAAAGAAGTCTTCAGTTTCACCAATCCTTTAGTAGTTTCCTCGGGGACTAAATTTTTGACGACACGTTTCGCTCAGTTTGTAGTGACATACTAGCTGTGCCAGCGGTCGCGGGTTCGAGTCCCGTTAGGCTGGTGTATGAGCACGAATGTTTTTACTCCAGTCATGGGTGTTTATATAGATAATATGTATCTATTTAAAGTTATATATGTGTAGTGTATTAACTATTCGGTATCCACAACATAAACTTCGTAGCTTACCATGGAACTAGATAGTGCTTTGTGTTAATGTCCCATAAAATATTTACTATTATTATTTATTTATTTATATACTAGGTCGATTCCCCATACAAACTTTCATCCCCATTTTCACTCCCTTAAGGGATGCTTTCCGGGATAAAAACTATCCTATATCCTTCCCAGGGTCTCAAACTATCTTCTTACCAAATTTCATCTTAATCGGTTCAGTAGTTTCGGAGCCTATTCAGTGCAAACAAACAAACAATCAAATCCTTCCTCTTTATATTATTAGTATAGATTAACTTAATATTCCACTTGAGTTAAGTTACATACATAACTTATTTGTTTCTTTTGTTCGCAGTGCCACCGAACGGTCTCGTGATATATTGCGGTACGATCGTCACAGAGGAAGGTAAAGAAAAGAAAGTGAACATAGATTTTGAACCGTTCAAACCGATAAACACATCGTTATATCTCTGTGACAATAAGTTCCACACCGAAGCCCTCACCGCTCTACTGGCAGATGATAACAAGTTCGGTTTCATAGTGATGGACGGTAACGGTGCGCTGTTTGGAACACTACAGGGAAATACTCGTGAGGTGAGGTTTTTCTAAATTATTTTTTAGGGTTCCGTACGGAAAAGGAAAAGGATTTTTTATAGGATCACTTCGTTGGATATCTGCCTGTCTGTCTCTTAAGGCCTTTTTTCTAAGGAACACGTGGGAGTTATCAAATGGTGCCCTTTTATATCGCATATTTTGACACTCAAGGGAATCCAAATCTATATGGTACATTCCGTTTACTTAAAATCGTGAAAATTGGCAAGATGCAATCTTTTATAGCAAGTAAGTGCAAAAATCAGAAAACCAGGAATTTGTAGTTACTACGGGAACGAGTCTGGAACCAAAAATCAAAATAAATCCGAGAAAAAATCCTAAAAGATAGTGTAAATTATAATGTCACATGTTTAAATAAGAAAGTATTTATAATAATCTATTAGATTTATATATAAATATTTTATGTGGCATGAGGCAGTGGTAGCCCAGTGGTAATGCGCTCGCTTGGGAAACCGAGTGAAGCGGGTTCAAATCCCGGGTCTCGCACCTCTGATATTTTCATGTGAGAATCATTTCTAACATGATTACCATTTGTCTTTCGGTGAAGGAAAACATAGTAAGGAAACCTGCATCTCTGAGAAAACATAGCAAGTTTTCGAAAGACATGTGAAGTCCGCCAACCCGCACTTGGCCAGCGTGGTGGACTATGGCCTTATTTCCCGCGTATTGAAGGGAAGCCCGTGCCCAGCAGTGGGACGTTAAAAAGGACTGAATACATTTTGTGTAAATAGAATATAATAAATTATTTCTTAGTAGACTCATGACATGCAGTAAAAAATTGTAATAATTTAATGCTCAATAAAATATTTTGAATTTAATTTACAGGTGCTCCACAAATTCACGGTGGACCTGCCCAAGAAGCACGGGCGCGGTGGTCAGTCGGCGTTGCGTTTCGCGCGTCTCCGTATGGAGAAGCGGCACAACTACGTGCGCAAGGTGGCCGAGGTGGCCACGCAGCTGTTCATCAGCGCGGACAGGCCCAACGTGGCCGGCCTCATCCTGGCCGGGTCTGCCGACTTCAAAACCGAGCTGTCCCAGTCGGACATGTTCGATCCGGTGAGTTGGTTTTTGTTTTTTGAAGTTAAACTTCTTTAGAATCGCTGTGTTTTGAAACTCGATGAAACGAAAACGCTACACTAAAAAGAGACAAACACAAATATATAAGATTAAGCCGACGTGAGAATGAGATAGAATACATTGCCATGTTGCCATGGTAACCGTTGTTATTGTCTGATAAATATATAATATTATATTCTTTCCGTATATGATATTCTATAAATATATGACTGTAATATGCCTAATATGCGTTATTTAATTATTGATTTGTGTTAATTTAATTGCGATATTTGCCAAAGGAGTTTTACTTTTACCATGAGTGAATTTAAACCCACACACTTTTTTTTCTGGCACGTTACACCAGATGGAAGAGGTGGAATATTTCGAGCGTCACAACATTTTAGAGTTCCGTATCCGAAATGTATCAACGGGACCCTATAACTAAACCTCCGCTGTCCGTCCATCTGTCTGCGGGCTGTATCTCATTCACAGAGCGTGTATTTCTATTGCCGCTATAACAACGAATAATAAAAAACTAAGATACGAATTTCCAAATGGCCGCCATGCAAATTGAAAATGGAATTGTATGGAACCCCTCGTGTGCGAGTCCGACTCGCACTTGACAGGTTTTTTATTATTAAAAGCATCAAATATGACGTCATCACAAGTATTAAGCGACTATGAGTGTCGAGGAGTTCGTATGCACCGTTATGAAGGGGGGGAGTTGTTTCAATTTATTTTATTAAAATAGAAATAAAAAATCCGTCATACAATTGTACGCCTCTTTCATATCCTTTTTTTTTTTACTTTTTACAAATATCCATCAAAAACGTAATTTATAAAAGAGGCTATTAAAAAAGGTCTTAATCAAAAATGTTAAAGTATTATAAGGATGTGTGTAAATATATGTGTGCCTACATCACACCCTGTATATATGAATGGACACTCCTTGAGGTTCGAAGTCCCTTAGTACTGGTGACAAAAGTACCAGGCGAGCATAAGTGTTGAGGAGTGTATGTAATAAGAAATTCGTGTGCACTCTGTGCAGTCCTTTCTCTGTGCTTTAACGTGAATGCAGTACGTTGCTCGGTGTGTATGGCCCCACTGGTACTCGTGATAATGTGTATGAGCTAATGTATGAACCGTGGGCGGAGAGGGAAAGTGACTTCGTTCCTACTGAATGTCTCACGATACTGGCCGCCTTTTTTAAAGTTATACTTCTTTTGGCACGTTTGGAAAAAAATATGAGAATAAAACTTTTACGATGCGCGCGCGCACCGACAGACTAATAGCGACATGATGAAGTTAGCTGAAGCGACTTCTGAATTAAGATTAAGAATCTAAGCTATTCTATAAAAGAAAATCACGCATATTGCGTTTTGACTATGGGCGAGATTAGAAAGAATCGCGTTAATTGGTATCTGTTTGTGGGTTTGTCCGAGTGTAACGTTACATAGAGGCGATAGGCAAGATATTGTGGTCGTATGGAAGACGAAGAACTGTTCTTTCTTTTAATTTAATGAAGGTATAGTTCGAGCTATAAAGTTATTAAAATTGCTATGTCTACTTCAGTGGCGAAGGGTGAATTTTTAAGGTAATTTGTAAGGCGAGCCGGTCAAAAAAAAAAACAGACAAAAAACTTTAGAAATATGATTGTAAAGAATAAGAATAGAAAATAATAAGAAATAAATAATAAGAATAAAAAATAATAAAGAAATTAGACGATTCAAATTTTTTTTTGCTTAATAAGACTATATTTTTTAAATAAAAAATTAAACTTCATAAAATATCAAAAAATATATTTGTAAATAAACAGCGAATAATTTGTAAAAAAAAACAGCGGTATATTAATAACTAGTGGCTCACCCTCGCTTCGTTTGGGTTCGCCTCTGGAAAAACAAAAACAATCTGGACAGATTTTGATGAAATTTGGTATGATGATAGCTGGTTATCCGGGTCAACATATAGGATACTTTTTACTGCGGGAAAATATCTCATCTCTGAGAAATCTATACTAAACGTTAAAACTTAACTAGGGACGAGTTATGTTTTGTTTGAAACAAAACATAACTTTTGTAATAATTTTGTTATTATATGAATTGTTTAAATTTCTAATTATTTATCTAAAAGGTAAGACGGTGGCAATCGTCTTATATGAACCCTTCGCCATTAATCCACTTCACGACTGAGTTGTCATACCTGGATATGTTCGGTCTGGTGGGTCTTTTTTTTATTTTTTTATTTTTTTGTTTGACCTTACGTGTATTTCGCGATTGAGCTATTTTGGTTGAATAAGTTTGATACGGTGGGTTTTTTTTTTATTTTTTTTTTTGGTTACGTTATATTCTATACCATGAGATGTAACGTTTAAGTAAGCGTAGGAATGGGAGTAAGAGCTTCGCTTACTTTTGCTGACAAGGGGGAGGGAGGGGTTAATAATTACTAAAATTCTGCTTACGTAATACTTGAGTGGCATCGATCAAAAAACTTCTAGATACATAATCAGCGACAAAAAATGTCCTCTCTGAATGAGCGCTCATTTGAACATTTGAGCGCGCTTTTAATTAAATTTTTTTGTGAATACAACTTTAAGCATTGCGTTTAAAGAAGTTTAATTTACATTGTAGTATATTTATTTGAACTAGAATAATTACTTAAACACAATTGGTGACAGTTGTAAGAGAACTATTGTTTTTATATATATATATATATATATATATATATATATATATATATATATATATATATATATATACATAAATCTTGGTATTTAAAGTTTGTTTTTAAAACAGAGGAAAAAAAAACTCTACTGTAAAATACAAGAAGTGTAATATAAGACAGTGTTACAGAGAGGAGAAAAGTATGGGTGCATAATACATATTAAATGCAGATTTAATCTGCGAGTCAATCAGTCTGCGAGTCCTTTTTTGTGTATTCTTTTAGACGTGTTTGTGTGTGTGTGTGCGCCTGTGCGTGTGTTTATGCGCGCCTGTGTGTATGTGCGAGCGTGTGTGCAAGCGTACATGCGTGCGTGTGCCTGTGTGTGTGTGTGTGTGTGTGTGTGTGTGTGTGTGTGTGTGTGTGTGTGTGTGTGTGTGTGTGTATTTATGTGACTGTGTGAGTGCCATAGTGACCAAAAGGTTAATAATAATAGTAATTTGTAACTAATAAAATTAATCTCTTCAAAGAAACAATTTAAATTATTTATAAAATATGAAAGTAAGTTGTAGTTTTATATTTATGTTCATATTATGTATGTTTGTTCCAGCGTCTTCAATCCAAAATCATAAAGTTGGTGGACGTCTCGTACGGCGGGGAGAACGGGTTCAACCAAGCGATCGAGCTGGCGGCCGAGTCGTTGCAGAACGTCAAGTTCATACAAGAGAAGAAGCTCATTGGCAGATACTTTGATGAAATCTCACAGGTATGCATTTTGTTTCTCATTTTAATTATCGTTTTCATCCTTTTTTTTTTACAAATTCATTGCACAAAATATTAAAAAAAATGTACAAATGATGAATCTCTCGACAAGTTTTTATATTATATAAATTGTGTTACGTAATAAATTGTTGGGTTTGATTTAATTTAAAGTTTATTTTCTTCTTTTTAGAGCATTTAAATAAAAGCTTCTCTTTAAAAAAGTTTTTTTCACTATTAATTTATTTTTTAGTTATTATTTTATTCGTATTCTTTTCAGCAAACCCTTTCATTTATGATATCCCTATCATGGGAGTGCATAAAAAACATAGTCCGCCATCTTTGGGAATCCGCCATATTGGATTTAAAATGACTTCACTTTGCTTATTGTATTTCGCTCATTTAGTTCTTTCATTTGATGCCCATATCATAAAGATCACTATAGAAATGTTAAATCGCCATTTTATAACGTCCGCCATGTTGGATAAAATAGTGGCATTTAGGTAATCGTGCATTGTCACGAGAACCAAACGTGTGTGCTGAATTTCAGCTCAATCGGACATTGGAAAGTGGGTCAAATTTAACTTGCAAAATTCGATTACAGACAGACACTGGGACAGGGAAAACTAAAAAAGGCTTTTAATAAATCGGTTCAGGGGATTGATCGTGACAGACTGACAGACAAACAGAGTTACTTTGGAATTTTTAATATTAATATCGATAGAATGGATTAAGTGTGTGTTACTTCTTCACATTCTCACGACTTAACCGATTTAAGTGAAACCCGAAATAAATATAGTTTGTGTCATGAACTAAATAAAATATAGGTTACTTTTAATAGATGTTCGGCGCAAATATAACGCTTTAGAAGCCGCGGGCAAGAATTAATTTTTGACCTACTTAAAAAGAACGAAGTACTCCAAATGACTGTATTATTGGTGTGTCTGTGTGTTACTCTCTATATCTTTGATGATTATGGAACGATTTTTATGTTTTGAATCATCAAGAACATGAATTAAAAAAAAAAAAACTATTTCTAAGGGAGGACGTGAGTTTTAGTACGAAGTTGTTATTCTGCCCTTTTTAACGTCCCACAGCTGGGCACGACCCTTCAATACGTGTGGGATTGGGCGCTGGTTAAATACGGGTTAGCGGACTGAGCATGTTTTATCAACGACTTGATAGCTTTTCTCAGACATGCAGGTTTCCTCGCGATGTTTTCCTTCACCGTAAGACAAGCGGTAATCATGTTGGGAATGATTCGCACATGAAAATATCAGAATTGCGAGACCCGGGTTCGAACCCACTTCCTTTCCCATTGTTCTACCAATGTCTAGTAAAAAGTTATTGTACAGAATAGAATAAATATTTATTTATGTGACACACAATGCTTATATAAACAAACAGAAAATAATCAACAAAAAATATAAAATAGTATGCTATAGTGTTATATGTATAATGACACGTTTGGCCCAGTTTGTAGTGACCCTACTTGCTGTGCCAGCAGTCGCGGGTTCGAGTCCCGCTGGTATCCATAACACACGCCTTGTAGCTTAACATGGAACTAGATGGTACTGTGTGTTAATGTCCCAACATATTATTTATTTTATATTTTTATGTTTGACGTATATGATTCCAGGACACTGGCAAGTACTGCTTCGGCGTGGACGACACTCTTCGCGCCCTCGAGCTTGGTGCGGTTGAAACACTCATTTGTTGGGAAAATCTTGATATTCAAAGGTAAATTTGATTCTTTTTAGGGTTCCATACTTCAAGAGAAAAAATCGTTATTTGTCCGTCTGTCTATCTGTCAAGATCCTTTTTCTCCGAAATCCTGGGAGTATCAAGTTGAAATTAATACCAAATACTCAGGTCTGTAATCCCTAGGATCTTATTGGAATAAATTTTAAATAAAACTATCTTTTCGGGTTTTTTCGCCGATTTATTTTGATTTTTGATTTCGTAGGATCTAAAAAAAATTGAACATCTAAGTCAACGCAATTAAAAAGGGAATCGAAACCTATAGGGTACTTCCCGTTGACCTAGAATCATGAATGGCAAGAAGCAATGTCTTATAGCACAAGTAAAGGGAAAACCCCAAAAACCGTTAATTTGTAGTTATGTCACAAAAAAAAACTTATTTTTTTCGTCTATACAAGACTTGTCCTGGCAATAAAAAACACAAAAAAAAAGAATTATCCAATTTGATGGAGTCGATCGGAAATTATGCGCGTACATACATTTCGATGATTCATTTTTATTTATATAGATAGAGGTAAATCTTTTTTTTCAGTTGAGTGTTTAAGCTCATTATTAACTTAAAAAAAGCTATATAATATGTTTAAGAAAATATTACGATTGTGGTAGAGCTAGCTTACAAATTTTCATCTGCAGAGGTTGTACTGTCTAAACCTTTGAATAGTCTCATTTAGGTAGCATCTAAATAATAGATCATTATTGTTTATTTAAAATGTATTAAATTAATAATTTGTTCTTTTTAAATAAAACTTAAGACCATGAAGGGTCGAGAACAAAACATCAAAATAGAACCCCAAGAAAGTCCTAAAAAAATTCTTAATAAAACGATAAGAAAAAACGGAAAAAACCGCAAGAAAATCCAAAAAAAAAATATATAAAAAAAAATATATAAAAAAAAATATGTCATAATAAAATTTATTTAAAATATTCAAATCAAAATCAATTATTCTAGTAAATCTAAATATACTAAAAATGTTTTTTTTTTTTTTTTTTTATTTTTTTATTTTAGATACGTCCTTAAATCTCACGCAACCAACCAAGAAACCATTTTGCATCTCACTCCCGAACAAGAAAAGGACAAGTCACATTTCACGGATAAAGAAGTAAGTTTGTTTTGCGTTATATCTTATATACTAATATTATAAAGAGGAAAGATTTGTTTGTTTGTTTGTACCGAATAAGCTCCGAAATTACTAGACCGATTTAGATGAAATTTGGTAAGAAGATTGTTTGAGACTCTGGGAAGGACATAGGATAGTTTTTATCCCGGAAATCGTCCTTCAAGGGGGTGAAAATGGGGATGAAAGTTTGTATGGGAAATCAACCTAGGGACGACCCCGAGCGAAGCGAGGGTATGTCGCGAGTTTCGAGAGCGAGTTATATTTTAAAGTCTCTAAGTACGTTTTATTTTTTTAAGCGGAACCCTAATACTTTTTTTATAATAACAAGCCTAAGTTAATTCCTGTAACATCAGCTATCTGCCAGTGAAAGTCCTGTCAAAATCAATTCAGCCGTTTCGGAGGTCAGCTGGAACAAAGAGATAGACTGACAGACAAACAAAAAATTTAAAAATTGTTTTTTTTTCTTATAAATACCAAATAGACACTTCAATTTTATTTATCTTTATAGAAAACTGTTTGCTATATTTTTTTAGTTAAAAAGTTAATCACCTGACTGCCTGACCAAAGGAAGGTTATGTGTTTGACCTGTATGTATGTATATTTGTATGTATGTCCGACACTATGTTCCCTCGTAATTACTAAACGGCTAAACCGATTTTGATGATTCATACGTCGTTGAATCCGTCTTGATAACGCGAGTGTCATAGTGTCATATGAATATTATTAAAAATCAAAATGACCGATTTCAGGCGTCAATTTGTGTGTTTTTATTTTATTTATTTTTTTAAATAATTAAATATTTTTGTGTATGCACAGAGTGGGGTGGAGCTCGAGTTGGTGGAATGTCAGCCGCTTTTAGAATGGCTTGCTAACAACTATAAGTCATTTGGAGCTACATTGGAGATCATTACGGATAAGAGTCAAGAGGGCAGCCAGTTTGTACGCGGTTTTGGTGGGATTGGCGGTGAGTTTGATTTTTTTATTATCCGTTTTTACCCTTCACCCATAAAAAGCTAGGATTTATTTAGACTTAACGGGTTTTTAACGGGTGTCACCCGTTTAATTTTCTAGGTAATTTATTTGAAATAGTCATAGTGACTGACACCTTTTTTGTATTTAAAAGTGAATATTTTATTTAAGTATTTATCTATACATATATTATTTAATATGTACAGCTCTGTAATTATTAACCTATGTTTTATGAATGAAAGATAACATAAATATCTGTTTTTTTTTTTTCAATACAAAAAGTAAATGTACCTACCCTTTCATATACATTTTTTTTATCATTTATGATATCTTTCAGTGACTTATATAAGCTAGAGGTGTGCTGGGAGTTAGAACACACTTGCCCCGTATCTGCTAGGATATAAGCTATAATTGTATTGAAAGGACCTTGCAATGTATATATTGTATATATAATTTATCAATGTTCGGATACAGATTAAAAATATCATAATTAAATATGTTGGATTTGACATATGTCATTATGACGTTTGATTTTTTTTTTAACTCTGGATGATGCTGACTGCGTAAATATATAGTGAGATTATTTTTTTTTTTTGTAATTATGTGTTTTGGTAATTATATACATATTATGTTTATATCTTCGATATAATTTATTAATTTTATTAGGCAGGTATAAATAATAAATTAGGTATTGCCTGTATTTTTGTCAATTCATTCTATTTTACGCTTTTTATTAATGTATTTGACCGGTATATGGCAATTCGCGGTGATATGATTTTATATGTTTTATTTAACATTAAATTTCGAATCTATTGGCAAGTGTGATTCTAAAAAAATAATCCAAAAGCTTCCCAGCGCACTTTAAATTAAAAATAAACTTTACTAATTTTCTCTTTCTCCTTTTCTTGCTGCTCGGATGCCGTTGGATACGAAACATCGATTAACATAATCAAACATTCATGACATATCGATATCAATCATTAAATCGATTATTATCTAATCTTGTATAAATCATAATCGTAATTTCACGATTAATCGATATAATAATCAATTTTTGAATCGTCATTAATCGAATATCGATTTTAAATCGAGTAGGTATATTACGTTACAAAGTGGACTTTCAATCGCTTCAGCTAGACGAACCGCTGGACGACGTCGACCTCGACGACTATTAAATCGATTACGCAACTCGATAACAGTAGAAACGATAACTATAGATACTAAGATATATGCTTGCATGAATAATTTTAGACTGAACAGTTTAGGACGGTGTACGGGCGGGTGGAACGCGGCGTTTTTTACGCTCATTTATTTGGTTTTATCTTGTTGTTAACGGGTTATTTGGTTGTTGTTTCTATATTTTAACATCTAATTAATCGATTACATATTATTTGTTGCATCAAACGTACTTCCCATCATTCTATTTTTTTTTTTGTTATCATGTATATTATGTATTTGAATTGTGCGAATTTGAAAATAATAGAAGGAAAATAAAGCTTCACACGATTCTTTTTTGATGTGAAACATCTATAGGCGCGTCTTGGAAGTAAGACGGACTCGTGTTATTACGGCAAACGGTGTCGTGACGGATTTGTAATGGACGGTCATCTATTATTATTGAAATAATAATTAAAATAAATTGATTTTATTAACGAAACGTCTATCTTTTATTTATTTTACTCCATATTTTGTTATAGGTTTTTATTGATTATGAATTTTAATATTAACATGATGTTTCACATCTGCCGGACGTCTCGTGACGGATAACTTTTTTTTTACACGAATCATAGCCACAATAATTGAGGAATTTAAAAAACATTGTCTCCACCCGCCCGTTACATGTCATCGCCTAACATCTTTTATCTTTATCTATATCTATACCTTTCTTCCTTCATTTTTTTTTTCTATCTATACTATTTGCTTCTCTCTAAATCATTTGACACCTAGCACTACCTTTTTAGGGGTTGGTAGGGGGTTCGATATTTTTTTTAAATAAAAAATGAAGTTAATGATAGTTTTACGTCGTGATATTTAGTTTCAAGGGTATGTTTTAAATTATTATTTTTTTAGAATTGAAAAAAAAAATTGATGTTACACACAACTCACAATACAAATCGTTTTAGAAGTAGTTTTTTTTGTATGGAATGTTTTTTGAGTTATCTTAAAGGTGCACTAAGGTTTTTTTTTTCTATAAATTTAATATTACATACTTAAATGCAAATAATAGGGAATATGCGTGTGATTTAAATAAAGGTGAAATATTTTTACAGTCTTTATTGCTTTTGAATTAAGCCTATGTATATCAATATTTTTTTTAATGTAATTTCTTTTTGATTAAGATATTAATTATTAAAAAGTGCAAAAATATGTGGGAAATTCAAAGTAATTGAAACGCAACGCCATTGGTCGGACCGAATATGACGTCAGAGTATATCATAACAGAGCGATTAGCGATTTTGTCGCTACAAATTGAGTCGTCATTTCTCTGTGTATATCACACTGTGACGTCACGCCAAGCGCGCGAAGTGGCGGGCGTTTAAGTTATCCGTAACGGTAATATTAATTATTATATTATATTGTACGGATAATTCTTTTGAAATATCCGTATAGTATAATAATATAATTATTATATTATACGGATATATAAAAAAAAAATATACTGAATTTTGGGTTTGTATTGTGTGTTGTTGTCAGTATTAGGAGTTAGAAAAGTTATGTATGAAGGAGATTTAGTACGAAGTTAATATCAAAACAATTTTTTGTATGTGTTTGTTTGTACACAAAATGCAAAAATATTTAGGCTGATTTGATTAGATTTTTTCTATTGTATAGATTAGAGTTTGTCCTGAGTTGTAGTGGTGAAGCGCTCGCTTGGAAAGCCAAGTGGGTTCAATATTGGGTTTAACACCTCTGATATATTCATGTGCGAATCATTTCCAATACGATTACCACTTGCCTTACGGTGAAGGAAAATATTGTGAGGTAACCTGCATGTCTGAGAGAACCTAGGAAGTTTTCGAAAGGCATCGATTAAGATCTAGTCATAATGTTGTAGGGAGGTCCATGCCCAGCTGTGGGACGCTAAAAGGGTTGATTTATTTTAAAAATATCTAAACTATATTCAATCATATTTTTTTACTTATAAGTTAGGTATAGTTGTTTAAAAATCTTTTTTGTATATAAACGATTATTATATTATAACGTAACGTTCGTTCAGTAATTTTTAAAATAACAAAAAAAAGTATTTTTTTAATTCTTGTCATAAATAGCGTTTTGAAATAAGTTTTGTTTTAGGGTTCGTTGAACCTTTGGTTGAATAGTATTTATATTAGTTATAGTTGTAGAATGTTAGGGAATTAAAAAAAATTATGTGTGCTCCTGGGGAACCCCCCCCACTAACCCCCACCATTTGTTAATTTTTCCCTTCTCAATAACAAATAACACCATATACCAACATTGCCTTAAGCAATATAGTAAAGCCTTAATTAGACTTTATGGAAAGAAAGATTGGGTTTGAAACAGAATAAAATAAAATTAATAAATAAAATATACCCCTTTATTTTCTCAAAAATTATGTATAAATAAATAAGATTTCTTTTCTCGTTTTTTCTTTTAAATCTAATTTAAAAATTAAAATATTGTATTTTCTCGTGTAAGTTTGAAGTTATTAATTTTAAATATAAATTTTATTTTCGAAATCCCAATTCTTTTTTTAATATCTTTCGTTGCTTGCCTTGAAGTATAATTTTTTACCAACGACTAAGTCATTGGGAAATTTAATTTTTCAAACAGATTAAATGAAGTGATTCCTACACATTATTATTATTTTAATGGAATATTGCCAATCTTTTTTTAAAACGAAATAGATAAAACTAAAAATTTCCATAAACGATAACTATATGACACTAAGAAAGATATGTATGAAAAATATCTATTAAAAAACCCAATCTTTCTCTACCATAGTACAGCTGTTATTAGCTTTTTAACATATAAAGTGACGTATCCATCTGGGAATGTAGGTTTGTATGTCAAACTGTATAAATAGGTATTACGTACGATCATTAAATTTCTACTCTAAGGCCGGTTTAGACTAAGACACTATACGGTATACTCAGTGTATACACCGAGTGTCTCTGTGAATGCGAGTGTATCTAATTGTGTCCCGAGTGTCTGGTGTGGTTGAAAAGTTTTCCAACAGAGTCAATACACCGCGTAGAAGATATTAGTTTAATATAAGTTTCACGCGGAGTGAGGAGTGTGTGGACAGCTCGGGTACAATTTCCGTACTTATATCATCGCTCAAAAAAAGTACTAGATACACGATCCCATGCAAAAGTTCTCTTACAACTGTCACCAATTGTGTTTAGGTAATTATTCTTGTTGAAATAAATATACTACAATGTAAATTGAACCTTAAACGCAATGCTTAAAGTTGTTTTCATAAAAAAAACTTTACACACCGAGGCTCGCCGCTCTTCGCCGCCGGCCACGGCGCCACACTATTTAAAAAAATACTTAAAAACTGTTTTTACGATGATTTCTAGACAAAATATCGGTATTAACAATTATATAATGATAATATTTATCGAAAATATAAAACTTAAATGAGCGCTCAGTCGATGAGGACATTTTTTTGTCGCTGATTGTGTATTTAGTACTTTTTGATGGATGACTTTTATGTACAGACACTACTTAGGCACTAAAATTTCGTAATAGTATGAACAGTACATAAAATGTCTTGACATTTATGTCGCAATTTGTGTCCTAGTCTAAACTTACCTTAGATCCAGACCAATTTATTATGAGCTATATAGTGTATGAGCGTATATACTGTAGTGAGATCAATGCCGTCATAAATGTTAGTCGTTAAACTCCTTTCGATGGTCGTAAATAGATTAAAAAATATACAATTGTCTACTATTATTAAGATTTTTTTAAATATCGGCAGTTAAAAAAGTTTTTGTTCCTAAAATGCAAAAAGTGTCATTAATCGTATTTTTTTTGACAGTTATACAATTAAAAAAAATGAAAAAAAAAAAAAAAACACTATGGTGTAGTGCAGACAACACTTAAAATAATAAACGTTAAGTTTGTTTTACTATAAATTAAAAAAAATAAATAGACGTCTTTGGTATGAACATGTAGACTTATCATGGAACATCACTAAATAAAAAAATGACTTTCTTATACTAAGTTCTAAAGTCTAGATTTGGAGTTTTTGAGGTTTTTAAAATAAAAATAATAATCTGGTTTGAAAATAATACTATCAAAGTTCTTCCTTTACACCATAAGTATTAGGCTTATCGCACAAATAGGGCTGTCTATGCAAAAAGGGCTTAACCTACAAATAAACTTATTTCAAATAACAAAATTGTAAAAACTAGATTTTATCTATATGTGTTTTTACGTTTGCTTTTCAGTGGAAATAATAATTTAAAAAAAAAACTTTTTTTTTTATAAATCTTACGTTAAGCCACTTTTGCACTGACAGCTTGGAATAGATCAGTAGTTATAGTATATTGATGTCGTGAAAATATATAATAGCAAAAAATTATACATCCCATAATAGCTAGGCGTGAAAATTTATAAAATAGGCAGCTTAGTATTAGTACATAAGTGATAAAGTATTTTATACGTAGGAAATAGGATTTGCTGGAAAATACAGCTTTTTTTTTTCTAGATCTTTGCTGATTTTTTAAAGTTTTGAAATATTATTATCGATAAAATTGTATTAATCATACAGCCTATGTTACTTTATCGAGAAAATTCTATAGTAATAACAAAAAAAAAGCGGCCATTTTTTTTTTGAACTTGCAGCTCATAATGAGACGTATGTATATGAATTGAAGGCATTTAAATAAATAAAAAATATCAGCAATAGAATATCCTAAAGTGTCACATTTCCGAGATATTTGACGTTTCGCCATATCAAAAGGATGACAATTATTGAAAAGGATCTTATTACGTGTCATTATACGTTAGTTGTTATTCATATAATAGTTTCAATAGTTTATATTTAACGTGACGCTTTAGGGCATTTTAATGCTAATATTTTTTATTTGTTTAAGTATCTTCTATCAATTTATAGCAATAACATCGTGCGCTGTTACTTTGAAAAAAAAAAATGGCGGCATATTTTTAATGTCAACTTCCATTAAAATATTTTCAAACCTCTTTGGTAAATGTTCAAATAGATAGCAATTTTGATTATTCTTAAACATTTTCTAAGCAAAATCGTTGGACAACTCCAAAACGTTATATAACTATATTAAGCAATAACCGATTGCCTTATCGATCTAAGATGTTCCGAAATGTGTGTATTTTTGTAAAACAACACAAATGTAAGTTACATTTATGAATATTTAAATTAAAATAGTTCAGTTCCTTGGAAATGAAGCGTTAAAATATTACGGAAAACTTCGCTGTTTAACTGTAAAAGTTTTTTTCTAATGAATGTACATACATTCAGCTATATAGCACGTCTAGACACGTCTACTTAGACTTAACACGTCAGTTTTGACTATCACGCTGTCACGCGTTTGAAAGAAAGGGAAAGGAATATTCCTTTGAAATCTTTCACGTATCAAACACACTGTACATGAAAGATGGTCTGGTCTATTATAAAAAAAAGAATAAGTGAATGCATTACTTTTTTTATTACTAAAAATTTTAATTTCAATACAGAAATAGACCGGAGTGTTTGGCATAGAATCAATATGCCTGTGGGGTATAGCTTACCGAGTTAATAGTCGTGGGTTAGATTCCTGTACGGGGTAAACATTAGTATTGTTTGTGACGATAAAGAAAGATATTTTTTTTTTTTTATTTCACGATCACTAAAATAGTTTTATGATTCTAATGAGATACGTTAACACTAAAATTAATAAAAATATAAAACGGAAATATCTCGTTTATGTTACATTAGGGCTGATTTACACTGTAATGTAGTGTTCGTCTTAAATTCATAGAACAGAATAAAGCTGGAGAAAAAGAGTTAGTTTTTTTCTTACCCCATGAGGAGTAATAAGTAGAGTTATTCCAGAGTGGCTTAAACACCACATATATACTATTTTACATATTATCACGTGTGAATCTTTTCTAACACGATTACCACTTGCCTTACGGTGAAATAAAACATCGTGCGGAAACCTGCATGTCTGAGAGAACCTAGCAAGTTTTGCGAAAGACATGTGAAGTCCGCCAACGCGCAATTGCCAAGCGTAGTGGACAATAGTCTGATCCCCCTCATATTGAAGGGAGGCCCTTGCCCAGCTGTGGGACGTTAAAAAGGACCGAATACATAAGCGCATATACTTGTTATATATTAATAGGTTGCCAGTTTCTTCTCTGGTGCATTAAAATTAAGGTTTATCGCGGAAAATTCCCTCTATCTCTCTCTCTCTCTCTCTCTCATCCAGATTATATCCCAAATAGTGGTGGGATCAGCCTTACTTATTTTTCTTCTCCACTTCGCTCTATCAGAGACATCGTCTTCGGAAAGCCTGCGCTTTTTCATGTCCTTTAACACAACATCTTTCCATCTAGTTTATGTCGCGGAAAACGAAACTAATATTCATGTAGAGGACCGCTTAATGGATATATAAATCGTTTCAGTACTTCGTAGTCTTAAATGAAATCTACATCTGATTTTGCACTGAATAACGACTAAAGATGGTCTGACATTCCCTAACAATTATTGATTGACGATTGATGCAAAAGCTTATAGTCCTCTAAAAATATGACGAGAATAAAAGTTACACAGTCACAGGGAACTCGTTGTATTGCCTGATATGCTCTGTACGAGTTTATGACAGAAAACCGTATCAGAATTGGTCCTTTCGTTTAGGACTAGGCAATAATGATGCCATAAGAAGTACCTATACATACAGTTGTGAAACATATTGTAGCACTCTTTAGTTTTTCGTCGAATCTTAAAATGACATATATGTCACTGTCACAAGGTTGTCGTTGCCTATAGTCTAAGGTCCGAAGTATGATTATCTTTCACCCATCTGCTTATTGTTTGAAAAGTGTTTTTTATTAATAAATAAATATGTTGGGATATTAACGCAGAACACCATCTAGTTCCATGTTAAACTACGAGGCTTGTGTTATGGATACCAGATAGTTGATACACTACACATATATAACTTTAAATACATACATATTATATTATACGTTTTATAAAAAAATACCATAATGACATGCGGTAAAGGGGTCTTTTAAATAATAATTATAATAGGGTTTTTTTCTAAAATCAAATAGCTTTAAAGTTTTTTCTACGGATTCATACTATACTACGGGATTCATAATCCCGTTCTATACGTCTTTAAATGGTATACGCATCGGTACTCATTTTAAATTTTCGTCATATTTTGTACTTTAAATTAAAGTCAAATTATTTGGTTTGGGTAAAAATACCAAATGTTTATTTTTTTTATTAAAAATAGCTTTGTTTAGATTTCTTTAAATAACCCATCTGCGATATAACACTTTCCATCCCTTAAGCAGATGGGAGAAGGAAGATCTAACTTCGGATCCTATACTATCTTTGCATACACATATCAGTATTCCACATAAAAATTGTTCAAAATATCGATATTTTATTTTGAAAACAGAAACTGTACCTGATTTTTGCGTAAAAAAACTGTGCGATTTGGTGCCTTAACTATTTACAACAATTTTTTTTATTTACTCATAAATAGGTCTTAATATTGCAAATTTACTGCCAATTTTACGTAAATAAAAAAAAAAATATTTTTTAATATAAATGTCCGATTGTCTATGACGAGTGTAAATGATTAAATAAATGTAACTTACGTTTGTATTATTAATGGCTTAAGATGGACTGCGCATTTATATTATGGGTTTCAAAATTACATAAATTTAAAAATATGCAAGTATTTACAAACAGACGGTATATTTTATACAATAATAAATTATTTGTTGCTTTCAAAGATTTGATTAAATATTTTCCTTCAAATCCTATATCTTTCGAGACTTTCTAGAAATTTTTTCATACAAAATTTGTTGCGCAGTCCAGTTTTTGTCACCTCGCCTACATTTCCAGATGGATGTACGTCCTCGTCAACCATATATCGATAACCATGATAGAGAAGCATACATAGCGTGAAATGTTGCTAGGAGAGAAAATTTATTAAAAAATATAATATACATATATCTAATTAGTTTTTCAGCATGGTAACACTGTAACTAGAATCTTAGTCTATCTTTTAAATGAGTGCAATTATACTTTGAGTTTTTAATTAGGCGTGATATTAAATAATTTTAATTATAAATATAAGTTTGAACGAAATATAATTATTGATTTTAAAATATGTAATTAAGGATTGTCATAATATGGATTGGAAGTGTATGCTTTTCTGGTTTATATATAAAAACGTTTGCAATGGTCTCCTTGTTTTCATTGGTCGGTTTTATTTTTTCAGTTATATGTGTTTAAACTAAAATGTTTGAATATCTAAGTCCTAACTTAGAAGCGTTAACATATATGAATATTTTATTATTTCGCTACTAGCGACTCACCCTCGCTTCGCTCGGGTTCGTCCCTAGGTACGTTTTAATTTTTTTGAGCGAAATCCTTATTCTTTTTCTAAAATAAAAGTAGCCTAAGTTACTCCATATAATATCAGCTATGTGCCAGTGAAAGTCCCGTTAAAATTGGTCCAGCCGTTTCGGAGATTAGCCGAAACAAACAGACAAAAATGTTTAAAGTTGTGTTTTTCTTATAAGTACCGTATATACACACTTTCATATGCATTTAGTAAAAAGCTGTTATTTTGACATTACACACAGACACTTCAATTTTATTTATCTGTATAGATTTTTTTTTAAATCATGATTAAATATTAATTTAGGCGGTAAACGAAACATATCCTGATATCTCATCGTGTCGTATCCTATCCAGGATAGATAACTAACATGTTAAACTGCAAATATTACTAGTGACCTAATATCTACAAGTAGTATACAACTAAATATGTAAGATTTTTAATATTACCTTACTAATATTAGAAATGTGAAAGTGTGGATGTTTGGATGTTTGTTACTCAATCACGCCAATACAGCTGAACGGATATGGATGGAATTTGGCACAGAGATAGATTGTAGCCTGGAATAGCACATAGGCCACTTTTATCCCGGAAAATGTACGGTTCCCGTGGGAAAGATTTGTTTTTGTTTTTCTAGAAGCGAACAAGAGCGAAGCGAGGGTGAGCCATTAGTAGAAATATAATTAAGCTAAAATTTAAGTTATTTTTTGTGACACTACGTGTCAAAATCAAGAAAATGACTATAAGAAAAAATATGAATATGTCATATTTTTTCTTATGTAATTTAAATGGGACTTGTCGGTTTTTTCGTCATTAACATTTTATCATTAACATTCCTTTATTAAGCTGTATTTATATCCATTTTGCGATTTTACATCTAAACATTGAACTTAAATCGAAACGGTCACAAAAATCTCTTCCAAGCGCACATGGATTCGAGGTAATAACTGTTTTTACGCTTGTGCATGGTCCTTTTAGATTGTGTATTCTTTTCTTGTTTTATTTTTTGAAATAGTCCCATAAGTTATTATTCTCTTTTTTTTTTATTAAAGTTTTTTTATTTACTTTTTTTTTATTATTAACGTCTGATTAAATGTCACGTCATAGATTTGATCTTCGCATGTTGTGAATGTTTGTATTTTTACATATGTGTATCAGCGAAATAATCTCCTGCCTGATTTCGGCCATGACGACTCATCTTCTCGGATCAAGACAATTTCGTGATAAATATTCGCTACCGCTGTGAATAATATCGTAATTGATGAAATTATATAGTGAATGATTTATCAATCGTGCGAGTGGAGTCGCGGGCTTAAAATAGTTTGTCAAAAAATAGCGACATTTCAGTTTTTTTTTCGGAAATACATTTTTTTTTTGCGGAGAATCTTCATCTACTTTAGCCCTTAGAGTTGTAGTACATTAGTTTGTCTATTTTTGCAGTGTATTACTTTTTTTTTATTTTTTAGCTACGTGCATGTTTTAGAATTTGGTCCTCATTTTAAAATATCTCCTTTAATTTGTTTGACCGTCTGTTTATCTTTTTTTTATTTACCTTAAGTTTATGACCCAATTATTATAAGCTTTTTAGCGGAAAGACTAAGTGTAAATTACTTCTTTTATTTTTTGTTTTTACTTCTTTTAAATGGCAACTTTTAAAAGGTTTTTTGGAATCCATTAAATTCTTTTTTTTATTTGAATTATTTCATTAATTTTGAATTTCACAGGTTTTATATATGGCAACAGATAAGATATCAAAATAAGGTCAATATAATTTAAAATAAAATGGCAGAAATAACAATTCTAACGCGTAACTCTGTTCTCGTTAATGTTCAAAATAAGTAAAAAAATCGAGGATTTTTTTAAAATTTGCTTTCAATTTTGGGGCGGAAATGAGATTTTATTTTAAATTTTAAGAAAAAACAAGATGAAATCGGTACACGCTTTATATTATTGTGCATATACCGCAATAATCATTTAAAAACTTAACATTAAATACTTAGGCTGATCGAGAGATCAAGTGATTAAAAAAAACACGAAATGACAGACAAAGTCAAGACATCTTAATTTTTTTTAATCTGTTTTTACTAAATATTCTGTGCTTTTGAGGGGAAATGTAAAGATAAAGTTTAGTTCTTTTTATTATTTCATTTGGAGTTTCAAATTTTTTATTTCGAAGCAAACATAAAGTGGTTAATTTGTAGAGTTATTATTTTTAAATAATGTTGGTCTTAGTTTATTTTTAAATTTCGAATGCACCAGAAAATGACATTTAATTTTTTTGTTATTTATTTTACAATTAGTTTTTTGTTTTAATTTAAATTCCATTTTTTTTATTTAATATAATTCATAATCTATGCTTACAGGTTTGCTTCGCTACAAAGTGGACTTCCAGTCAATGCAGTTGGATGATGAAGAGATCGACAATTTATACGATATAGACGATTATTAGACTGACCTTTTTACTCGCGGAGCTTGCAATACAATATATTAATTAAAACTGTCTTAAATAATTTATTTTTATTTTATCTATCCATCGATCAAAAAAGTACTAGATACCACAATCAGCGAGAAAAAATGTTCTCAATGAATGAGCGCTCACTTGAACATTTGAGCGCGCTTTTTTTTTTGTGAAAACAACTTTAAGCGTTGCGTTTAAGGTTCAATTTACATTGTCGTATATTTATTTCAACTAGAACAATTACCTAAACACAATTGGTGACAGTTTTAAGAGAACTTTTGCATGGGATTGTGTATCTAGTACTTTTTTGATAGATGTATATATCCATCGCCGTGATATTTAACATGCTCTCGTGACGGTCCCAAAGCAAACACTCAATGTATGTAGGTAATTTGTGAAAGTTTTTATTTTTTAAATCTTTAAAGTTATCGATTCGATATTAAAATTAAAAAAAATGATTCAGAATTGTTTTGTTTCTTTTTTTTATTTGATGGATGACTTTTTAATCATTTGAAAATTGGTTGTTTTTTGTTAAAAAAAAAAAAATGTCTTTTGGATATTTGTATTTTTGCTTTGGGATCGTTGATTTTTCATTTTTTTTTTCCATTCCCCAGCAAAGTAAATGGTGGCAGAATGCCTTGTGACTGTCAGAATTAAATATCCGTGTATTTTACAAACGTACAAATTTATTATTTTCTGTGCGTTTGCCAGCCGTTGTTTTTTTTTTTTTTTGATAAGTTCGCATTTTCATCTCTGTTTTAATTTACTGTTTAAGTATGGTTATTGTAGTCTAGGATCTGGCGGTAGAAAAATTATATTTTAATTTTTTAAATTTATTAGCAATGGAATGAATTTCTAAATCTCTTATTATATATAATGAGGGATGGCCCTTATGGTATTATTGTGAAGGGCAAGCTTTTTCGCAGTTGGATTCTAGACTACTGGAAGTATTGTTTTACATTTTAAAATTACAGAAATAAAAACAATTATGTTTAAATTTTGTTTTAATATTCGGCACTTATTTGATTATATATATTTATCTATACTAATATTATAAAGAGGTAAAGTTTGTGAGGTTGTAGGGGGTATTCTTTGGATCTACTGAACTGAACTGATTGAGACTCTGTGAAGGACATAGGATACTTTTTATCCCGGAAATCATCCCTTAAGGGGGTGAAAATAGCGATGTAAGTTTGTGTACGGAATCAACCTAGGGACAAACCCGAGCGAAACTAGGGGGGGGGGGTCGCTAATTTTAAATATGTTTCTTTGGTTTTATTAAAAAAAAAACTTGTTAAAAGAAAGGACGCGAATATTCGACCAATCTACGTACTTACGGGGGAAATTCATTTGTGTAACTAGCGACTCTTCCTCCCTCCGGTCGAGTTCATCCCTAGCTAAGTTTTAAGGTTTAGTATAGATTTCTCAGAGATGAGATATTTTCCCGCAGTAAAAAGTATCCTATATGTTGACCTGGATAACCGGCTATCATCATACCCATCAAAATCACTCCAATGATTTTTCCGTGATGCGGTCACAGACAAGAATTAAGATGGACAGAAATTCTAAAAAGTATAGATTCGGCCTCCGTATCAATAATAATGACTTTCAATAAGATTTTCCAAAAAATATATAATTTACAGATTCGACTCGGTTAGAATTGACGACACGTTTGGCTCAGTTTGCAGTGACCCTACTTGCTGTGCCAGCGGTCGCGGGTTCGAGTCCCGCTGGGGGGCATTCGTTTGTACGATGAACATGAATGTTTGTACTTCAGTCATGGGTCTTTATATTTATAATATATACGTATTTAACGTTATGTATGTGTAGTGTATCAACTATCCGGTATCCATAACACAAGCCTCGTAGCTTACCATGGAACTAGATGGTGCTGTTTGTTAATGTCTCAACATATTTATTTGAATAAAGTTTAATTTTATTTCATTTGAACGCAAGATTGTTACCCAAATATTTGAAACAAAAAAAAAGAAAACTTAAAAAAAATAAAACTGAAACTCATAAAAACACACAAAAGGTCTATGGTGGTCGCATACTAACCTAAATAGATAAAATAAAACAAAAATAAACTGTCAATGTTAGAAAATATAACAATGTAATAACAGTCTATACATATAATAAAACTGTAGAGGTCGAATGTCTGTACATAGAAAAAAAAAATCTAAAAACCGAGTCAGGGGGATGTAAGAAGAGAAATAGAACAAATCCAGTTTTTTTTTTTTTTTCAAATTTTTTGTTTCTCTGTCTGTTTGTACGGGATAATCTTCATGTCTTCTCCATTCTCTGTGACATTGGCGAAGTAATCTGTGCTCAACTGGCACTCTTTGAAGCCATTGACAAGAGAATTGAATTGATTTTTTTTTCAAAACATCATATTATCACAGTGATAAAAACGATGTTAGAAAATAATAACTAGACACTAATATAATACCGCTTTAATTAATATCTTTTGCAATTTCTTACATTTTTGAAGTTTTAATTCTTTTGGTACATTTGGAAAAAAATATGAGAGTAAAATTTTTACGATGCGCGCGCACACCGACAGCCAAAAAGCGACATGATGAAGTTAGCTGAAAGCGACACGATGGAGTTAGCTGCATTCCTTTTACAAACAGAGAGTTGTGACATACGGGATGAAATCTTTAGCTATTTTCGTTCTGTTACGCCAAAGGAGTATAACTTCTTACGTGCGTACATAAGTACACACACACGTTTTTTTTTATTCAAATTAACTTATATTTCTAGAAGCATTAGGTATATCTTATCTGTGCTTATTTTTTTTAATGAAAAATATTAATAAAGTGTTTTTGAGCTAATTGTAAGAATGTGATGCCTTTTTGACCAATTTCAAAGTGGTGATGCTTAATTCAGCTGTATGTTTTTTATGGGTATGTTATATACGTATGTATCCGAAATATTCAGATATGATCGATTATAATTAATCTTTAAAGGTATCTCCAATTAAAAAAAAAACCTCTAAAAGTGAAACAATTACTACTAAATGAATTTAAATGTCACATCGATATTATTGTTTTTTTTTATTTATAAAGTTTTTTATTAAAAAAAGGAATTATTTTATTTTAACTGTAATAATATATATTCAATGTGTATAAAAGTGCCTAAATAAAATCTATAAGCATTAGAAATTAGCAATGATTAGTTAAAAATTGCCCAGCCGACCTACGAATAAATAATAAGTCTTATTATTTATTCCTAGCAGCCGACGGAATTTTTTGCTTCTTTGTACCATACATAGGTGTTAAAATATAGGTATATTTTGCTACCGTTAACGCAATTTATACCAATAAAAGTAAAAATCGATTATATGGGTATAATTAAAAAAATATCTATACAGATAAATAAAATTGAAGTGTCTGTTTGTAATGTCAAAATAACAGCTTTATACTAAATGTATATGGAATTATATACGGTACTTATAAGAAAAACACAATTTTTAAAATTTGTGTCTGTCTGTTTGTTCCGGTTAATCTCCGAAACGACTGAACCAATTTTTACGGGACTTTCACTGGCAGATAGCTGATATTATAAGGAGTAACTTAGGCTATTTTTATTTCAGAAAAAAATTAGAGTTACGCTCAAAAAAAAAAACGTACCAATGGACGCATCACAGATATAAAAAAGGGTCGGAGCAGAAGTTATATAATTTTATACACATATACAACTTAATTTAACAATATAAGATAGTAAATAAGGAGCATTTTATGTCAAAACATAAAATCGATTTTCGAAAAAAATCGATGTTACATGCAAGGGTGATAAAAATATTTTCTTCAAAAGATCTACATCTACACAATGAATTACAAAGAAATACATGTGTTTTAAATTTGTTTTACAGCAATTCTGTTTTTGTGGGGGATTTAAGGATATTTCGAAAGTTAAACAACCGATGTTATCAACTCGATACTTCGGTAACAGCTGTAACTTTTGGAACTAAAAATGTTTATATAAAACTTTTATGAACCCTTAAATATGTTAGTAAAAAAAGTTATCAACTTCAACGCTGTTTTGCTTGATTTAATTTTTATTCTATATATGATAATGGATTTTAGTTATTTATCAATTGCTTGTTTAAATTTATAGCTGACTAGCGACTCGCCCTCGCTTCGCTCGGAATCGTTCCTATGTTATATATATAGTTTTACAATAATGTGTGGAAGTCTACTCGATTTGTTGACATTTATGATTACTGCTCCGCTCCTTTGGGTAGTAGCGTGATGATATATAGCCTATATATAGCCTTTTTCAATAAACGCAATCTAATACAAAAAGATTTTTTTCATCGGATTAGTAGATCTTGAGATTAGAGCGTTCAAACAAACAAACAAACTGTCTCTTTATAGTATTAGTATAAATAGATTATGTATGAAAAAATAGCCTGTTTCGTATGAAATGAATTAATACCAGTTAGTCCAGTGGTCGAAATACAACCATAATCAGTATTGGAAATTTGAAAAAAACATATATTAATACTAGAAACTCACCCTCGCTTCGCTCGGGTTCGTCCCTAGTTACGTTTTAACGTTTAGCTCAGAGATGAGATATTTTCCCGCAGTAAAAAGTATCCTATATGTTGACCCGGGTAACCAGCTAACATCGTACCCAATTTTATCAAAATCTGTTCAGTGGTTTTCCCGTGATGCGGTAACAGACAGACAGACAGACAGACAAAAATTCTAAAAACTATAGATTTGGCTTCTGTATCGATAATAAAGTCTATTTCAATAAGATTTTCCAAAAAATATTCAATGTACAGATTCGGCTTAGTTAGAATTTTATAATATGTATAGATAATTTGCCTAGATCTATATATAAAGAATATCTGTTCCCAATTTTTTTTATTGATAACATAAGCTCGTCAATGGCTATTAAAGAAAAAAAATCGGTTGATAAACAAAAGGGAAAAAGGCACTGGACTGTTATGTCTTTGCCTGAAAATTGGAAATGAATTTGAATGAAATATAATACACAGACAGACCTGGTATCAAATATCATCTAGGCTACAGTGTTCGTAGCTACTCATACTGTTCGTGTACTATATACATCCTCCGCTCGTACGTACCACTCGTGTACTGCATAAGTATCCATCTACGGCAGCATGTCATGCAACCGGAGGAAGATTCAGGTTAAAGTGGTAGTGCCATGCTTGTTACCTTCGGGTAGCAGCCGAACGGGCCGGAACGCTCCGTATAGTACCACTCTCTCACAGGAGACCGGCGTGAAGTGGCAGCTATGCTGTCGCGTTTCGTCCGGTAAGTGAGAGTCCGGGAGGCTCACTCCCCATCCCTCCTCCCTCCTCCCTCCCTTTCCTGAAAGGCCGGCAACGCATCTGCAAGCCCTACAATGTTGCAGATGTCCATGGGCGGAGGTGATCACTTCCCATCAGGTGATCCTCTTGCCCGTTTGTCCACTTTGTCCCATAAAAAAAAAGCTCTCTGCTCAGAAGATCTGGAAGCTCCTGAAAGCAACAGGACTAAATGGAGAACTCTACATTTATTAACAAAGGATCAATACTGGTCGAAGTAGCAAGGGCCGATCACCATATCCATATGCTAAATAATAATAATACTGTTCGTAAAAAAAGATGTCGGTGCAACTATGTCAATAAAAGGAGCATTTTGGAACGCACCCGAGCAAATAAACCATAAGTTAAATAAAAAACATCAAATCTTACTATTTCCAAATCCCACAAAAATAAACATTTCAAGCAAAATTCAATAATGTTCAAAAAACTTGACTATTTAAAAAATAAGGTAAAATTTCAAAATTTGTAACTTGCCAAGCAGGTGGGGAACACCCCCTCACATAAAATAAAATGGCGAGTGGTGACGGCGCTTTAACATAAAAAGGAAGCCTGTCAAAATCAAAATTTCACTTGACACCCGGTCAGTTGTAAAACTTCACTCATTTTATTCAAACCCTTACTTACGACCGGAAAAAATTCTTGTGAGTTTTTCTTCTTTGCGAATAATTTTCAACATTTTTACCTCTTGCCGGTTCGGAAAAAATGTAAAAAACCCGTCGTATCTGAAAGAAATTAACTGGTTTTTGAAAAAAACAAGCTCAATCCGCTCCGCACTTGGCCAGCGTGGTGGACTATGGCTTGATCCCCCTCGTATTGAAGAGCCCGTGCCCAGCAGTGGCTACAAAAAGCTAAATTATTATAATTTTTTTCGCATATTATCACATGAACTTTTGAGACTTCACTATCCTATACATACCTATATCTAATCAAATTCTAAGTCGAATCTGTATATTGAATATTTTTTGGAAAATCTTATTGAAATACTCATTATTATCAATACAGAGGCCGAATCTATAGTTTTTAGAGTTTTTGTCTGTCTGTCTGTCTGTGAACGCATCACGAGAAAATCATTGGACAGATTTTGATGAAATTTGGTATAATGATAGCTGGTTTTTCGGGTCAACATATAGAATACTTTTACTGCGGGAAAATATCTCATCTCTGAGAAATCTATATTATACGTTAGAACTTAGATATGGCATGACATACAAAAACACAATCGAATTATTTCTTATAGCAGCTATAAAGTCTCACTGCGGCCATGTCTGCTATATTATTATCTTACTTCGATTCTTATTAAGAAGTCGAATTACGAACCTATTCCTTTTGAAGTCGGTTAATTAAAGAGCTCAATACATTTAGAAAAATGCGATACAGATATTCATCGGCAATTTCAAAAATCGTTAAAAATGTCGGAAACAGTCGCTTAGACAGTTAACGTTGTGTTTACATCGCCTGATGGCTATCGGGCAGTAAAATATATTTTTAGCTAAATGTTCTTTAAATAACTTTTCCAAGTTATACTTCTTTTGTAACGTTTGGAAAAAAATATGAGAGTAAAATTTTTACGATGTGCGCGAACACCGACAGCCAAAAAGCGACATGATGAAGTTAACTGATAACTGTTTGTTGCCATGGTAGCCGTTGTTATTGCCTGACAAAAGATATATAATATTATATTCTTTCCGTATATGATATTCTATAAATATATGATTGTAGTATGCCTAATATGCCTTATTTCATTATTAATTAATAAATAATCATTGACATACGGAATGAAATCTTTAGCTATTTTTGTTCTGTTACGCCAAAGAAGTATAATTTCTTTAAAGGAATAATATAGAACTAAAAATGAAGTCATACAATAATGTTTTAAAATATAATAATGGATACATGCCAGTCACTTTTTTAACGATAGAAAACATTTTTTTCTTGTTACACGTATATTTTTACCCAACTGCCGCAAAGCCCAAAGAAAAGTTATGTGTTTCACCTGTATAAATGTACGTATGTCCGGCACTATGTTCCCTCGTAATTACTAAACGGCTCAACCGATTTTGATGATTCATACGTCATTCGATTCATCTATTATGTATGATGTATACATGTTTTATAATAGCTGCGTGTGTGTATGTCTTCGACTGCAAAATACTATATTCCTTTGTCTATTTGTTCTCACTTTTTTAGTTTTACTATTTATTTCCTTTTCTTTTTTGTGTATGCCATTTTGAATAATTGTAAGCCGATTTTCACGATTTTTAATATATATTTTCAATCTAAGGACATGGTCTCCGAAAGCCCGTTTCTGACATTAAAATTAACTTTGAATTGAATTTATTGAAAATCTTAAACAGGATACAAGAGTGAACTGTTTTTATTCATAATCACAGCAAAACAATAAAAGGCACGTACAGTATGTCTGTGGTGTGTTACATATTCATTAATAAAACAAATTTTACTATATTTTACTATTTTTCATTTGACTTAGAAGTTAGATTTTTTCACAGCTCCAAGGGATTGCAAACCTGAGTATTTGATATTAATATCAACTCGATACCTCCAAGTGTTCCTGAGAAAAAGGATGTTGACAAACAGACGGACGGATAACGAAGTGATTCTATACGGGTTCCTTTTTTCCTTTTGAGGTACGGAACACTAAAAATCTATACTAATATTATAAAAAGGCAGACTTTGTTTGTTTTTTTTTGGACGCGCTAATCTCAGGAATTACTGATCCGATTTGAAAAATTCTTTATGCATTAAATAGTCCGTTTATTGAAACAGGCTATATAGCATCATGCCAATCAAGGGATCCACCCACACAAGGGAGCGGAGCAGTAATCATAAATGTCAACAAATCGGGCAGACTTCCATACATTATTACTAATAGCATAAAGCCAAAAAAAATTCGTAGTTTTAGCGCGAGCCAAGCCGCGGGTTCTGCTAGTATAATATAATTCGAGATGAACACGAGCGAAGCAAGGGTGAGTCACTAGTATGTATTTAAAAATAGACGCTCAAGGAAGTTCCAGTACCATATAAATACAACGCTTTAAGATTAATTGTAGAAAGAAGGTAATTTTGAGTAGATAACCTACATCTGCAATTAAGCGTTCAAAATTTCCATAGTATCGGAAGCAAAAACTCGAAAAGGTCGCACAAAAAATCTAATCATGCAACGTTTAGATTTGAAAGTTGTTTCGGTGTTTTTTTTTTATTTTCAGGGTCGAGCCTTTATGTGTACTGTCACTGTTCAAAAACCGTGGCTGGGAACTAATTTAGTGACATACAAGCTTGTTGCTCTGACTCTCCTTTTGTATCTATCTGTTATTTTTGTATCATCTCAATTAAAATGATATCAGACTTATATTTTCACATTATATATGTAGTGGTAGCCCAGTGGTAACGCGCTCGCTTGGGAAACCGAGTGAAGCGGGTTTAAATCCCGAGTCTCGCACCTCTGATATTTTCATGTGCGAATGATTACCACGTGTCTTATTGTGAAGGAAAATATCGTGAGGAAACCTGCATGTCCGAAAGAACGTTGCAAGTTCTCGAAATACATGTGAAGTCCGCCAACTCGCACTTGCCAGCGTGGTGGACTATTGCCTGATCTTCCTCGTATTCAAGGGAGGCCCGTGCCCAGCAGTAAAATGTTAAAAAGGGCTGAATACATTTATACATACATATGTAAAAGTTTGTTATATACATATGTTTATTACTCCTTTACGCTCAAACGGCTGGACGAATTTGGGTGAATTTTAGTACACAAGAAAACTATGACCTGGAAGACTATGTCCTTAAATGCCTAATATAGGTAGCCTATGTAAGAGTACCTATATTAGGCATTATGGACGCACCCGAGCAAAGCGATGGTAAGTCACTAGTGTAGATAAAAGTTCAACCAACTCAATCCAAATTTCAAATCACCTCCGTAAGAACATTTTTTTTGTTTGTTTGCATAAGCGTGTCGAAAACAGCTAAATGAACTTCAATGAAACATTAATTTTCATTTATTAGGATTTCGTACATTTATGAAGAATCATGTTTGTCCAGAGATTGTAGATGTTGGGAAATGGATTTACGCATACCATCTGTATACATACAGACTCACCGACTAGAGAAACCAGTACTACCCACTGAAACCCAAAAAAACCTCCCCCGTCTTAATGGGGTGTCGCAGGATCTCTTACGCACTCAACCACGACGCCCCAACGGCAGGTCCGACGAAGCAGACCACACAACCACGGGGTTGCCCCCACGGTCTACTCAGCTATCAGAGATAGAGAAGCATTAGGAGCAACCCACATGGTAAACCACCGAAGTGGGCCTCTTTCCCGTGTGTTGCTTGGCTTCGCGCCCGGCTGGGTTGCCGGTCACTAATGAGCCCCCGCACCACGACTAGATGAACACATAGATGAACACATTGAGGAGGGACGGGGGAAGGAGGGGGGGGGGGCTGTAGTCTAGCTCTACCACAATCGCAATATTTTTTTAGAGATATTTTAAAGCTACTTTTTCAAGTTAATAATGAGTTTAAACACTCAACTGTAAATCTTCTATCTATGTATATAAACAAAAATGAATCACCTGTATGTACGCGCATAACTTCCGATCCACTGCACCAAATTGGATAATTCTTTTTTGTTTCGTGTTTGGTATTATCAGGATAAGTTTCGTATATAAGAAAATGAAAAGAAAAATATATTTTTTTACTGAAATATGATTTATTTTTAAATCTCATGATATAAAAAGTTAGTGAGTGAAATAGTTTTTAACCCGGAAATCATCCCTTAAGGGGGTGAGAATGGGGATGTAAGTTTGTATGGGGAACCGAGCTAGAGACGAACCCGAGCAAAGCGAGGGTGAGTCGCTAGTTTAATTAAAAAACATATATCATTCATTTTATATACGCTATACAGTTAAGTATGCTATTAATAACTCAATAATTTAAACAAGATGTTTTGAAACCAAGAAAGCAATAATTATTAATTATCAAAAAAAATAATAATAAAATTATCAAATCCATACAGATAAATAAAATTGAAGTGTCTGTTTGTAATGTCAAAATAAAAGCTTATTACTAAATGCATATTAAATTATATACGGTACTTAAAAAAAACATAGTTTTTAATATTTTTGTCTGTCTGTCTGTTTGTTCCGGCTAATCTCCGAAGAGCTGGACAAATTTTGATGGGACTTTCACTGACAAATATCTGATGTTATAAGAAATAACTTAGGCTACTTTTATTTTAGAAAAAGAATTAGGGTCCCGCTCAAAATAATTAAAACGTGCCTGGGGACGCACACGAACGACATTATTTATTATTTACTAGCGGCTTACTCTCGTTCGCTTCCAGGAAAACAAATACAAACCTATCTCAAGGGAACCGTACATTTTTCCGGGATTAAAAGTAATTAAAGCGCTATTCCAGACTACAATCTATCTCTGTGCCAAATTTCATCCAGATCCGTTCAGCAGTTCTGGCGTGAAAGAGTAACAAACATCCTTTCACACCCTTTACTCACAAACTTTTACATTAATAATATTTATACAGATTATTATGTTCATTTTTGTGACAGTGACTAAAATAAATTTGAAGGTCACAGAACAAAGAACTAAACTAATTAAACTAACTAAATTTGAAGGTAGTAATGATTAAAAATTACAAAATTTTGACATTAATAAGATTTGATTATTAATTAATAAGATAAAGAGAAAAATAAGACATTGGTTGTCGATAAAAAGTAAGAAAGGATGGAGGTTGTGTGAAAGGAAGTTAAAAAAATATATATTTTAATAATAGGCTAAATTTTAAATCGATAAATGATTGTAAGGAACGTACAGTATTTGTCTACTGGAAAATACTGCCTCGGTGGTGTAGTGGCTAGCAAGAACGGCTGCACATATGAATGTCCTGGGCTCGAGTCAAGGTTAGTTATTCAGTCTTTCTGTATAGTAAGCCTCAGTAACAGCCCGGAGTTGGGAAGTTGGCGGTGTTTCACCCCCGTGCCGAGGCAGAGTACATGTCGCGTCGGTCCTGCGCTTTAACTCTGAATTCTCATCGGTCGTGTGGGGAAGTCGTCCCATCGAAGTATGAGAGTGACAGGAATAGAGAGTGCCTGTACACCGACACACGCGCTGCACTATAATATCAGCGCAGATGGCTAGTCTCAATGAAATTGACCGCCGTGGCCAAAATCGGTCGGGAGGACATGTATTATTATTATTTGAAAACCAAATTCAACATTAGGCACCTGAGCGAGGATAAGTCGCTGGTTAGAAATAAACACTAAGTAGAAATACACGCGCGACGCAGCAGGCGAATACTAGTCCAGTTTTAAATATTCATCCTATTTTATTAAATGATTACCTTAAATTAATTTAAATAAGTTGTTTTTGTTTACACCTAAGTTCAACGAACGCACGAGCTTTATGAATACATAATATTATATGTTGTAATCTATAAATATCATCATATCATAACCATCTTTTCGTAACGGGTTTTAAATATTAAAAATATATTTCGTATCTATACATATCTACATATATATGTATATAAAAGGCAAAAGTGATTGACTGATGTATCAACGCACAGGCCAAACTCTTAAGGCTGGAAAATTTCGCATACGTATTCCTCATATGGCGAAGGCATCCACTAAGGTAGGATTCTTCAAAATTCAACCCCCAAGGGGGTTAAATAGGAGATAAAAGTTTGTATGAAACTTTTTATTCCTTGGACATATTTGCATGAAATTTCATATGAATTGAGTACGGCAAAAATAATGAGTTACGTATTTCAACGTTTTCTAAAATTCAACTCCTAAGAGGATAAAATAGGGGATGAAAATTTTAAATAAACGCACAGGCCACACCCTTAGGGCTAGAAACTTAAAATTTTGCACACGTATTCCTCTTATGACGTAGGCATCCACTAAGGAAGGATTTTTCAAAATTCAAACCCCAAGGGGGTGAAATAGGGGATTAAAGTTTCATGAAACCTACATTTTTAGAGTATTTTTTGTAGATTTAGCGCGAGCGAAGCCGCAGGTTCTGCTAGTGTATAATAAAACTGTAGAGGTCGAATGTCATAGAAAAAAATGCTAAAAAACGAGTCAGAGGGATGTAAGAAGAGAAATAGAACAAATCCAGATTTTGTTTCAATTTTTTTGTTTCTTTGTCTGTTTGTACGGGCTAATCTCCGAAAGTGTTGGACCGATTTAAATAAAATTTTGCACGCTGGTACCTTATATCCCCGGTCAACATTTAAGATACTTTTCATCCCGGAAAATTAAAGAGTTCTCGTGGGATAGTAACTTATACAGCTTAGTACACAAAAACTGCTGATTGAATTTTAATAAAACATTACAATAATATAATTCATACATCAGAATAACAAATACGCAACTTTTTATCCCGGAAAAATTTACGGTTCCCGTGGGATAAATTTGTTTTTGTTTGTCTAGATTAATTAGCTAGTTTTAAAAACTATCCTTTCGGATTTTTTCGCGGACTTATTTAGATTTTTGGGTCCTGACGTTTCGAATGCTTTACAGCAGCGGTCGGCAACCTTTTAGCAGGCAGGGGCCACAAGGTGGCTATACCTGGTAAAGGCGGGCCGCACTTGTGAGAGCAAAAAAAAAAACGACAACATTCAATGTGACAATTTCTAAAATGACTCTTAAATGCTTATTTATGAGACGAGGAACATTTTCATTTTTTCGGTAATTACAAATTCAAAATACTTCAAAAAAAAACCATTAAAACTTTTCTTTATAAAACAGTCACAGGCCGCGGGCCGCATGGAGGCACCTCGCGGGCCGCATGCGGCCCGCAGGCCGCGGGTTGCCGACCGCTGCTTTACAGCAATGATGGTCACGAAAGAGATTCAAAGCATTCGAATGAGTAGAAGTTTTATTTAAAATGTCAAATATTCGCGCAAATCTAAGAAAGTTTTAATATATTTAATATGAAATGAAATTATAATCGATAAAATGTTAATATAAGCAGGTTTCATCGAAACGTCGGGAACCAAAAATCAAAATAAATCCGCGAAATAATCCGAAAAGACAGGTTTTATTTAAAATGGATGTATCATGTAACTTTAAAGTTAATAAGTCATTATTATTGTAAACAATAGACTAAATAGAACAATAGACAATGGATTAAAGAGTAAAAATACGTAGTATACACATATAAATAGGCAAAAACAAAAAAGTTCAGTACTTTTTCTCCTCTATTTGTCAACCGATTTTCTTTTTTTTATTTAGTTGCTATTGACAAGCTTTTAATCAATAAAAAAGTAAAATTAGAAAAAAAAAATATAATCATTATGTTCGAATTTCGAACACAGTTACATTTATTGTTCGAGCAAACGTTACAGATGACATAATATAACGTGGCCTTTTCTTGATAAAATATATAAAAACTTAAAAAAATAAATAAAAACCGACATGCAGCTACTAAAAAAGTAACAATTGAACGGGGGTTTTCATTTACTGTAAATACCTAATCAGATATTTTCGAAGTCGGTGCCATGTTCAGGTGAAGAACCTCCTCCTTTTTGTAAGTCGGATAGTAATAATAACGACGACACGTTTGGCTCGGTTTGTAGTGACCCTACTTGCTCTGCCAGCGGTCGCGGGTTCGAGTCCCGCTGGGGGCATTCATTTGTGTGATGAGCATGAATATTTGCACTCCAGTCATGGATGTTTATATTTATAATGTGTATGTATTAAAGTTATATATGTGTAGCGTATCAACTATCTGGTATCCATAACACAAGCCTCGTAGCTTACCATGGATCTAGATGGTTCTGTGTGTTAATGTCCTAACATATTTATTATTATTATTATTAATAATATAATTAACTGCCTCGGTGGTGTAGTGGCTAGCATGTACGGCTGCACATCCTGAGGTCCTGGGTTCGAGTCCCGGGTCGGGCCAAGTTTAGTTATTGAGTCTTTCTGTATAGTAAGCCTCAATAACAGCCCGGAGTTGGGAAGTTGGCGGTGTTTCACCCCCGTGCCTCGGAGAGCACGTAAAGCCGTCGGTCCTGCGCCTTAACTCTCACCGGTCGTGTCGAGTAGTCGTCCCACCGGAGTATGAGAGTGACAGGAATAGAGAGTGCACTTGTGTTTGCGCGTACATTTGTGCACTATAATATCTCCTGCGCAGTTGGCTAGTCTCAATGAGATTGGCCGCCGTGGCCGGAATCGGTCAGGAGGACATTATTATTATTAATAATAATATATATTTGTCTTCAAAAACTCCCACTAAAGAAATGCAATTAAGTTGACAAAGGAACATAGTACGATGAAGTCGAAAACATAAATGTTTTTTTACTTGCAGCTTTTTGGTTTTGACCAATTAGAAATATTTACTTTTATTTATTTGTTATTTCAAATTACTTTTAAACGTATTATACTTTTCATATATTTTTGTAATGTCCTCCAAAAAGGTTTTAAAAACCTTCATTTTAATAGAATTGACTTTTTTTTCAAAGAAACTGGCTACTAAAATTATCTATTTGGATTTTTTATAATATCCATGTACCTACACTCACGTTATTAAGACGAATTTAATGACAGTTAAGCCGTTTATTAATTACGAGGGAACGTAGAATCAGACATACATACATACAGGTCAAACACATTACCACCTTAGGCTTAGCCGCAGTCGGGTAAAAATTACTGGCAATATTTTTTTTCTAGATCTACTGAATTAACCTTAAAGTCTAAGTTAATTTGAATTTTATAATGAGATATATAAATACACTAGCATTGCCCGCGGCTCCGCCCGCGTTCAGATGACCAAAAACCAAATTCTTAGGTTTTATATATTACTATACTCTTACATTGCAGTTTTCGTATTTTTTCTCAGAAATGAGATATTTTCCCGCGGTAAAAAGTATCCTATACCATACCAGATTTCATCAAAATCTGTCCAGTGGTTTTCTCGTGATGCGGTAACAGACAGACAGACAGACAGACAGACAGACAGACAGACAGACTAAAATTCTAAAAACTATAGATTCGGCCTCTGTATCGATAATAATGACTATTTCAATAAGATTTTCCAAAAAATATTTAATGTACAGATTCGGCTTAGTTAGAATTTTATTATAATATGTATAGATGTCTATATTTATATTAAGAAACTATTTCAGAAGTAGGTTAGGTAGGCCAAGTAAAATTCGGTGTAACAGCACGTAGTTTTTATTATTTTATACAGAGTTAGAGTAAAGCCTCAAACGGCATTACAATCAAGAATGGCGCATTGCTTATAGTCATAAAACAAAACACAACGCTGTTTCCGCCCTTTTTTCCACCCAATATGACAACGTCAGAAAACTTAAATAAATATTTTATATCAGAGTGACAACATAAAGAATCAAATAATTAAGTTACAATAATACATATAAATCCTATTTTTATATAATTAATAATTTATGTTATTTTTAGTAGGTATAAAATTTATTTCAAGCCATATAAACTGGAGCGTCGATCCCATTCTTGTTTATCTAGTATGTATATACCTACTAACTAGAACAAAAACGAATCTATACGAAACGAATAATGCGAAAGAAAACCGCATGTAAACTCGAAAAGATGCGTTTTCCCAGACGTGAAACTAATCTAGATCGATTTTCCGCCCCCGAAAACCCCCACATACCATATTTCAGCGAAATCATTAGAGCCGTTTCCGAGATCGCCGGTATAAATAAATAAATAATAAACAAGAATTGCTCGTTTGAATATATTAGATATGCTATAGTTAGGTTTTTATTTATATATGCTTTTAGTCAAGGTACATGCCAATGCTAATATCATCTCATTTACATATTTAGTATGTTAAGCAGTACCGTGGGATAACTGATAAATAACCTGATTTTAAGTAAAACTATCTCCTAGGATTTTTTCCTACAGAGACTTATCTCGCACGTGACCACGATGGCTGTAAAGCATTCGAAATGTCGGAAACAAAAAATCAAAATAAATCCGCGAAAACATCCGAAAAGATAGTTAGTTCTATTTAAAACTACTGACTCACCCTTCCTCCGTTCGGGTTCGTCCCTAGTTACGTTTTAACGTTTAGTATAGATTTCTCAGAGATGAGATATTTTCCTGCAGTAAAAAGTATCTTATGTGTTGACCCGGATAACCAGCTATCATCATATCAAATTTCATCAAAATCTGTCCAGTGGTTTTCTCGTGATGCGGTCACAGACAAACAAAAATTCCAAAAAATATTAATGTACAGATTCGACTGAGTTAGGATTTTATTATATGTACAAGCGGCTCACCCTCGCTTCGCTCGGTTTCGCCTCTAGAAAAACAAACACAAATCTATCCCTCGGGAACCGTATATTTTTCCGGGATAAAAAGGAGCCTATGTGTTATTACAGACAGACAAATTTCATCCAGATCTATTCAACCGTTCTGGCGTGAAAGAGTAACAAACATCCATACATACTCACAAACTTTCACATTTATAATATTAATACCTACGCATATAGAAAATGGCAAATATTCGCATAAATCTAAGAAAGTATTATGATAACCCGATATTAAATTGGCTTCAAATACATACTACATATATTGAAACTAGCGTTTCCCGCGTCTCCGTCCGTGTTGCTTAATTTTGTAGAATACTCTGCTTTCTTAGGTAGTAGTGATGTAAGATAAATAGTTTACTTCCTTGTTAAATAGGTTATTAAAAGCAAAAAGTTTTTTTTTTAATCCAACCAGTAAAACCAGAGATTAGCGCAAACACACAAACGAACAAACAAACAAACAAGCTTTATATATTTGTATTTTGTATGTAGATATGTTAAAATTATTTCTTTACGTGTGGTTAGCCTATAACAAACGTATTGCATGGGATTAACATAAGCTACTATTTCTAATATTTTAAGTATTACCGTAGAATATCTAACAATCCGACATTTTAGCTTCAAATATATGTTCAAATGGTACCAATCGACTATCGACGCCTGAGCTTATACGGACACCCAGTCCATATAAAACGCAAAAACAAACAAACAAACAAAAAAGCAGGCAAGCAAAAAAAACAAAAATAAACAAAGAAACAAGCTTTATATATAGACTAGCATTGCTCGCGGCTCCGCCTGCGTTCAAAACCACCACCAAAAACCAAATTCTTAGGTGTTACATATTAGTATACTCTTACTTTGCAGTTTTTGTATTTTTTCTCAAAAATGAGATATTTTCCCGCGATAAAAAGTATCCTATATGTTGACCCGGATAGCCAGCTATCATCATACCAAATTTCATCAAAATCTGTCCAGTAGTTTTCTCGTGATGCGGTAACAGACAGACAGACAGACAGACAGACAGACAGACAGACAGACAGACAGACAAAAATTCTAAAAACTATAGATTCGGCCTCTGTATCGATAATAATAACTATTTCAATAAAATTTTCCAAGAAATATTTAATGTACAGATTTGGCTTAAGTAGAATTTTATTATATGTATAGATGTAAAGATATACTAAAATTATTTTTTTACACGTGTTGTTATGTTAGCCTACAAAAAACATATTGGTAATAACATGGGTTTTTAGTATTTTAAGTATCACCGTAGAATGACTAACAACCTGACATTTTGGCTTTAAATATATATTCAAATGGATTATGATAGCAATCGGCTATATCGAGTGCTGTGCCTAACGACAGTTAGTCTATACTTGCTAATATATTATAATATTTTATAGCCTATCTAAAATTTACCTAAACGTTTCATATTACACTTAGCAAAATATCTATATAAATATGGATATGTACGTTTTAACGTTTAGTATAGATTTCTCAGAGATGAGATATTTTCCCGCAGTATAAAGTATCCTATATGTTGACCCGGATAACCAGCTATCATTATACCAAATTTCATCAAAATCTGTCCAGTGGTTTTTCCGTGATGCGGTAACTGACAGACAGACAGACAAACAATCTAAAAACTATAGATTCGGCCTCCGTATCGATAATAATGACTATTTCAATAAGATTTTCCAAAAAATATTTAATGTACAGATTCGACTCTAGTTAGAATTTGATTATATTATGTAGGTATACATTTTTGAAGTAAAACTTCTTAGGTGTGACCGAGGGATAAGTCAAATACATTGGAAAAATGAGTGTCGCGGAAGTGTGAGTCAAATTTATTTTCAATAATTTAAAAAAAATATATTATATTTATATATTTTTTTATAATATAAATATTCATTACTGTGGGATGAATGTGCATAAATTAAATAAAAGCTATTATGACTAACTGTTGCCATGGTGACCGTTGTTATTGTCTGACAAATAATATATAATATTATAGTCTTTCCGTAAATGATATTCTATAAATATATGATTGTGATATGCGTTATTTAATGATTGATTTATTTAAATTTAATTGCGATATTTGCCAAAGGATTTTTACTTCTACCAGTAAGTTTACAAACTTTACGCGCGGTTTCTGCGTGTACGCAGACATTTTTTTTGTCTTTTATAATTTTTATTTTATTTATTAAAAATTATATAATCTTTACAGTTCTTTTTTTAATTTTAATAGCGTTTTGAATTTAAAATGAGCTAGTACATATATTAATTTACAAAACATTCCAAATATTAAAGTCGGAGAGACTCTTCCGTGACCATGTTTGTAGTTGAGTCGTGAGCGTTTGAAACGTCGGGAACAAAAAATAAAATATAGCCTTTTCATATACCAACTTTATCCACACTATAAAGAGAATAACAAATATACCTAATTACATATGTATGTATATGAAACCGAGTGAAGCGGGTTCAAATCCCGGGTCTCGCACCTCTGATATTTTCACGTGCGAATCATTTCTAACATGATTACCACTTGCCTTACGGTGGAGGAAAACATCGTGAGGAAACCTGCATGTCTGAGAAAACCTAATAAGTTTTCGAAAGACATGTGAAGTCCGCCAACCCGCACTTGGCCAGCGTAGTGGACTATGGCCTGATCCCCCTCGTATTGAAGGGAGGCCCACTCCCATCAGTGGGACGTTAAAAAGGCCTAAATACTATTAGGCCAATAAGTGAGGCGAAGAAAAGATTATATTAAAATAATAAAACATTTACGTCTTTACAATACGTACATTCAGAATGAATTTTAAAAATCGTTTTAGTATCGCATTGGAAGTACAAACTATTTTTATAATACCATAAACAAAACGCGCCCTACATCTAAAAATATATACACGTCTGTTTCTTTCATAAACTTGTTTAAAAAAGCATTGAAACTTTTTTTATGTCTTGTCTCAAAACCAAAGCTTGGGTTGAATAAGAAACATCTTAGCTTACATAATAGAATAATAGCCTGAAATGGAAGACAACAAATAAATATGTTGGGACATTAACACACAGCACCATCTAGTTCCATGGTAAGCTACGAGGCCTGTGTTATGAATACACTACACATAGTTGATACACTACACATATATAACTTAAATACTTACATATTATACATATAAACACCCATGACTGGAATACAAACATTCGTGCTCATCACACAAATGAATGCCCCAAGCGGAACTCGAACCCGCGACCGCTGGCACAGCAAGTAGGGTCACTACAAACTGAGCCAAACGTGTCGTATACGTATCGTATTTTAACAATATAATCTATCAAATAAAATAGCTATTAAAGATAAAACAAATCGGATCGGAAACATTTCGGATGTTGTCGCGGATTTATTTAGATTTTTGGTTCCCGACGTTTCGAATGCTTTACAGCGATCATGGTCACGGGAGTCTCTCCCGAAGAGATAGTTTTATTTAAAACATCAAATATTTGCCTAAATCTAAGAAAATATTATTTATAACGCTAAATAGAATTATTTATATTTTTTTTTTACATATTCTTATTTCAAACCCCCGACGCAAAAAGAGGGTTGTTATAAGTTCTAGTATAGCTGCTATAAGTACCTATCTGTGTTTAAGCAGTAATCATGAATATCAACAAATTGGGCAGACTTCCATCAGTATTCTAAACCCCCACCCCCCTCCCTCCTCCCACTCCACCCCCATTATTTTAAAGTATTACTTCCCCTCGCTTCGCTCGAGTTTGTCCCTAGATGCGTTTTAACGATTAGTAACCACTAATCGTATGGAATAGATAGACTATATATTATATTACTGCTCCGCCCCCTTGTGTAGTAGCATGATGATATATAGCCTAGCCTTCATCATTACATTAAACGGGTTATATAAATCAAAAAGTGTTCTTCAAATCGGATTAGTAGTTTATGAGATTAGCGCGTTCAAACAAAAAAAAAAAAAACAAACAAATAAACTCTGCCTCTTTATAATATTAGTATAGATATCTAGTAGAACATAATTTAAAAAAAATTAACAACCTTGAAAATGCAAAAAATTCTCGAGGAAGAGAACGCACGTCGCTAGTAAATAAGTCGGTCAGATATTCATTGAAATATTTGACTTTGATATTTAACCTTTGATTTTGAAGTTTAAAAATAACAGCACACCTTTCCCTTTTTATATAGTATCCAAAAATAAATTTATCCAATGCTAACTACCTTAAAGTAAGCTGATTGCTGAGATTTACGAATTTAATCATTATTTCAATGGTTAAAAGAACTATTTTTGTAAAGCTCTAAAGCTGGAAATATCGTGGGAATATAATGAGTGAATGTTGTTTTTTTTTTTAAAAAAAACTGCAGGTAATTTCGATTAAGAATGTGTTAGTAATAAAAATTTCGTCATTCTTTATCTGTATACTGCGTTTTTAAAATAACCCATAAATTTAATAATTTTTTACTATATATATACCTACATATGTCGAGTCTGTACGTTAAATATTTTTTTGGAAAATCTTATTGAAATAGTCATTATTATCGATACAGAGGCCGAATCTATAGTTTTTAGAATTTCTATCTGTCTGTCTGGGAACGCAATTGCTGCCGTACGACTCAGGCTGAATGAGATGCGATTGTAGGCATTATTTCATCGCAAATAAAATTTAAAGTCATAATAACAGCAGGAGAAAAATTACATACGATTTCGCTTTACCCTCAAAAGTATTTCAAAAATTTTGAAAATATATAAAATACAAAAATGACTTACACACATTTATTTTTAAAAACTGGTAATTAGATATCTATCTATTACATATTTAGTTCAAAAGAAAATAGATAGGTAAATAGGTAAATATGTTGAGACATTAACACTCAGCACCATCTAGTTCCATTGTAAGCTACGAGGCTTGTGTTGTGGATACCAGATAGTTGATACACTACACATATACAATTTATAAATATATACATATACATATTATAAATATAAACATCACACAAATGTATGCACCCAACGACACTCGAACCCGCGACATCTGGCACAGCAAGTAGAGTCACTACAAAACAAACCAAAAACTAATTAACGCTGCGACAGGATGGATGATCTTCCAATTAAAGTACGCGTTACAATATTATTCGTTTATTCTTATTGTTTCCACAAGCAAATATTTTCAGCAAAAGTTTCAGCAGTAGTACTACAGCAAATATATTCTGATATCTGCACTGTTCGATGTGATAAATGCCTCACTCAACGATGAAACAGAAATTCTGAAAAATAAATCCCACCCTTTTTACAGCACCCCTTTACTAAGTTATCTATTATAGTTTTAAAGTTGACACTGTTGCCATTACATAGTCAATACAAGTCCCAATAGAATAAAGCAATATAGAATATAATAGTCAATACAAATCCATATTAATTATTTAATAAATAAATAGAAGTTAATAAACCTTTGAAACTCATGTTTTTATAGAGCTAAATGAAAAACTATAAATAAGTTTATAAATTTGGCAGTGGTAGCCCAATGGTAACGCGCTCGCTTGGGTAGCCGTGTGAAGAGGGTTCAAATCCTGCGAATCATTTCTAACATGATTACCACTTGCCTTACGGTGAAGGAAAACATCGTGAAGAAATCTGCATGTCTGAGAAAACCTAGCAAATTTTCAAAAGACATGTGAAGTACGCCAACCCGCATTTGGTCATCGTGGTGGACTATGGCCTAATCCCCCCGTATTGAAAGGAGGCCCGTGCCCAGCAGTGAGACGTTTAAAAGGGTTGAATACAAGTTTTAAAATATATGTAAATATTTATAGTGCTACACGGATCATTTGACACGTGGCGGAAATCAGAACTAATACCGCCATCTTGTAAAGCGTCACTTTTGAGAGAAGTTGGAGTTGATGATTCTTGTGGATATTTCGGGCTTTTATTTCAATAAAAATATCTCAAAACATGAAGTGGTGTTAGAGAGGTTAGGAGGTTTTTTTTATAAAAGAAAAACCCTAATTTCACACCCACGCCTTCATGTCAATGCCATCTAAGTGCCAAATGATCCTTGTAGCACTGTAACAACCATTTTCTCGAAAGTAGCTGTTGTCAGCTGTCATTGGTTAGGCTACTTTTGCGCTGACGGCCTCAGTTATAATAATAAATAAATATGTGAGGACATTAGCACACAGCACCATCTAGTTCCATGGTAAGCTACGAGGCCTGTGTTATGGATACCAGATAGTTGATACACTACACATATACAACTTTAAATAAATACATATTATAAATATAAACACCTATGACTGGAGTACAAACATTCGTGATCATCACACAAATGAATGCCGCTAGCGGGACTCGAACCCGCAACCGCTGGCACAGCAAGTAGGGTCACTACAAACTGAGCCAAACTTGTCGTCGAATTATGTAGTCCTATATTGAAGTATTTTATTTACCGACCGACAAATTAGTCTCTGAATTTTAATTGTCGTCATAATTAACAAGTAAATATCGATATTCTTTCACCGTAACGATTCAAAGGCTGCTTTTACGACGGTTTTATAGATTTAAGACAGTCACATGTAGAAAGTCATTTTAAATGAGAATCTTGATCTACTAACTTTTGTCAAGAGCTTCATTTGTTCAAATTAAAACTAATACCTGGCGACCGAGCTTCGCTCGGAGTTCTTTTTTGTTATATCGTATTTTTAGATTTAAAAAAAACTAAAGACTTGAACAAAAACAAAAAAAAAAACAAAAGTAAAAACTCTGTATCGAACCCGGACGACACCTATGAATGTTAGTCTTGCATCTTAGTCGCTTCACCACAATGCTTATGCCTAAACGTGCGAAATCTATACTAATATTATAAAGCTGAAGAGTTTGTTTGTTTGTTTGTTTGTTTGGTTGAACGCGCTAATTTCAGGAACTACTAATCCGATTTGATTTTTTTTTGCATTAGATAGCCCGTTAACTGAGGAAGGCTATAGGCTATATATCATCCCGGAAAAATGTACGGTTTCCGTGGAATACATTTGTTTTTGTCTAGGGACGAACCCGACGCGACAAAAAATCTAAATACAAGTGTAAAAAGATCCGAAAACGTTATAAAAGAAGAAAAAACCCAAATGCATAAAAAGCGAACTAAAAAGGTAATATATGATTTGTATCTTTGTTGTAGTTTTGCTAAGCATGGTTTTTCCGATTGCATATTCTATACTAATATTATAAAAAAAGATTTTTTGTTTGTTTGTACCGAAAAAGCTCCAAAACTAATGGAGCGATTTAGACGAAATTCGGTAAAAAGATAGTTTGAGACCCTGGAAAGAATATGGGATAGCTTTTATCCCAGAGATCGTCCCTTAAGGGGGTGAAAATGGGGATGAAAGTTTGTATTGGGAATCAACCTAGGGACGCTCGCGACTTCTGTTTTTTACTTCCTTACCTAGTTCATTTCTTTTTTATTCGCTTTTTACGCAGTCGAGTTTTTTTTGAAGTGTAACTTCTTTAGAATCGTACATAAATATATAGGATTAGGAATATTACCTAAGCCGGCGAGAGAATGAGATAGAATACATTACACAGGAAGTGAAAAATGATAAAATTAATTACTGAATAATATGTAATGTATGTATATTTATGTCAAATAAAATGTAAAGTAACTTTTAAACTTGGTAAAAATATTATAAAAAAAAAAATAAACCTTACAATTATTCTATCCTACTCCTGATACTCTATATTCATCTCATTCTCCCGTAGGTTACTTTTCTAAAGTTTCACTTCTACAGTGTGTGAATTGCACACACACGCACACTTTTTTATTTATTTACATCTATTTATATTAGCCAATTAATTATATATTTAGAATTTTATTAAACAATTTGTTGTCTTAAATAATTATTAAACATATACATACGTTCATATTTATTTGTCATTACCTCTTAAAAACCTTCATTTTGCTACCCTACTTGATAAGGTTTGGAAGAAAAAATTTTTTTCAAGACACACAAATTGGCGTATAAAATCCGCCATTTTGATTTTTAATAATATTCACATAGCCTATGACACAAGCGTTATTAAGACGAATCTAATGATTTACGAATCATCAAAATCGGCTTAGCCGTTTAGTAATTAAGAGACAACGCGAGATCGGACATACATACATACATACAGGTCAAATATATAGTTTTAAAATGTCAAAATATATTCGCGTAAATCACGTAAGAGTTGCAGTTATCTCTTTTTTTTTTTAATTTGGTAAACAAATGATGACTAAGTCGAATTATATTTTTAGAATGAATGATGTGATTCAGTTTCTTAGATGGGATCTACATCCCATGACCACGACTGGATACATTTTGATAATTAAATAAATAAATAAATATAAATATGTTGGGACATTAATACACAGCACCATCTAGTTCCATGGTAAGCTACGAGGCTTGTGTTATGGATACCAGATAGTTGATACACTACACATATATAACTTTAAATACATACACATTATAAATACTTTCAATACATAAATATAAACACCCATGGCTGGAGTACAAACATTCGTACTCATCATACAAATGAATGCCCTCAGCGGAACTCGAATCCGCGACCGCTGGCACAACAAGTAAGGTCACTACAAACAGCCAAACGTGCCGTCATTTTGATAAGATCATATCATTTTGATAAGATTTATGTTTTTTCTTCTCCATTTTACGTCACATTGGTAAAGTAATCTCAAATCTGTGCTCAACTTTCTCGCTTTGAAGCCAGAGAATTGCTCTTTTTTTCTTCTTTTTAATCGGTCATTCTATGTATACCGTGTCTTCATTCCACGTGATATTGGCGAAGTAAATTGTGCCCAAATGGAACTCCTAGAAGCGTCAAAATAAAAGAATTGAATTGAATTAAATAATAATCTCGATTAAACACGCTAATAAATACCCGCAAAACTGCCTCGGTGGTGTAGTGGCTAGCATGTACGGCTGCACATCCTGAGGTCCTGGGTTCGAGTCCCGGGTCGGGCCAAGTTTAGTTATTGAGTCTTTCTGTATAGTAAGCCTCAGTAACAGCCCGGAGTTGGGAAGTTGGCGGTGTTTCACCCCCGTGCCTCGGAGAGCACGTAAAGCCGTCGGTCCTGCGCCGACACTCTCACCGGTCGCGTCGAGTAGTCGTCCCACCGGAGTATGAGAGTGACAGGAATAGAGAGTGCACTTGTGTCTGCGCGTACACTTGTGCACTATAATATCTCCTGCGCAGTTGGCTAGTCTCAATGAGATTGGCCGCCGTGGCCGGAATCGGTCAGGAGGACATTATTATTATTATTATTAAATACCCGCAAGCTAACAAAAGGTCAAGAATAGCTTTAATTAGGTAGATAAAAATCTTTTATAATTAAAAATGTTATCAGTGAGTCAAATCTGCGTGGAAGTGTGAAAAGAACGTTAGCTGCATTCCCCCGCTGAATGGCAATACCGATATTTTCCTCGAAAAATATGCCAGCTTAGACAAGTTTCTACAATGGTTGAAAAATAGAAATCTATACATATAACTAGCGACTCACCCTCGCTTTGATTGGGTTCGCCATTAGTATAGTAGTACCTGGCGACCGAGCTTCGCTCGGTGTACTTTTTTGTTATATCGTATTTTTTAGATAAAAAGAACTAAAAACTTGAATAAATACAAAAAAAAAGTAAAACTTTGTATCCGATCGAGATTCGATATCAGACACACCTATTAATTTGTTAATCTTGCACCGTGGTCATTAATATTAATTTGTTAATCTTGCATCATGGTCAAACACCATGATGCTTATGCACGAGTGTAAGAAATTATCAATATATTCTGCGTAGAATAATGCAAAAGAAAACCGCATGAAAACTCGAAAACACGCGTTTTCCCAGACATGAGACTAATCTAGATCGATTTTTCATCCCCGAAAACCCCCACATAGCAAATTTCAGCGAAATCGTTAGAGCCGTTTCCGAGATCGTTGGTATAAATAAATATATAAAGATATAAATATACAAGAATTGCTCGTTTAAATATATAAGATAAGTAGATAAAATTCTGAGTCGAATCTGTACATTAAATATTTTTTTGTAAATCTTATTGAAATAGTCATTATTATCGATACAGAGGTCAAATCTATTGTTTTTAGAATTTTTGTCTGTTTGTCTGTCTGGGAACGTATCACGAGAAAACCACTGGATAGATTTTGATGAAATTTCGTATGATTATAGCTGTGTAGGGAACAATATTTTATTTATGTTTTATTCGCATTATTAATTAAGAAAATAATATTACTATGTAAACCATGTGTAGACTAAAATTATAAAATATACAAATTCTAATTCTAATTTTCTTTCTTTCTAATTCTAAATTAAAATTAAAAATATTTAAAATAAAATTGTAATATAAAATTCAACGAACACTTGGACAATTTTTTTTTATATTAGTTAATAGCTATCGCTTGTGGGCGGGGCTAACTCGCCTCGGCCGCTGCAGAATTGCCACACAGACTGCTCACATCCGCTATCAACGACAGGCTTGCATCTCTTTTAGCGGTCGAATGCGCAAGCGACCCCGTGGCCCTGTCTTTTGCGAACGGGATCACCGTAGTGGTTTTAGTGGGTAGTCTGTCGCGCTTCTCGCGGCAGGAGTCCCACATACCCCGCGCGCCCCCCGCGCTCGGCCACCCGTAAAGGGGTTTCCCCACTTCGCTTTTTCTTATAATTTATGCCATCTTCCTTTGTGTTCTTTGTTACCTGTATAAACTATGTTGTAAAATGTTGTCTTTCACTCCATCTGTTTCTTCTCTCTAACTGTCAACTGTACGTGTACTATATATTGTGCAATATATTGGATTCAAAAGTTGGTGGTTTAATTTAACGCCTCATCGAATAACTATGTATCACTACAACCTCAACCGATTTTTTCCTTTTTTTTATGTTGGGAAATGCATTTACACATACCACCTGTAGATCAACAGATGGTTATGTGGGACTGACCGGCTAGAAAACCTAGTACTACCCACTAAAACCCAACAGACCTCCCCCGTCTTAATGGAACGTCGCAGGATTGCTTACGCATTCAACTATGACGGCAGGTCTGCCAAAGCAGACCGCAACAACCATGGGGTTGCTCCACAGTCTACTCTGCTATCAGAGCAGTACCAGGAGCAACCCGCATAGCACACCGCCCACCGAGGTGGGCCGCCTACCAGCGCGTTTCTTGGCTTTTTTGAGAATATCGCCGCTCCAACACCTTAACCAACAGCTTTCAAATCTTTCAAGAGTTTATTAGTATATTCAACACAGTCCCTCGGTCCCTGTAAATATTTAACTTATTACTTTTTTGACTTCATTTTAAAGATCATTAAGATGTTTAATAAAAACCGTTTTGGACATTTTATTTCAGTGAGATCGATATCGATTTTTAATTTCATTAAGGCATAGGAACGCACCAGCGTCCTTAATTACTCTGTGTTAATTAATTATACGTCAGATGTTACGGTTTTTTTTTTGAGTTTTAACATTCTTACATTATAATTATTTCTTTCTGATTAATTAGCTTCTGTTAATTGCTGAAATTTCGCTGTGTGGTCTTTGAAGTCCATACTTTTTGAAGTAAAACTTTTTTATGCACATTTGACTTGGGGGGTAAGCTGGTGAATGCGTTACGAAAACATGTACGTACGTTTGGTGCCATGGTAACCGTTGTTATTGTCCGACAAATTATATATAGGATTATATATAGTTGTAATATGCTTAATATGCGTTATTTTTAGTAACTCACCTATCCTAATTATTTAAAACATAAATTGAATTTCATAAAGAAAACCGATAGCCTACAGAAGTTTTACTTCTTGCGCGTGTACACATTCATACACGCACTCTTTAATTTTTTTTAATATTATAAATGTGAAAGGGTGTTATGAGGGTTTCACAAGGGTATAGACCCTTGTGGAACCCCTATAAAACGCTTACCCCCACATCTAATGGAGCCCTAGGTGATCTCTTACCATATACATCAAGCCCTTTCTCTTTCTAATTTATATTAATGATTCGCCATTTTTTGTACAGGACACACATGAGATAGTTTTGTTCGCTGATGACACTTCATTGGTTTTTAAAGTAAAGCGCAATTTGCTAATATATAACGATGTAAACGATGTCTCAAAGGTTGTCTATTAGTTTGTTTCAAATAATTTATTATGTATATATTAATACGTGAAGAAAAAACTTTGTACTCTTTTTTACGAAAATTGCGCGGACGGAGGAGTATTAAATTTCCCACACTTATAGTTTATATAGAGAAGGCTACTTCAACTTTATAAAAATATTGTAACTTATAATTTAACTTTATAAAAAATATAACGAAATAATATTAGTCCTGCTGAGTTTCTTTAGCCAGTTCTTCTCAGGTCTGAGGCTTCTTCTTTCTGAACCTGGTAGTAGACTCATGACGTTCAGAAAAAAAAGATGGTAATAATTTAATGCTGAATAAAATATTTTGAATTTGTATAGAATCCGGGTATAGAATACTTTTGCTGCGGAAAAATATCTCATCTCTGAGAAATCTATACTAACCGTTAAAGCAGACGAACCCAAGCGGAGCGAGGGTGAGGCGCTAGTAAAAAATAAAAACTAATATATTTTAAATTATAAAGTGTTCCTTACAGAAAGTATAATTAAATTTTGTTTACAAAAAAGAAAACTTGAAATTGAGAACCTTCTCTTTATTGAAACGTTAAATATGTATTTAAAAACATACTTTTTATCTCCTCTAATAAATAATATATAAATAATAATTATATTTTGACGATACATTTGGCTCAGTTTGTAGTGACCCTACTTGCTGTGCTGCTGTAGGTACTGGTCGCGGGTTCGAGTCCCACTAGGTGCATTTGTGTTATGAACACGAATGTTTGTACTCCATTCATGGGCGTTTATATTTATATGTATGTATTTAAAATTATATATGTGTAGTGTATCAACTACCCGGTATCCATAACACAGGCCTCACAGCTTACCATGGAACTAGATGGTGCTGTGTGGTAATGTCCCAACATATTTATTTATTTAACATAATTATATTTTCGAATTCCATAAGTTATTGTTATCATAAAAACGTATCACAGATAATAATCTATTATATAATAATATAATAATACCAAGGCGACCGCGAGCTTCGCTCGGAGTTCTCTTTTGTTATATCGTATTTTTAGAAAAAAAACGAACTAAAAACTTGAATAAGTACAAGAAAAATAATAGTAAAATCTTTGTATCTGACCGGAATTCGATTTGCGTGGAACAATGCGAAAAAAATCCGCATGTAAACTCGAAAACACCCGTTTTCCCAGACATAAGACTAGTCTAGATCGATTTTTCGACCCCGAAAACCACATACCTAATTTCATCGAAATCGTAGAGCCGTTTCCGAGGTCGCCGGTTTAAATCTATACATGTAATAAAACTGTAGAGGTCGAATGTTTGAACATAGAAAAAAAAATGCTAAAACCCGAGTTAGGGGATGTAAGAAGAGAAATAAAACAAATCCAGATTATTTTCTTTTTTTTTGTTTCTGTATCTGTTTGTCTGTTTGTGCGGGCTAATCTCCGAAACTGTTGGACCGATTTAAATGAAATTTTGTATCGTGGTATCTTATATCCCCAGTCAACATTTAATATTTTATTTTTATTTCTCGTGGGATAGTTAAAAAAACTATAGTAACTTATACAGCTTAGTACACAAAAACTACTGATTGGATTTTAATGAAACTTTACAATAATATAGTTCATACATCAAAATAACAAATAGGCTACTTTTTCTCAAAAAATGTACGGTTTCCGTGGGATAGATTTGTTTTTTTTTTGTCTAGAGGCGAACCCGAGCGAAGCGAGGGTGAGCAGCTAGTAAATAAATAATTATACCAGAATTGCTCGTTTAGATATATTAGATTAGATTCTAACAATGTTTTTGATCTGTGTAATTTAAATAAAACATTTTCTTATCTAGAACTATTTTATTAGAGACATGTGATGTGAATTGATTTGTTTTTTTTTTTACATGTTGAATGGATAGCAAGTATTACTAGTTGTAACTTTTAAAGACATCATTAAATATAGTTATATAATATCTATTTCTGATGAATATTTTATTTTTCTTTTAAGTGTTGTAAATTTATTGGTGATTTACATTTTAACTGCTTTTAAATATGCTAAACCAATTTTAATCAAACTTTTATTCGTAAATCAATTTTCTAGAATTATAGTACAGTAACTGTTAGTTTCAGACTGTATCTATACATATCTATATACATATAATAAAATTGTAACGAAGCCGAATCTGTACATTAAATATTTTTTGGCAAATCTTATTGAAATAGACTTTATTATCGATTCTATCGACAGTATCGACAGAAGCCAAATCTATAGTTTTTAGGATTTTTGTCTGTCTGTCTGTCTGTCTGTCTGTCTGTCTGTCTGTCTGTTACCGCATCACGGGAAAACCACTGGACAGATTTTGATGAAATTCGGTATGATGATAGCTGGTTATCCGGGTCAACATATAGGATACTTTTTATTGCGGGAAAATATCTCATCTCTGAGCTAAATGTCAAGACGTAACTAGGGACGAACCCGAGCGGAGCGAGGGTGAGTTGCTAGTAATATAATAAAATTGTAACTAAGCCGAATCTGTACATTAGATATTTTTTGGAAAATCTGATTGAAATAGTTATTATTATCGATACAGAGGCCGAATATATAATTTTTAGAATTTTTGTCTCTCTATCTGTCTGTCTGTCTGTGACCGCATCACGGGAAAACCACTGGAGGGATTTTGATGAAATTTGGTATGATGATAGCTGGTAATCCGGGTCAACGTATAGGATAATTTTTACTGCGAGAAAATATCTCATCTCTGAGAAATCTATACTAAACGTTAAAACGTAAGTAGGGACGAACCCGAGCGGAGCGACGGTGAGTCGCTAGTAATTTTATATTATGAATAGCTAGGAATCCACCAAAAATACGTCAAAGTCAAAAATAGTAGCGTAATTTTCCTGTTTATGCCGCTATTCACGATTGTGCCATACTTTCTTAATAATTATTTATATGTATAGACTAGCGAATTACCCTTGCTTCGCTCGGGTTCGTCTCTAGATACGTTTTAATTATTTTGAGCGAAACCCTAATTTTTTCCAAAATAAAAGTAGCCTAAGTTACTCCTTATAACATCAGCTGTCTGCCGGTGAAAGTCCCGTTAAAATTGGTCCAGCCATTTCGGAGATTAGTCGTAAAATTCCATATGCATTTAGTATAAAGCTGTTATTGACATTACAAACAGACACTTCAATTTTATTTATCTGTATAGATAAAGAATAATAAAAATGAATAATACCATAATATTATTCTTTTACGGAGTGTCTTTTCGTCCTTAAATAGGACGAATAAAAAATAATTATTCATCCTTTATAAAATACTAGCGACTCATCCTCGCTTCGCTTCGGGTTCGTCCCTAGACAAAAACAAATCTATCCCACGGGAACCGTACATTTTTCCGGGATGATATATAGCCTATAGTCTCCTCAGTTAACGTGCTATCTAATGCAAAAAGAATTTTTCAAATCGGATTAGTAGTTCCTGAGATTAGCGCGTTCAACCAAACAAACAAACAAATAAACTCTTCAGCTTTATAATATTAGTATAGATATAAATTACAAGGAAAGACGAATAGACTAATAAGTAAGTAGAATAAGTAGCTCGGCTTAGCTCGGTAGGTTAAGGTTATTTTTTTTATTTTGCATATAGAAACTCCTGCACTTAAATCTTCGTACAAACCGATAATAGACGGACAAATAAAATATTTTTCAAGTAAAACTTCTTTACGCGCGCTTGACTTGGGATGGGGGTTAGCTGGTGAATGCGTTACGAAAAAATATACGTACGTTTGTTGCTATGATAACCGTTGTTATTGTCTGACCAATGATATATAATATTATATTTTTGCCTTAAATGATATTCTAAAATATATGATTGTAATATGCCTAATATGCGTTATTTTTAGTATCTCACCTATCCTAATTATTTAAAACATAATATGAATTTCATAAAGAGTACCGATAACCTACACAAGTCTTACTTCTTGCGCGTGTACACATTCATAGACGCACTCTTTAATTTTTTATTTTTTTTATTCATCCGATTATCGGACAAATAGCAACAGCCTCCTTTATTTATTATTCGTCCTGTATTCAAAGTGGCTTTCTAAAGTAATTTACAGTATATGTGTTACTCTAGGTCATCTATCTGTGTACTAAATTTTATCTAAATCTGTCTAGCCGTTTGATCATGATAGACGACAAACAAACACACGCTTTCACATTAATCCCTATAGATAACCGATACTAACTACTAAACAGATATAATTGACGACACATTTGGCTCAGTTTGTAGTGACCCTATTTGCTGTGCCAGCGGTCGCGGGTTCGAGTCCCGCTGGAGGCATTCATTTGTGTGATGAGCACGAATGTTTGTACTCCAGTCATGGGTGTCTATAATTATAATATATGTTAATATATGTATGTGTAGTACATCAACTATCTGATATCCATAACACAGGCCTCGTAGCTTACCATGGAACTAAATAGTTCTGTGTGTTAATGTCCCAACATATTTATAAATAAAATTGAAGTGTCTGTTTGTAATGTCGAAAGAACAGTTTTTTACTAAATGCATATGAAATATATATACAGTAGGTGCTTACAAAAAAATCACAATTTTTTAAATTTTTGTCTGTCTGTTTGTTCTGGCTAATCTCCGAATCTGCTGGACTGATTTTGACGGGATTTTCACTGGCAAATAGCTGATGTTATAAGGAGTAATTTAGGCTACTTATATTTTAGAAAAAGAAGTAAGGTTCCTCTCAAAAAATAAGTAAAACGTAGCTGGGGACGCACCCGAGCGAAGCAAGGGGAAGTCGCTAGTAAAATTAAAATTTATAAATAGAACCATGAAAATCGGTTAAACATTTGCGAAAATATCGCGTTACGCATACTCTTTTTAGCAGTCGGTCAAAATTTAATTTATTTTGTATTCAGCCCTTTTTAACGTCCCACGGCTGGGCACGGGCCTCCCTCCAATACGAGTGGGGTTCAGGCCATAGTCCACCACGCTGGCCAAGTGCGGATTGGCAGACTTCACATGTTTTTCAAAAACTTAATTTATTTTATTAACTGCATAATTTATTTTATTAACGACAAAATTAAAATATAGGTATCTATAATTAAATTTGAATTATTATTTATGTGAATCTTAAAAGCGTCTGGGAACAATGTTTTATCTACATTTTTGATCTGAGCGATGAGAATAGTGTGACATTAAGAATTAGTCGATAGCATTATAATAAAGATAGCAAAATAATGGACAAACGTCAGTATCAGATGACATAAAATATTTTGCAACTAGATTAACTGGATTAATCTATACTAATATTATAAAGCTGAAGAGTTTGTTTGTTTGTTTGTTTGTTTGGTTGAACGCACTAATCTCAGGAACTACTAATCCAATTTGAAAAATTCTTTTTGCATTAGATAGCTCGTTCACTGAGGAAGGCTATAGGCTATATATCATCTCGGAAAAATGTACGGTTCCCGTGGGATAGGTTTGTTTTTGTCTAGGGACGAACCCGAATACTTAATATAATATACTTACTAGCGACTCACTCTTGCTCGGCTTCGTCTGTAGGTATATGTATTATATATAGTTTACTAGCAACTCACCCTCGCTCCGCTCGGGTTCGTCCCTAGTTACGTTTTAACGCTTAACTCAGAGATGAGATATTTTCCCGCAATAAAAAGTATCCTATATGTTGACCCGGATAACCAGCTATCATCATACCAAATTTCATCAAAATCTGTCCAGTGGTTTTCCCGTGATGCGATAACAGACAGACAGAAAAAATTGTAAAAAATGTTATTTTGGTATATATACCGTGTATACATCCATATGCATTTAGTAAAAAGCGGTTATTTTAATATTACAAACAGACACTCCAATTTTATTTATCTGTATAGACTAGCAGAACCCGCGGCTTTGCTTGCGCTAAAACTACAAAAAGCTCTAAAAAGGTAGGTTCCATACAAATAATGATTGCAATCCGGCGTCATTTTCAGTCCGGCCGGATCCGACCGGATTTCCATCGATCCGGCCGGATCCGACCGGATCCGGCCGGATTGATCAAATCACGGTGATTTTCGCTTTTCGGTTCAAAATGAACTGTTAGTAAGTTAATCAAGTGTGATTGTACTTAATATAGGTAGTTTATAAAAAATAAAACATATATAAAAACAACTTTGACGCCTAGGTGACTTTGGATGGCCACGACAGACGCCTTTGCCGCACCCACCACGTTTCGATAGCTCTTATAAAAGTATTTCATTATGGATTATCTTGAATTGATTATAAAAGAGGAAGAAGATGATGACCTTTCAATTCGATACTATCTCAGTGTAGAAAAGGCCTCCACTCATCTAATTTTCATCAAAAAGTCGAAATAATGAAGGTTTCTACAATGTTATTAATTATAAAACAATATAAAAAAAAATAAAAACCGACTTCCAGGCACTGAAAAGTAAAAAATAACCAAACAGGGGTTTTCATTTAGAATAGATACTTAATCAGATATTTTCGAAGTCGGTGTGCTTTGATTTGTATTGGCTGGCACCGACTTCGAAAATATCTAATTAAGTATCTATTCTAAATGAAAACCCCTGTTTGGTTATTTTTTACTTTTCAGTGCCTGGAAGTCGGTTTTTATTTTTTTTTAAAAGTATTTATTTTTCAATTTTTAGTGTAAATGTAATAAGCAGGTAATTTGTAATTTATAAGAAGAAAGATTTTTATTAATAAAAACATATTTGATTTAGCCATTTATTTAAAAACCGTTTGACCGATTTCGATAAAATTTATATGGGACTACCGGCGAAGAATACCCTTTAAAACAGAAAAAGAATTTTCCAAATCGGTTCAGCCGTCTTCGAGTAATCCGTGAACATACATAAAAAAAAGGAAGAAAAAAGATTCCGACGAATTGATAACCTCCTCCTTTTTGGAAGTCGGTTAAAAATAAATTATAAAGCAATGGATGCCGAGACACCAATGTAATTAAAATTTCATCATCTTCTTCAGTAAACGCCTCAACAGATGCCATTTTATGATGTTTTATTGAAAATACCTCAAAATACACGTGTGCGGCGGTGACACTGCGAACATGAGCGCTGCAGTAACGCTAGGGTCTAACGTCACAGTCGCAGCGACACTGACACGGCGTCAGTGACGCTGCGCTCGAATGTCGTTCCCTACATTTACATAATGCATTAATCTGCCGCCCTGTCGCGGCCATCCAAAGTCACCAAGGCGTCACTGATACCAGTTAACTTACGCGGCGTCGGTAACGCTATAAACGCCGCATTATTGACGCTTGTTTCGAAAGTCTACCTTTAACAAGGTCGAATCTCTTCTGTACAGGGCCTCTACATGCAACATCTCTATTATTTTGCCAAAAATTGCGAGCACCGGATCCGGTCGCCGGATCCGGTATATTGGTACCGGATCCGGTGAACGTTTAATGATGCCGGATCCGCCGGATTACCGGATCCGTTTTTCCGGATTGCAATCCCTACATACAAACTTTCACCCCTTATTTTACCCTCTAATGAGATGAATTTCGAAAACTCCTCAAACATGTATTTATTTAATTGTATTGAAGACCATTAATACCAAGTTTCAAGTAATTCTGATCATAAATATTGTTTGGGTTGTATTATAACGTGTTTTCCCGTGGGAATGAGATAATCTCCGGCGGTAAAAAGCCTATGTCACTCTCCAGCCCTACAACTATCTCCACACACAAAATCACGCCAATCCGAAACTCTGTTTCAACTTGAAAGAAGGAGAAACAAACAAAAACACTTTCACATTTATAATATTAGTATGGACTATCGACTTACCCTCGCTTCGCTCAGGTTCGTCCCTAGATACGATTTAACGGTAAGTAAGGAATAGATAAACTATACATTATATGACATATAGCCTACAGCCTTCCTCAATAAACGGGCTATCCAATGCAAAAAGAATTTTTCAAATCGGATCAGTAGTCCCTGAGATTAGCGCCTTCAAACAAACAAATGTTCTGTCACCTTATAATATTAGTGTAGATAATTCTGACGACACGTTTGGCTCAGTTTGTAGTGACCCTACTTGCTGTGTCGGCGGTCGCAGATTCGAGTCCCGCTGGAGGGGTTCATTTGTGTGATGAGCACGAATGTGTGTACTCCAGTCATGGGTGTTTATATTTATAATATGTATATAATTAAAGTTATATATGTATAGACTCTCAACTACCTGGTATCCATAACACAAGCCTCGTAGCTTACCATGGAACTAGATGGTACTGTGTGTTAATGTCCTAACATATTTATTTATTTATAATGGATAATTTTGGTAATACTAGCTAGCGACTTATCCTTGCTTTACTCGAGTCTGTCTCTAGATGCCTAACAGTATCCTATGTATTTCTCCATAATCTATGTATTCATCCAAATCAGTCGAGTCGTTTCCGCGAAAAGAAGAAACATACAAACATACACACACGCGCACACACAAATTGTCGCTTTTATTATGGTAATTCATTTTGAAAAAAGTTGTCACTGGTAGCATTGAAGAGTTCCACTATCCACCATCAATTTTACGTCTTATATGTATTATAACGGGTGGCTTAGGTACGTTTTAACGTCCCTAGGTACGTTTTAAATATATATGAATAGTTATTGCGAGTGTACCTTAGGAGATAGACTTATGCTATTGCAGATTTTTCTATAGGCTTTATTAAGATCTACAATTTTCTAGCACATTATTTTGATCTATCTCTTAAGGTTTAGCCAGCGTTAGACATGTTAATTTCTAAGTACGATTCGATAGAACCAGTTATTGTGTAACCACGGGAAAACCCGTGGAAATAAAAGATTTTCCTATAGTAAAAGCTATCCTAAATGTTGATTCGTGTAATAAGTTATCACTACACAAAATTTAGTTAAAATCGATTCAGTACTTTTTGCGTGAAACGCGCACATCGATTTCGCTAATTTACTGTTTTATTATATATATAGATAAGCTGAAAGGTGTAAAACTTAATAAAAAAAAAAGAATAACTTTAGAGGAATCTTTTTATTTTAGAAAGCTTACGAAGGAATTGTCGGACCTCCATACATAGTGGTTAAACATAAAATCCTCCTTTCGGGCTTTGCCGCAGTCGGATAAAAACACTACCATAAAAACATTTTAATTAATTCTATTCTATTCATATTTTTGGTATCTACTGTCAAAGGTCCTTATGTTTATTAAATTAGTCATTCTTATGTAAAGTTAAATCAAATAAACAACCTTTTACCCCGCTTGTGCACTAGACGACCGCGACTACGACTGCGACCACGACCACGACCGCGACCACGACCACGATGGTGACCACGGTCGCTATTAACCTACTTCGTATCTGCGTGCGTACGTGTGTTAGTTCTTCACGATAAACGGACTTAATAAATTGTAAAAAACTTTAAATGAAATGTAATACACAAATAGATTAAAACCTTTACGCATACCACCTGCATACATACAGTTGGTTATGTGGGACTGACCGGCTGGAAAAGCCAGTACTACCCACTAAAGCCCAACAAAACCTCCCCCGTCTTAATGGGGCGTCGCAGGATCACTTACGCAATTAACCACGATGCCCCGACGGCAGACCAGCCGAAGCAGACCACAACAGCCATGGGATCGCTCCAACGGTCCAATCTCAAAGAAGTAACAGGAGCAACCCAACCCGCATGACACACTACCCACCGAGGTGTGCCTCCTTCCAGTGCGCTTCTTGGCTTAGCACCCGGCTGGATTGCCGGACGCAGATGAGAACCAAACCCCCACCACCACGATAAGGTGAATGCAAGTTGAGGGGGTCCCGACGACAGGCCCGCTGAGGCAGACTACAACGACGATGGGGTTGCTCTTCTATCAGAGAAGTACCAGGAGCAACTCGCATGTACACCGCCCACCGAAATGGGTGCTTCTCGAACTTTATTATGCAGATACATAATACTCATAGTAATATATTATTAATGTCTGTATCTAAGCACAAAAGTTCTATATCGAACAAATCATGGTCACTTCTGAGCCACGACCAGGATACTATTTGTGTCATGGACTCTGAAATGGTCGACCGTTGTTATGAACTTTTTGAGTTCAATAACCTAAGTTCGTGGGAGCTAGGCGACCTTAACGACAACTTTATCTTCTAAGATAAGCTTTCTTGTTACTTCTATATCTATAACTCTAAATTTTAAATAAAAAAATAACACTTTTTTATTGCTTCACTTTAATTAATTTACATATATTTAATGGGCATCATGGGATATTTGTGCAAAAAATTTTGTTGTATGTATGTATGTATGTACTTCACAGTAGAGCGCTTTTTGTATATATTAAAATTTAAAAATAAAACTTTATTTCTAAGATTTATACAGGGTCATGTTTAATTTACTGAAGACCTTTTGGGAATATACTATTTACATCATAATAACAACATCTGTAACAAAAAAAAATCTTAAATTTCATAAAAAAAAACATTTATTTTATGTCTCACATCAACGAGACCGTAGACTTCGAAAATTCTATTGAAATATATTCACCATTTTTATAGTTTCGTTAATAAGTAAAGATTCTATCTAAAGATTAGCGACAAAACAAATCTATCCCACGGAAACCGTACATTTTTACGGGATGATATTATAGCCTATAGCCTTCCTCAGTTAACGGGCTATCTAATGCAAAAAGAATTTTTCAAATCGGATTAGTAGTTCCTGAGATTAACGCGTCCAAACAAACAAACAAACAAACAAACAAAAACACTCTTCAGCTTTATAATATTTGTATAGATAAGTAGTAAACTACGACACCTAAAAAAAGCTGAGAATTTCTATGTATTTAGTGTAGTGGCTAGCATGTATAAATGCAGAATGTGAGGTCCTGGGTTTGATTCTCGGGTCTTGCTAACTGCTAAGTATAGGTACTGGAGTTTTTTGTTAAAAAATCCTCCCTAGCAGCTCTGAGTTGAGAAGTTGGAGGATGTAGCCCTCTGACTCAGAGAACATGTAGAGCAGCGGTTCCCAAATAGAGGTCCGCGGAACCTTAGAGTTCCGTGGAAGGGTCACACAGGATTCCGCGTTCCGTCCGAGAGTTAAATAAAACGTTGTCAGAAATGAAGCCTAATTTTAGTGCTATTGTATGTAAATATGTAAAAAAAAATTCATTTATCACATTAAAGGTTATATTTTCAATACAATGAATATTTTTATAAGTATTAGTATTTTTCATTTACGATTTGTTCTTTGAAGTTCAGCAAAAAAGTATTCTAACTACAACACAATCGGTTTAGTTATTATCAAAATGGTGATCTGTCACAAAAATTATGATCAATTAGGATTCCGTAGCCAAAAAAAAATTGGACACCGGTGTTGCAGAGCACTGTGTTTGATCATCGGTCGTGTCAAATTATCGTCGCACCGAAGTTTGTCTGTCTGTCTGTCCGTTTGTTCCGGCTAATCTCTGAAATGGCTGGACCAATTTTGACGGAACTTTCACCGGCAGATAGCTGATGTAATAAGGAGTAACTTAGGCTACTTTTATTTTAGGGTCCCACGAATAAAATTAAAACTAAATTTATTAATTAATTTTGTTTTGGGAAGCAACCTAGGGACGAACCCGAGCGAAGCGGGGGTGAGTCGCTGGTTTAAAATAAAAATCTTACTTTTTTATATACGAAGTAAAGAGTTTTTTTAAAACCCATTTTTTATGTAATATATCGAATTATACTTGCTCTTACAAGTATTTTCTATACTACTATTACAAAGAGAAAAGATTTATATTTTTGTATTTTTTTTTGTATGTTTGTAACGAATAAACTCATAAACTACTGGTCCGATTGAGATGAAATTTGGTAAGAAGATAGTTTGTGACCCTGGAAAGGATATAGAATATTTTTTATCCCGGAAATCATCTTTTAAGGGGGTGAAAATGGGGATGAAAGTTTGTATGGGGAATCTATCTAGGGACGAACCCGAGTGAAGCGAGGGTGAGTCGCTAGTATGTCATAAATTGATTCATCATAATTTATTAGTATTTAAAGGAGCTTTTTTAAGCAATCGCATACAAAAACACCAATTTTAACTTAGGTTAGATTTACAATTGTTTATTAGTAACAAAATTAACATAATAGTACTTTAAAACACTGTAGTTATGTTAATGTTATAAATTTTAAACATAAGGTTCATATTGACATGAATTTCCAATATTATATCAAGGCGTCATACAACTTAGGTACATACATATATCAAAAAACGTCCGAGACTTAGTATCGATTCAAAAAAATTTTAGCTTCACGCAGACGCGGAGATATAAAAATTTTTATAACCCCCTACCCCCGTCTGCCGCAAGGAAGGGTGGCAAGTCTTCACATTTTCAAAATATCTAACATTCACATATTTCGACGTAAAAAATGTTATCTCGTAGGTTATGAGCTCTATATAAAACTATCGTTTGCTATCTTTTATCTTGGAAATATTTTTTTTCGATATAATTTGCTTGAAGTAATAATCTTTATATATTTTCTATACTAATTATTGGTATGTTAATATTTTTTTTAATATCTTTTTATAAATATTTTTTTTATTGAATTGTAAAAAGGGGTACCTACTCAATTCGAAAAAAATGCATTGAAAATAATTTCAAAGTTATTGAACCTCTTTAAATAAATATTAAAACACTAGCGACGAACTCTCGCTTTGCTCATCCCTAGGTGATTCTTTAAATTAACATATTTATTTTTATTTATGTAGCGATTGATATAAAAACAATACTAAATATTAAGCGAAGCTTCCCACAATACATTCGTGAAAACCGCACCCAAATCGGTTAAGCCGTTTCTAAGATTAGCGCTTACAAACGCACAGACAAACAGACAAAAATTCTAAAAATCATTGTTTTGGATATAAAAGACCCCCAATAATAGTTTCTCCCAAATATCTTCCATGTACAGACAGCGATTATTTACTATTATACATATAGATTAGTAGTTCATACTTTCTTAGATTTACGTGAATATTTGACATTTTAAATAACACTTAAGATGTTTTCGGACTTATTCGTGAATTTATTTTGATTTTTGTACTGTAATACTTACGCGGTCATCTGGATGGTTCTTAGCTATAGTTGGGTTCAGTGGCGCCGTCTTCGAGATCTAGAATTTAGTTTAAATTTTTCTATCTATCTATCATGTGCTGGTATAAACCTGTTGTACAGGTGGCACACGTTAATACTTGTTGTTTCCAAACGTACAATAAAAAAAGGGGCATGACCAAAGCAAGGACCCTAACCAAAAACATTCTTACTACAACATTAATTTACACTCATAAAATATTCAAAGGCGCATATTAATTTCTAATGACCCTCGCTTCACTCGAGTTCGTCCCTAGACGATTCTTTAAATTGAGATACCTTTTTTATTTATGAAACGATTGAAATAAAACTAAATGTTAAGTGAAGCTTACCACAATACATTAGTTAAAATAGCGCCCAAATCGATTGAACCGTTTTCGAGATTAGCACACACAAACGCATAGACGAACAGACATAAATTCTAAAAATCATTGTTTTGGGTTCTATTGCGTTAATAAAGACCTCCAATAATAGTTTTTCTCAAATATCTTCCATGTACAGACAGCGATCAGTTATAATTTTATTATATGTATAGAATAGATATAGGTTTGAACTAATCTCTGCCCAGTGGTCGAAATTCAACCATAACCATTATTGAAAATTTGAGGAAAGTACATGAATAAAATTCACCTATCTATTCTATTATACTAAAAAAAAAAAACAAACTGTTGTCATTTTTTTTATTGATAACATTTAAACTCGACAATAGCTACTAAACAAAAATAAAATCGAATTTCAAACAGAGGAGAAAAATGTACTGAACTGTTTTGCCATTGCCTATTTATATATAGATAACTAACGACTCGCCCTCGCTCCGCTCGGGTTCGTCCCTTGTTACATTTTAACGTTTAGTATAGATTTCTCAGAGATGAGATATTTTCCTGCAGTAAAAAGTATCCTATATGTTGACCCGGATAACCGGCTATCATCATACCAAATTTCATCAAAATCTGTCCAATGGTCTTCTCGTGATGCGTTCCCAGACAGACAAAAATTCTGAAAACTATAGATTCGGCCTCTGTATCGATAATAATAACTATTTCAATAAGATTTTCTAAAAAATATTTAATGTACAGATTCGACTCAGTTAGAATTTTATTATATGTATAGATTTTATATTATTGTACATTTTACTGTTAACTAATAATTATTCGTAACGTTTCGTATGAAAATAAATCAAAAAAACCCAAATTGTTCCCAAAATACGTTACAAGTACCTAAAATCTTTCCCCATAAAATATTTAAACGTTAAAAAGTCATGATAAGTCAAATTGAACGCGTATCGCTAGTACTTAAAATGTAAGGCGACTTTTTAGTACTCCATTCATCTATCCATCTTTACATAAATGTTATAGGAAAATAAACCTTATGTTCACGTCGTAAAGTTTAAAATGAGATGGGTTTATGTTATTATGATTTTATCGCATTTCAAAAGCACATACGCGCACGTAATCGATTTTCGAAACGAACTCACCCCACTTTTTTTTATATTTTCTGCCCAGACAAGGCTTCTAATCGGGCAGATTTATTATTGCCCGGCTTCAAATAAAGAGGTACCGTATTCGGGTGTATGTTTTTGTGTTGGTTTGTTACGCGATATCTTCGTAACATTACTAATATAATACAAGTGTGTGTGTTTGTTACTTCTAACGCTGAAACGGCTGGACGGTTTTGGATGAATTTTAGGAATGATAGGAATAATATAGAGTGTTTTAGAATTAAACGTGAAACCATATTGTTTTAAAATAAAATTTAATTGTCAATATACTTTTACTTTTTACTACTGGGATACTTTTTACTGCGGGAAAATATCTTATCTCTGAGAAATCTATACTAACAAAAATCAAGGAGTCTATGGACCCCCGGTCGGAACGAAGTTCCTTTTGTTTTTTGGTAGACGTTTGCTATACAGTCATTATAATTTATATAAAAAAAATAAAAATATCAAGTTGATAGAGTTCAATTGAAAAATTTACGATAAAATTTATGTATAAAATAAATAATGATAAATTAAACACTGAATGGTCTGGGATAATTAAATTTAAGAAGGATAAGTAAGGATAGGGATAGGTAAATTTAAGAACTGCATACATTTTATTTTATTAATAATACTTTTTTTAATTTAAGAAAAAAACATTAATTATTTATTATAAAAATATAAATAAAAGCTAAAAAAGCCGAAGAGAAGACAGCCGTCCAGTCTTTCGGCGCGCGAGAGAGCTGTGTGCGGCGATGTATATAGTTCATACACAGCTGTAACTATAGCAACACGTGTCGGAAAAAAGCCTTATTACACTTTTTTTCGGTCTCGCTCCCATCCGCTCAGAGCGTGAAACGCGCGATAAAGAACTTCGTTTGAATTAAAACGTATCTAGGAACAAACCCGAGCGGAGCGAGGGTGAGTCGCTAGTATGTTATATATCTACGCAACATAATATTATTTTCTCCAAAACAATTTCCATTAAAAGCATTTTGGAAAGTGAATTATCTAAAATATTCAAAGAATTTTCCACCCCATACTCTAAAAGTTAGAGGCAGAGGCGGCTTGGGGTCAGACAGAGTTAGTGTTTAGAACTTTAGACGCCCATAACTTAGCAACTATTGATTAATATGAAAAAGTTCTTTAGAAAGCTCTACCTTATTTTCAAGGACCTATCCACATTACTCTTTTCGCACACAAAATATTTTTACGCGTCAACACTTGGTGTCACATCAGTCCATTACCGGTATGGCAATTTACAAAGTAATTTTTCTGCGCGATATGACTTTTTTCTTATATAAAATGATTTTTTAAAATTAATTTTAATTTCTTCCAGGGCCTTAGATAAAGAAAAACCTGATCCCGCTCGTGTTGAAGGGAGGCCCAGCAGTGGGACGTTAAAAAGGGCTGAATACTAACTACTTCTAGGGTCATCACTCAGATCTCAATATAGGCTGAGTTATCTTCTACTTGTGCCAACCATTGAAGAGTCCGACTATACAGACTTCAACATCAAATCAGCAGGTATGATACGTTTAGGCACCCGACGACTAGTGTTGCGAAAAGACTGTTTTTTTCTATCGTGAAAAAAATCTTTAAAAAAATATAAAGAAAAACACGTTTTTTTTCCTGGAGCATGTTTTTTTTATTCAAGAGTACATAATTCAAAAATTTTACGGCGGTTTCCGTTAAAAGTTAATACTTAAGAGTTCATATTATCATGCTTTTTTGGTTGAATAGTAAGCTTACATGTGAAAATTCTGACACTGACAAGTATAAGACTACTTAATGTTAGTGTAGGTGGCACTGATACTGAAAGTGGTACTATGTAGTGTAGTGGTGATATTGACACAGAGGAAGAATAATTTTTTATTCAATTGATTATTATACTTAATTCGATTCGTAACATTAGTAAAATGTAAGAAAAAAGAAAACATATATACCTCAATAAAACATTTAATTTCCTATAGATTTTTTTCTGAAAATAATAATTAAATATGTTGGTACATTAACACACAGCACCATCTAGTTCCATGGTAAGTTACGAGGCTTACGTTATGGATACCAGATAGTTGATACACTACACATATATAACTTTAAACACATACATATTATAAATATAAACACCCATGACTGGAGTACAAACATTCGTGCTCATCACACAAATGAATGCTCCCAGCAGGACTCGAACCTGCGATCTTTAGCAAGTAGGGTCCCTACAAACTGAACCAAACGTGTCGTCAAGGTAGATGACGTTATTGTCGAGGTCCAAAATTTCGGAAAAGGTCTGTGACAAAGCAACATCTGTCTTTTTTATAAAAATACTAGCAGTACCCCGCGGTTTCGTCCGCGTTCAGTTCCTTGTATAACACACTAGCGACTCACCCTCGCTTCGCTTCTGGTTCGTCCCTAGACAAAAACAAATTTATCCCATGGGAACCGTACATTTTTCAGGATAATATATAACCTAAAGCCTACCTCGATAAATGAACTATCCTATACAAAGAGAATTTTTCAATTCCAACCAGTAGTTCCTGAGATTAGCGCGTTCAACCAAACAAACAAACAAACTCTTCGGCTTTATAATATTAGTATAGATAACAAAAAAACAAACAAACAAAAAGACAATTTTATATTTCTAATAACACAAATTAAAATATGTAAAACTAGCAGAACCCGCGGCTTCGCCCGCGATCAAACTACGAAAAAAATAATCTTTTTCGCTATATATACTTTATTATTGTTTAATTAATTATTGGAAAAATAAGTTTGTGTAAGTTTATTTTGTTATTATTTGTTGAAGTATATATGGAAACTAATTAAATTTTAGCGATTGTAAATCAAAATATCCAGTATCTTAAAAGGTATTAAGCATATATTCTTTAATTATACACTTTAGGTATTTAGCAAGCTGCACTACCTGTATTTTTTGTACATTTTTCTACTCCATCTTTCCAAAGTTAGAGGAAGAGAGTACAATGATACAATTGCATACAATGTTTACGACTATAGAATCATGTAACATGGCTAATATGTTTTTTTTTTTTAACTAACATACTAACAGGCTAACACCTATGTTATTTTTAAAGACCCAATGCTATGTGCACCTGAAGCTTACAGTCTCCTTCCTTCTGCTTCTTTTTCAAGTTACGTATATAAAGTGCCATTCTTATTTTGTTGTAGCTTTTCACCCGCGGCTACGCTCGCGTGGACTGAAAAATTTGCTCAGTTTTAATTTCCATTGAATTTATATGTTGTTATATCGAATTTTTAATATTATGTCTAGAGAAAAACTTTAAATTTACTTAAGTTAGTCTACACTAAAAAAACCAACCACAGATATAGGTTAGGCTCTCTCTCTCGCGCTCTAGGTCTGTTATAGGTGTCGCTGCTGTGGCCAGCCGAAAAGTTATACATAATTTAATAATTTCCTTTTGAATAATTTCCGTTCTCTGCTTTATATCTCACACACTAAGTGTGAAGAGAAATTGAGCCATGTTACTCTATTTAAATATATTCAACAACTCAAACTTTACCGTCCAGTTTTACCCACTTAGGGGCTGAATTAAAAAAAATCTACAATAGGTACATGTTTATTTAATTGAATTGAAGAGCAGTAATACCAAGTTTCAAGTAATTCTGATCATAAACAATTTTTTCCTCATATAAACAGCACAGCCCCCTTTTACCCTTTTAAGGGATAAATTTCGAAAAAAAATGATATCTGTATTCTTTTAGTTTTCATTTTAAAGGTAAATACCATTTATCGTGCATCAATTACAGAGTTTCATACAAACTTTAATCCCCTATTTGACAGTCTTATGGGATGAATTTCAATAAATGCTAAAATACATATTTATATAATTGTACTGAAGAGCATTAATACCAAGTTTCAAGTAATTCTGATCATAAATAATTGTTTGCCCATATAAACTTTATCACCCCCTTTTACCCTTTTAAGGGATGAATTTCGAAAAAAATCTAATACATATATTTCTTTTTTTTCATCTTAAAGCTAAATACCACTTATCGTGTATTTCGCATGAAGAATAACAGAGTTTCATACAATCTTTTATCCCTTATTTTACCCCCTTAGGGAATGAATTTAGAAAAATCCTTTCTTAGCGGATGCCTACATTGTATAAGGAATATGTCCTCCAAATTTCACGTTTCTACGACCAGCGGTTTAGGCTGTGCGTTGATCGATCAGTCAGTCAGGACAAAGCATTTTATGTATATATAGACAAGCGAATGAAATCTAAATTATAATATGCCATAAATAGATAATTCTATAATCAATCAAGATAAACTGGAATAACGCATGTTATAATGATATTTTGTTTTTTATTAGGTATAATTGCTTAGATACAGGTTTAAATCCCAACAAAAAATTGCCAACTGTCTCTACATACTTTAAATATAATTAATACTTTCTTTTTACGATAATATTTGACACTAATAACTTACCCTCGCTTCACTCGTATCTATCCCTAGGTACGTTTTAAATAGATATGAATAGTTATTGCGAGTGTACCTTAGGAGAAAGACTTATGATATTGCAGATTTTTCTGTAGGCCTTATTAAGACCTATAATTTTCTAGTACATTGTTTAGATGTATCTCTTAAGGTTTAGCCAACGTTAGATATGTACTAAGAACGACTCCATAGAACCGGTTATTGTTGTGTTTTGACGTAGGAATGGCATATTTTCCTTTAGTAAAATGTAACCTAAATGTTGACCCGAGGAATAAAGTTATCACTACGCAAAATTAAATCAAAATTGATCCAGTACTTTTTGCGTTAAACGAGAACACACAAACAGACAAACAGACAAAATGTTTAACTATTGTTTTGGGGTCTATATTGTATACATAATACGTTACAGTCATTGTTTTTAAAAATATTTCATGTACAGATTTCGCTAAGTTACTATTCTATTTTAAGTATAGATTTTGAATGAAACTATCCTGTCGGATTTTTTTGCTGATTTTATTTTTTTATTTTTGGTTCCCGTCGTTTCGAATGCTTTTCAGCGCACATGGTTACGGGAGAGACTTAGGTTTTAGACGTCTCGTAGGTCATTCATTATAAATTCTTACAGTCAGTGTCTACCCACAAAATTATACAATGATTCTAAAACTATATAATGGCACCTAAGAACTAACTACATTAAACGGTTTTTCAGTTTTCTTTTTTAGTTTTCAGTTTTAACGGTAGTTTTCAGTTTTCTGTAATATACCTAGTTGGTTCTTACTGTGTAGATAAAAATAATAGCAAATTAATATTTTGAATTTAAAAATGAGTCAATAGTTACATAATTTAATTTAATTCACACAAATAGACATCCATATATTTTTATAAAATACTAGCGACTCAGCCTCGCTTCGCTCGGCTTCGTACCTAGGTGCATTTTAACGGTTAGTGTGGAATAGATAGACTATATATTATATGAGAATCATCCTCAATAAACAGGCTATCTAATGCAAAAAGAATTTTTCAAATCGGATTAGTAGTTTCTGAGATTAGCGCCTTCAAACCAGCAAACAAACTCTGCCTCTGTATAATATTAATATACTATGTAGATTATATCGCGTGATAAGCGGGGCTTAAAAGTAGCCGATCTAAACCCAGGATGCAATCTATGTCCTTGACAAATTTTATCGAAATCTGTTCAGCGGTTTAAGCGTGAAAACGTAACAGACAGAGTTACTTTCACATCTATCTTCTACGTAAATAAAAATAATTGTCCGTATGTTTGTCTTTTATATGTATGTTCCTAAACCATTCAAACTTAGAGACGCACCCGAGCGAAGCGAAGGTAAGTCGCTAGTTTATAATATAATAGCATGGATATACATACATACATACAATTTTAGAAATCCAACCAACTCGCACGAAACGCTTTAGTTCTACGTTTCTGAACGAACTGCTAAAGTGTGGAACACCCTTCCAGCATCCGTGTTTCCTGCCACCTATAATATAAGTACCTACCTTCAAGGCAAGAGTGAATAGGCATCTTCTAGGCAAGCGCGCTCCAACCTAGAACTCATCAGTGCTTCCCAGCGTTGATTGTCGTCAAGCGCAAGCCTATCTGATAATAAAAAAAAATAAAAAAAAAAATAAAAAACCCGACTGCGTAAAAAGCGAACTAAAAAGATAAAAAAAATTAACGAAGGTATGGTATGGTATGGTATAATTATGCAGTCGGAGACATACAAATATAAGTACATGTTTTGTACTCATAGTACCTGCGTGTAAAAAATAAAACCCTTTATTTTGATACCCCACTCGATAGGTTTTGAGGAAAAAAAATTTTTGAAGACATAATAATAATAATAGGGCGCCAAAAAACGGCCATTTCAATTTTTATAATTTTGATATAACCAGTGTAACTCTCACAAAATCAATCTAACGACACTTCTCAAGCTAAAATCCATCAAATTTAGACTACAGAGCGTGCCAAAGAAATATATATACACACATACACTCGAAAAACATAACCCTTCTGGCACAGTCGGGTAAAAATAATGACAATATATTATATAAAAATATAGTACAGTTTTACTGAGGAAAATAAAAATCTTCTTGAAATTGAAATACACTCATTAGACCTTAAAATTTGCAAATATAAAGCAAATGTTGCTTCAAAAATTACATATTAAGATATAAATAAATTTATTATGATAATATACGGCATACAAACTTTTAGAAGCAGCCTCGCAAGACATAAGCGAAGTGGTTTTTGAAAAAATGCCATACATTTAGTTCGAATATTTTATTTTAGACTAAAAAAACAATTACTCGAGTCAATTTTGTGCGGTAATGTGATGCGCAAGCGCAGTTTTATGCAAATCGTGAGTCGTTATTTTTTTTAGTGTCATTTAACTGTTTTAAATAGTTCCTTATAAATGTTAGTGTCGATGAAGAGATATTATCTTTGGCAGACGAATGTGTCGCAACATGTGTCTAATGAGCCCCAAACTCGAAGGTTTTCCTAGTAGCATATTGAAGAATTTCACTCTGTACCTTCAGGCTCCAGCTAGATACTGTCAAATTATTCAATTGTCTCGGATTTTGGATACTTTAAGTATCAATATGAAAATCAGAGTGGTTAAAAAACAAATAAATTCTAAGTTCAAGCCTTGTGAGAGAAGAAACATAGTGTACTACCGACTATCCCTCGCTCCGCTCGGGTTCGTCCCTAATGAAAAACAAAAACAAACCTATCTTACGGGAACCGTACATTTTTCCGGGATAAAAAGTAATCTATGTGTTATTCCAGACTATAAACTATCTCTGTGCCAAATTTCATCCAGATCCGTTAAATCGTTCTGGCGTGAAAGAGTAACAAACATCCATACTCACAAACTTTCACATTTATAATAAAAATATATGTATGTAAACACACTGGTGCACTATAATATATCCTGTGTTGGCTGATCTCCGTGAAATGAGCTTCAGTCAAATATATACATATGTAAAAAGAAAATTTTGTAATACTTTTTAAGCTTATTAGGTATACGGAGGAGTATGAGGGACCTTAGTTAAAGTTTATATGACGAAGAATAGCAGAAAGCTAACATTTATTGACTTGTTTTTGCCTGTGACTCTCTCGTAGTTGTATAATTACTCCGCTTTTAAAAGCTGTAGAGTGACGTTAGATAGCGTACAATCTTCATTATATATTATGTACATAATACATATAATAAAATTCTGAGTCGAATCTGTACATTAAATATTTTTTGGAAAATCTTATTGAAATAGTCATTATTATCGATACAGAGGTCGAATATATAATTTTTAGAATTCTTGTCTGTCTGTCTGTGACCGCATCACAAGAAAAGATTTTGATGAAATTTGGTATGATGATAGCTGGTTATCCGGGTCAACATATAGGATACTTTTTACTACGGGAAAATATCTCATCTCTGAGAAATCTATACTAAACGTTCAAATGTAAGGAACGAACCCGAGCGGAACGAGGGCGTGTCGCTAGTTTTATATATAAAGTTATGGCAGTAACAGCCCCGTGGTAACGCGCTCGTGAGGAAAACATTGTGAGGAAACCTGCATGTCTGAGAGAACCTAGCAAGTTTTCGAAAGACATGTGAAGCCCGACAAACCCGCACTTGGCCAGGGTGGTGTATTGACTTCCTTTGTAACTTTGACAAAAGAACCTCAACAATGTTATGTGGGTTTAGTGGGTATGTATGTATATATATTATTTTATCATGTATGTATTCATTGTAGATTTTGTTAAGTCTGTTTGCACCCCTTCCTTCTCTCTGTCTTTCTCTCTACCCAAAGGTTGTCTAGAATAGATCGCTTTCTAGCGATAAGACCGCCTATTGTACTATTTCTTTTTTAATGTCTACTATGTGATGTAAAATAATGGTGTGCAATAAAGAATATTTTCAATGTTCAAACTTAACGAGCTATGGTCAACTAGTGTGTTCTTGCGGCTCCGCCTGCATATTTCAATTATTTACTTATTACTATATAGATATTATACTAGCAGAACCCGCGGCTTCAATCGCGCTAATCGACAACAAAAACTCTATAAAGGTAGGTTTCATACAAACTTTCATCCCCTATTTTACCCTCTTAGGGGTTAAATTTTGGAAAACGCTGAAACACGTTGCTCATTATTTTTGCCCTAATCAATTCATACGAAATTTCATGCGAATATGTCCAAGGAATAAAAAGTTTCATACAAACTTTTAACTTCTATTTAACCCCTTTAGGGGTTGAATTTTGAAAAATCCTTTCTTAGTGGTTGCGTACGTCATAAGAGGAATACGTATAAAATTTCAATTTTCTAGCCTTAAAGGTTTGGCCTGTGCGTTGATACATCAGTCAATCACTTTTGCCTTTTATATATATAGATAGATTACAGCCTATGTGTTACTTTGATGTATAAGCTATATTACCGTAAAATTTCGTCAAAATCCATTCAGTAGTTTTTGCGTGAAACAGTAACAAACCTATATTCTCACAAACTTTCACGTATATCTATCTATACTTATTATAAATGTGAAAATTTGTGAGTATGAATGTATGGATGTTTGTTACTCTTTCACGCCATAACGGTTGAAAGGATCTGAATGAAATTTAGCACAGAGATAGATTATAGTCTGGAATAACACATAGGCTACTTTTATCCTGGAAAAATGTACGGTTCCCGTGGGATAGGTTTGTTTTTGTTTTCCTAGTAGAATTTTCGACTACGGAGCGATCACTATGTATATCAGTTATTACCTATTATTACTCTTACAAATCATCGTCTCAGTGCTTATTTGTCCAAACGACCAAATTACCAAAAGAATTTTTAATACAGAATTATTGACTTTTAAATTTCAATTCTATTGGTTTTAAATACAAATTTTACTTTAATAAGACCAACAAAATGTATCTTCTATACATATAATAAAATTGTAACTGATCGCTGTCTGTACATCCATCCATGTACTTAGATATTTGTGAAAAACTATTATTGCGGATCTTTATTAAAGCAGTAGAACCCAAAACAATGATTTTTAGTTTTTTGTCTGTTTGTCTGTTTGTCGGTTTGTCTTTTTGTCTGTGCGTTTGTGCGCGCTAATCTTAGAAATGGTTTAACCGATTGGGGTGCGGTTTTCACTAGTGTATTGTGGTGAGTTTCACTAAACATTTGGTATTTGTTTTATTTCAATCGGTTCTTAAATAAAAAAAGTTATGTCAATTTAAAGAATCATCTAGAGGCAAACTCGAGCGAAGCGAGGGTGAGCCGCTAGTTTTATCTATATATGTATATAAATTTTAAAAATAAAGCTTCGTTTTTAAATTATTGGAAAAAAGTCGCTCCCTACTGTAAAGTACAATAAGTTATGATAGTTGCAACAAATAAGCACTAGGGCAACGAAATACGTACTCTTCCGAGAATAGAACCTAGAACCGTAGTTTTGTATTAGTACTAAATCAATTTTATAATGTAAATACAACGCGGTCACGAAGTTACTATCTATACTTAGCCATATATAACGAATTTTATTTGATCTTTATTTATATTGGAGTAAGGATCAATTTATTTTGTTTTTCAACATGTTAGAGAAAGGTGGGAAAACGACTAGATTGTGTGAGAAGCCTAGTTCACAAGTAAAGCTGGTATCTTATTGAATGCTATGCTAAGCTATATGATATTATGACAGTTTACATTACACTAGCAACGTTATTTATTACCGTTTAGTACAGATTTCTCAAAGATGAGATATTTTCCCGCAGTAAAAAGTATCATATATGTTGACCCTGATACCCAGCTCTCATCATATCCATCAAAATCTGTCCAGTGGTTTTCATGTGATGCGGTCACAGACAGACAGACAAAAATTCAAAAAACTATAGATTCGGCCTCTGTATCGATAATAATGACTATTTCAATAAGATTTTCCAAAAAATATAATATTTAATGTACAGATTTTATTGCAAGTTAAACAAAGGTTTGTGAAAGCAAATCTGTTTTGTTCCGATAATGCAATAATGCAATATATTTTTTATTACAAAAAAAACAGTACATTCGTTTTCAAGTTATAAATAATAGTAAGCGCTCGTTTAGAAAGTTATCATCAATTGGCGACAATGGAAGTACCAAAAATATTTAGCGCTGGTTCCGAGATACATGAGATATATCATGTATACTAGTAAGTTACCCTTGTTTCGCTCGTATGCGTCCCTACCGTTGCTACAGTTTAATAGGAAGATCTATTTAAGAAGAATAATTCTGTAATACATTGTTTTCATATTACTTTATTAATTTGCACGGCGCACGCCAATAAAGCTCCCAGTCGGCATGATTTTTTCCGACATCTTCAACAATCATCGTCATATTTCAGCCAATTTATACAAAACCTTAGAGTTATACATCTAAACCTTTTTCATGAATCACTCCATCTATTGGTGAAAACTGTATGAAAATCTGATCGGTCGTTTTTGAGTTTATCGCGTTGAGACAGACAGACAGATAAGGCGGGAGACTTTGTTTTAAAATATGAAGTGATACAATAATTGCTTAGTTATTTATTATATAATTTAGTATTATAGTTAGATAAGTCTAAACTGTATGCAATCCAGTTTTCCACATGGTTTGATTTTTTTTTAGAAAGAATTTACCGTTTAAAATGTGTTTGTAGATATCATGTTATATATACCTATCCACTAATGTTTCGTCTTTTCTGTCTTATGGTCTGGTCATAGTGTGATGGTAGCAGATCAGGTGTAGGACCGACTTCACATGCTCTGCGAGATGCGAGTGTGTGACCACAAACATTCCAACTCCAAACTATATGAATCTTCGAATCTTCTATATGCAGAAATGTTCATTATCAGCGAACCCTTTTTGAAGTCCCACTGCTGGGGGTGGGCCATTGCCACGCTGGCCAAGTGCTAATTGCTGGACTTTCCATGTCATTCGAAAACTAGTTAAGTTCTCTACCGGATTTAGGTTGTCTTCCTATGTTTTCCTTTACCATTAGGCAATGATTACCGTGGTAATCAAGTTGGAAATGATTCGCACATTCTAATATCGGAGTTGCGAGATCCGGAATTGAACCTGCATAACTTGATTTTTAACTAAACTCGTTACCATTGAGCTGCCACAGCTTCACTGTTCTTTGGTCTTCATAATTTCTTTTCATAGAGGTTATAGAAGGCAGTGGTAGCCCAGTGGTAACGCGCTTACTTGGGAAACCGAGTGAAGCGGGTTCAAATCCCGGGTCTCGCACCTCTGATATTTTTAAGTGCGAATCATTTCCAACATGATTACCACTCGCCTTACGGTGAAGGAAAACATCGTGAGGAAACCTGCATGTCTGAGAAAGCTTATTAAGTTTTCGAAAGACATGTGAAGTCCGCCAACCCGCACTTGGCCAGCGTGGTAGACTATAGCCTGATCCCTCTCGTATTGAAGGGAGGCCCGAGCCCAGCAGTGGGACGTTAAAAAGAGCTGAACACAGAGGTGATAGAACAGAAAGTGACATAGCTATATTATAGCATATAGCAGCATGTATTGCACCATCCTTATACAGAGATCGGTTTTGAAATCGACCTCGGAAAAAAGCTAGGCGTAAAAAGATATTACTTACTTGTGGTATGTAGTGCAGTTTCGTTATAACGACACACTGTCGACTTCGACTTTGCTGATCTATTCGTGTCATTTTTATATCTGTATTACACTCTAAATAAAAAGGTGGAATTTTTTCTGTATCTTTGTTTGTGCGTTTGGTTTTTTAAATAATGCAATAGATATATTTCGATTTGGTTTTTACAAATTAAAAATAACTTTTTCCAAAAAGTAATGTAAAGCAGCGGTTCCTAAATATTGTGCCGCGGAACCCTAGGGTTCGGAAGGGTCACAGAGGTTCCGAGTTCCGTTCGAGAGTTAAATAAAACGTTGTCAAACATGAAGCCTAATGTGAAAAAATTTCATTCATCATATTAAATAGTTGGGTTATATTTTCGGTACAATAAATCTATACAGATAATTAAATTTGAAGTGTCTGTTTGTAATGTCAAAATAACAGCTTTATACTAAATACATATGGACTTATATACGGTACTTGTAAGAAAAACACAAATAATTTTAAAAATTTTGTCTGTCTGTTTGTTCCGGCTAATCTCCGAAACGGCTGGACCAATTTTAACGGGACTTTCACTGGCAGATAGCTGATATTATAAGGAGTAACTTAGTCTACTTTTATTTTAGAAAAAGAATTAGGGTTTCACTCAAAAAAATTAAAACGTACCTGGAGTCGCTAGTATTTTTATAAGTATTAATATTTTTCGTTTATGATTTGTTTTTTCAAGTCAATCGACAAAGTATTCTAACTACAACACAATCATCGACCAAAAAAGTACGGGATCCGTTAAAAAATATAATCAATTAGGGTTCCGTGGCCAAAAAAAATTGAGAACCGGTGATGTAAAGTAATGTAAAGAAGTAGATTTTAATTTTTTGTACGTTTTGAATGTGGGAAACGTTTCGTCAATTATATTTAGCATCTCGGCGACCGAGTTTAGCTCGACGCTTGTTCAGTAGGTTATCATCCATTGGCGACAATGTAAGTACCACAAAAATTTACGAGATGGCGCTGTATCACATTGTCAGCGTGAGAGCAGAAAATCTCTAATCTGTACTAATAATAATAATAATAATGTCCTCCTGACCGTTTCCGGCCACGGCGGCCAATCTCATTGAGACTAGCCAACTGCGCAGGAGATATTATAGTGCACAAGTGTACGCGCAGACACAAGTGCACTCTCTATTCCTGTCACTCTCATACTCCGGTGGGACGACACGAGACACGACCGGTGAGAGTTAAGGCGCAGGACCGACGGCTTTACGTGCTCTCCGAGGCACGGGGGTGAAACACCGCCAACTTCCCAACTCCGGGCTGTTACTGAGGCTTACTATACAGAAAGACTCAATAACTAAACTTGGCCCGACCCGGGACTCGAACCCAGGACCTCAGGATGTGCAGCCGTACATGCTAGCCACTACACCACCGAGGTACTGAGATCTGTACTAATATTATAAAGCTGAAGAGTTCGTTTGTTTGTTTGTTTGTTTGTTAGATAGCCCGTTAACTGAGGAAAGCTATAAGCTATATATCATCCCGGAAAAATGTACAGTTCCCGTGGGATAGATTTGTTTTCGTCTAGAGATGAACCCGAAGCGAAGCGAGGGTGAGTCGCTAGTAATTAACATTAAATTTTTTGCAAAAAAATTATTTTTTTCTGAAGAACATCTATAATTGAATAAATAAACTTAAAAAACAAAAGTTATCTAAATACAAAATTTAATCCAAATCGTGAAAGCCGTTTCCGAGATTAAACAAAATAGAATATGCCTTTATATACATAATTGGTCATTTAATATTATAATATTTAATTATACTAGTTCATTATATTAATTAAAATATCGATTTATATTTTCAATTAACATATCATACACATTTTTCTTCTGAAATCAATTATTTAAAAATGTATGCTAATGACATTAAAATCCGTAGTTTGGACGAATTAGGCGTAGGTACAGACAAACAGGCGCGGATAAGGAAGTTATATATATTTTTTTATCTTTGTGATCTTAATCCCAATTTAGCTGGTCTGACCACTTCACATTCATTTTATATGTCTACTAACAGAACCCGCGACTTCACTCGCGCTAAAACTAAAAAAAACTCTTTCGCTTTATGCTTTTAGTAATAATGTATGGAAGTCTGCCCTATCTGTTGACATTTATCATTACTGCTCCGTTCCCTTGTGTAGTAGCGTAATGGTATATTAATTATTATTAGTCCATAGCCTTTCTTAATAAACGTGCTATCTAACGCAAAAAGAATTTTTCAAATCGGATCAGTAGTTCCTGAGATAAGCGCGTTCAAACGAAAAAAAAAAAACAAAAAAAAAACAAACAAACAAAAAAAACAACTCTTTATAATATTAGTATAGATAAAGATACATCTTTTTATAAATAAAATTTCTATCGATTGACTAAAACAGAGGGAAAATCAAATACAGTTTAGACTTTTTAAAATTTTATTCGCTATTTTTTTTAATGTGTGTAATACTTCTACCAGTTTTTGTGGGAGATACGAGTAGATTAAAATTATAAAACAACTGTTATACCTAATGTTCTCCCCAAATAAGTACCGATTTACCGAAAGAGTTTTTAATACAGAATTATTGACCTTTAATTGTCCATTCTTTAAAAATTGCGAAAAAATGTATTTATATCTATGCTAGCAACTCATCGCTTCGCTTGGGTTCGTCCCTAGCTCACTTTCCCGTACAAACTTTCATCCCCATTCTCACCCCCTTAAATATAATGGATATGATAAAAACTATTTCACTCACTCACTTTTCATATCATGAGATTTAAAAAAAAATCTTATTTTAACAAAAAAAAAAATTCTTTTAATTTTATTCTTTACAAAGTTTGTCCTGACAAAAACCAAACACAAAAAAAAAATATATCGAATTTGGTGCAGTCGATCAGAAGTTATGCGCGTACATACATTTCGATGATTCATTTTCATTTATATAGATAATAGATATGTATGTAAATTTTAAAAATGAATCTCTGTTTTTAAAATAGAGGAAAAACCTTCTCTACTATAAGCACTAATACGAGTAGTGTAAGTGTATGCAATAATGTAGCGTCACATAGAGGTTGTGCAATACCACAGTTGACATAACACTATACTAGTACAGATTCCTCATCCCATACAAACAAATATGTATGACTGTGCTAATTCGGGCTATTCTTCGGGCTATTTTTGTTTACTTGAATAGATAATAGATGTCGTTAATTAAGCAATTAAGCATTATGACAAACTGTTTTATTATAGAAATATGTGTTACCTAAAATACAAAAAATATCGAAAATTCATCTTGAACTTAATTAAACACATATTATTAACAACACTTTTAAAATGTGGTTCGTGATTTAGAACTCAAAATTGACAAGCTGTTTAAAATTATATTCAGCCCTTTTTAATATCCCACAGTTGGGGGTGGGCATCCCTTCAAAACGAAGGGAATCAGGCCATAGTTCTTCGCCAGTTCTCCTCAGGTCTGAGGCTTCGTCTTTCCGAACTGGTAGTAGACTCATGAAGTTCGGTAAAAATTGTAATAATTTAATGCTGAATAAAATATTTTGAATTTTGAATTTTGAATAGTCCACCACGCTGGCAAGTGCGAGGTGACGGACTACACATGTATTTCGAAAACTTAGTAAGTTCTCTCAGTCATGCAGGTTTTCTGGTTTCCAGGTTTCCCACATGAAAATATCAGAGGTGCGAGACCCGGGATTTTAACCTGCTCACTCGGTTCCCCAAGCAAGCTCGTTACCACTTGGCTACCATTGCCTAAGTTATTCTTACTCTACACGATTTTACTATACCTAAGTATTATATATCAATTGCTGTTCGTTAGTCTTGCTAAAACTCAAAAACGGCTGGACCGATTTGAATATTTTTTTTTGTTTTGTTGGGGGCGTGTCAGGGGTGGTTTAAATATAAAAAAAAATTGGCTAAAACAAAAAAAAAAAAAACAGCTGGAAAATCAAAAAGTTCTGAACTGTTTGTTTTGTATGGGAATCACTAACCGTTAAAACGTACCTAGGGACGAAAGCGAGCGAAGCGAGGGTGAGCCGCTAGTAGTAATACATAATGAACTACGCAAGCAGAGCCGCGGGAAAATGCTTATATTTGATAAATGTATGGGTAATATACCACCACCACATACATCATACACCATAGATAGAGCCCCCAAGGCCGTTATTACTCACTGCGCAAAACCGTCTAATAGTTTTAAATAAACTACTCTAACGTTAGTCCCGTTACATTGGGCAATTTATTTTTAGGCGTAGTCATGGATTTTAATAATTAAAAAAAAATAAAGTCAGCTACCGCGCAGTTTTGGATGTGCGTAACATAACGATGTGTAAGATTGTGTTTGTAGGATTGTGTGTGAAGGCAGTGGTAGCCCAGTGGATGGCAGTGGTAGCCCAGTGGTAACCTACTCGCTTGGGAAACCGAGTGAAGCGGGTTTAAATCCCGGGTCTCGCACCTCTGATATTTTCATGGGCGAATAATTTCCAACGTGGTTACCACTTGTCTTAAGATGAAGGAAAACATCGTGAGGAAACCTGCATGTCTGAGAGAACTTAGCAAGTTTTCGAAAGATATGTGCAGTCCGCCAGCCCGCACTTGGCCAGCGTGGTGGACTACGGTCTGATCCACCTCGCATTGAAGACCCGTGCCCAGCAGTGGGACGTTAAAAAGGGCTGAATACAAGATTGTGTTTTAAGTCTAAAATTAAAAATATATTATTGAATAAAGATTATTACACCATCACGGAATACTTTGTAGATCTTAATGTATGGAACTAATGTCTGGTTGGGTCTCACGTAGGATAAGTAGATAATTATTGTAATACAATATTGTAAACAAATATTATTTTAAAGCGAGCAACTCTTTAGTTTCTCTCCGGCTCTTCTCAGCAGAACTGCCTTCCGAGCCGATAGTAGATTCTTCACAGACTTACATACTGACCTCTAATTCAAATTTTAAATTTTGTGCGTGTCTATCTATTCAAATAAAGTATATTTTGATTTGATTTATGGGTTCGATTCCTGTACAGGGTCAATGTTAGTCAAACAGATGTTTTAACTGACCTAGTTAAAAGATGCCATAATAGATGTCTAAATTTAAACCGGATGCTTATTTTACTTATAGTTGAATATCTTGTTAAACTAGTTCAACCCTCCAACGAAAAACGAGGGTAGCGGGTTAAAATGATATTTTTTTTAGGATTCCGTAGCCAATATGCAAAAACCGAGACCCTTATAATTTTATCATACACGTGTGTTTGTACGTCACAATAATTTTATTCGGAGACCATATCCAGATCATAGTTTGATGGTAAGTAGGTGTCTCATGTGAAACACTGGAAAATTCTATAGCATGACACTCCATACATTAGCCTACATGGAATATTTTAGTTCAAGAAATAAAAGCTTAAATGAGTTAAAACATAACACAATCTTCTGGCTCGGAACCCTTAGACGCAAGTCGAAATTGCACTTGTCCGTTTTTTCTTAGAACGGAGAGAAATTAGTGTTATAATATGTATTTATTTTCTACTAGTTTTAGCCCACGGCTTCGCTCGCGTGATAAGCGGGTTTGCTTCAAAGATAGCCTATGTCCAATCCCAGGATACAATATATTTCTATCAACACTAATAAAGAGGAAACAATTGTATTTTTGTATGTTTGTAACGAATAAACTCAAAAACTACTACAGCGATATAAATAAAATTTCTTAAGACGATAGTTTGAGACCCTGGGGAGGACATATGATATTTTTTATTACGGAAATTATCCCTTTAGGGGGTGAAAATGGGGATGAAAGTTTGGTGAATCAACCATGTGCCGAACCCAAGCGAAGCGAGGGTTAGTCACTCGTAAAGTATTTCTGTTTATTACGTATTCACACTAAAGCCGTGAGTGGCAAGAGGTAGTCGGTTCTATCAGTAAGTAGGTCTCTAGGTCCAAACTTCGAGGTCCTCGGACATGTTGAATCCTCAGCATCGTAGCTTTGAACGTTGGTTTATCTCATACTATTGCTGAGTACTTTTCTTAAGACTTTAAAATCGATATTTTGTCGATTTGTTTGGTGTATTATGTTATATCTATTAATTTTGAACAATCACTTGAAAAGTAGGTAATTTTTTTTTCTTTATTTTTTTTTGTTCATTAAAAAATATATTATATAAATAGGTTAGGTTAGTATAGATTCGACTCAGTTACAATTTTATTATATGTACCTATATTATATAGATTATACATATGTAATACATTTATACTAAAATTTCGAAATATTTTCTAAGGATCAAATAACAACTAACAAGTAGGTACCTACGTTATGTTAAAATAATTTGTTACGTTTGCAATAAATACCTTATAAATATAAAAAAAAGTTGCAGGTTTGAGTTTGTTTATTGAAGCAAATAAACTTGCCATGAGTATGACGAAATAAAAACAAAGTTTGCTTTCACAATAAATGTTTTTTTATACTGACATTTTTTTTTTACTATTAAAAAATATCACATAGTTTTAATTTAACAACATCCAAATATATAATTATGTGACTCTTCCCATACTTAAACTATGCAATTTTTTTTTTTAAAACCTTGCAGTTCAAATAGAGGCTATAATTAAACTAAAAAAAAATAAACGTCATTATTCCAGTCAGTGTCAAATATCTCTAAAAAAAAAAAAATGCTAGCGATCCACCCTCGCTTCGTTCAGGTTCAACCCTAGATACATTTTATCGGTTAGTATGTGTGTATTTCTCAGAGATGAGATATTTTCCCGCAGTAAAAAGTATCCTATATGTTGACCCGGATAACCAACTATCACCATACTAAATGTCATCAAAATCTCTCCAGTGGTTTTCCCGTGAGGCAATAACAGACAGACAGACAAAAATTCTAAAAACTATAGATTCGGTCTCTATAGATAATAATGTTATTTCAATAAGATTTTCCAAAAAATATTTAATGTACAGATTCGGCTTAGTTACAATTTGATTATAATATGTATGAATTAATCTATCTTTGAAAATGGCTTACAGTGACAAACAGTACCTATTTAAATGAACAATTTATTATTTTTATTGTACATTTTCATATAAAACTCAACCCAGAAATCAAACCAGCGATTTCCACTATAGTAAACCATTCCAATACTTCACTTAAAACATTATTTTTGAATGAACTACAAAGTAAAAAAACAACACCATTCTAACTACAATCCTAACTGTATACTTCAAAACCAACATCGATGACTTGCTCAAAATATTAAATAAATTTTTAGATTATTGATTCTATGAAGCGGTCGGCTATACATTTATGTAATAAACCCCCACAAATGTACTTAAACCGTACGATAACACATACGGGAAGTCACTCACACTATCACGCATTACATAGAACAGCCGCGTTTCCTATACGTAGTATAAAAAAAAAAACTTCAAAATAGTATGGCTTCATTCGTTTAACGTTTTCTTATAATATAATGGAAATTTAAACTATCCGGTTTAAACTAAGGGCGTTTAAAGTTCATTTTGGTTTGACGCCACCAGCTTCTCTCCCTTTCGCGCGGCCGAATACCTTCGAGTTTTCCCGTGCGTGTTTCTCAAAAAATACGCCAAAATGTTTTCGAAAACAGTAACTCGCGCTCCGTCGAGTGCCGCGTGCTCTCTCGTCGGTCGACATTAGGAATTTTCCACTTTAATTTATATAGATACGTTGTAAGTTTTCCAAATGGCGTCCGTCTGTATGCATTTTTTGCGAGTTTATGAAAGTATGTAAGTCGATACGGTCGTGACTCGCTTAGCAAGCGGTGCTAACCGGCGGATTTGAAACGCTCGCCGCTAGTGTTAATTCGCTAGACGTTAGCGTCCATTTCAATCGGCCCGGTTATGCATAGAAAATTCTGACAGCTCGGAACCGTCACAAGAAATAATGTCGTTTTTATTACATTTTTTGATAAATTATTATTCTAGTTTCGATCCGGTGACAACGGCCTTATCGATTTTCCTATTAAACGTGCTGTGTTTGGTACTTTTTCGAAAGATTCACGTTTCTGTATCTAAACGCTTTCGAAAAACGTTTTACAAGTATTTTCTCGCGGCGAACGGACGTCGAGCGCGTTATTGTAATTGTAAATTGGTAATAATTCCGTTCATTACAGAGTAATGACGCTGGAATATGGGTTAGCACTCCTAGAGGAATATTTTATTATAACTGTTGACACAGTGCTGAGTTTCGAAATGTGTATTTAGTGGTGACTGTGAGAGATATTATATTTTGTTTGCCTATTCAATAGTTGTGTACAGTGCATTCCTTTTGTGAAAGTATACGCAGAATTTTCTTTTTGTGTTCACGGATGATGGTCTGATGATAGACATCGGAAGCTAAGGATTTATGATCGTCGTACCTACCTGCTTTCCTGTGAGTACATGTAAACAATTACACAAAATATAACTTTATATTAATATCCTATTTAATTCTAAAACTAATCCACACAAAACGTTCACTTTATCAGTAACGCCTAGATACAGATTAAATTATGTATTTTTTTATTTTCAATAAAATAAGGCCATGTCTGTAATCATTGTGACCTCTAAGCCAAACATGATTTCTAAAGTTTTTATAATAGGCTTATTTATATTACTTGTACTTGCTGTAAAAAAGAATGGCCTTGTTTTACATTAATGACAGTACCTATAAATGGATTTAACACTTTCTATTTTAGTTGAATATATATATTTTCAGAATTCATTTATGTGATGATAAGATCAGGCCATTTAAACCTATAAAAATATTTTTATCACCTTTTTTTTATTCAAGCCAGTAATAATACTGGCTTAAATGTTTTAATGCCAGACAAATTTCAAATATAAATATCTTATTTTCCACATTCTTATTACTAAATTATCATCCATGTAGTTTTATGTGCCTACAGTAAACTCCTTTCTCTTTAGTTGCCCTGAAGCAAAGGGATAAACCTTGTATTATAAACTATAGTTATTTTAAGGTCTGTCACTATTAAAAACAAAACCAATAATATATTTTTACACATCTAATGATTTGTAATCAATAATTAAAAAACAAAGTGATTAAACTTAAAAGAATACTTCAGAAATACAAATTCAAATATTCCAGTGTCATGGAAAAGATATTTGTTAGCGTGGACAAACGGATTTTTATTAAATATATTCAAGACTTTTTCCCACATAAATAATGTTAAACCTGTATTTGTATCATAGTGCAACAATATTTTTTTATTATTTACATAATTATTCTTAAATTTTCCTACCAAATCTGAATAAAAAGATGTCGAATGACTATACTTGTTCATCGTAGACTTAGTATTAATATTTTTTAGCATTAACATATAGCAGATATTTATTAAAATTTATGCTAATTTTGATGACTTTGTAATCCACATTAACTCTGGATTAATATTCTAGAAACAAGAAAGATAAAAGATGTTATAAATATCAGGTTTGTGTTTGATATAGTCTTTGGTGGTGTATAAATTTGTTTTTAAAAAATGTTATAGGTCTAATTGGCAGTTTGTTTCTTTCTTAGAATTTACAATTAGGTTATGCCGTTTATTACATTATATGAAGTTTGATTCCAGAAATATCTATATATTTTGTTTTTTTTTTAATTTTACATTTAAACAACTTTGCACTTAAAATAATTTAAATTAAAAACCTCAAAATTTACAGCTATGTGCAATTATAAAATTGGACTTTCGATATGTGTTAGCGGTGGAACCAATTAAAGTATTTATAAAAATTTCCATTTTAGAATATTGTGTAGAAATAAATGTCAATCATTATAATTAATTGGCAGGTTTTAATATACACTAGCTACTCGCCCTCGCTCCGCTCGTGTTCGTCCCTAGTTACGTTTTAACATTTAGTATAGATTTCTCAGAGTTGAGATATTTTTCCATAGTAAAAAATATCCTATATTTTGACCCAGATAACCGGCTATTATCATACCAAATTTCATTAAAATCTGTCCAGTGGTTTTGTCGTGATGCGGTCACAGACAGACAGACAGACAAAAATTTTAAAAACTATACATTAGGCCTCTGTATCGATATTAAAGTCTATTTGAATAAAATATTCAAAAAAAAAATTTAATGTATAGATTCAGCTTACTTACAATTTTATTATATGTATAGATTAATGATAATAATCTTTACAGATAAATAGAATTGAAGTGTCTATTTGGAAAGTTAAAATACCACTTTTTACTAAATGCGTATGAAAGTATATACATTATACAGTACTTATGAGAACACATTTTTTTAATTTTTTGTCTTTCTGTCTGTTTGTTTCGGCTAATCTCCGAAACGGCTGGACCGATTTTGACGGGACTTTCACTGGCAGATAGCTGATTTTATAAGGAGTAACAGAGGTTACTTTTGTTTTAGAAAAAGAATTAGGATCCCGTTCAAAAAAAATAAAACGTATCTAGGGACGCACCCGAGCGAAGCGGGGGTAAGTGGCTAGTCAAAAAGAACAGTTGAAGCAAACAGTAATATATACAGTACATTCACGGTTATTGATTAAATTCAAACTAGTACTATTAAGGAAATACAAAATTCAATTTCCTTCTCAAAACGGTGACCTTGACATTCTTTTGGTACTGATACATAAGAATTACAACGTTTGTTGCTTCTGTACGACTATATTTTTAATTTGTCCAATAGAAATTTATGAATTAACTATCGACTTACCCCCGCTTTGCTCGGGTGCGTCCCTAGGTACGTTTTAATTTTTTTTCAGCGAAAACCTAATTCTTTTTCTGAATTAAAAGTAGCCTAAGTTACTCCTTATAATATCAGCTATCTGCCAGTGAAAATCCCGTTAAATTTGATCCAGCCGTTTCGGAGATTAGCCGGAACAAACAGACACAAAAATTTTAAAAAATGTGTTTTTCTTATAAGTACCGTATATACTGTCATATGCATTTAGTAAAAAGCTGTTATTTTGACATTACATACAGACATTTGAATTTTATTTATCTGTATAGGAGATAATGGAATACATAAATAAGTAAAACATTACAATTTTAATTATCTTTTAATTTCTCTATCATTTATTTATTTCAATTAGGTAGTTAATGGACTTAATACATATTAATGTAAGATTCAATATACTTTTAACTAGCTCTTTTCCGCGGTTTCCCGCGTGCACTGAACTGACGTTTTGTATGCGATAAATACGAAGAGCAGAATTGGCTTAAGTTTAATTATCTCGTTGAGAATCGCGGCACGCCGGCGTGTCAGTTAACAATTAATTTCTTAGTAATTATCCAAAAAAATTTAGAAATTATCCATAATTTTTTAGAAATTATCCAGGAGGTGTTAAGCAAAATATAGTTTTTATGCAAACCATTATTTGAAGAATTATTTTAAACTAGAAGAACCTGCGGCTTCGCTCGCGCTAAAACTATAAAAAGGCTAGGTTTCATACAAGATTTCATCCCCTATTTCTTTATTTATTTATTTTGGAAACAAACGGTATTAACAAAAAATATATAATAGAAATTCAATAATAAAACTTAACCAATAATAGTTCCCAATGTTAGGATCAAAGTTAGGATCAGTAGAATATATATATATATATATATATATATATATATATATATATATATATATCAGAATCACCTTATGGGATGAATTTCGAAAAATGCTAAAACACGTATTTATTTAATTATATTGAAGACCATTAATACCAAGTTTCAAGTAATTCTGATCATAAAATATCTCCACACAAAAAATCGAGTCAATCCGTCACTCTGTTTTAACGTGAAAGAAAGACAGACAAACAAACAAACACACTTTCACATTTATTAGTATGGATGGAATTCGTCCTCTCGTAAACACGCGATGCGCGCGCAAACATAAAAAAATGCATTTCCAAAAAAAAAAAAACCATACAACCGAATTGAGAACCTCCTCCTTTTTTGGGAAACCAGGCGTAGAGATTCTTGTGTTTTTGCCAAGCAATTTTTAAATTATCCATGCTAATATTATAAATGTGAAAGTTTGTAAGGATGGATGGATGTTTGTTACTCAATCATGCCAGAACGGCTGAATGAATCTGGATGAGATTTGGCACAGAGATAGATCATAGTTTGGCATAGCAATAGGCTATTTTTTATCCCGGAAAAATGTACGGTTCCCGTAAGATAGATTTGTTTTTGTCTAGGAACGAACCCGAAGCGAAGCAAGGGTGAGTCGCTTGTATTTAATATGCTCGATCCTGTTTCAGAATTTTTATAATATGTATTATGTACGTTATATGTATTTTGCTTTTTGTAGTTATACCTCTTTTGGCACGTTTGGAATAAAATATGAGAGTAAAATTTTTACGATGCGCGCGCACACCGACAGCCAAAAAGCGACATGATGAAGTTAGCTGCATTCCTTTTACAAACAGAGAGTTGTGACATACGGGATGAAATCTTTAGCTATTTTTGTTCTGTTACGCCAAAGAAGTATAACTTCCTACGTGCGTACATAAGTACACACACACATACACACGTTTTTTTTAATTGTAAATGAACTTTTAATTATTATTTACGCATAGAGGTTAGTTTATATCTAACCTACTTTGAAGTTACAGAACTTCTATTAATTTCTTTATCTGTTTGTTCAATTATTAAACGAAATAGGTATCATCAATTACTTATAATATAAATTTAAAATAAAAATGGAGGTTACTAATATAGGTACATAATCATGCTAGCGGCTTACACTCGCTCCGCTCGAGTTCGCTTTTAGGAAAAGAAAAACAAACCTATCCCACGGTAACCGTACATTTTCCGGGATAAAAAGTAGCCTATGTGTTATTCCAGACTATAATCTATGTCTGTGCCAAATCTCATCCATATCCGTTCAGCCGTTCTGGCGTATAAGAGTAACAAACATCCATACTCATAAACTTTCACATTTATAATATTAGTATAGATGTGAAAGTTTTCTAGGGAAAAACTAGAGACGAACCCGAGCGAAGCGAGGTTGAGTCGCTAGTATCATAAATTTTAGGTATTTTACTTATCAAAGCATATTTAAATGTGAATGGTAATTAGTTAATGCATTTGAAAGGCATTTGTTTGTATTTCTTGCAAGCCAAAACAAGTTTTCAAAGTCTGTTTTTGTCTGTTTAAAATGATCATGGCTAAATTACTGTAGTAATTTTCATAATGTTTAAATTTTGAAGTGAACCTTTTTTAGAATCGTTGTGATTTGTAACTCGATGAGACGGAAATGTGTCACAAAGAGACAAACACATAAATATTTAGTTTAGTATAGATTTCTCAGAGATGAGATATTTTCATGCAGTAAAAAGTATCCTATATGACCTGCATTTTTATTTTAAATTTTTGACCCGGATAACCAGCTATCACCATACCAAATTTTATCAAAATCTATCCAGTGGTTTTCTCGTCATGCGTTCCCAGACAGACAGACAAAAATTCTAAAAACTATAGATTCGGCCTCTGTATCGATAATGACTATTTCAATAAGATTTTCCAAAAAATATTTAATGTACAGATTTGACTCAGAATTTTATTATATGTATACATGAGATAGAGGATGAGATAGAGAATGAGATAGAATACATTACACAGGAAGTGAAAAATAATAAAATTAATTACTAAATAATATGTAATGTATATATATGTCAAATAAAATGTAAAATAACTTTTAAACTTGTTAAAAATATTATAAAAAAATAAACCTTACAGTGATCCTACTCCTGACACTCTATATTCATCTCATTCCCTCGTAGGTTACTTTTCTAAAGTTTCACTTCTACCGTGTGTGAATTGTACACACATTCACATACCCTTTAATATTTCAACTATAGTTATATCATCTATCGCCTAGAAAGAGCTTATAGATAAGAGAGATAAGACTGGATTTTTTCTATTATAACATTTATTGGTAGATAAATTTAAATCGACCTGAATCAATTTTCGTATTTGATGTCCCAAACTACAGAATTTGTCATAAGCAAGAATCGTATTTCTAACATGATTACCACATGCCTTACGGCGAAGGAAAACGTCGTGAGGAAACCTGCATGTCTGAGAGAACCTAGCAAGTTTTCGAAAGACATGTGAAGTCCGCCAACCCGCACTTGGCCAGCGTGGTGGAATATGGCCTGATCCCCCTCGTATTGAAGGGAGGTCCACCCCCAGCAGTGGGACGTTAAAAAGGGCTGAATACATACATACATACACAAGTATCGTATTTAAGATTTTATGTGCTTAGTACATGGCTGCTGAGCTAAAAGATCGATAGCCAGACATGCTTTCAAAATAACATTAGTGTAGCAGGGGAATGAGATATCAACAAAATTTTGTATTTACTTGAGATAATTTTATGTGCACACGATAACAGTATCTTTGTTTGGTTATTACATTTAACTTCTACTTGACTTTTGGATGTATATTTTGATATTTTTCTTAATATTTATATGAGAAACAAATAGAACGAATATTCTTCGTGATTTCTCGAATTGGATATATTTACACTACTATAATAAAGAGGAAAGAACATTTTTGTACGTTTGTAACGAGTAAACTCAAAAACTACTGGACCTATTTAGATGAAATTTGGTAAGTAGATAGTTTGAGACCCTGCGAAGGACATAGGATATTTTTTATTCCGGAAATCATCACTTAAGGGGGTGAAAATGGGGATTAAAGTTTGTATGGAGAATCAATCTAGGGACGAACCCGAGCGAAGCGAGGGTGAGTCACTTGTTTGTGATAAAATAATATAGTTTTTGCTAATTTTATTTATAATCTAAGTAGGTACGCGTGATCCTTGTTTTGAAGCCTAAAATAGAAAGCGGTCATGTTCTTATATCATCATTATAATATAATACTAGCGACTCACCCTCGCTTCGCTCGGGATCGTCCCTAGGTTGATACCCCATACAAACTTTAATTCCCATTTTACCCCATTAAGGGACGATTTCCGGAATAAAAAGTATAATATGTCCTTCCCAGGGTCTCAAACTATCTTCATACCAAATTTCATCTAAATCGGTTCAGTAGATCCAGACATTACCCCCTACAACTTCACAAAATCACAAACTTTACCTCTTTATAATATTAGTATAGATAAGAACTTGACCGTATTTACTGGACCAATTGATCTGAAACTTGTTAAATAAAATAATGTATATTTATAAATTATATATTAAAATCGTTTTTTATAAATTTGAGTTGATATAAATGCCAAATATCGTCATATTACATTATTTTAGTGTATAGATTTAACATTACGATTATATGTAAATATTTTTATAACCCATCGCATAACTTGTTATACAATTCAAAATGACTTTAATTATGGTAAAGTTCAAAAATATAAATGTAAATTGACAAAGTATAAAAATACATTTAACCGTCTCGTTTAACTAAAATATTTTTCACCCGTCCCTCTCGCTCGATTAGAAATATAATAACTATGAAAAGGGACGGCATTTGAAAAATAGGTCGTATGTCTGTCTCGCTCTAACGCAAATACACCTGATACCAAGGAAAGAGATAGCATTATCAATAGTTTTGACATATAAAACTCGAACCATAGACGTCGAAATGTTATCGTAAATCTAACGCTACTTCCACACGATGACGTGGTACTTGTTAGTCTATCAGTAAAAGGCATGTAAGTGTAAGGACAGCATTATTTTTATTATTTAATAACTGCGTACATATTATATATAATTTAAAACACGTTTGAGCATTCTCGTTGACAAATCGCGTCGAAGTCAACATCTCAATTTTAAATATAAAGATGTACTTTATTTTCAATTCGTACACGACAATGTATATTGTTTTATTTTGAACTGCCAATACAATTTATACAGCATAAACTTTAACTTTCAGTTTTTATTCATAAGAAGTGAGTGACATATTGAGAGGTATTTCACTTAAGTTTTGTTATTTAAGTTTTTATTAATCCGTTTCATCCAAAAATTGTGACAGTTTAAATGTCAAATTATAATATTGGATTAAAAAAAAAAAGACATTTATAACAGTTTATAATAATTACTTTAAGTTAATATAGGCAAAGGTATCTATACTAACATTATAAAGAGGCAGAGTATGTTTGTTTGTTTTCGCGCTAATCTCAGGAACTACTGATCCGATTTGAAAAAACTTTTTGCATTAGATAGCCCGTTCATTGAGGAAGGCTATGGACTATATACCATCACGCTACTACACAAGGGAGCGGAGCAGTAATCATAAATGTCAACAACTCGGGTAGACTTCCATACATTACTGTAAAACTGATGTTTATATCAGAAATCTGAACGCGGGCAAAGCCGCGGGTACTGCTAGTTAAAATATAAATCTATAAACGCCATGCTTCAACTATTACAGTTGGGCAAGTGAAAAGTGCATCAGAAATCAGAATGCATGACACACTTCCCTCATGATTCATATTACGTGAAGCACGAGATGAATTTTTAATATCGTTAAATATTAAATACATTAAGGAGGCTCATTTAGTAATAAATTGTTTCAGCTTTTAAAAGCACAGTAAAAAAAAATTGTCATTTTTTACCCGACTGCGCCAAAAGGTGGGTTCATGATTTTCGCTCAATAATAGCCGAGTTTCATGGATTTTAATTTATGCGGTGTCCATAGATTAAATATAGAAGCGACGTACGCTGTAATAATAATTACAGATTAACTAATCGATGTAGTTTAAAACTGACATTTGTAGCACACAATATGACAGTGACAAGAGGTTAATCTCTCATCGTGGGCTTATGCTGCCTTTGATATTACAGGCCATAGATTATGTAATATTTTAGTAGGTAAAGCATGAACGTATCAAATATTTTGTATGAGAAAAGTAAAAAGTTTCGTTACATGTGTGCTGCATCAAATGAAAACTTTTGAGTGGTCAATTCGGAAAATGTGAAGTAAAAATATCTTCCTTAACAATTTCGGTTACGCTAATAAATATGTAAATCTTACCGAGACTAGCCACAAACGTCTGAACAGACACGAGTGCACTCTAATACATTAAACAAATAATCATTCTACAATAATCGAACAAAAAAGTACTAGATACACAATCAGTGACAAAAAATGTCCTCATCGAATGAGTGCTCGTTTGAACATTTGGGCGCGCTTTTTTTTATGAAAACAACTTAAGCATTGCGTTTAAGTTTCAATTTACATTATATAATATACTAGGGACTCACGCTTGCTCCGCTCGGGTTTGTCCCTATTTACGTTTTAACGTTTAGTGTAGATTCTCAAAGATGAGATGTTTTCTCGCAGTAAAAAAAGTATCTTATATGTTGACCCGTATATCCAGCTATCACCCTACCAAATTTCATCAAAATCTGTCCACTGGTTTTTCCGTGATGCGATAACAGACAGACAGACAGACATTAGTCAGAAATTCTAAATTCTATAGATTCGGCCTTTGTATTGATAATAATGTCTATTTCAATAAGATTTTCCAAAAAATATTTAATGTATGGATTCGGCGTAGTTACAATTTTATTATATGTATAGATTTATTTCAAGTGGAATAATTACCTAAACACAATTGGTGACAGTTTTAAGAGAACTTTTGCATGAGATTGTGTATCTAGTACATTTTTGATCGATGTAAAAAAAAAATTGTTACCCTCTTACATTTTAAACTGTTTATTTTTTATGATTACTATTTTTATTTTACTTCTACTTCAATATCTTAATTTAATTATTTGTCATCTAATGATTGGTTCAAAGTTGCACTAAAGTCCTTGTTAACACATTTTTTTAGCGAAAAATTCAATGTAGAATTTTGATTTGGTACATTTATTATTAACTGGTTCTGTCTTTATCAACTAGGTACTAATTCCCCATACAAAATTTCATCCACATTTTCACCCCCTTAAGGGATGATTTCCGGGATAAAAAGTATCCTATGTCCTTCTCAGGGTCTGAAACTATCTTTTTACCAAATTTCATCTAAATCGGTTCAGTAGTTTCGGAGCCTATTCGATACAAACAAACAAATAAAATATCTTTCCTCTTATACTTAATATTATAATATTAAGTATAGTGCACCTTCACAGTGTGTATAAAAACTCATTAAAGTTTCATCACAATCGGATCAATGATTTAACATGTTACAAACAACAGGACAAACATGTGCATTTATTTTTATATATACAGATCTAAATTTAAACGAACTGAAATAAACATTACTTTGACCTTTTACCCTTTTACCGGCTTCTAGTATGTCCATATAATTTAATTTTTTTAGACTATCTAAAAATTTTCTTCACTCTATTTTTCCCGACCAATGTTCTTCATGTCTCCTCCATTCTCCGTGACATTGGCTAAGTAATCTGTGCTCAACTGGCACTCTTTGGAGCCTTTTGGACGACACGTTTGGCTCAATTTGTAGCGACTCTACTTGCTGTGCCAGCGGTCGCGGGTTCGAGTCCCGCTGGGGGCATTCATTTGTGTGATGAGCACGAATGTTTGTGCCCCAGTCATGGGTGTTTATATTTATAATATGTACATAAGTTTTATATGTGTAGTGTATCAACTATCTGGTATCCATAACACAGGCCTCGTAGCTTACCATGGAACTAGATGGCGCTGTGTTAATGTACCAACATATTTATTTATTATTATTTATTATTATTAACAAAAGAATTGAATTGATTTTTTTTTTCTAAACTAATAGGGCAGTGACGTTTTATGCAATCAACGTGGTTATCGGCTTCAATGACTAAGTGAGCTTATTTGGACATTTTATTTATTTGTCATCTGAAATTGAAACTATTATTAATAAGTATCAACAGATTATATGCACTATCAAAATGTCAAAATATGCATTCAAATATGCACTAAAAAAGGGCGAAATATGCACAAGATATGCACAAGCAAAATAGTAATTGTTATCAAAATTTACATTTATTTTCTCTCTCTAAAGTATATATACTCGTAATTCTTGTGACTATATAACAATTACATATTTTTCTAGATTTTAGAGCTTTGTGACGTTGTCACTTAATATTAATTTGTAGGCTGAATATGGCCTCCCTGTACCGACTGACGTTACTGGACACAACTTAAAATTTGGCATTTCTGCAGAAATCTCCAGGTAGGCAGGTTAATTTTTTTAATAATTTGCCCCGGAACTTTTCTGACAGTTAATCTGTTAAATCATTTTTGTTTTTCAACATTTCCAAGGACTTGCACAAAGGAAGGAGTTTAATTCCTAGTCTCTTCACGGTAATAAAACACGCCTCACACATATAACTACTGAAATAAGCACTGTCAATTAAAATTACTAAAATATGCAATAACTCTAAAAAATATCGTTTTATGCATTTGCATATTATGCACATATGCAAATGCATATAATCCAATGTCTAATTATGAGTAATGACTAACAAAACTTCGATTGATATTGAATTTTGTTGCCAACAGTACATTGCAATAATCTATATACGTATATAAAAATCGAAGTGTGTATGTACATATGTTTCTTATGCACTCCAAGATGACTGCAGCGATTTTGATGAAATTTTCAGGCCATCTTCAGATTATCCCAGCTGGTGATCTTGTGAAGTTTGGCAGCGATCGGAAGTTTGAACGCGGGTGAAGCCGCGGGTACTGCTAGTTAACTATATAATAATAAATAAAATTGTTAGTAGTGAAACGTACGTAAGTTATTAGTAGTTGATACGTTCTGACAAACTGATACCAGAGGACATTACCATATCAATCGAAAAAAATAATAAATTTATTGGTCACTCTAGTCGCTTTAATCGTTTTGTTGATTGGGATGTGATGCATCATTCATTCGCTCTCGAATTGATAATCAATATCGCGTGTGTAAAACGTACTGTTCACACTTGGCATCATTTATTAACTTTTTACGTACATACTTGCTTTTGCATGCGGCTTTATCACTTGTGCAATATAATATCTCTGTCGCAGTTGTGTAGTGACTAGCATTTACGGCTGCACATCTGGAGGTCCTGGGTTCGAGTCCCGGGTCGGGTTAAGTTATTAATTCTTTCTGTTAAAGAAGTCACAGTAACAGCCCGGAGTTGGGAAGTTGGCGGTGTTGCACTTCCGTGCCTCGGAGAGCACGTAAAGCCGTCGATTCGTCCTGCACTTTAACATTCACTGGTCGTGTCGAGTAGTCGTCCCACTAGAGTATGATAGTGACAGGAATAGAGTACCTACACGTTGTATCTATGCGTACACGCACTGCACTATAATATCTCCTGCGCAGTTGGCTAGTGTCAATGAGAGAGAATCGGTTGAGAGGACATTATTATAATATCATATCGATTCACGACCCACGGCAGGGCACGGGCTTGTACTTTTTAGTAAAAATTTTCTTACGCTATTATAAAGAACTATCTTTTTCTCTATCTAGAGATTGTCTCTCCCGTGATCATGATCGCTGTAAGGCATTCGAAACGTTGGGAACCAAATATCTAAATAAATCCGCGAATAAATCGAAAAAGATAGTTTTATTTTGAAATGTCAAATATTCGCGTAAATCTAAAAAAGTATTAGGTCTGTAGTACAATTAAATTAAACAAATATTTTATATTAGCGGCTCACCTTCGCTTCGCTCGTTTTCGTCTCTAGAAAAACAAATCTATCCCACGGGAACCGTACATTTTTCCGGGATAAAAAGTAACTTATGTGTTCCGGACTATAATCTATCTCTGTGCCAAATTTCATCCAGATCCGTTGAGCCGTTCTGGCGTGATTGAGTAACAAACATCCATCCAAACATCTAAACTTTCACATTTATAATATTAAGCGAGATGAAAATGCGTGAAAACGTGTCTTCTTTTTTTTCTATTTTCTTTTTTCTCTAATTTTCGTAGAAACTAGTATGTTGTAGAAATTGAACCCGTAACTTTCGACGTTATATGCAATGCCAATCGGAAAAACGTCTATTGGGGTACGACGGTAGCACAAGCATTTACAAAGAAAGTTCAATGTACATACATGACCTCTAGAACAATGAGTGAAATGAACTTTTTTAGCACTAGCTTTTTTTTGCGTGTTTTACTGTCCTTGTGTATTACACAGTAGTATTGTAAATAGTACCTATTGTAAGTAGAGGCATATTCCGGACACGTGGTGTTTTTTTAATGATCCCCGAAAATTATTGTTTCCCATACAAACTTAATCACTTTTCTTTTTTTTAAAGCTTGAGTTACCAAATTATTCCCTCGTCTTTCATACTATGTCCATTGACTGCCTCATTGGTTGGAACTGCAGATTTAGTGCAGTGTTCAGGAGGTTGCGCGCATGACCGCACAGCCCTTTGTGCTTCTCTGAGACACAGGGATACCTATAGCTCCGCCAAAAAAACCATATTATTTGTAGTCAGTTAAAAGGGATAAACCATTAGATATTATGTATATTTTAAAATTAAAAAAAAAATGGAAATTGTAGATTTTAGCTTCTTTCCCATGACACACCCAAGAACACGTTTTAATAAAATATTCAACATATAAATATTAAAATTTTAAATTGATTCAGTGATTCATTGAGAGAACGCACAGCGCTATACCGCTGGCTGTAGAAGCCATGACATTTTGTACACGAGCTCCTTATAAGACTAGTAACTTACCCTCGCTTCCATCGTGTACGTAACTATTCTCCATAGGCTTAGCCGCAGGGCTCGGAACCCTCAAAATCTCGGAACCGGAAATGGTTAATTTATTGTTCTTTCATAGACCGGTTAATAAAAATCAACCAGAAAAACCATGGCCCTATATATCCGAGACCAGTGGTTGTTAATGGCGCTACCCTTTAAGTTATGCAGGAATACGCATATCTTGGCCAAACTAGACGACCCGGCCGGCACAACTTTAAGAAGTTACGTCATTTTCTAAGGTCATGGATCCCAAAATCTCTTAAAATCATGGTATTTAACCAGTGCTTCTTACCCGTAATGACATACGGAGTCGAAACATGGAGGGATGCTCGGGGTTTCTCTGGCAGACAGAATTCGTAATGAAGTCATTCGCCTGAGTACTGAAGTAACCGATATTGCAAAAAACCGGTTTCTGAACTTTAACCGGTTAATGAACATAACCGAAAGTTTAAACCGAAATACCTTTCAATTTGGGATCAATGAGCAAAACCGTTTGGAAAATATAACCAGTTTCCGTGCCGTGTGTTTAGGTAGTTAACTAAAAGTAAACAAATCATAAAAAAGATTCTTTAAGATGTCCTTGTTTGTTTCGAAATTTGTTATAGGTAGGTAGGTATATTTTGTTTGTAAAAAATAAAAATAAATTTTTTTTTCGAATTTAAATTTAAATACATACATTAATAAAGTCCAGCACCTACATAGTAATAATTAAAAAAAAAAGTATATAATAAGTCTATACATGTTTAAATCCATTTTGGTGATATTTTGATTGTGGTTGTAGATGAGTTCAATGAATAAAAAAATTGCAGTAATTTATTGACAATATGTCTTAAAATGTCTGGATGTATTGATGTTTGTTATTCTTTCACGCAAAAACTACTGAATGGATTTCAATGAACTTTACAATAATATAGCTCATACATCACAATAACACATAGCCTACTTTTTTATCCCGGAAAAATGTGCGATTACCGTGGGATAGATTTGTTTTTTTTTATTTTTTTAATATTAAAAGTTTTGTTTTTATAATAAAATATTAAACAGGTACCCATGAGGTTTTTGTTTATCTTTAGTTAACTACCTAAACCTATGGAGTATATGTATGTGTTTATAGATTGTTTTTTGGTACCAAAACATGGCGCCCCATTCGTACTAGTGTCATAGCACGTGTAGTCTACGAGAACCAAACAATCATAGTGAGATGTTTCATAGCCTATAGCCTATTTATAGCTTTGCTGAATCAATAGCATGTAAAATGCAAAATGATTTTTTTTTATATAGTAATATTAGTTTCAGAGATTAGAGCTTTCAAACAAACACATAAGCTTAAGTATATTAGCATAGATAAAACAGGTTTAAATTATTTTGTATATGAATATTTATATATAAAAATAATATTAACCGGTCTCAATTGATAGACGGTTTATAGATTTTGTTATGTAATGTAAATGGCCTCAAACTTACTTGAATTGTCTTTATAAATGTTTTAAAATATAAGTATTCTTATTCCACACTCTATTCTTATTACACTTGTTCTAATTACTAAAAAAATAAATAAACCGAATAAAAAAAAAAGTATATACTAAAAAGTAGAAAATAACTGAACGGGGGTTTTCATTTACTATAGATACCTAATCAGATATTTTCCAAGTCGGTGCCAGCCGGCAATTCTTTAAGATATGAATATCTAATAGGTAAATATGACATGGGCCTGATTCCCCTCGTATTGAAGGGACGCCCGTGCCCAGCAGTGGGACGTTAAAAAAGAGCTGAATACAAATATGATAAGGTATGAACTCTAATAGTTAAATATTATACATCAATTTGTGATATTTTATACGTATCGAAATTAATTTGCTTTCCTTTGTATCGGCTTCTTATCTTTTTTGAATTTTATATACTTAATTGTATAACCTACTTGGTTTTTGCCTGTGGCTTCGCTGGCAAAGTAAGCGGAGGGGATCAAAGTTAGCCTATGTGTTTGTGTATCCTCAGGATGTAATCTATATCCTTGCCAAATTTTATCGAAATCTGTTTAGCGGTTTAAGCGTGAAAAGGTAACAGACAGAGTTACTTTCACATTTATTATATTATTGTGGATTCATTAAAAAAAAATCATAGTAATCGTGAATGAAGAATCTTTTTCTTTTGTTGTCGGTTGTAATTGGAAAAACGTACCATTGCTATGTGCAGTGTTTAAGCTTCTTTAGCCAGTTCTGCGAATTCTTCGCGATATCAATTGTTATTATTAGGTATTTAAAAAAAATGTATATAATCAAAAAATAAAAATTTGTGATTCACGCCTGGCCAGATTTTATTAATTAAACTTTGAGTTTGTTTAAGTAATAAACGCTTGTATTTATCATAAATTTTAGATTAAGGCACAAATAAAAAATCCAAAAACACGTTTTTATGGTGATCCTCTGTTTTTTGTTGTTTCTTAGGATATCCGACATGAATAAACATTATACATATAATTTTAAATGAACTATTTTTTCCAAATGTTTTTGCAGCTTTAATTTTGACTAGCGGCTCACCCTCGCTTCGCTCGGGGTCGCCTCTAGGAAAACAAAAACAAACGTATCCCGCGGGAACCGTACATTTTTCCGGGATAAAAAGTAGCCTATGTGTCATTCCAGATTATAATCTATCTCTGTGCCAAACATCCAGATCCGTTCAGCCGTTCTGGCGTGAAAGAGTAATAAACATCCATACATACTCAAACTTTCACATTTATAATATTAATACGGATATAAACACCCATGACTGGAGTACAAACATTCGTGCTCATCACACAAATGAGTACCCCTGGCGGGACTCGAACCCGCGACCGCTGGCACAGCAAGTAGGGTCACTACAAACTGAGCTAAAAGTGCCGTCTTAAGGAGTAACAAACATACACATACAAACTTTTATATATACAACGGTAGTAGTATAAATCCTAACTATATAAAATTTTTTGACAAACAAATTAGTCTTTACCAACAAATATGTACTCGGAAATAATTAAAAAATATTTAAATTTCATAGTCAAGTTAAAATTATTCAACACACTAACCAGCTTGTGGTATAAAAAGATGCAAAAATAAGCATTTAAATTGGTTTTATCTTTTAAATCAGTTAATTTGCTAATTCTATTATAAAAGCAGTGGCCGTAGATGAGATATGTGACTCATATTTTGTAATATTTCGAAAATAACCTAATAAGGCTCGATCTACATGTAGTGTTGATATTGGTTCGTTCTTGGTCTGAAAATAAAGGCTGCATACACACTATGATGATACATTTGGCTCAACTTGTAGTGGCTACTTGCTGTGCCAGCGGTCGCGGGTTCGAGTCCCGCTGGGGCATTCATTTGTGCGATGAGCACGAATGTTTGTAATTCAGTCATGGGTGTTTATATTTATAATATGTATGTATTTAAAGTAATAATATAATATGTGTAGTGTATCAACTATCTGGTATCCATAACACAGGCCTCGTAGCTTACCATGGAACTAGATGGTGCTGTGTGTTAATGTCTCAACATATTTATATATTTATATTTACTATGACTAAGAGTCAAGTTCCGGTCGAATCACACTCCAACGTTTTTTAACTGACGAAAAAAAGGAGTTTCTCAATAATTCCACATGTATTTTTTTTTTATTTTTGATCACGTATAACTTTTACAGTGTATTCGGTGTTAGCTGATACAAAATCAAAGCACACCTACTTCGAAAATATCTGATTAGGTATCTATAGTAAATGAAAATTACCAATCAGTTATTTTTTACTTTTTAGTTTTGTTTTTTTTTTTTGAAATCGGGGTTTTTTTTTAAGTTTTTTGCATAATATTTTACTAGTCCTAATTCTAGACGATTTTTTTTAATAGGTTAGTATACGAATGCCACAGACATTTGTTCGTGCCTATTTTAGAGTTTTATTTTAATTTTTTGAGACTTTTTTTGGTTTAAAATACATAATTAGGTAATATTCTCGCATTCAAAGTGGCCTTTCTGTGCTCCTAAGTCTAGATGTTTAAAAAAATCCATAAGCGCATGCCTCGTTGGTATATTTGCTAGTATTTTAGTTGCAAGCATTGCATGTAGATCCTGATGTCCTGGGTTCGACACTCAGGTCGTGCCAATAAAGTCAGTGGGGTTTTTTGTTAAGATTTTTGCCTGTGCCATGCTTAGCGAGAAAGGATTGAAAGGAGAGAGTGCACGATGTGCCTGTGCATGTATTGTATTGTATGTATGTTTGTCCGTATTTCACGCTGAAATGGCTATATTTGGCTAGAATTACTGTATTTGGGTGAAATTCACTGTACAGATAGACTATAATCTGAAATAACAGTTAGACTTACTGTCAATAATAAAAATTGCCAAAAAGTAATTAAAAACAATAAAAAAGGTGATATCAGGACGAACTAAGTAAGGGCGAGTCGCTAGTTTTTATTATAAGTATGATTACTAAAATTGTCTTATAATGCTCATCATCATAAATGAGTCGTTCAGAAACAAATGGACGACATTATGAGGACACTTTTAACTTTAAAAGTTCGCGATACGCTAAAAGCTTACGCTAAGTGTAATATAGATAACATACGGTATGGAATAAGTTGAAATTGTACCAACTTGTTAATTAACTTGCGTTAAGAAAAGAGCGGGAGTTTGATCGACGGCTGTTTCATGTTTTTTTTTATGGAGAGATGTCACAGATTAAGTAATAATATATACACAGGAGGATATCACAGATTAAGTAATAATATATATACATACAATGTCATAAAACTAAATATGAAGCTAAACAAATAATGTAAAAAAAAATTGAGTGCTTATAACTCTTACGTGTGGTTGAAGTAAAACTTCTTTGGCAAATATCCCAATTAAATTATAACAAATTAATAATAAAACAAGGCATATTGGGCATATTACAATCATATTATATATATAGAATATAATATACGGAAAGAATATATTTGTCAGACAATAAAAACGGTTACCATGGCAACAGTTAGTCATAATAGCTTTTATTTAATTTATGGGCATTCATCCCACTGTAATGAATATTTATTCTATAACTAATAATCATTATAAAATTTATTATTTTTCACTTCCTGTGTAGTGTATTCTATCTCAAATAACAACGGTCACCATGGCAACATGGCAATGTATTCTATCTCATTCTCTCGCCGGCTTAATTCTATATATTTATGTGTTTGTCTCTTTTTAGTGTTGCATTTTTGTTTCATCGAGTTTCAAATCGCAACGATTCGAAAGAAGTTTCACTTCAAAAAAATAATTATAAAGTGCGTGTATGAATGTGTACACGCGCAAGAAATAAACCTTCTGCAGGTTATCGGTACTCTTTATGAAATTTAATTTATGTTTTAAATAATTAGGATAGGTGAAATACTAAAAATAACGCATATTAGGCATATCACAATCATATATTTATAGAATATCATATACGGAAAGAATATAATATTATATATCATTTGTCAGGCAATAACATCGGTTACCATGGCGACAAACGTACGTACATTTTTTCGTAACGCACTCACCAGCTTACCCCCCAAGTCAAGTGTGCGTAAAGAAGTTTTACTTAAAAAACACTATCATGTGGACAAAGCCGCGTGCAAAACATAGTTGGCAATAAATATAGTAAAACTGAAGCTCTAAACATGTTGCCGCAAATACGGTCTGAATCTTTTTATTTGACTTTTGACATTCCGATGCCTGTATTCATATGACAAAAGTGGTGGAATGTGACATGTGACAGGTTGTTGGTTGAATTCGCGCAGGGGACCAATGATATTGATCGTACGAGTCCAAATTTGGTTAAAACTTAGTGGTGTTTTTATCCGAGTGAGCAGAAGAAATGTAACGTTGTTTGAACGTATGTATGTATGTTTGTGTGTATGAATGATCTTAATCTTATACTTATGAATTGTTAATTTAATTCAAAGAGCGTTAGTGTCGTCAGACCGTGAGGAAGCTACCATTGGCTCGGAAAGCAGTAATAAGGTTGCGTACGGCGTGTGCTTCATATTATGTGCTCCCTTATGCGTACCTATAACAAAAATGTACGTAAAGTAGCTGTAGACATACTACTGGGTTTTCTTCGACAAGTGAGAACACTGGACACCTAAATAAATCCATCAAATTCAAATATTTTATTCAGCATTAAATTATTACAATTTTTTACTTAACGTCATGAGTCTACCACCACCAGTTCAGAAAGAAGAAACCTCAGTCCCGAAGACCTTCCAGAAGACCTGGCTAAAGAATATCCACCCTCCACCTTACTTTCGCCCTCTATTCTCCATTCCTTTGATATCCTTTGATGGTAACATGTAACAAACTATAGGCTTCAGCGACTGCTCTTTATCAGATAGCTTAAATCGAAACATTTCAAAAAGCAGAAATTGACAATCAATTTCTATCTAAGCATTTTGTACGTACGTTACGCGACATCTTCGTCAATTTTAGAGTTTCCATATAAATATTAAGAAAATTTTCCACAAAATAGTGGAATAAATAATATAAATAATACTTTTAAACTGGATGCTCATTAAAGCTCTTTAATTAAAAAGTAATCATCCAAAAACCCTTTACTTTGTTAAAAATAACTATTTATTTCGATATTGAAACGAACAACGAACTAAATAATTTATTATAACGATCTCTTTATCTATACATGAAAATCGAATCAAAATTGATACTTTATAAATTAAAAATAAACCGTCATATAGTTTTAATCGATTTGATTATGATTTTTTTTTAAATTATACTTCTTTTGGCGCGTTTGGAAAAAATATGGGAGTAAAATTTTTACGATGCGCGCGCACACCGACAACCAAAAAGCGACATGATGAAGTTAGCTGCATTCCCTTTACAAACAGAGAGTTGTGACATACGGGATGAAATCTTCAGTTATTTTTGTTCTGTTACGCCAAAGAAGTATAACTTCTTACATGCGTACATAACGTACACACACACGTTTTTTTTTAATCGATTGTATAGTTTCAGAGATTATCCAATAAATACGTATGAAACAAATTTTTACCTCTTATAATAGTGCAAGACAAATAACGAGCAAGTATTTAAGGTTGAAACAAGTTATTTAAGAATGCGGTTTGTACTTTTTGTTCGTGTAAACCGTAAAATTAAACTGTGAACATGAGGAATGTTTTTCGGCACTAAATTGAAGTTGAAAGTCAAATCCTATCATACTATAATCCATACTAATATTATAAACTAGCGACTCACCATGGCTTTGCTCGGGTTCGTCCCTAGGTACGTTTTAATTTTTTTTGAGCGAAACCCTAATTCTTTTTCTAAAATAAAAGTAGCCCAAGTTACTCCTTATAATATCAGCTATCTGCCAATGAACGTCCCGTTAAAATTGGTCTAGTCGTTTCGGAGGTTAGCAGGAACAAACAGAGAAACAGATAAACATTTTAAACGCGTGGGGAAAACGAGAAAATGTTAGTAGCTTATAAAAACCGATGTGGTGGACGATATTTGATATGAAAAATAAGCTGTCATACTGGTATTTTAATATTAGCTTACTTTCGGGTCTCGTCTGAAATTACGTATTTACGGATACTTTCAATAATTTTTAGTGACCATAAAGCATTTTCTGCTTACTCGTCGTACTCGATGCCGATTAATTGTCATCTATACTCTATACATATAAATAAAATTAAAGTGTTTGCAATATCAAAATAACAGATTTATACTAAATGCATATAGAATTATATACGACCAATTTTAACGGGACTTACACTGGCAGATAGCTGATGTTATAAGGAGTAACTTAGGCTACTTTTATTTTAGAAAAAGAATTAGGGTTTCGCTCAAAAAAATAAAACGTACCTAAGGGCGACCCCGAGCGAAGCGAGGGTGAATCGCTAGTTTTAAATAAAACTATCGTATCAAATATTTAAGGCAGACATAGTTTGATTTTTCGTTTCCGACGTTTTGAATGTTTTACAGTTTACAGCAATCATTGTTACGGGGGAGACACAGACTTACATCCGGAATGATACCTTTATTTATTTACCCTGTCAACGACCGCCGAGCCCTCGGTGGTCCAGTTAACAATTAATTTCTAAGAAATTAACCAGGAGGTGTTAAAATTACAAATATTCGCATATATCTAAAAAATAATTAATTATTATTAGTTAATATTAATTATTGTTTGTGCAAAATTCTGTTTTGTTAGTCTCCTAAGAATGTCAATAGGTTCGCCATTTTGACAAATAATACGGCTTTAGTAGGCTCATGTACCACTTATATATAAATACTAGTGATTCACCCTCGCTCTGCTCGGATTCGTCCATAGTTACGTTTTAATATTTACCTACTATAAATTTCTCAGAGATGAGATATTTTCCCGCAGTAAAAGCTATCCTATATGTTGACCCGGAGAGCCAGCTATCATCATACCAAATTTCATCAAAATCTGTCCAGTGGTTTTCTTGTGATGCGGTCACTGACAGAAAGACAGACAGACAGGCAAGAATTCCAAAAACCATAGATTTGGCCACTGCATCGATAATAATGACTATTTCAATAAGATTTTCCAAAAAAAATATTTAATGTACAGACAGATTAGACTCAGAATTTTATTATATGTATATATAGATTTCTAGAACAGTACTAAACAGTTAAAAGCTGCCACATAAATAAAAATATATTTTTCGACTCATTGTCATTTAGAATTTTATTATATTGTATAGATATTTCTTCAACAGTAGTAAACAGATATAAGCCGTTACATAAATTGATGAATATTATTTTTTTCCTAATATTATTAATGTAAAAATACTAGCGTGGGTTGAACCTTCTACATCCTTGTAATGCGCGAAGCCAAAAAGAGGGTTATGTGTTTGACCTGTATGTACGTATAAATAAATAAATAAATATGTCGGGATATTAACACACAGCACCACCTAGTTCCATGGTAAGCTACGAGGCTTGTGTTATGGATACCAGATAGTTGATACACTACACATATATAAATTTAAATACATACATATTATAAATATAAACACCCATGACTGGAGTACAAACATTCGTGCTCATCACATAAATGAATGCCCCCAGCGCAGCGGGACTCGGACCCGCGACCGCTAGCACATCAAGTAGGGTCACTACAAACTGAGCCAAACGTGTCGTGTATGTATGTATGTTCAATCCTATTATAATTTATATGGCTTATCCGATTTTGGTCATTCATAAGTCGTTAACTTCAACTTAATAAAGCGACTGTCATAGTACATATTATTAAAAATTAAAATGGCGGATTTTGGCACTCAATTTGTGTTTTAATTTTTTTTTTCTCTTCTAAACCTTTAGATTGGGGTGTCAAAATCAAGGTTTTTCAGAGACGATCACATAAATATACCTACAATTGATATGTTTAAAAGTAATTAATGGAAAAAATCTATACTAATATTATAAAGAGGAAAGATTTTTTTGTTTGTTTGTGGGTTTGTACTGAGTAAGCTCCGCAACTACTGAACTGATTTAGATGAAATTTTGTGAGAAGATAGTTTGAGACCCTGAAAAGGATATAGGATAGTTTTCATCCCAGAAATCATCCCTTAAGGGAGTGAAAATGGGAATGAAAGTTTGTATGGAGAAACGACCACAAATGTTTAATAAAACCATTTCTTATGCGAATAATATGTAGTTGAGAGAAGCAAAAATCAATATCTTAGTCGTTCTAAAATGAGTATAAAATTGTAATGCATTAAAAGAAATCAACTTATTTATTTTAGTTTTTTTCCAACGAATTGAGATGTAATTTTCATGAAACGATTTCATAATTGTTAATCAAGTACAAGTATACAAGCTTATTAAAGTAAAGCCAACGCCCAGAATTTACTCCGAGGCCTTTCTCACGATCTCGGTCGGTATGTGATGTATTTCAAGAATAAATATGTATAAGTACGAATAAATATAATTTTTGATCTTTACAAATAATATAAAATAAATTGCAAATTAGGTTGCCTTCCATAGAAATGTAAAAAATTGGCGCCTAAAAGAGAGCCTTGTGGCATACCTGAGGTTTTATTATTTGGTTTCGAGGTATGTGTATACAAAATACTTTATATTAATTATAAGAAATCGATTGATAAAAAGAATGCTTTACATATTACATTATATTTTGTGTAGTAATTTTCCGAGTAACTGCTTAAGGTTTTTTTTTTTTATGTCTATAAATAAATATAATTTGGTTTACCGGTTCATGGCATAGCGGGTCTGATCTGGGAGAAGTGCGATCGTTTCGATTTATACTTTTCTTTGTATTTATAATATTAACTAGCGACTCGCCCTCGCTTCGCTTGGGTTTGTCCCTAGGTTGCTTCCCAAAACAAAATTAATTAATTAATTTGGTTTTAATTTTTTTTCGTGTGACCCTATTTTTTTTTCTAAAATAAAAGTAGCCTAATTACTCCTTATAACATCAGCTATCTGCCAGTGAAAGTCCCGTCAAAATCGGTTCAGCCATTTCAAAAATTAACCGAAACACACAGACAGACAGAAAGATAGACAGACAAAAATTGTAAAAAATGTTGTTTTGGTATATGTACCGCGTATACATCCATATGCATTTAGTAAAAAGCGATTATTTTAATATTACAAACAGACACTCCAATTTTATTTATCTGTAAAGATTATCATCATATCGGCAGCTTATTTTCACAATAAAGAAAGTATAGTCTGTATCTAGATAATCTCTTTCTTTTGGTGAAAACCTTATGTAAACCCGTTCAGTAGTTTCCAAGAGTTTCCGAGCAAACAAAAATTCGAGATGATGCGGGAAACTTTAATCTATTCACCTAAATAAAACTGAAATGTCTGTTTGTAATGTCAAAATGACAGCTTTTTACTTAATGCATATAAAATTACTATATACGGTAGTTATAACAAAAACACAACTTTAAAAGTGTTTGTCTGTCTGTTTTTTTTTTCTGACTAATCTCCGAAACAGCTGGACTGATTTTGATGGGACTTTCACTGATAAATAGGTGATGTTATAAGGAGTAAGTGAGGCTGCTTTTATTTTAGAAAAAAAAAAATAGATTTCCGCTCAAAAAATTAAAACGTAGAAACCGGCTTCTTAGTCATAGCTTGGCATTTTAAAAATAGATAGATATTTATTAAGGAAATAGAATTAATTTAATTTAATCATGTGATAAACTAGTAGTAACAAGTTGTGCCTATTTGAATTTTTCGGAAAAATATTTGGGCTAGAATAAATAAAAAAATCTGTCAAGCGCGAGTTTGACTCGTACACTGAGGGTTCCGTAGCATGAAACATCCAAAGTAACCCATTATGACTGCTCCGTCTTTACTAAGCAAAATACGATTTTCTAAAGTAAACTAAGACGAAAATGTATATGGACTTCTCGGACTACTTTCACACATAAGGAAATTTTTATACGTGTTTGTTACACCTCGCTCAATTAGATGGAGAGATTTGGGTTAAATTGAATACACATAGACTATGACCTGTTTCACATCTATTTTTTTTAACATTGGGAAATGCATTTAGGCATACCACCTGCATATACGGGTGGTTATGTGCGGCTCACGAGCTAGAGAAGCCAGTACTACCCACTAAAACCCAACAAAACCTCCCCCGTCTTATTGGGGCGTCGCAGGATCGCTTACGCACTCAACCACGACGCCTCGACGGCAGGTCTGCCGAAGCAGACCACAACAACCATAGGGTTGCTCTACAGTCTACTCTGCTATCAGAGAAGTAACAGGAGCGACTTGTATGCCACACCACCCATCGAGGTGGGCCGCCACCTAGAATGTTTCTTGGCTTCGCGCCCGGCTAGATTGCCGGGCGCTAATGAGGCCTCCCACCACGACAAGGTGAACGCACATTTTGGGGGTTCTGTTGCACGCCTGAGCGAAGCTAGGCTAAGTCGCTAGTCATTTATAATTAATTATTGCATGTCTGACATCTAAATGACATTTAGTCAAAAAATATATTTTGACATATTTATCAGTTCAGTCATTTTGGTTATCGTGTTCTCAAACCGGTATATTACATTACAATCATGCGTAGGCGCAGGACACCGTCTAGAGTTTGTAATAGCGTAAATGATCGATCGATATAGCAATCTGTTTAATTTTTTTATGACTAAACTAATATTATATTAATTAAATCTATAAATATAAATAAAATTGATGTGTCTGTCTGTGATTTCAAAATAACTATTTTTTCTCAAGTACATAGAGTTATTTTATATATTATCCAGTACATAAATAAACCTTTTTTAAATTTTTTTTTCTGTTTGTCTTTCTGTTGGTTGGGGGTAATCTTTAGAACGGCTTAACCAATTACAATGGGACTTTCAGTGAAAGACAAAGGAGTTTGTAGGGCTACACATAGGGTATGTTTTATTCCGCAAATATTTAGGGTTCCAGCGCCGAAATAGAAAACCCTTAAAAATTCCAATTTACGATTTCACGAAAAAAATCCGCGATAGCGTAAGGAAAACCTCACATTAACTATTTTTATTTTATATTTTTATCTATTGAAAACGTACGTAAGGAGGCACCGAGCGAAGCCGCTAATTGATAAATATGAGTCTAAATACGCAGACACGCGACCAACACGTTTACAAAATCTGGCGTGCACATGCCCTAACATCATGCTAGGAGTGATATTTAGGAGTGGAGAAATCATCAGCTACACAGATATAAATAAAATTTAAGTGTCTGTTTGTAATGTCAAAATAATAGCTTTATACTAAATGCATATGATATTATATACTGTACTTATAACAAAAACACAATTTTTAACATTTTTGTCTGTCTGTTGGTCTGTCTGTTTGTTCCAGCTAATCATCGAAACGGCTGGATTGATTTTGACGGGACTTTCACTGGCAGATAGCTGATGTTATAAGGAGTAATTTAGGCTACTTTTATTTAAAAAAGTAGTAAGGATATTCCGAATGTAGGGACGCACCCGAGCCAAGCGAGGGTAAGTCGCTAGTACATGAATAAATCTATGCGGATGAAAACGCGTTACAACACTAGTCTAAAATTTTTAAGGAGCTGCAATGTCAGTTTTTAATTTCATAAATGAATGTTTATCCAAATATGTCATAGAATAATATCTACGAAGTTGTCATAATTAAAAAAAAAATCTTATAACGTTTAAAGTAGGTACTTAAAGGATTTTTATCAAATTAAACTAAAAACGTTTGGGTTAAACTAGAACTATAGAATGCGCTCGTTTGGGAAACCGAGTGAAGCGGGTTCAAATCCCGGGTCTTGCACCTCTGATATTTTCACGTGCGAATCATTTCTAACATGATTACCCACTTGCATTACGGTGAAGGAAAACATCGTGAGGAAACCTGCATGTCTGAGAGAACCTAGCAAGTTTTCGTAAGACATGTGAAGTCCGTCAACCCGCACTTGGCTAGCGTGGTGGACTATGGCCTGATCCCCCTCGTATGAAAGGGAGGCCCACGCCCAGCAGTGGGACGTTAAAAAGGGCTGAATACAATAAATTTTCTAAACCTGCATTGACATCGGTCCATCCGTTTTGGAGTTACGATGTAACAGATACATAGGCTTCTATATAATAAAATACACTTTTTAATGATATCAGAATTACAGTGAGGAGGTTGAAAATTATTTTTTTTATTATCTGACGAAAATATTTTTGCAATTTAAATTTCGGACTAAAAATAATAATTAGTGAAATCCTTGAAAAAATTCAAAAAATTCGCATTCAACAAGACAATATAACCGAATTCCTTAACGTAACATGTACTTAATTTAAAAGAAAGTTTAAAATATAACTAAAATATGCGGATATTTAAGCTATAACTTTTACTTTTTAATGGTTTTTTTGTACTGAGAATTCGAATATCTTATATGTTATTACTGTACCAAAAACCGATCGTGCGATTATAGCTGTATAAAGATATTGTTACATGTATACTTTTGTTTTTAGTTATGGCAATTTAGAATCTAGATGATTTTTATAAGCTTTTGAAGTAAAACTTAAAGAAAGTAAAGCTTAACTTGGGGGGTAAGCTGATGAATGCGTTAAGAAAAAATGTACGTACGTTTGTTGCCATGGTAACCGTTGTTATTGTCTGACAAATGATATATAATGTTATATTCTTTTCTTAAATGATATTCTATAAATATATTATTGTAATATGCCTAATTTGTGTTATTTTTAGTATCTCACCTATCCTAATTGTTTAAAACATAAATTGAATTTCATAAAGAATACCGATAATTAACCTACAGAAGTTTTACTTCTTGCGCGTGTACACATTCATACACGCACTCTTTATTTTTTATATGTACATATATAGGTACAAAACAAATGTACACTTAATTATGACTGTACAAATGATTCCGCGCAGAATTGTGGCAAAAAATGACGAAAAATGACCAGCTCTCCTGTCATCAATAGAGGCGATAAGACGAGATTTGTTAAACATTTTTATGAGTCTTTTCCAAGCCGAATTATAACCACTTCCTCTTATCCTCCAGTTCAAGCAACTCCTTAATAGTCAACAGACAACAGCACAGACACGAAATATTATATACATATTCAATTATTAAGTGAATTTTTACTTATCACAAGTATTTTTCTACCATATGAGATGACAGCAGAAAGAGGGGAAGGGATAAATAAATATGTTGGAACATTGACACACATTACCATCTAGTTCTATGGTAAGCTTCGAGGCCTGTGTTACATACTATAAATATAAATACCCCAAACTGGAAAGTAATCATTCGTTCTCATCGCATAAATGAATGCCCTTAGCGAAATTCGAACCAGCTATCGCTGGCACAGCAAATAGGGTCACTACAAACTGAGCCAAACGTGTCATCACACATTATCATACACATGTTGCGCCAATACCAAGGGATAAAGAAAAGGTAAAGAGAGATACTTAAAACTCAGCGTTGAAATTACAAACACCACAAGCTTCTTACAAAATGTAACCTCGACTGTGAGAGAAGTAGCTTGGTAAATTCAAAAAATCATGAATGATACAACGGTAAATATCAAAAACAAGATATTTTACTTTCGGACGGGTTTTATTGAAAACATTGAAAAATAATAATAAGTCAAGGTAGTCGCCATATATGGGTAAAATATTTAAAAAAATTTAATCATATGTTATTTTCGAAATGAAAATGGGCGGCGCCTACAGTCAAAATGAAAGATAACGGTATTTTGTGTCGCACTTAATGTCTCAACTTGATTTATCAGCTATATGTAATATTTATTATTATTACATAAAATAAAATTCTGAGTCGAGTCTGTATATTAAATATGTTTTGGAAAATCTTATTGAAATAGTCATTATTATCAATACAGAGGCCGAATCTGTAGTTTAAATGAAACTATCTTTTCGGATTATTTATTATCAGATATAATTGCTTTGGGACGTCTAAAACCTCAGTCTCTCCCGTGACCATGATTGCTATAAAGCATTCGAAACGTCGGGAACCAAAAATCTAAATAAATCCGCGAAATAATCCGAAAAGATAGTTTTATTTTTTTTATTTGTATAGATGAAATGGTCGTGTCTATGTGTAATTTTAAAATAGCTTATCTGGCTGAAAAAATATCTCCTCGTCTATCTCCAAAATGGCTGAACCGATTTTAATGGAAGTATCACAGAAATAAATTAAAGAGTGCGTGTATGAATGTGTACACGCGCAAGAAGTAAAACTTCTGTAGGTTATTGGTATTCTTTATGAAATTCTATTTGTTTTAAATACTTAGGATAGGTGAGATACTAAAAATAACGCACATTAGGCATATTATAATCATATAATTATAGAATATCATTTAAGGAAAGAATATAATATTATATATCGTTTGTCGGACAATAACAACGGTTACCATGGCAACAAACGCACGTACATGTTTTCGTAACGCATTCACCAGCTTACCCCCCAAGTCAAGCGTGCGTAAAGAAGTTTTACTTCAAAAATTTTGTCCCGTTGAGTTTCTTTTGTAACTTCTTATCAGTCTTTGAGCACTTTTTGTGATCGCGCCATGCCATACTTTAGTACCTACGGGACAGTCTAATACGTGAGTCTTCACTAACAGCTACGTATTGCCTACAAGTTGAAGGTCAAGAATATTTGCTTAAGATATACATTGGCATCTATACAAATAAATAAAATTGTAGTGTCTGTTTGTAGTGTCAAAATAACAGCTTTTTACTAAACGCTTATGAAAGTTATTTAGTTTATACTGTTTTAGGGAGTAACTTAGAATACTTTTTTTTTAGAAAATGAATTAGGTCTCCACGCAAAAAAAAAATTAAACCCATGAACCGTTTTCATTCACCGTAAGACAAGTGTAATCATAATAAAGTTGTAACTGATTGCTGTCTGACTGTACATGGAAGATATTTGAGAGAAACTATTATTGGCGGTCTCTATTAAAGCAATAAAACTTGAAATAATGATTTTTAGAATTTTTGTCTGTTTGTCTGTGCGTTTCTGCGGGGTAATCTCAGTAATGGCTTAACCGATTTGTCATAATTAAAAATATTTTGAATTTAGTGGCAGAGGTCTAAAATTTTGTAGGCTTTAAAAATGCGCAGTTACCTTATTTGAAGGTTACATGTTATGTACAAACCTTTCACCGTGGCTTCGCTCGCGTAAATAAATAATGCGAAAATATGCATACCCAAATTTATACTTAATATTATAAAGCTGAAGAGTTAGTTTGTTTGTTTGTTTGGTTGAACGCGTTTATCTCAGGAACTACTTATCCGATTTGAAAAATTCTATTTGCATTAGATAGCTCGCTAACTAAGGAAGGCTATAGGCTATATATCATCTCGGAAAAATGTACGGTTCCTGTGGGATAGATTTGTTTTTGTCCAGATTCGAACCCGAAGCAAAGCGAGGGTGAGTCGCTAGTGCCAATATATAATGCAAAAAGATATATAATAGGTATATAATGCATACCCAAATGCCCATACGCTTCTTGGTGGTCGGTTGAAGAAGTATATGATGATGCAGCGTCATCAAGTGGAGATTTGCAGCATAATAATTAAAAAATAAAAACCTCCATGTTTTACATATATCAAAATATTAAAGAAATCTGTCAGGAAATTTTGGAGATTTTTGGTTTCGGTTCTGCACCGACGAACATTATATTTTTAAACGCCTACGTGCGAATTTCCGGGAAATTAATTGTTACACACGAGTGTGTATGCGCCTCTCAACACGTTAAGCAAACTAATTCGTCCATTGGTTGAAATTCGACATTAATCAATTGTCTATGCCTATATATATATATATATATATATATATATATATATATATATATATATATATATATATATAGTTAGGGAAACAAACAATGAAGATGGTTCTTATACAATACTAAAATACAAAAATACATACATGATGCTATGTTTCCACTGATAGAAAATTACATAAACACTAGCATTAACACCCAATAAAGTTAGTATAAAGACAAGCCCAATAAAGTTCAATATAGGTACCTACATAAAAACAAAGAGATAATCAACTTAACAAAAAAAATACAAACTCAAAGCTGAACTTTTATAAGATATGATAATTTTAATCAACATAATATATTAATTGAATAGGCAATAACAAGAGAAGTGGCTACAGTGACGTACGTAAGACAAAAAATATAAAATAACATATAATATGGCTATAGGGTAAGCATCCCTCGTCTCCAAATTTTTTTTTACCTCAAAACCTATCGAGTGTGGTATCAAAATAAAGGGTTTTATAAATAATGGTTTACAAAAATATACAACTTATATGTTTAAAATGCTAAAAAACAAGAAAAATATAAAAAATATTTACAAAGATAAGGAGGCTTCGGACAAGTTTCCAAATGCCATTCATTTATATATTTAAAAAAAATGTCATCGATATATAATCGTATACATATGTATGTATGTTCATAAAGTAGTAGGTACTTGACCTTAACGTACTATACGGTTGGTTTATAGTAAAACCGATTTAAACAAAAGTAAGTAATAAAAAACAATAGGCCCTTTTCACACGGGAATATTTTTTATGTAGTAACTAAAAGATTGTACAATTTTGAGCAATTAGAATTAACCGTTTTAATGTATGAGGTGTTAGTTCCGGTCAGACTGTTGTGTGGTAGATTTGTGGGTCAAAGCGGAAGGGACTGGTTCGATTCTTGAACGAAGCATGTAATATAACTATATATAACTAGCGATTTACCCTCGCTTCGCTCGGGTGCGTCCCTATACGTTTTTGTAAATGGTTATTGCGAGTGTATCGTAGGAGATAGACTCATGCTTGATTACGGACTTTTGTGTCCTTGTAGACGTTTTAGAGTTAAACATTGTAAAACCTAACATATTTAGCCATCGTTAGCCACGTAAATTTCTAAGGATGACTCGAATCAATCCTTATGTTTTTCCGTGGAAAAGAAAGGCTTTCCTGTAGTAAAAGGTATACTTAATGTGAGGAAATGAAATTATCAAGATAAATATGTCTATTGATAATTATCGCGTTAATTATCAAGATAATTATCAGATAATTATCAAACAGATATAAACTTAGCAATCCTTGTGTAGGTATTGGTATTTAACTACTTGCCTGTCATAATTTACGTTAGAATAAATTATACACTTTTAACAATGAAGGTGATCTTTTATTATGTGTTTTTTTTTTTCATAGTTTTGACATATACGAACTTGAAAATAAAACAGAATAAATTTAACCAACTACATAGACAGTATTTAATTAAATTAATGAGTGGAATATCGTCCTCACCCTCCTCAACTGCATTATCTCAGTTTGCTGATTGAGTTTTTTGAGTTGATTGAGAGAATTCAGTTTGCTGATCGACAATTTAAAGAGTTGCAAACTAAATATTTTCAATTATATTTATCAAAGATAATTATCAACCCATATTTATCATCATTATTATTAAAGATAATTATCAATGATAATTATCGCTTCGAACCCTTTTTTTTCATTCGTAGGGAAACACCTTTACGGGTGCCCGAGCGCGGGGGGCGCGCGGGGTATGTGGGACTCCTGCCGCGAGAAGCGCGACAGATTACCCACTAAAACCACCACGGTGATCCCTATTGGAAAAGGGCCACGGGATCGCTTTCATTTCAAACCCTGCTTAATGTTGACTTGAGTAATAAGTTATCACTACACAAAATTCAGTTAAACTCGATTTTGTAGTTTTTGCGTGAAACGCGCACAATCGATTTCGCTAAGTTACTGTTTTATTATATTCATACTAGCAGTACCGCGGCTTAGCCCGCGTTCAATAGGGAATATGCGTATTTTTTTTTATTTTTTTTTTATTTTCTTTGACTAGATTTCGCTGCCTCATTACTCTCACTTTCATAGTCAAATCAAATGGCATGTAAATACGATACGAACGGGGAAATATATGAGTATATTTTTTTTAATTGTCAAAATATAATATGTGTTAATATGTAACGGTGTCGCTCTGAAATAAAACTTGTCAAACATCCGCTAATGGAGTGGTGTTTTAAATTGAAAGTACAATTTCGGTAGTAATATTAGTCCATTGAAATGTTACATTTTTTTGACTTTAGCGTGCATTTGTCAGAGGACGCAATTTTATTTTTTAGATATTAAGGAGGTGTTAGTGTAAAGTTAAATCCAAGTTTGTGGGGTTGCCACCCTTGTCCCACGGCCGCCATCTTGGAAAAAGGGGTACAAATGGTTTTTACGGTTTATCTGACAAACTATAGGTCTCAGAAAAAAATATTAAGATATTTTTGGTTTACTGTTTACTGTGGAAAAATATCTCATCTCTGAGAAATCTATACCAATCATTAAAACGTACTTAGAGACGAACCCAAGCGGAGCGAGGATGAGTCGCTAATATTAATTATATTTTAATAAGATAAGATTTTACAGACATGTAAAATTACTCTAAGGATTTAGCTATAGCATGTTACACGAACACATCATAACCAAATTACTGTATAATCTTCACACGATCGGGCGCGAGAGGGGACAGTTCAGTGAAAAATTTTTAAAATTCCATCAATACAAGCCGGTTTTAAATCTTATAAATTGGAGTACACGTTGCCGTTAATTGCCTGCAATGGTTAAGTTGTCCAATGCATTTATAGCGCTATGCTTTTGGTTTTTTTAACCACATCAAAATATATAACTGAAATATCTTTTATGATCAATTAGGATGAATGACTTTTTCTCTGTGTGGCTGTGTGTGTGCCTGTAAATAAGGCTACTTTTATTTTAGAAAAGGAATTAGGGTTCTGCTCAAAAAAATTAAACCGTACCTAGGGACGCACCCGCGCGAAGCGAGGGTAAGTCGCTAGTTGTAGTCATAAATTAGTAATGACCTCCCGACCGACTCCGGCCACGGCGGCCACTGTCATTGAGACTAGCCATCTGCACAGGAGATATTATAGTGCAGACACAAGTGCACTCTCTATCCCTGTCACTCTCATACTCCGGTGGGACGACACGAGACACGACCGGTGAGAGTGTCGGCGCAGGGCCAACGGCTTTACGTGCTCTCTGAGACACGGGGGTAAAACACAGCCAACTTCCCAACTCCGGGCTGAGACTTACTAAACGGAAAGACTGAATAACTAAACTTGGCCCGACATGGGACTCGAACTCAGGACCTCTCGATGTGCAGCCGTATTTGCTAGCCGCTACACCACCGAGCAGTTATTAAATTAATATAGTTGTTATGATGTTTATCTCGCGCATAAAACAAAATATTTAGATGACATTGATTCAGAAACAGTTCTATTAATAAGTAATCAGCAATTGCCAATAGTTGCATTGATGCGCGACTAATTTTATTATATTATACTTATGTTTTATTAAGTTGAGTCTGCGCACGCGCATATGTTTTTTTCTTCTTTTATATGTCGCTGGGGAAATCTCTGTCAACATTATCATTGGACGGAGGACTGCGACTTTTACTCACTGATGGCGGTTCCCAATTATTTAATTAGAATACTAGCGACTCACCCTCGCTTCGCTCAGGTTTTTAAAGTCCAACTGCTGGGGGTAGGCATCAATTCATTACGGGGGGATCAAGCCATACTTTACCACACTGGCCAAGTGCGGGTTAGCGGACTTCACATGTCATTCAGAAACTTGTTATGTTCTTTCAGACTTGCAAGTTTTTTCACGATGTGTCCCTTCAACCTATTTTTTTTATTATGTTGAGAAATGCATTTAGGCATACTACCTGTATATACACAGGTAAAACCCGCACTACCCACTAAAACCCAACACAACCTCCCCCGTCTTAAGGGGGCGTCGCAGGATCGCTTACGCACTCAACTACGACGCCCCGACTTGTGGTCTGCTTCGGCAGATAACCATGGGGTGGCTTCAACGGTCCACTCTGCTATTAGAGAAGTACCAGGAGCAACCCGCATGGCACACGTCCCATCGAAGCGGGCCACCTTCCTGTGCGTTTCTTGGCTTCGCGCCCGGCTGTATTGCCAGGCACTACTGAGCCCTCCCACCACAACAAGGTGGAACGCACGTTGGGTGGGGGGTCACGATGTATACCTCCAACCTAAGACAAGTGCTAATCATGTTAAAAATGATTCGCACATGAATGTATCAGAAGTGCGCGACCTGGGATTTGAACTAGCTTCACTTAATTTTCCAAGCAAGCGCGTTACCACTGAGCTACCACTGCTAACAAAATTTAATTTTAAATAAATTGAATATCGATTTATTAAAATCGATATTATAACAGCATATGATACTACGGTATCATAATACCCGAGTCGCTTGTGCCGAGACCGATATAATCGATAACTCAATTACTGTTAACGTCGCTTCTTTAAGAAGATAAAAACCCGCAAAATTAATGTTATTCCTATACGATGCAAATCACAGATTACTAATTGCATTTAGAATATACTGTCTGGACAGTTTGTAAGTTAATACTAAGTACCTGATTGACCGGACTGGGCGGAGTTTTTTTTTTGTTATATGGTATTTTTTAGATAAAAAAAAAACTAAGAACTTGAAGAAATACAAAAAAAAAAAAAACAAAAGTAAAAACTTTATATCCTTGGTCGCTTGACCGCGATGCTTACGCCTGAGTGTAAGAAATTATCGACGATATTCTGCGTGGAATAATGCGAAAGAAAACCACATGAAAACTCGAAAACACCCGTTTTCCAAGACATAAGACTAATCTAGATCGATTTTTCGCCCCCGAAAACCCTCACAGACCAAATATCAGCGAAATCGTTAGAGCCGGGATTGCCGGTATAAATAAATAAATAAATATACAAGAATTGCTCGTTTAAATATATTAGATAGATGTATTCCCACAATTTTACTACCTTTATTCTGACTACTCATTAAGGAGAGTGTTATGTAAATCTGTTATTATTACACTTTAAATAAAAGTTGTGTTTTCGAATTTACTCGCGGATTGATTTATCTAAAGTATTTGTCCAATGGTCAAAATTTATAATCATTAGGTACTGAAAATTTGAGGTTAACAAACAGAGGAAAAAAAGATACTGAGCTGTTTTTTTCTTTACCTATTTATATATAGTCTAGCGGAACACCCTCGCTTCGCTCAAGTTCGCCTCAAGAAAAACAAATACAAATATATGCCAAGGGAACCGTACATTTTTCCGTGATAAAAAGTAGCTTATGTGTTATTCTGATTTATGAGCTATATTTTTGTAAGCTATTCATGAGTGTTTATATTTATAATATGTATGTATTTAAATTTATATATGTGTAGTGTATTAACTATCTGGTATCCATAACACAAGCCTCGTAGCTTACCATGGAAACATGGAAATAGATGGTGCTGTGTGTTAATGTCAACATATATATATATATATATATATATATATATATATATATATATATAATTATGACCCCTAAATAGTTGGAATATTTTTAAGTGTCAAAAGTTTCACGCAAATTGAAGATTGAGATTTTTTAGCGGTTTTCTTATCTAGTGGTTGTCCTCCACTTTGTTTACTTGTAATTATGGAATATTGAAACATGACCTCGCTTTAAAAAAGGCTTGAAATGAAAACGTAATTTATATTAACGGTTAATTTTAAAGTATTGAGATTTTTTTTTTTACTGATAACACTAAAAATCGTCAATAGATATTAAAAAAAAAGAAACCTGTAACGTTCAATAGTGAAGCGTAAAGCTATAATAAATACGATTTGTAGCATTTCCAGGTGTGAGAAACAAAATATTTTGGCTTACAATAGTTCTGACTGTAGGTCACTATGTGTTCACGCAATTTGAACCTTTATATTAATATAAATAGAACTCAGAATCTTATCACTAATTCGAGGTCAACGTTTACTTAGCGTCCTTTTGAAGTTGCGTAATGTAGCTAAAAATAGTATTAAATTATTAAGTTTATCGCTAGGCTATGTATTTTTGGATAACCGGATTTTTGTCAGTGTTTTAAGCGCATTTACAGTTAATTTACTAGTATCAGTTCGAAAATTTGTTTGTTTGTTTGTTTGTTTGTACGTGTTTAACGCAGCAACTTTATATATCTTCACCGGTGGTAGGACTCTGTCAAGCCTGAGGAGGGCGACTGGATGGATACCTTCCTCTTATCTATTTGTCCCATCAAGCAATGATTGCATTGTTGTGTTCTTATTTGAAGGATAAGATTGCCAATACAATTACAGGCAAGAGGCATATCATCTTAGTCTTCACAGTGATAACCCAGCTACAGTTCTAGATTTTTGTTACATTAAACCTAAGTGCATGAACTGTAGGTGTTATGGGGGACAGGTACCGCTTTCCATCAGGAGGGTTGTCTGTTCGTTTACCACTGAGCACCATAAAAAAAAAATGTCTCGTGGAGAAAGTTACATAGGATTGCTTGTTTTTGGCCTTCTTAAAAAAAGGTACTCAATTGACAGGGTACAGAAAGACGAAAAGGCCAATCGAGTAGCTGGCGTTCTACACCGTTAATGCCAGCATCCCATATAGAGAAGACCTGAGAGCGCATCACTAACTTGCAGCACAACTGCTCTTAAAGCTAGAACTAACTTTCAAAGTACAGTAGTTATAAAGACTCATCTAGCCTAAATAATATCTATACTAATATTATAAAGCTGAAGAGTTTGTTTGTTTGTTTGTTTGTTTGGTTGAACGCGCTAATCTCAGGAATTACTAATCCGATTTGAAAAATTGTTTTTGCATTAGGTAGCCCGTTAACTGAGGAAGGCTATAGGCTATATATCATCCTGTAAAAATGTACGGTTCCCGTGGGATAGATTTGTTTTTATCTAGGCACGAACCCGAAGCGAAGCGAGGGTGAGTCGCTAGTAATCTCATAAATCTCCTTAATTCTCAAATTGGAACGCGAGATTATAACCATTAAAAAAAAAAGAAATAAAATACTTAAAATATAACCGTAACTCAAAAAAGTTATGGGCAAAAATGTGTGGTGTTCTTATACTCATTTATATGTATAAAAGGCAAATGTGATTGACTGATGTGTCAACGCACAGGCCAAACCCTTAATTCTAGAAAATTGAAATTTCGCACACGTATTCCTCATATGACGAAGACGTCCACTAAGGAAGGATTTCTCAAAATTCAATCCCCAAGGGGGTGAAATAGGGGATAAAAGTTCGTATGAAACTTTTTATTTCTTGAACATATTTGCATGAAATTTCGTATTTTTCGTAGCTTGATCGCGAGCGAAGCTACGGGTTCTGCTAGTTTTGAAATAAACTCGCATTGTATCAAAGTTCATATTCGTAAAACGTAATTTTGCTAGCTGAACTTAAAGTGCAAATTTGATGTTTAGACCCGATTTCAAAAAAGAGGGGGTACTTAATTCGTATATTTTTTTTTTCAAATCAAAGTTTTTTTCAATCTCCTAATTTCAAAAATTAGCACGTGCAGAAATACAAATAAACTTTTTTTGAAAAATCTTATTGAAATAGTCATTATTATCGATACAGAGGCAGAATCTATAGTTTTCAGAATTTTTGTTTGTCTGGGACCGCATCACGAGAAAACCACTGGACAGATTTTGATGAAATTCGGTATGATGATAGCTGGTTATCCGAGTCAAAATATAGGATACTTTTACTGTGGGAAAATATCTCATCTCTGAGAAATCTATATTAACCGTTAAAATGTAACTAGGGACGAACCCGAGTATATAGCGAAGCATATAGTGGTTGAGTTTATAGCGGCCTCGGAATTTGAAAATATGTACGTTTAATATACGTTTCTTTTGAACTGACATATATTCTGGTATAAATTTTACTGAATAATATGAATATTGTAAGGATATGTTTACAGCTAATTCTGAACGTTTTTAGTAGTTTTTAAGATTTTGAAAAGGTTTTTTTTTTTTGTAGAAATCTAATACATATTTTCTAACGAGGCTGCTATAAACTCAACCACTATATACGAGATATTATTATCCATTTTTAATTTCGTTTGCTTAGTATAGTATTTCAAACTATGAGCTTGAAAAAGTGTTGTCGCGCATTTTTTTTTTTAATTTGCTTCGGAATTTTGGATTTATTTCAAATATTAATGAAAATTTGCGAAAAGCGAAGCCGTTATGAACTATATTGATAATTATTATCCACCATACAATAAGTCAAAATTGTCGAAGAGTTTCAGTTTCTCTGAATAAGAACGTCAAAGATGGGCATTAAATTGAAAAATCAGGGTCAAAATGTAATAGGCCTCTTAACACATAGATTTGAAGTGTTCTCAAAGAATGTACATGGAGAACTACAAAAAATGCTCTCTCCGATCAGTGGCCATATAAAATAATTATTTAATTAAATGCCGTTAATGAGAGGTTTTCTTAATTCGAATATTACAACAAGTAAGTGACAAGTAAAAACTTTGAGTACCTACTCATTAAAAATTAAAATGTTAAATAATATACAAAATCGGATTTATTGTAATTAAGTAAATGCCTTTGTACAGGTCTCCTTCAAACGGACCGCCTTGGAATAAAATTATAGGTGTTTTTTTTCCAATTTTTAGGGTTCCGTAGCAATAAAATGGAATCCTTTTGATTTTGTCATGTTTTAAATAAAACTATTTTTTCGGATTATTTCGCGGATTTATTTTGATTTTTGGTTCCCGACGTTTCGAATGCTTTACAGCGATCATGGGAGAGACAGACAGAGTGACCCGTGACCATTATTGATGTAAAGTTTATTTATAATATCAAATATTCGCGTAAATCTAAGAAAGTATTTGTCATGTCTGTCAGCTTGTTTGTTCATATGTCACTGTCATTTAACTATGTGCGAAAAAAGGGTGCCTATAAGGTGCATTAATGTATCTAGATTTTTTGGATAAGGTTGTGTTTGAATTTTTTAAATGTTTCTAATGTCTTTAACTCCCACCAATTTTTTCGTCTCATTTGATTCTATGGAACCCTCGTGGGCAAGTCATACTCGCACTTGTCAGATTTTAATTCTTAATTTCGGATTAATATATGTTATATTAGTACATTTAGCCTCTTAACTAAATCTATATCTATACATATAATAAAATTGAAACTGATCGCTGTCTGTACATGGAAGATATTTGAGAAAAACTATTATCACAGTGTACTAAAAAATAACAGTGGGCTATCGCCTTTGATGTTTGAAGAAAAGCCGACACCGCGTAGCGTACTTCGCATTACGCAGGGTTGTTACAGTTTTTTTTTTTGTAATTTAATTAAAATATAATATTATTATTTAGTTATTTATCGAAGTTCTTCATAGCAAAGAATACAAAAAGGCATTTCGCCGAGGCAAATTCAAATAGAGTTTTACAAAATTTCATATAATAATAATAATAAGCCTTTTATTTCTTTAATAAAAAATAAAATATACAATTGGTTTAACAATTATATGATTTGATTGAATGAATATTTCTATGTGACATTATAATTAATTTAATGAATAACTAGATAATTAGAATGAAATAAATTAAGTTATAATAAAAATAAATTAAATCTAGCAAATTATATTACATAAGTCAAATTGAATTTAATTATATATAAATTTATCATTATTTTCAATTTTTTAGCAAAGTTAGTTTTATATGATATAATGTAATTAATAGATTTCCAAATCACCTATTTTATAAAATATTTGTTGACTTGTTTGTTTGTTTGAAAATATCTGTCCGTTGCCCATAAAAATGGTATAAATGGACAACGGACAAATATTTTCGGTTTCTAAATTTACTGGATTTGAAATTTCTGTTATTAAACTTAATTATGTAAAAAATCCTCATCCTAATAAATAATTTTAGCAAAAAATTTATAATATAGCACAGGTAGTATGAAACATTTTAATTGCTTACAAATTAAAACAAACGCGCGATAGCCCTTAAAGTCGTGTCCCGAGCTGCTAACTAATTCGGGCGGCAGAAATGTATGCAGCTCGGGCTCGCCTACCCGCGTCTCACCTCTCACACCCCGCACGATTGCCCTGTCTAGACGGCTTCGTTGGATGACTGTATTGTTTTATAGACTGTGCTATTATTGAGGGTCTTTATTGACGCAATAGATTGATAATTTAAAAAAAAAATGTCTGTTCGTCTGTGCGTTTGTGCGCGCTAATCTCAGAAACGGCTTAACCGATTTGGGTGCGGTTTTCGCTAATGTATTGTGGTAAGCTTCACTTAACATTTAGTTTTTGTTTTATTTCAATCGGTTCCTAAATTAAAAAAAAAACTAGTATCAATTTAAAGAATCACTAGATGAGTCAATAGTTTGAAATTTAAAAATGGTTTTTAGATACTCTCAAAAATAGCTACCGTTCTGATACTTCCGAAAATATGATACACACTTCTTAAATTTTATTTCTGCTGCATCCCTTAGAAAAAACCTACTCTGCTATTACTAACCTTATATGTGAAGAGAAATATTATTTTAAAAATACAGCGACTGTTGAATATTTCTCCAGCTCTTCTCAGGAGAGCTGAATTCTGAGCAGATGGTAGCTGTAACAATATATTTAATTTAAATGTAAAAAATGACTATTCAATTGTGCTTGAAAAAGTGCATTAAAATAAACATATTTTCATTTGGTTTATTGATAATATGACATTATTTATATGTATATATGTACATATCCATATCCATACTAATCCATACTTAATATTATAAATGTGAAGTTTGTGAAGATGGATGGATGGATGTATGTTACACTTTCACGCCAGAAAGGCTGAACAGATCTGGATGAAATTGGCATAGAGATAGATTATAGTCTGGCATAACACATAAGCACACTTTTTATGCCGGAAAAATGTATGGTTCCCGTGGGATATATTTATTTTTGTCTAGGGATGAACCCGAAGCGAAGCGAGGTTAGTCGCTAGCATGTAACATATATACAGACAAAGACAAAATAGTTCAGTACCTTTTTCTTCTCTGTTTGTCAACTGTTTTTTTTTGTTTAGAATAACTACTAAACAAAAAAAATAATCGGTTGACAAATAGAGACGAGCTTTGGTGTTATCAATGAAGAAAAAGTTTAGTAATTTCATATACATATGTGTGTTTCTTTCTATCTTTAGGCGAGCACTAATCTATACATATAATAAAATTCTGAGTCGAATCTGTACATTAAATGTTTTTTGGAAAATCTTATTGAAATAGTCATTATTATCGATACAGAGGTTGAATCTATAGTTTTTAGAATTTTTGTCTGTTTGTCTGTTTGTGACCGTATCACGAGGAAACCACTGGACAGATTTTGATGAAATTTGGTATGATGATAGCTGGTTATCCGGGTCAACATATAGGATACTTTTTACTGTGGGAAAATATCTAATCTCTGAGAAATTTATACTAAATTTTAAAACCTAACTAGGAACGAATCCGAGCGGAGCGAGGGTGCGGTCGCTAGTATAAAATATTACGGTTTTTCACTGAAACTCATATTTGTCTATATATACGTACCGCAGAAATATTTCAACAGGATTTTAATTAAATAACTATATTTGTAAGTAAATTGGACTTGACAGCAAATGGCGGAGAGTCATTAAACACTTTTTGTAATAATGTGACAATTTTAACGAATGCCCCCCCCGCTGATCTATATTTATAATTAAGTGTATTGAAGTCATGCATATTACTGTCATGTTAGCGTTAATCAGGTGTAGGTTGGATTCTCGTTTGAGGAAAGTTTTCTATATATATGTAGATGTGTTTTTTTAACCGCATCCGTGGTCTAGTGGCTAGCAATGATCTGGCTGGCTGGCTGAACATCATGAGGTTCTGAGTTCGAGTCTCGGCTTGGGCCAAGTTTAGTGATTGCTTTTTTCTGTTAAGAAAGTTTTAGTAACAGACCGGAGTTGGGAAGTTGGGGGTGTTTCAACTCCGTGCCGAAGCAGAACACGTAAGATAGTTACGACGCGTAAGGTAATTTTATTTAAAACTTGCAGAACTCGCGGCTTAGCTCGCGGTAAAACTAGAAAAAAAAATCTCTATGACTTTATACTAAAGGTATTTTTTAAATGGGTTCAGTAATTTCTGAACTTAAATCACTTAAACAAATTATGAACATCATTTTTACAATGATGTATGGAAGTCTGTCCGATTTGTTGACATTTATGATTACTCCCTTGAGTAGTAGCATGATGATATATAGCCTATATAGCCTTCCTCAATAAACGGGTTATCTAAAGCAAAAAGACTTTTTCAAATCCGATTAGTAAGTAGTTGTTGAGATTAGCGCGTTCAAACAAACAAACTGCCTTTTTATGATATTAAGCATAGATAACAAGTAACTCTTTTAGTTTTTCGGGTGATGTATTTCTTAATTTTGTACATGGCCACATATAATAAGGTAAAACCTTATCATAAAAAAAGATAATCGAATTTTAACTGGCGAAGATATCGCCTAACACAGTAAAGACATCCAACATAATTTTCTTTCCTATCGATGTCGCTCAAATTTCAAAAACTCTGTTTTGACGGAACAACTAGCAAATCTATATATGTACTAGCGGATAATTGAAAAACAAACCTATCCCACGGGAACCGTACATTTTTTCCGGGATAGAAAGTAACCTATTTGTTATTCTGATGTATGAACTATATTATTGTAAAGTTTCAAGAAAATCTATTCAGTAGTTTTTGTGTGAAAGAGTAACAAACATCCATACATTCATACATCCAGACATACTCACAAACTTTCGTATTTATAATATTAGTATGATAAACTCTATTTTTTCTATTTTTATCCACATTATAATTTTTTTCATATTAACATATGTATATGTATGTAAGTTTATTGCTCGTAAGCTAATACACGAACTTTGTTTCAACTCAATACGACTCGACGTTATTATTATTTAATGTTAATGTAGACTTATATATAAATATCTCGTTTCACAGTGTTTGTGGTCGCACTACTCCTAAACGGCTCGACCTATTTTAATGATTTTTTTTGTATATTTGGTAGGTATATATGAGAATAAGTCGTAAAGTACTTTTCACCCTCCTACCCCCACCCTCCATTTTTTAATCGCGATTTTAGTATTTTTGGTAAAATAATATTATATAAATAAACACTGTATAACATAAAGCCAATTAGTTTTTTTGTAAAACGCGGGCGTAGCCGCGGGTTCTGCTAGTATTTAATATAATTAATAATTAAAGTAGACCCTGTAGCGTGTGTTTCTTTAAAAGCCTTTATTTAACTTGACATTTATGTATGACTAGTTTTTGCTCGCGACTTCGCTCACGTTGTAAATGAAATAATTTATATATTTTTTTGTTATGTGTGTTGAATTTATTGCTTTACACAAAGCGTATCGCGCGATACGTGCATATTATATGGATCTCAAGCGGCAAACTTATCTTATTCGTTTTAAGACAGCTTTTTTAGTTTATCTTGTAACTGAGTGTGTTATTAAATATTGGAAATCGATTTAATTATTATATTATATCAGTTTAATTTGACACCAATTTAATTTTACGATGGTGCCCCGAGATAGATATTGGAACTCTTCAATGTATTCAGCCCTTTTTAACGTCCCACTGCTGGGCACGGGCCTCCCTTCAATACGAGGGGGATCAGGCCATAGTCCACCACGCTGGCCAAGTGCGGGTTGGCGGACTTCACATGTCTTTCGAAAACCTGTTAAGTTTTCTCAGACATGCAGGTTTCCTCACGATGTTTTCCTTCACCGTAAGGCAAGTGGTAATCATGTTAGAAATTATTCGCACATGAAAATATCAGAGGTGCGAGACCCGGGATTTGAACCCGCTTCACTCGGATTCCCAAGCGAGCGCGTTACCATTGCCGTCATTCTTCAGTGGCTTCTAGTAAAACCATCAAAATATGCTCAATTAAATAATTTGGATGAGTCCTATATCTTACACGTATGTCAAAAGCGTATTTTTGAAGTTATAGTTCTTTCGGCACATTTGGAAAAAAAATATGAGAGTAAATTTTTTACGATGCGCGTGCACACCGACAGCCAAAAAGCGACATGTTGAAGTTACCTGCATTCCTTTTACAAACAGAGTTGTGACATACGGGATGAAATCTTTAGCTATTTTTGTTCTGTTACGCAAAACAAGTATAACTTCTTACGTGCGTACATAAGTACACACACACAGATATTTTTTCAGTTTTTTTAAACATGTAACTATGGTTACATATATAGTTATATGGTATTAACCAAACACTTTTTTTTATGTTGGGAAATGCATTTAAGCATAGGCATACCTGATACCACCTGTATATATACATATATACAGGTGGTTATGTGGGACTCGCCGGCTAGAAAAGCTAGTTCTACCCACTAAAACCCAACAAAACCTCCCCCTTCTTAATGGAGTGTCGCAGGATCGCTTCAGAATTTAACTACTTTTGTTTGTACTCCAGTCATGGGTGTTTATATTTATAATATTTATGTATTTCAAGTTATAATATATATATATGTATATATAGTCTGTCAACTATCTGGTATCCATAACACAGGCCTCGTAGCTTACAATGGAACTAGATGATGCTGTGTGTTAATGTCCCAACATATTTATTTAATATTTAATTTATTTAATATTTAGATCTACGAATCTTAACCAAAACCCTGGAGCATGCTCATCGCTTTTATACATGTCCAATGTCCATACATACAGTGGTTTGGTGCATACATACATCATGTTTTGTATGTGAATGACCGCTATAACATTGATCATGACCACTCCTATCCAATAGAATAACATAGAAGGTTATGTTAGTTGAATACTGATAAGGATCTCATTGAAGTTATACAGCTTTTATTAATCAACGTTAGTTATGAAGAATTGCACATGCAATTTTCCCACAAGTATACTTATTTGAGACCGTCAGCTGAAACATTTCCCATGACATGATGGTGAAATATGGTTTTTATTGATTAATCCCTTAAAAATAATACATATATTGTAAAAAAAATATAAAACAACAAAATATCCACAAAATAAATCGAATATGCATACATATAACAAGTGTAGATATATAGCGTTCACTATGATCATTACGAATCGCAGTTACAAATATGTAACCGGAATGAAATTTTATACTAAATTCATAAATAACTAGCGATTTACCTACACGCCCCCAGCTACGTTTATGAACAGATTGAACTAAACAAATACTAAATTTTAAGTGAAGCTTACCACAATACATTAGTGAAAACCTCACCCAAATCAATTAAGCCGTTTCCGAGATTAGCGCGCACAAACGCACAAACTAACTAGTGATCGTCCCGTGGTTGAAAATCAACCATATTCATTAAGTTTGATCGATATTGAGGTTCTTTTTTCAAAGTTGTTATAGATAGCCTATAAAATTCAAAAGAATTTTGAAACTCAGAGATTTGCACGTACAGACAAATAAACTTTCGATCTTTATATTATGTAAGTACTCGTATAATATTGATGAAAGTTAACTAACATCATACTACATCTTTTAACAGTGAAGTAATTAAATATAAATAAAATACGCGAGCGGATTCGCGGGTAAAAGAAAGTCAATTAATTTGGCTTTCTGCAGTCCTTCTCTATATGACTATGCCAAAGCTCATACTTCTCCATACATGTAATAAGCTTAAAAAGGGGTTCAAAGTTATATATATATATATATATATATATATATATATATATATATATATATATATATATATATATATATATATATATAAAATAAAATTCTAACTGAGTCGAATCTGTACATAAAATATTTTTTGAATTTTTTTATTGAAATAGACTTTATTATCAATACAGAAGCCAAATCTATAGTTTTTAGAATTTTTGCGAGAAAATATCTCATCTCTGAACTAAACGTTAAAACATAACTAGGGACGAACCCGAGCAGAGCGAGGGTGAATTGCTAGTATATATATATATATATATATTTGTAATACATTCAATAAAAACACTTCGTCTGAACCGTGAGATGTCCTTAAAAATTGGTTAAAAATAAAATCTGAAATTGATTTGTTCGTGCCAATAAAACCTTGTGCACATATAACGTAATTAACAGAAAGTCTTATATCAATCGTTTGTTATCTCTTTGTATTTTAATTCGAATCGAAGTTGAATTAAACGTGCAGTTTACAGTTAAGATTACTTATTTATATTACAGTGTAAAAAAATAAGAAAGTTTGTTTGTATGTATGTATGTTTGTTTGTTAGTTTTTTTTATGGGACTAAGGGGGCAAACTGGCAAGAGGCTCATCTGATGGGAAGTGATCACCACTGCCCGTGGATATCTGCAACACTGCAGGGCTTGCAGATGCGTTGCCGGCCTTTCAGGAAAGGGAGGGAGGGAGAGGAAGGGAGGAGGGAGGGAGGAGGGATGGCGAGTGGGCCTCCCGGGTTTGTTTGTTTGTTACTCTTTCACGATTAAAGGGCTGGACGGATTTGGATGAAATTTAGTATACAAGATAGACTTTGATTTGCAGTAAGAGTGGTGGTGGTGGATTAGGAAACTTTGTGAAGCGGGTTCAAATCCCGGGTCTCGCACTTCTGATATTGTCATGTGTGAATCATTTCCAACATGATTAGCACTTGTCTTACGGTGAAAGAAAACATCGTGAGGAAACCTGCATGTCTGAAAGAACCTAGGAAGTTTTCGAAAGACATGTGTAGTTCGCCAACCCGCACTTGGCCAGCGTGGTGGACTATATCCTGATTCCCCTCGTACTAAAGGGAAGCCCGCGCCCAGCTGTGGGACATTAAAAAAGAATACATACATACATTCGAAAATTTGTTATGTATCTCAGCTGTATACATACATAGATGTATACAAGTTTTTCAGAGTAGTCTTGAATAAATTTCAAGAAAAAATTGGTGGAGTAGGTGGAATAAATAATTTTTTTAAACAGATCTTAACTCCATGTACCTTTTTAATTATTAGTAATCAACTAAAAGTACACCGCGTTATAAATACATTTAAAAATAACGAAAACGCGGAAAACCTCGCCATAATGTAAAACTCGGTTATTTTTAATTACTCGATAAAATGTATGTTTAAATATAAAGTGTAAAACAAATTATTTATAGGCGCGATGTGTCTTTTTGACACTACTAATATGGTTTTTTAAATTATTTTAGGGTTATTTAAAATGTTTTTCGCGACGAAATTGCCATAAAAGGTGCATGTTTTAGGCTTCTTCTTGACTTGGCGGTGCGGTATCTGTATGCAGTATTTTTTATGATACCGAAAGCTTACTGATGTCGGCCAGACCTCCTCACTTAGGGCCGATCCGCACTATAGTGCCGATCACAGTTCGCTGATCGCTCTCGTCCCCATATCGGTTTGGTAAAGTATTGTTATACAAGAAACAATGAGTGCATTCACACTATCAGTAAGAGTCACGTTCCGATAGAATCACAATCGTAACGTCCCTTGTATAACAAAACTTTACCAGACCGATATCGGACCGAGAATGGACTGTGATCGGCACTATAGTGTGGTTCGGCCCTTATTGGTATACTGTCGGTACGCTTTCGATTCCATTCAGGAAGCATGCATTTAAATATAGGCGCTCGGTAAAGAATCGGTAAGAATTTTACCGAGCGTACTTTACTGCACCGGTACCGCATCGCCAAGTCAGGAAGGGGCCTTAAACGTTCAAATCTTAATATCTGTGATAGTATTTTATTCGCGAGACCTAATTAAGATTTTTTATAAGGTTGGGCGGAATAAGTTGATGTTGGCTCAAGTTTTTCGACCGAAACCAAAAGGAAAGGTTCATATAATATTTTCTTAGATTAACGCGAATATTTGGCATTTAAAAAAATATATCTTTTCAGATTATTTAGCGGATTTATTTTGATTTTTGGTTCCCGACGTTTTGTTTTATTTTATACATTTTTTATACATTTTGTGATATCTTCGCAATTCACTTGTCTATAATTTAAAGTGGAAGTTAATAAGATTTGGCAGTTATAAATGTGATGTAATATTTTAAATTGTTTCAAGTAAATCGATTTTAATGAAATTTCGTGTTTGACCCAAATTTTAGGAGCAAAAACTGTATGAATTTATCATATATGGTTTTCGATATAACAGCTCAATAAGGAAAAGTGTATTATTATATATTTCTCTTTTATTACTTCTGAGAACACCAATCTTATGTAATTTAATAGGAAATGAGATAATTTTTAAGCATGTTCTGAGAAAATTCAGTTAATATGATATTTTTTTATAGGTATAGGTACTTACTAGCGACTTACCCCCTCATCGCTCGGGTGCGTCCCTAGGTGCGTTTTAATTTTTTATAGCGGAACCCTAATTCTTTTTCTAAAATAAAAGTAGCCTAAGTTACTCCTTATAATATCAGCTATCTGCCAGTGAACGTCCCGTCAAAATCAGTCAAGCCGTTTTGGAGATTAGCCGGAACAAACAGACAGAGAAAATTTTTAAAAATTGTGTTTAGTGAAAAGCTGTTATTTTGACATTACAAACAGACACTTCAATTTTATTTATTTGTAGGTCTTCTCCGAGCTCATATGTAGTAGAAATGAAATTTCAACACTTTTAATATATCTAGAAGAGGAATTTTACATTCGTTTACTGCGAGTTTGGAAAAATGCCTCAGACGGAATAGAACGGGTGAAATATTTCTCATACTACTGTACGCATGGTGATCGAAATTTGATCAAAATTATTATTGAAAATTTGAGGAAAACATATGTATATGAATAGAATTTATCTAAGCATAAAAAACTAACTGGTTCCAATTTCTTTTAAACATACCATTAAAGCTCCGCCAATAGCTACTAAACAAAAAAAAAGAAAATCGGGTGACAAACAGAGGTGAAAAAAAGGAACTAATATTTTAAACTTGTGCCAATATTTATTTTGGTTTTTGTTAATTATCAACATCAAATTATCATTTTAAATAAAACTTTATTTCCGAACTTTACAAAAAAAAAAACATCAGAAAAGATAGTTTTATTTAAATGTAAATCTAGGGAAGTATTATCAAGTTATCAAGCATCAATGAGATAGAATACATTGCCATGTTACCATGGTAACCGTTGTTATTGTCTGACAAATGTATATTTATGTCAAATAAAATGTAAAATGATTTTTAAACTTGGTAAAAAAATAAAAAAAAAATAAACCTTACAATTATCCTACTCCTGACACTCTATATTCATCTCATTCCCTCGTAGGTTACTTTTCTGAAGTTTCACTTCTACCGTGTGTGAATTGTACACACACACTTTTTTTTGACAGAACCACAGTAATTAACTTGTACGAGCAAAGGCTCAAATGCCATTAGACTTACAAGTCAGCTCTAACCTAGCATCCTGTCAGTACTCCAGTCATGGGTGTTTATATTTATAATATGTATGTATTTAAAGTTATATACGTGTAGTGTATCAACTATCTGGACTTATCTTACCATGGAACTAGATGGTGCTGTGTGTTACTGTCCTGACATCTTTTCTATCTTTTCTAGGTTTTTTTTTTAATAAAATATTAAAAAAAAAACCTAGAAAAGAAACATCCCCAATATTACAAACAAAATATAGGCTACCCCTATGATCTAGGCTACTTTTTTTTAAATAACACTCGAGAAATATTTTTGTCTGTAAACAAACGTCATCATTATTTAAAAAAAAAAATCGTTTCTTAGCGGCTATTTAGGTTTTTATAGGAATACGCTGTCAATATTTCAGTCTACCTGGCCCATTGATTTGTTCTGAATGTCTGATCAGTCAAACCAACTTTAATTTATATACACATATAAATTATAGGTCGTATACCTTCTGATTTACACCAACAGGTTTCGGCACCAATCACCAGATTTCGATCTTAGATAAGATTCTTGCAAGAACAATTAAGACGATCGAACTGAATGCTGCGATATAAAAACAATGTTCGACAGAAAAATTTCGTGTACATGTCTCGTTAATTTTAATATGACATTTTTCACGCTTTTAGGGTTCCGTACTATTAAGAGTATTAAGCTAACACTGCTGATCCCCTATTTAATTATTACTTTTAAGGCATGTTTTTGAAAGAAAGACGATACATTACCTACTTTATTTTATACCAGCGACTCACCCTCGGTTCGTCCCTAGACGAAAACAAACCTATCCTATATACCCTATAGCCTTCCTCAGTTAACGGGCTATCTAATGCAAAAAGAATTTTTCAAATCGGATTAGTAGTTCCTGAGATTAGCTTGTTCAACCAAACAAACAAACTCTTCAGCTTTATAATATTAATAAGTATTGATACAAGTTGTTATAACTACTTAGATTAGGGCGTCAGAGTCCTCTTAGCGTCTAGCAATCCAGCCGGGCGCGAAGCCAAGAAACGCACTGGGAAGCGGCCCGCCTCGGTAGGCGGTGTGCCATGCGGGTTGCTCCTGGTACTTCTCTGATAGCAGAGTGGACTGTGGAGCAACCCCATCATTGTTGTGGTCTGCTTCGACAGACTTACCGTCGGGGTGTCTGATTGAATGCGTAAGCGATCCTGCGATGCTCCATTGAGACGAAGGAGGTTCCGTTGGGTTTTAGTGGGTAGATGGTACTGGTCTTGCCGGTGTGTCCCACATAACTACCTGTATGTATGCAGGTGGGACGCCTAAATGAAATTCCCAATGTTAAAAAAAAGGTACTTCTCTTATAGGAGAAAAGACCGTTGAAGCGACCATAGTTGTTGTGGTTCCGCTGTGGTTTTTACTAAGTAAGAATCATCATACACTCTTCCTGTTGATGGCCGGCATGATAGATTTCCCCAGGGACCAAAAAAACTTAGTTTATTGCCTTTGAAGGCGAGTACGGAACACATGGGAAACATTTCACTTGCTCTTGCCTTACTTTTATAGTTTCGTTGAATTTGTGCCCGTTGACGTTCGCGTGGCAGGCCAATAATTAAAAAGCACGTGAGAAGTGATCGCATTAACATTTTATTTTATTTCGGCTCTTTAATTGACCTCTAAAATTAAGAAACGGTATGTAAAAATAATGTGACGTGAGAACATTCTGCAAAAATTGGAGTACTGAGTATATATTATGTATCCATTATATGTATATATCGAAATGAGTCGATTTTTATAAGAAATTTTGTCTAAAATCTCTTTAAAAATAAATATTAGCCCGATGAAACCGGAGTAGGCAGTAAGCTACTTGCTTATAACATCCAGGTTTTATTTTGATAAAAACTTAGTCGTGACTGCCTCGTAGGTTTCCATCGTTTTACTACGCCATGCTTACCATACGAGCAGAGCTGTGGGTAAAAACTAGTTATGATATAAGTTATGCGACTTATCCGAAAAAAACTATCTTTTCGTTTAGAAAATAATTTTAGCTCGAGTATCACTCTTTAGAGAGTGACACTCGTCCGTTTGTGCTATGTAAAGTAAAAAAATCGTGTTGGGTTGTATCGGCCGGCGCACACCGCCGTTGGTTTAACTCGAAACGTCTGTCTACATCACGAGCTGAGGCCGACATATTGAATTTTTATATTTTTTATACATTTCCTGGTAATGGTTTCCTATAAATTTTGTCCAAATTACATGTATTTTTTTTATTTAAATCGATCGGTCGGAATAAATTCTATAAACACATTTTAAAATCACGGCTCTACCACGTGCGAGTTGTGAGTTACGCCGAATAGAAAGGAGCGAGAATGGCGATTAGTTATAAATGATAAATATAATAATAATAATATTGAACCGTTAGTTAGTTATGAATATTTTGCATATTTGAAGACAAATTAGTAATAATTTCTTAGATTTACGCGGATATTTGACATTTTAAAATAAAACTATCTTTTCGGATTATTTCGCGGATTTATTTTGATTTTTGGTTCTCGATGTTTCGCTTTATTTAATTGTAACACTTATTAAAAACATTAAAGTGTTTTGAATTAACATTAACAAATATTGTAAGGTACTTTGGTGCCATTTTCGAATTTTTGAAATGATTTTTGTAAAATTGTGGGTAGGTACTGTCTGTAACGAGTATATAATGCCTTTGAGACGTCTAAAACCTTATTCTCTCCCGTGACTATGATTGCTGTAAAGAAACGTCGGGAACCTAAAATTAACTAGCGACTCACCCTCGCTTCGCTCGGGTTCGTACCTAGGTTGAGTCCCCATACAAAATTAGATCCCCATTTTCACCCCTTTAAGGGATAATTTCCGTGATAAAAATCCTTTTTATTCCCAGGGTCTTAAATTATTTTTTACCTAATTTATATTTATTATAGTCTGGAGTAGCACATAGGCAACTTTTTATCCCGGAAAAATATACGGTTCCCGTTGGATAGATTTGTTATTTTTTTTTCAAAGAAAGAAGCAAGAGTGAGCCGCTAGTACCTACTACATAATATTCATTTCAAAATGGCTCTCCGTATAAAATTAACATGCCTTTATTGGGGTTTAAGTGAAAAGGTTGGATATAAATAAAAAGAGGTTTTTGCTCGCCTATTTGCTTTATCGCAATGCGTTATGTGCCGCAAAGATAATGATTACGTATTATAATAATAAACTATAATAATAAAATAACATCCTCCTAACCGATGTTGGTCACGGCCAATCTCACTGAGTCCAGCTAAGCAGGAGATGTCACAGTATACAAGTGGACTCTCCATTCCTATCACTCTATGAAAGCGAGTTTATCCGGTGGGACTATTCGACACTTGCCATGAGAGATCAAGTAAAGAACCAACAGCTTTACGTTCTCGTCCTACGCACGGGTTGTAACACCACTAGTGATTGCAATCCGGCGTCATTTTCAGTCCGGCCGGATCCGGACCGGATTCCCATCGATCCGGCCGGATCGGACCGGATCCGGCCGGATTGATCAAATCAGGATGATTTTCGCTTTTCGGTTCAAAATGAACTGTTAGTAAGTTAATCAAGTGTCATTGTACTTAATACAGGTAGTTTATAAAAAATAAAACATATATAAAAACAACTTTGACGCCTTGGTGACTTTGGATGGCCACGACACGGCAAAGGCGACACGATGATGGACGTCTGTCGTGGCCATCCAAAGTCACCAAGGCGTCACTGATACCAGTCAACTTATGCGGCGTCGGTAACGCTATAAACGCCGCGTTATTGATTGTTGCTTCGAAAGTCTACTTTTAACAGGGTCGAATCTCTTCTGCAAAGGGCCTATACATGCAACATCTCTATTATTTTGTCAAAAATAGCTAGCACCGGATCCGGTCGCCGGATCCGGTATATTGGTACCGGATCCGGTAAACGTTCAATGATGCCAGATCCGCCGGATAACCGGATCCGTTTTTCCGGATTGCAATCCCTAAACACCACCTCCGTTTGCTGTTACTGAGCATTTCTTGATAGAAAAACTCAAAAACTAAACTTGGCGCAACCCGCGATACGAACCCAGGACCTCCGTATCTGCAGCCATACATTCTACCCACAAGACCACCGAGGCAGTTGAATATAAATTATTTCGAAAATGCCGTCGCAATATCCGACAATAGTGGACAGTTTAACGCAATCGACTTGCGGCATTCTTACAAATGACACTCTCCATCCAATTAAGCTTATTAATGACTGACAAACTGACAAAAAGCTAAATCGAGTCTGAAATTTAAAAAAGCTCCGTCTCGCTTGTCACTCAAGATGTGTGTGCGCCGAAAATTATAGCAACGTCTTTAAAATATATTAGTTAATTAGTTGATACGTAAGATCTAGATACGCGGTAGCGTGTCAAGCCAAGTTCAAGCCAAAGAAACAGGCGACGCAGCAGCCGTGTGTCATAATACACGAACCATTTGCAGCCATTTTGACCTCTTAAGAACTCAAAATCTATTTAACATAAATACACAAAATTTGGTTCATTTATTAAATCCGTTTAGATTAACTACAACCTAAATGTAGCTCAAACGGTTATTTATATAATAATGTCTAAAAATCGACATTTTTATCACTGACTGACTGATATATATAATAAAAACCTAACCCACATCCAGATGATTTAGAAAATTGAAAGGCGTCCAGATGGGTAATTGTGTGTATGTGAAGAAAAAAATCCGAAACAAGTGAATTTTTACGATTTGAAATATTTTCCAAGTAATCAATTTTTATTAACACCTAGCGCCTTACGCATTTCGAGATTTTTTTTCGCACGAGAATAGGTTCCATGATGAAAGGTCGCTTTTATCGTTTTGTATACCAGATTATTTATAAAATTTAGACATCCAATAATATCATAAACTGGCAGCGCCGGCTCAACGATCTGACATCATTGCGAACAATTATAGTGTTATGAAAGAAATACATTCTTACTCAATCTTGCCACTTATATTTGAAAATAGTGAAAGTCTGTTATTTTTATAGATTACTTTGGAATGATGAACAATAATTAATTATTTATTTACAAAAATTAAAAATTTCCTTAAAAACATAAATGTGAAAATGGAAGCCAAGTTCAATATTAAGATTATACGTAGTTGTCGACTTCGCCTACAAAAGAATTGAGATCTAAGTAGGTGTCAAGTTCAGTGATAATTCTGAGAGTTTATTTATAAGAACACACAACATTCTAAACTAAACTTAAAACACAATTTCTTGTGTTTTTTTTGCTACTACAATATTTGCTATTTAAGAATATAACATCTTCGAGTTATTTACATAAAGCAGACAACTTAGAATAAAGTTAAAGATTTGACTTAGCTAGTTTTTACCAGCAAATTATTTGTTTAGAACAGTAACCTTACAATGTAAAAAAAGGAACTTGCGAATAACATAAAGAAGTATAAGTTGATTAGCCAAGTCTATACATATAATAAAACTGTAGAGGTCGTATGTCTGTACATAGAAAAAAAAATGCTAAAAACTGCTGAGTCAGGGTCAAATTTTTTGTTTCTCTCTCGGTTTGTCTGTTTGTACGGGCTAACCTCCGAAATTGTCGGACCGATTTACATAAAATTTTGCATGGTGGACCTTATATCCCCGGTCAACATTTTAGATACTTTTCATCCCGGAAAATTAAAGAGTTCCTGTGGGATAGTTAAAAATCTATAGTAACTTAGCTTAGTACACAACAACTTATGCACCTATTTTAGTAAAATTTGGCATGCTGATACCTTATACCGGGAAAATGTACGGTTTCCGTGGGATAGATTTGTTTTTGTTTTCCTAGAGACGAACCCGAGCGAAACGAGGGTGAGCCGCTAGTATAAGATAACACTAGCTAAGTCAAATTTTGATATTCAATTAACGGAGACCTCATTAATGACACAAAAAATATAAAAATAACTTTTATTGCTTATAATTAAAATCAATCAAATTTTTAAGATATTCACAGTTATTCGATATCAATCACCACAGTATGTAATAATTAAAAAAACATAAATAATTTTTATTTTTATCGATATAAAATATGTGTTGTGTGTATAGAAATACCGGAATAAATATCTTGAATGGGTATAGATATCACTTCACACTATATTAAAGGGAGATTTAACGACTAACTTCACACTGTAGTCTAATAACGACTAATTTCATACTGTCTAGTCTAATTATGTCGCTGTGCGCGCGCACCGTAACAATTAACTCATTATTTTATCCCTAACGCGCCTAAAGAAGTGTAACTTTAAAAATATTATCTATGCAAATAAATAAAATTGAAGTGTCTGTTTGTATTTTGTAATGTCAACATAAAAGCTTCTTACTAAATGCATATGAAATAATATACGGTTCTTATAAGAAAAACTCAATTTTTATATTTTTTTTTCTGTCTGTCTGTTTGTTCCGGCTGATCTCTGAAACGAGTGGACCAATTTTGACGGGACTTTCACTGGCAGATAGTTGATGTTAAAAAGAGTAAATTAGGCTATGTTTTGAAGTAAAACTTTACGGGCGCTTGACCTGGGGGGTAAGCTGGTGAATGCGTTACGAAATAATGTATACGTTTGTTGCCATGGTAACCGTTGTTATTGTCGGACAAATGATATATAATATTATATTCTTTCCTTAAATGATATTCCATAAATATATGATTGTTATATGCCTAATATGCTTTATTTTTAGTATCTCAGCTATCCTAATTATTATTTAAAACATAAATTGAATTTCACAAAGAGTACCGATAACCTACAGAAGTTTTACTTCTAGCGCGTGTATACATTCATACACGCACTCTTTATTTTTTTTAGAAAGAAATAAAAAATTAAAACCCGTGAAATTGTGAACAAAATCCGCGTATCTGGGGACGTACCTGAGCGAAGCGAGGGTAAGTCGCTAGTTTTAAATAAAGAGACAGTTTAATTAGTATAAAAACGTATTATTTCTATACAAATAACAGTATTTAAAACAGAACGTCAATCAACTGAAAATACTTGGTCATTCACGCGTTACGATGCTGACTTTCGAATTGCTGCGCCATGGACGTCATTTAGACTTCAGACGATCGTACTTATTGTTAAACACCCTATATATCTGTAGAGTATCAGGGCTATATGCTTTCACTTGGCTTTGCCCGCATTTGCAAGTTCTTTTTTACCTCCAAAGAATAACATTGTAAGTTAATGTCACGATAAAATATAAATTACTAGCGGCTCACCTTTGTTTCGCTCGGGTTCGCCTCTAAAACAAATATAAACCTATCCCACGGGAACCGTACATTTTTCCGGGATAAAAAGTTGCCTATGTGTTATTCCAGACTATAATCTATCTCTGTGCCAGATTTAATCCAGATCCGTTCAGCCGTTCTGGCGTGCAAGACTAACAAACATCCATACTCACAAACTTTCAAATTTATAATATTAGTATAGATATTTTCTCATATATATTATGACTAGTACCTTACCATCGCTTCGTTCGAATGCGAATTATAAAAGGAAGTCGTGTTTATTTTTATACATACTTATTGTGATAGACGGACATACGTTAATTCACTTAGAAACTCGCCTTATTTAATCGATTTATCAATGCATCGTACACTATCTCGAGATATAATTGTTGCCTTTTTCGTACCACAATATATTCGTTAAATTCTCTTTTGGCCCTTATTATTTACATTATAAAGGTTTTTGTTTGCGGAACTCAAAATGCTACGTGTCTCATTAGCTTTTATCCTTTGATGTTAATTTTAACTGTGAGTATTGAGCATTTATTGTCACAAGTACCAAATTTATATACAGGTTGTTCTCAATCTTTAAAAAATCGATTATTTATATTCGATATTTAAAAAAATGTGCATATCTATACTAATTAAGCTGAAGAGTTTGTTTGTTTGGTTGAACGCGCTAATCTCAGGAACTACTGGATGGAATTGAATTTTTTTTTGTGTTGGACAGTCCATTTATCGAGGAAGGCTCCCGTGGGATAGAGTTGTTTTTGTCTAGAGACGAACCCGAAGCGAAGCGAAGGTGAGTCGCTAGTTGCATGTAATTTGACATGTACAGTTTAGTTAGTTATTATTTGATCAATTTTTATTTTAACTCATATTATTTGTCTTTTTTTTTACATTATTTAAATTTATTATTTTAGCTGACAGGTGTTGACTTATTGTGAATCATTTTTATTGTATTTAATTAAATAAATATATGTTTGGACATTAAGACACAGCATCATCTAGTTCCATGGCTAAGCTACGAGGCTTGTGTTATGGATGCCAGATAGTTGATACACTACACATATATAACTTTAAATACATACATATTATATATATAAACACTCATGACTGAAGTACAAACGTTCGTGCTCATCACACAAATGAATTCCCCCAGTCGGATTCGAACCCGCGACCGCTGGCACAGCAAGTAGCCCTACTACAAACTCAGCCAAACGTGTCGTCGATCAATATATAAATGAAAACAAAAAGGAGATTCTATAGCAAGAGTGTTGCCACACATAAACACCTTAATTAAACTTAATTATTGTTGTTAAATGATCTTGCCACCTCGCATGCACGCTCGGAGACAAATACTAAGTGATACCTACCTGTCAAAGTTCTTTTTAAAATTGTATAAAAAGTCCTAATTATCTCATGAAATATTTTGAAAAACCAATAATTATGTTTTTTTTTTTGTTTGAAAAGCAGCTAACTGTTTAGTTATCGCAATATTTTCTTAGAATTTTACGAGTTTATGCTGTAATAAAATCCCGTCTCAAGTCATTATTAAAGACGGTGTGTAGTGTGTACCCACAGTATGAGGGTTACCTCGCTTGAATTCGCCGCGCGAGGCGCTAGTGTAGATTGAGGTCTCTAAAAATGTCAAATGACACTAAATGTTTACTGTTTTCAAGCTTTTGATCGTGGAATTTCACCAATTATTCATGATAATTATAAAGATTGCACCATTCCAAATTAATTATGGTAGACACGATACGGCTCAATGAATGTACTTTATAAGAAGAGCTGAGTAAAAGTCAATATTTTGTCTATTTGGTTATTATATATTATTAAGGTTCCATACCTCAAAAACTAAAAAAGGAACCCTTATAAGATCACTCTCTTGTCCGTCTGTCCGTTTGTCACAACCGATTTTCTCAGGAACAGGTAGACCTAGCAAGTTGAAATTTATACCAAATACTAAGGTCTATAGTCCCTATTATAGGTGTATAAAAATCAAGGTCCTGAGTCAACACGATATAAAGATATGAGCAAATTTAGATTTTCGTGAAAACTTGTAAGTACTAAAAAACCTTAATTTCAATTTTTATTATTTTTCAGAATGTTCCCTTTACTTGTGCTGTAAGACTTTGCTTTTAACCAAAATTGACAATTCTAGGTCAACTGGAAGTACCCTATAGGTTTATTTTTAAATTTATGGCTCTGCCGCACTAACAAGTAGGTACTATTTAACGCCAGCGATAGGACCTCACTTGCCAGTGGCGCCAACTGGTGCCGCCAGAAATGATAGCCCTTACTGTACTATATAATTTTGGGAGTGAAGAGAAATAGCTCTTAAACGTTAAAGAGTTACCGTTAGAGAACTACTTCTCTGTTTTTGTAATAAAACTTCTTTACGCACGCTTGACAGGGGAGTAAGCTGGTGAATGCGTCACGAAAAGTGTAGTAGGGCGAAACGAACGTTTGTTGCCATGGTAACCGTTGTTATTGTCTGACAAAAGATATAATATATAATATTATATTCTTTGCTTAAATCATATAAATATATGATTGTAATACTCGTATGCCTAATAGGTATGAGTTATTTAATAAATTTTTTAGCGTGTGTACACATTCATACGCGCACTCTTTGTTTTTTTTTACCGCTCGACAAGATGACTCCTCTGAGACTCGCCTAAGAAATCTCTATGTGAATATCAAAGGTGCGAGACCCGGTATTTGAACGCTTTGGAATTCCGATAGCCCGTACACATTTTCATCTATACACCTATAGACCGGTCAAAATAGACGTTCACCCTTGCATAAATTCCCAAGAAGCTGTAAATTTATATGAACGTTAGGGATACCATTATAATGAATTTGTGAAAAATCCCCATCGATCCCATGTGTGCAAAAAATTTTATGCAAGGTCAAAGTTCACGGAAATGGGTTTTTTGGATTTTTAAACGAAACGGTTAGTTTTATGATAAAAATAGTTTAGACAAAAATTGTAGATCATGCAATTGTCTACAAAAATTGTTCTTACACTTTTTCACTTAAAATTCGCTATTTCTGAGTAAAAAATTGTATTCTCCATAATATGCACACGTTTCCACGTCTATGTTACTTTTGTATTAATTATAACTAGCGACTCAACTTCGCTCCGCTCGAGTTGGTCCCTACTTACGTTTTAACGTTTAGTATAGATTTTTCAGAGATGAGATATTTTCCCGCAGTAAAAAGTATCCTATATGTTGACCCGTATAACCAGCTATCATCAATTTTATCAAAATCTGTCCAGTGTTTTTTTCGTGATGCGGTCACAGACAGACAGACCGACTAAAATTCTAAAAACTATGAATTCGGCCTCTGTATCGATAATATATATTTTTTATTTATTCAGAAAAAGTACACTTAACAACACACAAATTCATAAACATTTATATATAAAACATTTATATATAAAAAACATTCATATACATTTAGAAAACATTAATAAGTAATCAGATATGTTTGTCTTTACAAGTGTACATAACATTCGCTATAATTACACAATCAAATGTATACATTGAAATATAATGTCTATTTCAATAAGATTTTCCAAAAAATATATAATGTACAGATTCGACTCAGAATTTTATTATATTAATTCAATTACACAAAATATGTTACGGCTGTCAAAAAAAGCTGTCAATAAAGAAAAAATCTTTAAACGATCTAAAAAGAACAAGAGTTAAAAAACGCTTCCGATTTTAAAGTTGGCAATGAAAATATTCATTATCTCAATCACTTTATCCATCATTTACTGAATGATACGTTGAAGATAACCGATCAGTACATTATCGATTTTACTCTCATATTATTATAAATCGATCGATTGGAATAATTGATTGGCAGCTGTCTTCGAATCGATTCATTTCGAGGTATCTACTCGTATCGATTGCCAATTTAAAAATAAAATCGATTTCATCCTACCTCCCGTTAATGGGTTTAATTTTATTTTGTTTGTTATTATGTTGTTTTGTCGTAAATTTAAATTTATATGTATAATTTGACATTTCGTGTGGACATTTTTGAAGTCGACATTTTGACAGATTACATGTTCGGTGACGAGTGAGAGTTTTTTAGTTTTTATTTTTGATACTAAATAATATAAAGTTATATTATTTGTAAACTTTTTAATGTTTTCTTTATATATCCATACTAAATACTAATATGTTAGAGACAATGGTAGCCCAGTGGTAACGCGCTCGCTTGGGAAACCGAGTGAAGCGGGTTCAATTTCCGGGTCTCGCACTTCTGATATTTTCATGTGCGAATCATTTCTAAAATGATTGCCTTACGGTGAAGGAAAACATCGTAAGGAAACCTGCATGTCTGAGAAAACCTAGCAAGTTTTCGAAAGACATGTGAAGTCCGCCAACCCGCACTTAGCCAGCGTGGTGGACTATGGCCTGATTCCCCTCATATTGAAGGGAGGCCGGTGCCCAGCAGTGGGACGTTAAAAAGTGCTGAATACAATATGATAAATTTAAACGTAAGAAATTCTGTTTGTTACGTTTTCATGGTTAAACCGCTAAACATTTCGATATGGCAAAGACATAAATTGCGTCCTGAGATCGGGTATAGGCTACCCTTACGGTATCCTTGAATCCGCTAATCACGCGAGCGAAGCTACGGACAACAACTAGTTTGATCTAAATGTCTTAAATAGGTTTAGCAGATCTTAAATTGTACTTTTGGACGATGGTTTTCAAAGTTGTGAAATCTCTGTAGGTACTATTATAAATGCGAAAGTTTCCGTGTGTGTATGTCTGCATGTGTGTATGTGTTTTACTCTTTCACGCTTAAACTGCTGAACCGATTTGGATAAAATTTAGTGCAAAGATAGACTGCTACCTGGAGTAACATAAGCTACTGTTTGGCATTTGTTTTACCTCAGTCGTGATTCCATATAATGAATTCGTGAATCAAAATATTTAAGAAATAATTTCACTTATAAGGATCTCAAAAACAAAACATTTCTGAACCTTTTTCTCCTCTTTTTTTGTCAACCGATTGCCTTTTTTTTGTTTAGTAGTTTTAGTGTAGTTTAGTGTTATCATTTTTTTTACATGGGTAGTTAAATGTTAACCATATAATAGCGACTTACACTCGCTTCGCTCGGGTGCGTCCCTAGGTACTTTTTAATTTTTTTGACCGAAACCCTAAACCTTTTTCTAAAATAAAAGTAGCCTAAGTTACTCCTTATAACATCAGCTATCTGCCAGTGAAAGTCCCGTCAAAATCAGTCCAGCCGTTTCAAAGATTAGCCGGAACAAACAGACAGACAAAAATTTTAAAAAATGTGTTTTTTTTTTATACAAGTAACGCATGTAATTTCATATGCATTTAGTAAAAAGCTATTATTTTACATTACAAACAGATAGTTCAATTTTTTTTTCAATTACGTCACATTGTAGAAGTACCTACATATCTATGAATTGGTAAATTTCTAAAACATTATGTTAGTACTTTATCGCCTAATAGTTGTTATGTCCATTAGTTTTGAACTAACAGATAGCGGTATCTATTTCATTATTTAAAAATTGTTGTCGACTTCGAAAAATATTTAGATAGCGTAATCGTTTGTGAGTATTTTCAAAACTGATAGTGAGGGTCAAAGGGTCAGCTGTTATCGTTCTAGCTATATAAAATTTGATTTGTTTGTTTGTTTTTTTAGTGATTATAATATTAACGATGCGTAAGGATTGAAATGGAATTGAGTGATTATTGTGGTTTTCGTTTTAAACTTTACGTATGCTAAATCAATTTTTTTTTTGGGAAATGTTATGTTGACCCGGACAACCAGCTATCATCATACCAAATGTCATCAAAATCTGGCCAGTGGTTTTCTCGTGATGCATTCCCAGACAGACAGACAAAAATTCTAAAAACTATAAATTCGGCCTCTGTATTGATAATAATGACTATTTCAATAAGATTTTCCAAAAAAATATTTAATGTAGGTACAGATTCGGCTCAGAATTTTATTATATGTATAGATTAAATTAGAGTAAATGACTCCTAAAAATATGCCTAGGTTAATCAATAATCTTGATTACGAACTATTTTTGTTGACCCAACAATGATGTCGCACAAATTGGGTTTTTGCATTTTTCAGGGATAGATGCCTACGTCTAAGGATTGATCTAATTGAGTTGATTAATTGAGTACTATAAAAATGCTAAAAAGGATAGATGCCCCTAGTGCAGGATAGCTGCCCAATAGAATAAAATAATTATAAAAATTAAAAAAAACGACTTCAAAAAAAAAAAAACACTAAAAAGTAAAAAATAACTGATTGGTAGTTTTCATTTACTATAGATACCTAATCAGATATTTTCCAAGTCGGTGCCAGCCGATACAAATCAAAGCACACCGAATTTTTGTAATTAAGTTGGATATTTTTTAAAGTTTTTATTTTTCCATGTTTAATCTGGACTCGTAGTAGCAAAGTAAAAAGAAAGTATTTTAAAAATTCAGTAACTGAAAAATCAGTCATATTTTCATTCATATTTTCTAAACTTAAATAGGACCAACTTTGAGGTATAACCTATCCACTAAAAAAAGAATCATCGAAATCTGACAACACTGTAAAAAGTTATGTGTGGTCAAACAAAAAAAAAACCTGTCAAATTGAGAACATCCTTTTTTTCGTAGGTTAAAAATACATTTATGTTAAAAGGTTTTTTTATAGTAATTTAACTTAACATTTTTAAACACATTCTAAATATATTAAACTTAAGCGTATTAGCATTCAGTTGGACACCTGTTTCATCCATATTAAATATCCTTTCAGGTTTACTAAATATCGTCATTATCGATGATATAGAATATGCGTGATTTTTTTTTTGTAATTTTTATACAATAGCTAACATTGTTTTTATAATTGTTAAAAAAATATCCAGCTCCAAAAAACTGAAATTTTGTATAAGAAAAAATCGTATCGATACATATATTTTAAACGCCTGCCATTTCGCGTGCTTGGCGTGACATCAAGGTCGTTTCTAAGTCTAGCCACTTACCCTCGCTTCGCTCGGGTCCATCCCTAGGTACGTTTTAATTATTTGAGCGTGACCCTAATTCTTATTCTAAAATAAAAGTAGCCTAAATCTAAAATCTAAAAATAGATGAAAGTTTGCATGGGTAATGTATATTTTTTTATATCATCAGAAAATAGAGGTTTTAACGAACAAAAAGCCCACCGACTTTTTTTAAAAACGCACATATTTTGACGTGGGAATTTTCGATTGAAAATTAGGGTGCTTTTTCGATATTAAGTCCAAATAAAGTGAAAAAATAAATATTTGAAATTAAAAAATTACAGTGTGTTTGGAACATAAAAAGGTAAGTTTGCACCAAATTTCGTGTTTTTTTTTTGTAAAAGATAAAAATAAAAAAACAAAAGCTTGGTTATTTGAGTTTTTTTACATAAATTTTGAAGTTATGTGAAATAAGTGTAAATACAAAAGTTGTAGATTTTTTTATTACCTACAACTTTGCCAGTTAACTTTTTTCCATAGGACTTGTAGTCTTGCAGTCTTGAAAATCGAGATAAATAGTTTTTTTACCCGTAACCCCCCCCCCCCCCCTCCACTTCCCGACCTCAGATCCTTTAATTTTTGATTTTCCTTTAATTTTTCTTATATTATTTTCCTTTTTCAATGGGTTTCATCCTACTATTATTTTTTTTGGTTTCAAAAATTATCGACACTGGTCCATTAGTCTCTCCCGTGACCATGATTGCTGTGAAGCATTCGAAACGTCGGGAACCAAAGATCAAAATGAATTCGTGAAAAAATTCGTAAACATAGTATTAATTAAAAAAAGTCGAGTATAGTTACGTGTCACAGCTAATAGTTAAATTCTGACATTAAGGATTTTTTTTTATTTATTACAGCACTATTTGTTTGTTTGACACTAAAAATAGATGAAGTGTTATCTTTCGTCTGGACGCGTTTTTTGAACGTCTGCTAACTAAATAATATGTTTTTTCTACGTTTTATTGTTGGACAAGCGACTCAACCTCGCCCCGCTCGGGTTCGTCCCTAGGTACGTTTTAACGTTTAGTATAGATTTCTCAGAGATGAGATATTTTCCCGCAGTAAAATCTTCTAAAAGTTCCTATTTGTTGACCCGGATAACCAGCTATCATCATACCAAATTTCATCAAAATCCCTCCAGTGGTTTTTCCGTGATACGGTAACAGACAGACAGACAAAAATTCTAAAAACTATAGATTAGGCCTATGTATCGATAATAATGAGTATTTCAATAAGATTTTCCAAAAAATATTTAATGTACAGATTTGACTCGGTTAGAATTTTATTATATGTAGGTATAGGTAACTGATTCGCTTATATGCTAACTATATCTCGCACGTTTATATTCACTAGTATTTGTTCAGTGGTCGAAATTCGATCATGGTCATTATTGAAAGTTTTAAATAAAACTATCTTTTCTGATATTTTCGCGGATTTATTTTGGTTTTTGGTTCCCGACGTTTCGAATGCTTTACAGCAATCATGGTCACGGGAGAGACTAAGTAAAAGTACATATAAGGGCGGTCCCTCACCGGGAACATTCGCCTGTACTGTAACAGTTAAGTATTATTAATATTAATATGCTCAGTTCTTCTCCCTCACTGACGTTATGCTCGAATCTGAACTGTTACATTACAGGCGAATGTTCCCGGTGAGGGACCACCCTTACAGACTGCTAGATGTAGTTAGTTTTTACTGTGTTGATCCAAATAATATAGTAGTAATTCAAGTTAATATCATATTTTAAAAATGTGGTAACAGTGTTGCCATTGTACACAGAAAAAAAAACAAAATAAATCCGCGAAAAAATCTGAAAATATATTTTTATTTCAAACTAGCAGTACCTGCGGCTTCACTCGCGTTCAAACTACAACATAAAACAAACTTTTTGGTTGTATGTCATAACTAATAATTTCATGGCTGTAATTATTTACAAATGTGAGTATGATTGCGACGTGCATAGAGGGTTCCGAACCGCCGAATTTTGTGTTCTTATCCATACTAATATTATAAATGTGAAAGTTTGTGAGGATGGATGGATGTTTGTTACTCTTTCACGCCAGAACGGCTGAACGGATCTGGATGATATTTAGCACAGAGATAGATTATAGTCTGGAATAGCACATAGGTTACTTTTTATCCCGGAAAAATGTACGGTTTCCGTGGGATAAGTTTGTTTTTATTTTTCGCTAGACAAACCCGAAGCGAAGCGAGAGTGAGTCGCTAGTTGTATTATAAATTATATAATTCTTATAAAAATTATCAGGCTGGAAAATTTCTAAACATATTTTAGTTGATATCTATTACCCTAAACATCCCACAAAATATTTTTATCAATTTCAATGTACGTAAACAATCTAATTACTGTTTTTTGTTAAAATAATATCTTTATATATCACTAGCGATTCAACCTGACTTCGCTCGGGTTCGTCTGTAGATACGTTTTAACGGTTAGTATGTTATAGATAGATTATATGTTATATGTATAGCCTATAGCCTTCCTCAATAAACGGGCTATCTAATGCAAAAAGAATTTTTCACATCGCACCAGTAGTTTCTGGGATTAGCGCGTTCAGACAAACAAACTCTGCCTCTTTATAATATTAGTAGGTATATATAGCGATTATGATCGAATTCCGACCACTGGGCGATTACTAGTTAAATTAAATATATAAAACTGTTAATTCAGGGAAAGCTGCAGAATACAGCCTGTAGAGATTTAAAGGAATATTTTTTTAAAGTAAATGGCCCACTGTCACATGTGATTGATAGGTCCAAGTGGATGGAACACCCAAGTTGCGAAGTGTCAAGTTAAAAAAACGTTTAATAATATTTAATTACGCTTATTGTCTTTTTAATTGAAATTGACTTAAGATTCTTTTTAATTTAACCGACTTTAAAAAATAAGGTTCTATTTGGAGAATACTATAATATCTTCTTTTATCATATCACTACATAGTATAGAACAAAGTCGCTTGCCGCTGTCTGTCTGTTCTTATGTATGTTTAGATCTTTAAAACTACGCAACGGATTTTAATGCGTTTTTTTTAATAGATAGAGTGATTCAAGAGGAAGGTTTATACGTATAATACATGCATATTATAGTACAGAAAAGCTGAGAAATTCAACGATTTGTATTCCATACTAACCGTTAAAACGTACCTAGGGACGAAACTGAGCGAAGCGAGGATGAGTCGCTAGTGTTATTATAAAAAAATCTTGGAATGTGGATAGTTTTTTATATATGCGAATATTATAAATGCGAGTGTTTGTATGTGCGTATGTATGGTACCTACTTCTTCACTTAGTTACAAAATGTGCCAAAATGTAGCGCTTTATAGAATACTAGCAACTCACCCTCGCTCCGCTCGGGTTCGTCCCTAGTTTTGTTTTAACGTTTAGCTCGGAGATGAGACATTTTCCCGCAGTAAAAAGTATCCTATATGTTGACCCGGATAACCAGCTATCATCATACCCATCAAAATCTATCGAGTGGTTTTTCCGTGATGCGGTAACAGACAGACAGACAGACAGACAAAAATTCTGAAACCTATAGATTCCGCCTCTGTATCGATAATAATATCTATTTCAATAAGATTTTCCAATAAATATTTAATGTACAGATTCGGCTTAGTTACAATTTTATAATATGTGTAGATTACGAGTATAAATATAAAAGATATTTAGGTATAAACTCAAACAAAGTGAAGGTGAGTGACTAGTGTAGAAATATTTTTTTTCAAGAATGGAATAAAAATGAAAAAATAATAAATAAACTGTATTAAAAATTAAAAAAAAAAACTCAATTAAAAATTATGCAAAAATCACTTTAAATATGTTCTAAAAAGCTTTACAAAGTATTTCTGGCACTGCTATAGCTGAGAACTATAAAAATATCTATTACCGAATACATATATATAAATTTTATTTGTTACCCGAATGCGGCGACGCCCAAAGGAGGGTTATGTGATTTTTTATTTACTTAGTTGCTTTTCAAGTGAAACATACAGTACGATGGTTCCAATTTTTTTTTTATATATTAATTATAAAAAATTAAGTAAAATATAACAAAAATATGAACGAACTATTAAAATATCTCAACAAATGAAAAAGTTATGAAACTTTAAACTTTAAAGAACGACCGGAATTCAAATTAATTTCTCAGTCATTTATTGATGGATTTAAAAAAAAAAACACTAATTTATTAGTTTTGATCTATATTATAATTCCATTGCATTAAACATGATATTATCAACATCATGAAATTCCTCCATTAAACAAAATAAATCTATACATATAATAAAATTCTGAGTAGAATCTGTATATTAAATATGTTTTGGAAAATCTTATTGAAATAGTCATTATTATCGATACAGAGGCCGAATCTTTAAATTTTAAAATTTTTGTCTGTCTGTTTGTGGACGCATCACGAGAAAACCTCTGGACAGTTTTTGATGGAATTCGGTATGATGATAGCTGGTTATCCGGGTCAACATATAGGATACTTTTTACTGCGGGAAAATATCTCATTTCTGAGAAATCTATACTAAACATTAAAACGTATCTAGCAAAGCGCAAAATTCAGTAAAGTAACCAAAGCAACCAAGTTTCCACAGATATCTTATACATATCGACAAGTAATATCTTTTCTTTTTTATAGATTTTTCTTAATATCGCAGGTTAACCAAAATTTGCATGCGATTTTGCAACATTTTATATATTTAACTAGCTGACCCGGCAAACGTTGTTTTGCCATATAAATAATTTCCTATTACTAAAATGGCTATTAAAAAATAAGGGTTGATCGTAGAAGGGTGAAAATTGAGGATTGTATGTATTTTTGTATGTTGTATCATAAAAAAATAGAAATTAAAAATTTTGTCTAAAAAATAAAAGAATAAATTTAGGGGTGGACTACCCCTAACATTTAGGGGGATGAAAAATAGATGTTGGCCGATTCTCATAGATACCGGATAAGCACAAAAAATTTCATCAAAATCGGTCAAGCCGTTTTGGAGGAGTATGGCAACGAAAACTGTGACACGAGAATTTTATATATTAGAGAATTTGACACAAAGTTATTATCGTCCACTGACACTGTATACATATGTCAGATTATAATAAGCGGAACATATGGAGTTGTCTTTCACACGGTATGCCAATTAAATGCGAAGTTACGCAGTTAATTCAGATCAGTGGCAGAAATTCGGGTCAGGTGGTGCGAATTCGATTTTCTTCTCATTTGAGGTTTGATTTTATGCGTTTACATCGAAAATACATGTTATTCACTTTCTTAGATTTACGCGAATAATTGACATCACTACATAGTATAAAACAAAGTCGCTTCCCGCTGTCGCTGAAAATTTTAGAGGTTTCTAATATGATGTCGTAAATAAACACATTTTTTTGCGCTTACATTGCAAACGCTGGCTGAACCCTACGAGATAGATCAAAATAATGTACTACAGTATTGTACACCTTAAAAAGGTCTACAAAAAAGTCCGCGATGGCATATGTCTATCTCTTAAGGATAACATACTATATCCATTTTACTATATTCAAGCTAAGGACGAACCCGAGAGAAGCGAGAGTGAGTCGCTAGTTTTAAATAAAACTGTCTTTTCTGCTTTAGTCGTAATTTTGGTTTGACTCTGGCACGCTTTCAAGCCTTTAACAAGAAAATTGAATTGAATTAATTTGACTTTTGGTTCTCGACGTTTCAAATGTTTTGAAGATTACATGATCGGGAGAGACTTAAGGTTTTTGCCGTCTTGAAATTTATAGATATTACAATCTAGTCCACAAAATCTATATATATATATATATATATATATATATATATATATATATATATATATATATATAAAGGCAAAAGTGATTGACAGATATATCAACGCACAGGCCAAACCCTTAAGGCTAGAAAATTGAAAGTTCGCACACGTATTCCTCATATGACGAAGGCATTCACTAAGAAAGGACTTTTCAATATTCAACCCCAAAGGAGGTCAAATAGGGGATAAAAGTTTGTACGAAACTTTTTATTCCTTGGACATATTTGCATGAAATTTCGTATTTTTCGTAGTTTGATCGCGAGCGAAGTCGCGGGTTCTCTAGTTATATAATAATTTGGTCGATACAGGAAAATGGCACTTAAGGACCTTGTAATACGTTATCAATTTCAATAATTATAGCTTTTGAGCGATCTCTCCCGCGAGCATGTTTTCCATAAGACGAAAAGATCCGAAAAGTTTTTATAATTACTTCTTAGTTATTTTTAATTTTAAACTAATATATAATCTATATATATATATATATATATATATATGTATATAAAAATCATTTGCTGTTTATTAGTCTCCCTCATACTCAAAAACGGCTGGGCCGATTTGAATAATTCTTTTTTTGTTTTGTTGGGGGTATATCAGGGGTGGTTTAAGTATAAAAATAATAAATGATTAAATAAAAAAAATAAAATAAAAAAATTTGGAGAATAAGTAAGAATAGCTGGAAAATCGAAGAGTCACAACTCATTTCACTACTTTCAATAGATGGCGTTAGTGGTGGACCTATCATCTACAACAGCGGTCGGCAACCCGCGGCCCGCGGGCCGCATGCGGTCCGCGAGCTGCCTCCATGCGGCCCGTGACTGTTTTATAAATAAAACTTCTATAAGTACTCCTTATGCGAACAAACTTTTTCAATCCTTAATTATCGAAAAAATAATTATGCTTCTCGTCTCACAGATGAGCTTTTAAGAGCTATTTTACGAATTGTAACTACTAAAATGAAAGCTAAGATACTTACAACAAATAGCCGCTCAAATACGGCCTCAATCGTCACACTGAAGTTTGTAGTTATATATTTTGTGGTATTTTTTTTGTTATTTTTTGCTTATTTCTTTAAATAAAACAAAAATAAAATGTTTTTTCGTTTTTAATATCACAAGTGCGGTCCGCCTGTACTAGATATTGCCACTGTGCGGCCCTTGCCTGCTGAAAGGTTGCCGACCACTGATCTACAATAATACGTCAAGTTTAAGTTGGAAAAACAATATACTCGTATACAATACATATACATATAATCTATCTATGACTGCCTCGGTGGTGTAGTGGCTAGCATGTACGGCTGCACATCCTGAGGTCCTGGGTTCGAGTCCCGGGTCGGGCCAAGTTTAGTTATTGAGTCTTTCTGTATAGTAAGCCTCAGTAACAGCCCGGAGTTGGGAAGTTGGCGGTGTTTCACCCCCGTGCCTCGGAGAGCACGTAAAGCCGTCGGTCCTGCGCCTTAACTCTCACCGGTCGTGTCGAATAGTCGTCCCACCGGAGTATGAGAGTGACAGGAATAGAGAGTGCACTTGTGTCTGCGCGTACACTTGTGCACTATAATATCTCCTGCGCAGTTGGCTAGTCTCAATGAGATTGGCCGCCGTGGCCGGAATCGGTCAGGAGGACATTACTATGCCATATTAACATTTAAGACGTATCTAGAACAATAGAGTCGCTAGTTATTTTAATATAAATTTAAATACATACACTTTAGTTTATGAGATACATTTCAGCTTCAACTATTCTATATCTTTATATATAAAATTCTGGTGTGCGAGTGTTCATTATTCTTCACCTAAACGTTTTGGGTGATTTTAATAATATTTTTGTTTATTTATCGTATCACCTGTATGTGATAATGATGGCTGTGATCTTTATCATGTTTATCAGTCGCAGGTAAATTGTGAAAACCGTAAAATTATAATTGCGTAATTAAATTATAATTTCACTAGTGAAATTATATTTAATGTCCGATCAGTGAATCGAATTCGAATTCTAACATGATTACCATTTGTCTTAACGGTGAAGGAAGTGGCCAGCGTGGTGGACTATGGCTTGATTCCCCTCGTATTGAAGGGAGGCCCGTGCCCAGCAGTGGGACGTTAAAAAGGGCTGAATACATACATACATACAGTGTCAAGTACACAATCAAAACGGACCGAGGCTTCTCAACACATAGTACTGCCACTATTGACAATTTAACTAGGGTATTTACAATGTCATTGAATGTGTTAGCGAAATTATAATATATCTAACATAAAAAAAAACAGACAAGACAGACAGACAAAACTCCGGGAAATTATAATTTCACAAGTAAAATAATAATTTAACGGTTTTTACTATTTCCCTGCAACATCTATAAATTAATAGTAAAAAAAACTCTTGAAACAAGAAATTTCATTGATTTTTTTTTTATTGTTACAGGTAAAGATTACCACCGAAGGAGTACATTCCACTACGCGTACCTTACTAAAGTGTTTAGACCAAAATTTATTACCAAACTATTAATGTCCTAAATCTAGACCAAAGGAAAATTTAAAAATGGACGAGCCCCAACAATATTGCTTGCGGTGGAAACACCACCATTCCAACGTCCAGAGCATGTTTGCCCAACTTTTGGAAAAAGGTAAGTTGTGACATGTTCATTTTTAGTATGTTAAGTGTTTACATTAACTAGGTAACTAACTTGTATGTCTGAGAGAACCTAGCAAGTTTTCAGAAGACATGCGAATTATAAATACAATAATAGCCAAAGAAAAAGCTACTAAAGGAGTACAAAAAAGGAGTAAGAAATTAAAGAGGATAAGAGACACTGAAAAGACACTAAGTGTGTTGAAAATAGTGAAGAATGTTTTGAAAATAACAATAATGCTAAATCCTAGTTCTAGACAGATATTTTGCTACTAACTTGCATGTCTGAGAGAACCTAGCAAGTTTTTAGAAGACATGTGAAGTACGCTAATACGGAGCGTGGCGGACTATAGCCCAGTGCGAGGTTCCTGGTGATATTAAACCCAGGAATCAAATGCCCAACGGAGGCCACGTTAATTTTTTTTATAATATGTTTGTTTAACAAAGTACTATTTCGGCATTCGACTATAACACCTCTATGGTGATAATGATGATGATGATGAGATGCTTAGTCTATCTGTAGAAATTAGCTAATAAGTTTTAATTCAACTGGGTATTGAATCGGCGACCTCTGGCAGTTGTCGCCATTCGACATGCCACATTGCGTTTAAACTATACAAATAAATTTAAGTGTCTATTTTTTCGTATACGGTACTTATAAGAAAGAAAACATTTTTTAATATTTTTCTTTGTTTATCTGTTTGTTCCGGCTAATCCCCGAAATGGCTGGACCGATTTTGACGGGATTTTCACTGGCAGATAGCTAATGCTATAAATAGTAATTTTGCTGCTTTTATTTTTTTAAAAGAATTAGGGTTCCGCACAAAAAATTAAATGTCATAAAGCTGTTAACAACATCCACTTACCTATTTACCTAAGTTGATATTAAAAATCAATATACAAAAGTTCGTATAAACGTAAAATATATTTTTTTTTATCTGTACTATCGACCCGCTACGGCTTCAATCGTCCGTTTTTATTACCTATAAATATTTGTTTTTTTTAGTATACTTCCCATAAAAATGCACCCGAATCAAGTTAGCCTAATAAATAATTATAATATAGCCCGCTGTTCATTCTTACTATTTAAGCCATTCCTATACAAAATTTCATCAGAGAGAATAGAAAGAGCATTTATTTGTGCACACACCGCTTAAAGGCACAGAATAACAAATAATAATAAAAAAAAAGATAAACAAAATTATATCTTCACAGATCACAGCAGTGTTCTATCACTAAAATTAAGGTCATTCACTTCATATGTTCAACACACATCTATTGCATACAACGATCCATTTTTTTAATGTTGGGAAATGCAATTACACATACCACCTGTATACATACAGGTGGTTATGTGGGACTCACCGGCTAGAAAAGCCAGTACTACCCACTAAAACCCAACAAAACCTCCCCCCTCTTAATGGGGCGTCGCAGGATCGCTTACGCATTCAACTATGATGCCCCGACGGCAGGTCTGCTGAAGTAGACCACACCACCAAGGGGTTGCTCCCACGGTCCACCCTGCTGTCAGAGAAGTATACAACGACCCTAACTTTCAATGAAATGAAACTTTATTCAAGTAGACTTATTACAAGCACTTTTGAATCGTCAATTTAGAGCATCAGTGTAGTCAGACTGAGGAAGCTACCACCGGCTCGGTAATGCAACTTGTTATTAACGTTTAGTATAGATTTCATAGAGATGAGATATTTTCCCGCAGTAAAAAGTATCCTATATGTTGACCCGGATAACTAGCTACCATCATACCAAATTTCATCAAAATCTGTCCAGTGATTTTCTCGTGATGCGTTCCCAGACAGGCATACAAAAATTCTAAAAACTATAGATTCGGCCTCTGTATCAATAATAATAATGACTATTTCAATAAGATTTTCCAAAATGTTTAATGTACAGATTCGATTCAGTTAGAATTTTATCATATGTATAGATTGTATTTACCGACTAATGCGAATATTTAAATTTTTCTTAAATACATCTCTTAATATCGCCATTTTTAAGAAGCCCAATTAAGAGGAATGTAAGTTTACTGCTAATAAAATTTATGCGGTCATTTGGTGCATGTCTGCAGGGGGTCTAATATAATGTACTTTTGTATTAGTGGAAGATAATTTAGTATAACTGGTGGTATGTATAACTGGTTGATGCCTATGGCTTCGTCCGTGGAATTGGAGTATTTTTGGTAGATGTGGGAAATAATCGAGATTCATATCCCATTTTAATTTTTAACCGACTTTAAAATAGGAGGTACCTAGTTTAGGTATAAGATTTTCTAGAAAATATTGGAGAAAACGATGGAGTGTTTACTTTATAGGGTTTAGAAATGCGGTGTCCTTTTTAGTGATGATGTTTAAGAATTCAGTATTAGTGTCGAGCGGACACGGTGGTTACGGTGGTCGAAATTCGACGATAATCGTTATTGAAAATTCGAGGAAAATATATATGAATAGAATTTAACTATCTATATACAAAAAAACTGTTTGTATTTTTTTTATTGAGAACACTAGCGCAAAAAGAAAGACAATCCATTGACAAATAGTGGAGAAAAAGTACTGAACTGTTTTGTTTTTGCCTCGTAATATATTTAAAAAAAAATACTCCTAATAACGTGAAGTAACATGAACTTCAATTTTATCAACGTAGATCAGATGACATGCAAAAGTTTTGTATGAGCAAAGCGTATTATTGAATACAGAAGTAAATAGTTAAATTGGAAAGAAAGTTTAATTAAAATAAGCTTCCGGAAGAAGCCGAGACTTATATTTATGTATGATAAATACTAGCGACTCGTACGGTATGTTTTAACGGTTAATATGAAATAGATAGTGGATCCCTTGCTATGTGTAAAACAAAAACAAATTATCCCACGGGAACCGAACATTTTTGCAGGATAGAAAGTAACTTATGTACTATTCCAGATTGTAATCTATCTCTGTGCCAAATTTCATCCAGATCCGTTCAGCCGTTCTGGCGTTATTGAGTAACAAACATCCATTCAAACTTTCGCATTTATAATATTAGAGGGATTTGTGGTGTTTCATGAACATTTAGTTGAACATTTAAAAATACATGCTATATTATAATATTAAAATAAATTTCATCAAAACTGTTAATTGTCCTAAGCCACAAACAAACAAATAGACGTACATTTATTTTATATATACGAGTACAATTATTTTTACCTGTTTTTTTGTCTGGAATTGGCTAATTATTAATTTGCCAATCTCATTATGAAAATGCAGTATATAAGTTATAAAAATGAGAATCCAATCACAATTCGATAACATTACTTTTCGGTAGGAAGCTCGGTTTTAACAAATCTTATTAAAAATGTTAGCAAATGCACATGATATTAATAAATAAATAAATAAAAAAATCTTAATACCGTGGGGGGTTATTAGCGTCCGGCAATCGGAAGGTGGCATACGTCGGTGGGTGGTATACCATGCGGGTTGCTCCTGGTACTTCTCTGACGGCAGAGTGGACCTTGGTGGTCTCATGGTTGTTGTGGTCCGCTTCGGCAGACCTGCCGTCGGGGCATCGTAGTTGAGTGCACAAGTAATCCTGCGACACTCCACTGAGTCGAATCTGTACATTAAATATTTTTTGGAAAATCTTATTGAAATAGTCATTATTATCGATACAGAGGTCGAATCTATAGTTTTTAGAATTTTTGTCTGTCTGTCTGTGAACGCATCACGACAAAATCACTGGATCGATGGGATTTTGATGAAATTTGGTATGATGATAGCTGGTTATCCGGGTCAACGTATAGGATACTTTTTACTGCAGGAAAATATCTCATCTCTGAGAAATCTATAAAATCTAGAAACGTTAAAACGTAACTAGGGACAAACCCGAGCGGAGCGAGTGCGAGTTGACCTACATGAATAAAAGAGTATCTATGAATGATTTTTATTTTATATTGAGAGTATAGTATACGATATTCATGATTATTTTATCAATTTCATGATTATTTTATGAATTTCCCAAAAAAAAATATATATATATTCAGCATACGTAAAAACTTTAAAACGAAAACCATAATAATCACTCAATTCCATTTCAATCCTTACGCATCGTTAATATTTTTTCGCTAGTCTATTATACTTGCGAAAAAAATTAAATAGCGTATGTGCAAAGAAAAGTTAAATTTCGCGCTTTCCCACACATTTTTCCGATCAGAATATTTAACAAATTTAATTAACTGTTTTAATTTGAACAACTTAATCAAGAAGATAACATGTAAAGTGAGCGAAGTTAACGGGTCTCTCTAATTAGAATCAATTTTGATTATTTATCGTTTTTCAATTAATCTCGGCATTCGAAGTTTTAAATTCGCAAGTAATTTGCGTTTATTAATAACCGCCTGTCTTGAGCTTGTCCATTTGCTTTATAAACTAATATAATGAAGTAGCGGCTCACTCTCGCTACGCTCGAGTTCGCCCCTAGCAAAACAAAAACAAACCTATCCACGGGAACCGTACATTTTTCCGGGACAAAGAGTAGCCTATGTGCTATTCCAGACTATAATCTATATCTATGCCAAATTTTATCCAGATCCGTTCAGCCGTTCTGGTGTGAAAGAGCAACAAACATACATCTATACATCCATACAAACATTCTTACAAATTTTCGCGTTTATAATATTAGTAGGATTTGTTGGGACATTAACACACTGCACCATCTAGTTCCATGGTAAGCTACGAGGCCTGTGTTATTTATTTATTTATTTATTTCTCATCACAAAAGCCATTATAACAAGGTTGTAATATCATAAATAAACTTAACAGATAACAGTAATAGAAGCCTTTGTGAGAGACTGTACTAGGTAAGAAAGAACCTGTATTACAGATAGTTGATACACTACACATACATATATAGCTTTAAATAAAAACATATTATAAATACTTTCAATACCTAAATATAAACACCCATGACTGGAGTACCCAATGTGCAAAATTAATTTTAGACTCAATACAACGGCGTAGGATTTAAAAAAATAGTAATATACCTGTATAAATTCACACCTGCCGAAATATACCAGGTAAAAATGTTTTTTTTTTTTTAATTTTACGAGGAATGTAAATATGGCAAAAAATAAATTATTTATTAATTTTTAAATATTGAAATTTCAATTTGAATTTCAAATTGTTATATTTTTTTTAACAATAAAAAAATCTGCATCTCTAAAATTAAAAATTAGATTTTTTTAAGCAATTTAAAAAAGTCGCTTTTTTTTCTACTACCTACGATTTTTTAAAATTTACGTTCATCCCTTAAACTTAAAACTTCCCTAACTCGGTTAATTTTGACTGGAGGAAAAATAGTCATGAAATATTTTTAATGTTTAATTTTAAGCTCTACACATTTTTATTAAAACTTTTTTGTCTAATTTTTACCGTTTTCGAGTAATTGCGAAAAAAACACTTTTGACATATTTTTTTTTTCAACCCTTGCCGGGGGTTGCGGACACGAAAACCTTTACACATTGTTCTTGTATCATTAATACTACATTATATAAAAAATGCAAAGTTGAGTGCCAAAATTTTGATTTCAGACCTCATTTGACTGGACTAATATAGCGTCGCTACAGTTTAATGGATCTTTTTATAAGGAATATTTTAGTAACAAATTATTTTCATATAACTCTATTGGTATAATATACGGTTCACGCTAATAACGTTCCCAGTCGTCATGATTTTTTCCGACATCTTCAACAATCATCGTCATATTTCAGCCAATTTACACAAAATCTTAATGCATTATACACCTTGCTCCTTGCTCATGAATCACTCCGTCTACTGGTGAAAACTGTATGAACATCCGTTCGGTAGTTTTTGAGTTTATCGCGTTCAGACAGACAGACGCGGCGGGGGATTTTATTTTATAATGTGTATTTATACATATAAAGCATTAAGGTGATTTACCTTTTTTTATTCAATCCAAAAATAAAAATTAAGTGAGCGATTGATAAATGTTAATATGTAACTGGAAAAAATTTGAGCAATTTCAGTAATAACGTACCGCAATAATTCATATATTATCTCATTAGCGTTTTCCCGCGGCTCTGTCTGCGTATTTCAATGTGAAAGTTTGTGAGTATAGATGTTTGTTACTCTTTCACACCAGAACGGTTGAACAGATCTGGATGAAATTACACATAGGCTACTTTTTATCCCGGAAAATATACGGTTTCCGTGGGATAGGTTTGCTTTTGTTTTCGTCGAACCCGAACGAAGCGAGGGTGAGCCGCTAGTTTATTACTATATCTTTATAAATTATTTTTCTGGGATAAAATGTAACCTGTGTGTTATTCCAGATTATAACCTATCATTGTGCCAAATCTTATCCAGATCCGTTCAGAGTTGAAATTCAGGGATGAAAGAGTAACAAACGTCCACCCATCCCTCCTCACAAACTTTCACATTTATAATATTACTAGCGACTCACCCTCGCTCCGCTCGGGTTTGTCCCTAGTTACGTTTTAACGTTTAGTTATAGATTTCTCAGAGATGAGATGTTTTCCCGCAGTAAAAAGTATCCTATATGATGACCCGGATAACCACCTATCATAATTCCATCAAAATCTGTCCAGTGTTTTTCTCGTGATGCATTTAGACAGACAAAAATTCTAAAAACTATAGATTCGGCCTCTGTATCGATAATAATGACTATTTGAACAAGTATTCCTAAAAAATATTTAATGTACAGATTCGACTCAGTTAGAATTTTATTATATGTATACTCCTAGAAAGAAGTATCGATTAGTACGAAGAAGGATAATATTTTATACCTATATATTTTATGGTTTATAATATACGAGTATAAGCATATCGTATTAAGATCTGTACTTAAAATTAAACTGTGGTCTGTGGTTTAGTTAAATTTTACACGTTTTTCGCAATTATCTTAATTATGGATTCCGAAGGTGGTACCACAAATATTATTTTTTCGTTGGATGCATGCAGCTTTTACAAGCTTTTATTTAACTTGCAATTTTTGTTGGTCGGTATGTTTGTTTATTTAAGTCTTGCATGCTGATTTTGAACCATATCCTTTTATTCTAGGATTGAAATTTTACATGGTTCAGTTCTGATGACAATGGCTTTTTGAGATAATTATGACCCGATAAAGACTTGGCCATGGCATCGGTATGGTAATGGTAGCCCAGTGCTAACGCGCTCGCTTGGTAAGCCGAGTGAAGCGGGTTCAAATCCCGGATCTCGCACCTCTGATATTTTCATGTGCGAATCATTTCTAACATAATTACCACTTGCCTTACGGTGAAGGAAAACATCGCGAGGAAACCTGCATGTCTGAGAGAACCTAGCAAGTTTTCGAAAGACATGTGAAGTCCTTCACCCCGCACTAGGCCAGCGTGGGTGGACTATGTACGTACGTACGTATTGAAGGGAGGCCCGTGCCCAGCAATGGGAGGTTAGGGCTGAATACAATACAATACAAAAAAACTTGGCCAGCATGGTGGGTTATGATCCCATCGTAATCCCATGACAAGGGAGCCCACCCCCAGAAGTGGGACGATAAAAAGGGTCGAATACCACTAAAAGACAAGACTTCATGTCAATTAAGTATGAAGACCTATATTCTTTTACTCGTTTTTTCTTCTCCTCTGATGCGTATACGGAATGTTTTTTATTATTATAAATAGCGGACGCACTCGAGCGAAGCAAGGGTAAGTCGCTAGGTACGTTTTAATTTTTTTGAGCGGAATTCTAATTCTTTTTCTAAGATAAAAGTAGCCTAAGTTACTTCTTATAATATGAGCTACCTGTCAGTGAAAATCCCGTAAAAATCAGTCCAGCCGTCTCGGAGATTTGTCAGAACAAACAGAAAGACAGATAGACAAAACAAAAAATGTATTTTCTTATAAGTATCGTGTATACTTTCATATGTATTTAGTAAGAAACTGTTATTTTTAAAAGGCAAAGAATAACAACGTACCCGAAAGAAAAGCGGTCAAAATCTAGTATTTTATTGTTTTTTTTCAAAATTATTACATACATAAATCCGTTTAGTGTATGATGAGATTAGCATAACATGTTAGTATTTTGATTAGAATAAATAAAACTGAACCTGTTATCTTTAAATAAATTTGAATTAATATGTGTGAAAAATTATAAATAGTTTTAGTATAAGCTATTTATATAATACTAGCGCCTCACTCTCGCTGCGTTCGTTCGCGTCCACGAATTTTGTTCATAACTTCAAGGATTTTAATTTTTTTGCGAAACCCTAATTCCTTTTCTAAATTAAAAGTAGTCTAAGTTACTCCTTATAACATCACCTATCTGCTAGTAAAAGTCCCGTCAAAATCGGTCCAGTCGTTTTGGAGAATAGCCGGAACAAACAGAAAGACAAACTGATTTTTTTAATTGTGTTTTTTTATACCGTGTATACTTTCATATGTCCATCAGAACGTTTTAATTTTTTTGAGCGGAACCCTAATTCTTTTTCTAAAATAAAAGTAGCCTAAGTTACTCCTTATAACATCAGCTATCTGCCAGTGAAAGTCCCGTCAAAATCAGTCCAACTGTTTCGAAGATTAGCCGGAACAAACAGATAGACAGACAGCCTGCTAATTTATCTGTGTACATAAACAAGAATACAGCATGTAACTAGATCTTGTCATAAATAATTCCTAAAAAATAAATAAATATATTTTTATCAAATAGTTAAACGCGACAAACTTAAATCTATACTATAATATTATAAAGCCAAAGAGTTTGTTTGTTTGTTTGGTTGAACGCGCTAATCTCAGAAACTACTAATACGATTTTAAAAGTTATTTTTGCATTAGATAGCCCGTTAACTGAGGAAGGCTATAAGCTATATATCATCCCGGAAAAATGTACGGTTCCTGTGGGATAGATTTCTTTTTTGTCTAGGGACGAACCCGAAGCGAAGCGAGGGTGAGTCGCTAGTATCATATAAATTGTGTAATGTAATAAATTGATGGGTTTGATTTAATTTAAAATTTGTTTTCTTCTTTTTAGAGCATTTAAATAAAAGCTGGTTTTTAAAAATGTGTTTTTTTTTTTTTACTATTAATGCAATCACACATTAATTAAAAATTTTAAAATTCTTTCGATGTCTTTTTTTTTCTTTAAAATTAATGTTTAATTTTGTAAGTATATATCGTCTTTTTTTTAATGTCGCAGGATCGCTTATGCTCTCAACCACGACGCTCCGATGGCAGGCAAACTTTATCTCTTTATAATGTCAGTATAGATGAAACGTCAAAAACCTTAGTTTCCCCCGTGACCATGATTGCTGTAAAGTGTACAGCGTTCGTCGGGAACATTTTATTTCAAACTAGCGACTCACCCTCGCTTCGCTCAGATTCGTCCCTAAGTTGCTTCCCGAAACAAAATTAATTAATTAATTTGGTTTTAATTTTTTTTCGTGGGACCCATTTTTTTCAAAACTAAATGTAGCCTAAGTTACTCCTTATTACAAAATCCTTGTCAAAATCGGTTCAGCCATTTCAGAGATTAGCCGAAACAAACAGACAGACATACAGACAAAAATTGTAAAAAATGTTGTTTTGGTATATGTACCGTGTATACATCCATATGCATTTAGTTAAAAGCGGTTATTTTAATATTACAAACAGACACTCCAATTTTATTTATCTGTATAGATATATAGATATTCGCTCATATATAAAGCAGGTGTAACAGGCAAAACCGGAGACTGAAATTAGTTAAATAACATGATTTTGTTCCGATTATTATTAATATAAATCATCAAGTTTTTCTAAACGCCGCATGATGCAACAACTCGCTTAATTGCATGTCTCGTGTTTTTGGTTTTAGAATAATCTTAAAAGTAACGGTTCATAGTTTGGATTCCTGTTCTTACTTAAACACAAGATTTCTGTTATTTACGATGAAGAAATGGAAACGTACATATTAAAATTATTTTATACGATTGAATCAGTACTTTCATTTTTTTTTTTTTTGAAAAATCTTATTGAAATAGTCATTATTATCGATACAGAGGCCGAATCTATAGATTTTAAAAAAAAATCTGTCTGTCTGTTACCGCATCACGGAAAAACCAATGGACAGATTTTGATGAAATTTGGTATGATGATAGCTGGTTATCCGGGTCAACATATAGGATACTTTTTACTGTGGAAAAATATCTCATCACTCAGCAATCTATACTAAACGTTAAAACATAACTAGGATCGAAACCGAGCGGAGCGAGGGTGAGTCGCTAGTATCTATATATAAATAGGTAAAGACAAATTAGTTCAGTACCTTTTTTCTCCTGTGTTTGTCGACTGATTTTCTTTCTTTTTTGTTTAGTAGCTATTGACGGGCTTTAGTCACTACATAGTATAAAACAAAGTCACTTCCCGCTGTCTGTCCCTATGTATGCTTAGATCTTTAAAACTACGCAACGGATTTTGATGCGGTTTTTTTATAGATAGAGTGATTTAAGAGGAAGGTTTATACGTATAATACATGCATATTATAGTACAGAAAAGCCGAGGAATTCAAAGATTTGTATGTCATACTAACCGTTAAAACGTACCTAGAGACGAAACGAGCGAAGCGAGGATGAGTCGCTAGTCTTATTATAAAAAAAAAGTTGGAATGTGGATAGTTTTTTATATAGATAGTTGAATTCTATAGCTACATGTTTTCCTCATATTTTTCCTCAAAAATATGTAAAAGCTTACAGTACAACAAATCTACTCTAATATTATAAAAAGTTAAAGTTTGTAAGTTTGTTTGTAACGGATAAACTAAAAATACGCTGAACCGATTTAGATGAAATTTGGTATGAAGATAGTTTGAGACCCTGGAAAAGGACATTTTAGGTAATTTTTATCCCGGAAATCAGCCCTTAAAGGGGTGAAAAAAGGGATAAAAGTTTGTATGGGGAACCAATTATTTTTCGAGTAAAGGATATAAAACTCATCATACCTATGTACGTATGTATATATACTAATATGTAGTCTATGTATTCCTTAGTAACTGTTAAAGAGTACCTAGGGACGAATCCGAGCGAAACAAGGGTTAGTCGCTGGTTATATTATAAAATGTATGGGTACCTGTTTGTCATTTTTGGATCAGCTTGTACTTGCTGTGTCAGCGGTCGCGGGTTCGAGTCCCGCTGGGGGCATTCATTTGTGTGATGAGCGCGAATGTTTGTACTCCAGTCATGGGTGTTTATATTTATAATATGCATGTATTTAAATTTATATATGTGTAGTGTATCAACTATCTGGTATCCATAACACAGGCCTCGTAGCTTACCATGGAAGTAGACGGTGTTGTGTGTTAATATCCCAACATATTTATTTATTATTTATAATTTTTACTTCTAAACCCTTGAACTTGATGTATGTAAATGTGAATCTTGATGTATGTAAGTTGGGAAAGACCTTTTTTTTATTTTACTAAAAGACTGGCATATAAGTGTAGAAGAAAATGGTAGTTTTTATTTTAAACTGGCGTCTTAATTTTTTTGAGCGTAACCTTAATACTTTTTTTTTTTTAAATAAAAGTAACCTAAGCTACTCGTTATAGCATCAGCTATCTGAGAGTGAAAGTCCAGCCAAAATCAGTCCAGCCGTTTCGGAGATTAGTAGGAACAAACAGACAGACAAAAATTTTAAACATTGTGTTTTTATATCATTTAGTAAAAAGCTGTTATTTCGATATTACAAACAAACACTTCAATTTTATTTCTCTGTGTAGATGAAATTAACTTGTCAGATTTTATCGCGGTCTTATTCTATACTAGTGGCTCACCCTTAAAAACCGTCAAAATTCTTAAAGTTTATTACATTAAAAAAGATATCAAGTTTGCCATTTTTTTTTTTATCACCGCATACAGACACGCTGAAATCAGTGAGGAGGATAATTATCGTTTATATTTTTAGTTTCTAGATTTGAAAAATAATAATTCACAGCCATATTTTAGATAGACTTAATTATAATAGTCACGTATAAGATAAGGATATCTAATACTAATAAATTATTTTAATACGTTTTTAATTGTCCTGATAAAGATCCGCAAGTGTTGAGTTTTTTAAGTACTTAATGTAAATTAGAGTTTCGAGATGAATAAAAAAAGGTGCAAATTAATAAATTAGTGGAAATTCGGGGAAAAATTACTGTTTTATTCGTGATTACGTTTACGTACGTACGTACGGTACGTTTTAACGGTTAGTATGGAATGGATAGACTATTATATTATACTAGCGACTCACCCTCGCTTCGCTCGAGTTCGTCTCTACATAAGTTTTGACGTTTAGTATAGATTTCTCAGAGATGAAATATTTTCCCGCAGTAAAGAGTATCCTATATGTTGAACCGTATAAGCAGCTATCATCATTCCAAATTTCATCAAAATCCATCCAATAGTTTTTCCGTGATGCGGTAACAGACAGACAGATAAAAATTCTAAAAACTATAGATTCGGCTTCCGTATCGATAATAATGACTATTTCAATAAGATTTTCCAAAAAATATTTAATGTACAGATTCGGCTCAGTTACAATTTTATTATATGTATACATTACTGCTCCGCTTCCTTAGGTAGTAGCATGATGGTATATAGCCTATAGCCTTCCTCTATGAACGGGCAATCTAATGCAAAATTATTTTTTTCAAATCGGATTAGTAGTTCCTGAGATTAGCGCCTTCAAACCCGGAGGTTTATTGATTTTCATGTGCGAACCATAATATGTTTAATTATTATCACTTGTTAGTACGTTAAAGGAACACACGAAATAACCTGCATATTGAGAGTACCAATTAGTTGTCGAAATAGGTGTGTGTAGCCCACATTTAGACAGCAGCCAGTATGGTGGGCTATGGCCTACCCCTCCTTATATTGTGGTATATGCCCACGCCCAGTAATGGGACGCTAAACTAATATGATTTATTTGAACTAATCATAAGCCCAGCTATATAATATATGTAGGACCATCTAATACAGAAACCTGTTGGCGTTTAAATTAAAACTTTTTAAATTGTCCTTAATGAATAATTTTTTTTTCTTTCAGAACGCTTCTGCGATGTCACATTGTACTGCTCGCCGAGTTTCGCCACGCAAGTGCCAAACAAAGACACGGTCGACCCTAGAAATATACGCGGAGTGTCCCTCAGGGCACATAGGTAGGTCTATTATTATTCCTTTAATATCTATTAATACTTTTACGTTAAAGGGTTGAAGGGTTGGCGACTTTGGTTTATCGGTTGTAGGTCCGAAATTATAATGCTGGTTCCACACGCTTGCCCTTGCCCTTGCCAGGCATCCATAGGCGCCGGGAGGGGGGTGCAATTACATTAGGGGGGAGAAATAAAATTATATGAGCAAAATCCCTGTTTAAATTTAGATATATTCAAAAAAAAGGCGATAAATAATTTATAAATAAATATTATAAAGTTAGTCATTTAAAGATTGCTTAATAGTTTAGTGTGAAGAAAGAAGCAGATTCACCTTCCTGAAAATAATTCTGCCGCCGCCCATGGTCAATCACTAATTTAAACATGTGGAGAGGGAATTTGGCTTAGCTTGTAAGCACTTGTTGCTGTTCCGATCGTGTAGGTTTTTGTGCACAAATCAAAGGAAAGAAACGGTAGGGTATTCATTTACGCCCCAGAATAATGAAAAAAAATGTCACACGATATCATTTTTTAACATATTCTGAAAGTAGACTGTGTGCCTGATAAGATAATATGTTTATGAGAGAAATACAACTACAATGAATACTACTTGTGAGACGCCAGACTTTGGTCTAACTGAGGTTTTCGTTCAAAATGAAATATTTCAGTAATATTTCAACTTTTATATAGAGCGCAGGATGGAAGCACTGTAATTTTTAAATATATTGTGCAGTAACAAAAGAACATAAAAAAGTGTCTTTGTGTGTTCTCTATATAATACAAGTGCGAGTCGATTTCGCACACGAAGGGTTCCGTGCCATCGTACATGTACTTTTATTAATATGACTTTTACTATATGTAAGTAGTATATTAACTTCGATGATGGATTCCGAACGTTAAAAAAATGTTACTTGTATTTTTCATATTTTTATCATTTGTTGATATTGCGACAATAGAAATACATACTCTGTAAAAATTCCAACTCTCTACCTTTTACGGTTCATGAAATACAGCCCTCTGACAGACGGACGGACGAACAGCGGAGCATTTTTCTCGCCGACTGTACATTTTTTCCAAAATCTGTGAATGCAGTTCAGAATATCTCAAAAAGTTATGGATGGTTTCCGAAGAACGTTTTCCTGTAACTATAGCAGTTAAGGTACCTGCTCTTACTGACCCGTCTCAAAAATCCACCCTGTATATTATTATAGTCTATCTATTCCATACTAACCGTTAAACCTAGAAACGAACCAGAGCGAAGCGAGGGTTAGCCGTTAGTTACTGTATAAAAGAAATCCTAAGAGACAAACTAACAAACAAACTTTTGTATAATTAATAAAATGTGTTGATTTTGAGTTCATTAAAACTTTGATTTACAAAATTTTAATTTTTAACGCATCTTTAATTAATTTACAATTAAGGAATCGAAATGATCTTAGCACTTACTGTTATCTCAAAAAATTAATTATAATAAAATTTTTATGAATTGAAAAATAAAAATCCATTCGTTTAAAGCTACTGATTAGGATTAAAACGTTAAAATAATATAAAATCTAAGTTGCCATATTGAAAAACAGGATTTTTAATATGGAAATTGTTTTTAAATTGGCGTCAAAAATACCCTAATGTATGTCAAATCTGTATGAAATTATAAAACCAGAAAGTGTCTAATCAAATTCTTATCAAAAATGGCTCAGTAACACGTTTTTGCAATTAAATATTATGTTCACACGCAAATTTTTTGCGAAAACTAAATTTGCATAATGCATATTACTCTATATAGGGTGTGTACGGTTTTACGTTGTATACATCAAAATTTACTTGCTAGCTTTAAAAACTTTTTTTTTTTAGTTTTACCCTTAAATGTTTGAGTTTGAGTACTGGTTGAGAATATATATATATATATTCCTGAATTGAATGTTTCCCCCATTTTTGTTAAATGAAGCTCTGATTTTGAGTTTAGATCTGCAAAAATTTTAAGTTTGTAAGGTAGGTAGGGGAGATTGGCTCAAAAGTGACATTTGGCTACTTTTTTTCCGGGAACAGAAACGTTTCCGCGGGATAGATCTTTTATAAGCTTCTAGTACGGGATAGGTGGTTCAGATCGCTAGTAAATGATCGGACTACTATTTGTATGTCTGTTACTCCTTCATGTTAAAACGACTCGACGGATTTGGATGAAATTTTGTACAGAGATAAATTATGACCTTTTTTTTTTAATGTTGGCAAATGCATTTACGCATACCACCTGTATACATACAGGTGGTTATGTTGGACTCACCGGCTAGAAAAGCCAGTACTACCCACTAAAACCCAACAAAACCTCCCCCGTCTTAATGGGGCGTCGTAGGATCGTTTACGCACTCAACTACGACGTCCCGACGGCAGCTCTGCCGCAGCAGACCACAACAACCATGGGGTTTCTCCACAGTCCACTCTGCTATCAGAGAAGTACCAAGAGCAACTCACATGGTACTGCTTGGTAGGCTACTGTTAGGCACTCAGGAATGCTCTCCAGCGAAACGAGAGTTCGCTAGTAAATCCATACTAATATTTTAAATGTGAAAGTGTGTTTGTTTGTTTGTCTGTTCTTCTTTCACATCGAAATAGAGCGACAGATTGGCGTGAATTTTTGCGTGAAGATAGTTGGAGGGCTGGAGAGTGACAGGCTACTTTTTAGCGCCGATATTATCTCATTCCCATGGTAGAACACGTTATAATACAACCCAAAAAAATATTTATGATCAGAATTACTTGAAACTTGGTATTAATGCTCGTCAATACAATTAAATAAATACGTGTTGTAGCATTTTTCGAAATTCATCCTATAAGGGGGTAAAATAGGTAATGAAAGTTTGTATGACATCTTTTTAGAGTTTCCTGTAGTTTTAGCGAAACCGCGGGTTTTGCTAGTAAAAAAATGATTAAAAATGTATCTTTTTTTCAGAGTGGTATTAGCAGCATGTTCGGAATTGCTTGGAGCTTTACTCGGGGCCCACGAGACACAGGGCGAGCCAGTACTTGTGATAGACGGCGCGGAACCTCGCCATTTGAAGGCACTCTTAGACTATATGTACACTGGCGAGATGAATGTACACGATGTAAGTTTTACACATAACTATTTATATATATGTATACTGTTTGTTGGTAAGCGCGCCACTTGAGATCGGCTGAACGTTCTTCCCGTAAAAATTTTATCTGTCTGTTCGTTCAATGTTGATAGGTTTCAAATTTTTTATTGTTTTAAAATACCGTTATGGTTAACTCAAACTTTACTAAGCAAAGTACTAAACAAGAGTATGAAATATTTTCTTGGCTAAAAGTAGAGCTATGTCATGAAGTACGATCTATGAATATTGCCCTAAAACACAGGGCTGACGGTTTAATCGTGCTGTGCCTCGGCACAGTCGTTTAACACAACCAACCTCCCAACTCCTTGAGTTTTTCATGACAGAAAAACCCAGTTATTATTTGAGCCCGTCCCAGGACTCAAACCCAAGATCTCAAAATCTACAGCCGTACATGCTAGCCAATAGACCAACTAGTAAAGACTATGTAAGTGACGTAATCTTATTTTATCATCTTACCGTGAGAGGAAAGCCACGGTATAAACTTAGTGTTCAAGATAAACACTAAAGGGAGTTGATTTTTTTAATTAATTCAAATGATAAAGGCTTTATTCGTGTTAATTAGTGGAAATGATTAACATCGCCTTGTTTTTTTTGTATGTAAAGATTCAATGGTTTTGATAACGCGTGTACACTCAATATGCTTAATTAGAGGGTGTTCTGACGATTTATATGTTATTCAGTTAGCCAGTCGATAATGTATGTATATGGATGTATTTTTTTTTAATTGTATTCATCGTCACGGCAGTGATAGCCCAGTGGTAATGGGATTGCTTGGGAAATTAAGTGAAGAGGGTTCAAATCCCGGGTCTCGCACCTCTGATATTTTCATGTGCGAATCATTTCCAATATGATGATCATTTGTGTTACGGCGAAGGAAAACGTCGTGAGGAAACCTGCATGTCTGAGAGAACCTAGCGAGTAACTTTCGAGGACAAGACAACTGAAGTCTGTCAACCCGCGCTTAGCCAGCGTGGTGTACTATGGCCTGGTCCGCGTCACTTTAAAGGGAGGTCCGTGTCCAGCAGTGGGATGTTGCAAAGGGCTGAATACAATACATTTTGACGACACGTTTGGTTCAGTTTGTAGTGACCCTACTTGCTGTGCCGGCGGTCGCGGGTTTGAGTCCCGCTGGGGGCATTCATTTGTGTGATTCACACAAATGTTTGTTCTCCAGTCACGGGTGTTTATATTTATAATATGTATGTATTTAAAACTATATATGTGTAGTGTATCAACTATCTGGTATCCATAACAGACCCCGTAGATTTACCATGGAACTAGATGGTGCTGTGTGCTAATGTCCCAACATATTTATTTATTATTATTATAGTTAGTTATTTCCTTTTTTTCCAGTCCCAGTTAGAAGGATTATTGAAAACGGCTAAAGAGCTTCGCATCAAAGGGTTGACGGATATACGGTGGAATAATAAAGATGAGCCGCCTGACTGTTCCACGGGTAAGCATTTTTTTTTTATTTATTTATTTGTTCAGGTAAAAACAGTCGTATACAATAACATCTTAAACAATAAGAACACAATTAGACCTATATTACCCTAAGTTATTACAAATTACCTGATTCGTCATCAAAAAAAGTGACGGATGCTAAATAATTATGTTTTACAAAAAAAAAATAATAAGCAAAACTAAATTGAATAAAAATATTAAATGATAAATTGAAGCTACTACTACTAATTTTTTTTACATAATTAATTATTTTGAAACAAAAAATGTACAATAACTTCAAAATGGCTTTGAAATAACCCTATTCTTAGTGTTTTTTTTTGAATTAATATGAGACCTCCATCTTTGAAGTATATAGTATATTATACATTTTTTTCTTTTTATAAATGAATGGGATTGTTCCAAGGTATAAAATAAAAACGTACCTTTTTCCGACTTCAAAATAATTTTAATAGTAATTATTTTACAATTATAGAGGTTAATACAATATACGGTTTGTACAGATTTCTCAGAGATGAGATATTTTCCTACATTAAAAAGTATCCTATATGTTGACCCGGATAACCGGCTATCATCATACCAAATTTCATCAAAATCTGTCTATCAGTTTTTTGGTGATACGGTCACAGAGAGACATACAGACAAAAATTCTAAAAACTATACATTCGGCCTCTGGTATTGATAATAATGAATATTACAATAAGATTTTCCAAAAAAATATTTAATGTGCAGATTCGACTCAGTTATCATTTTATTATATGTATAGATATGAGATGGTTCATGAGGTATAAATATGTATTATAAAAAATCATGAAAATATGCTTTCAATTTTTGAGTGAAAATATCTCGTAACACAATAAAGAAAAGCAAAATAAATTAAATATTCCTTTTGTCTATACATATAATAAAATTCTAATTGAGTCGAATCTGTCTGTCTATCTCGGAACGCATTATGAGATTTTGATGAAATTCGGTATGATGATAGCTGGTTATCCGGGTCAACATATAGGATACTTTTTACTGTGGAAAAATATCTCACGTCTGAGACATCTGTACTAAACGTTAAAAGGTAAGTAGGGACGAGCCCGAGCGGAGCGAGGGTGAGTCGCTAGTTTGATATTATTATATATAATTTTACTTTCGCACCATCACCGTAAAAAATCGCAATAATACCAACCGTTATGTAATAATCTTATAATATTAAATGAGCCATTTTTGTATATACATATTTATAAATTTGTTTCGTGTATCTCGGAAACGACTCTAACGATTTAGATCAAATTTTGTATTTTGATAAGGTTTTGCTTTTTTAAGTTTATCTATATAAATTATAAGTATATTTAAAAAAAAAAACGAAATGTTTCACAAAAAAATAAAAACCAAAAGGGCCACCTAGTTACTTAAAATTGTACAGTAAAACGTCATCTTATTTCATCATATAAAAATTTTCAGGCGCAGTAACTACTACAGCTGCCCACAACAGACGACTGGACCAAAAAGCGAATGACAAACAAGAAAAGCAAGACAAACAAGAAAGCAAGATTACACCAACAAAAAATCCGCAAGACTGCAAGAATACAACTAAGAATACTCAGGACAAGAATACAGATACAAAGACACCGGACTTGGATATCGTTAAGGAAGAAGATATAGATGATGTGAATAGAGAAAAATTTAGTGTTAATGGTGAGTTATTTAAATTATATTCTGGGATGTTGTAGTTGGTTTGATTCTTGTCTAAGGTTAAATTATGTGTTTGTTCATAGGAATATTTTTTCTATACATTAAATTTGTAGTTATGTATCCAAAAAGATAGTGTGATTCAATCATTTTGTGAAAATACATTTGTATTTTTACGAATTTATTTTATACTTTCTTTCTTTATACATATACTTATTCATATTGTATTTGATTTTTTTTTATATAAATGTCTAATTTACTATGTAATATAGATGAAGTGATAAAGATTAAATTAAAAAAAAAATCATATATTTTTATTTTTTAGGAGGTCCTCCGCCGCTAATAAAGTTACAAACAAAAGAAAAATCTAGTCCTGCCAAAAGGGAAATGTCTGACACGTGAGTAATCTATACATATAATAAAATTGTAATTAAGCCCGAATCTGTACATTAAATATTTTTTTTTAAAATCTTATTAAAATAGACACCATTATCGAGGGATTTTGATGAAATTGGGTATGGTGATAGCTGGGTATCCGGGTCAACATAATTTATAGGACACTTTTCACTGTGGGAAAATATCTTATCTCTGAGAAATCTATACTAAACGCTAAAAAGTAAGTAGAGACGAATCCGAGCAGAGCGAGGGTGAGTCGCTAGTCTAATATATAAATATCTCGTGTCAATGTGTTTGTTGTCGCACTCCTCCGAAACGGCTCGACCGATTTTAATGATTTTTTTTTGTATATTTGGTAGGTATGAGAATAGGCCGTAAAGTACTTTTAACCCTCCTACCCCCATCCCCCATTTTTAATCGCAATTTTAGTATTTTTGTATGAACAATATTATATAAATACATAGCGACGAACCCGAGCGAAGCGATGGCGAATCGCTGTATAACATAAAGCTAAAGAGTTGTTTTTATAGATAGAACGCGGGCGTAGCTGTGGGTTCTGATAGTAATAAAAAAAATATATAAAATCCGTTTAGAACATTTTTATATAGCATTTTAGCTTTTACCAGAGGCTTCGTTCAAGTCAAGTTTGATTTTTAGATTTTTATTTTTTATTTTTGAAAAAAACACGTGTTTATTTTTTTTGTTGTCAGGGGTAATCCTGCGAATTTTCAGAATTGATACATCTATCTTATATAATTTCTCTATACAAATTTCGAAACCTCGTTTCAGCCTTTTAGGGGTCTAATTTTCAAAAATCTGTTATTAAATTGAATGCCTAAGTCATAATAACTGTCTGTGTGCCTTTCAACCCAATACGTTCAGCGATTTGAGCTATGCGTTAATAGATCAGTCAGTGAGTCAGTCACGGTTTCCTTTTACATATATAGATCCATACTAATATTATAAATCTGACAGTTTATGAGTATGTATGTAAGGATGTTTGTTACACTTTCACGCCAGAACGGCTGAAGGGATCAGGATGAAATTTGGCACAGATTATAGTCTGGAATAGCACATAGGTTACTTTTTATCCCGGGAAAATGTACGATTCCCGTGGGATAGATTTGTTTTTGCTTTTCTAGAGGTGAACCCGATCCAAGCGAGGGTGAGGCGCTAGTAAATAATATAAAAATAATATCCTACCTAATTTAACTGAGCAATTTTTCATATCATAAAAATATCTTTAACCCCTAAGGGGGTGAAAAATTGTTTATAAGGGAAATATTATTTTGGGGGTTAATAAAATAAAATTATATAAAATTTAATATATATTTTTTATCCTTTCCAGGGAAAGTCCAAGCCCGAAACGGCAAAGAGTCACAAGCGCTACAGAACACACGGACGATGAAAACAGTCAGATTAAAATGTTAGTTAATTATTATTATTCATATTTCTTTAACAGAATCATTGGTCTGGCTGGTTGACATGTGAGGCTGTAGATCCGGAGGTCCTGGGTACGAGTCCCGGGTCGGGCCAAGTTTAGTTTTGGCTTTTCTGTGAAGAAATTCTCAGTAGCAGCCCGGACTTGGGAAGTTGGTTTTTAGGGTTTCGTAGCCGAAGGCTGCTAAGAGGATCATATTATTATCCGCTATCCGTCCGTCTGTCTGTCAGAAGGCTGTATTTCATCATGAACTGTAATAGCTAGAAAGTTGAAATTTTCACAGAGTAAATAATAAATATATATATATATATATATATATATATATATATATATATATATATATATATATATATTAATAAAAAACCAAGATCGCGAATTTCAAAAAGACTGCCAAACAAATAAAAAAAACGATTAGTACATAGTGTTATATCTTGACTCGAACTTGACTAGTTTTTAAATTTGATTGCTAAAGGAGTTTGAGAGTGAAAGGGATAGAGAGTACACATTTTGTTTCTCTTTTACTCTCCTTTACACTTATGCAATAAAATATCTCCTGCAGTTGGCTAGTCTCAGTGAGAATGGCCGCCGTGACTTATTGGGAGGATATTATACTATCGATTATTACATAATAAAATAAATCTATACTAATATTATAAAGAAAAGATTTTTTTGTTTGTTTGTTTGTACCGAATAAGCTCCGAAACTACGGAACCGATTTAAATGAAATTTGGTAAGAAGATAGTTTGAGACCCTGGGAAAGACATAGGATAGTTTTATCCCGGAAATCAATCCTAAGTGGGTAAAAATGAGGATGAAAGTTTGTATGGGGGAGCAATTTAGTCTATATTTATGATGATCGATTTAATATATTATATTTGTTAACAAAATGATTTTTTTTTTACTTAAAAAATATTTTGGTTTATTACAGGGAAAGGGATCAAGAATGGCGGCATGGGAATTTGGTAAGGGGTTACTTATATATACATACTGTTATATAACTGCTAATACAAACTACATCCTATATAACAAAAAAAAACTTTCTTAGATTTACGTGAATATTTGATATTTTAAAGAAAATTATCTTTTTGGTTCTTTTTTTCGTGGATTAATTTTGATTTTTGATTCTCCACGTTTAAATAATCCGGGAAAATCCGAAAAGATAGCTCACAATTAAACCTAAAAATTAATAATTTAAAATTTAATTTAAAATTTCTGAATGTTTCATTCTGAATCTTACTGTGCAGATAATGTAGAAGTACGTTTTTCGAAACGGAACATATAAAAATAGGGTTTTTTTAGAAAAGACATATAGGTAAACTTAATAATCAAAAACTTACCTAAATTACAAAAATTGTTCCAAATCGATAGGGCCGTTTCCGAGATACACGAAATTAGAAGTGTATAAATGAATAAAAAAAACTCTAAATAGACTTCTTTTTTTTTTTAAAAAAAACTACATTTTAATGTAATTATAAGCAACCGAAATTAATACATTTTAAATATTAATAATAAATATAAATATATTTTTTTCAGGACATAACAGCGGAAAGAGTGGTGGGGTGGGGGGTGACGGATACAGAGGGGGGATGGTCCCGGGATCAGTCCGATGAGGAATGGGCGGATCCGCCCGCGGACATCGGATCTTTTCTAAGGACAAAATTGAAAGTCGATGGAGATAACAGTGGAGGTGAGTTTGAAGATTTGATTTTGTTGTATCAGTTTACTTATAGTACCTGGGCGACCGAGCTTCTCTCTAAGTTCTTTTTTCTGATATCGTGTTTTTTTAGATAAAAAAAAACTAAAAACTTGAATAAATACAAAAAAAAAAAAAACAAAAGTAAAAACTTCATATTGTAAAGTGTTACGGTACTTGAAATAATCCATTTTTAATTTTTTTGTCTGTCTATTTGTTCTGGCTAATCTCTGAAACGGCTGGACCGATTTTGACGGGACTTTCGCTGGTAAATATCTAAAGTTGTAATTAGTAACTTAGGCTGCTTTTGTTTTAGAAAAAGAATTAGGGTTCAGTTCAAAAAATATTTAAAATGTACCTAGTGTGTTGTTAGTAATAAATAAATACAATTCCAGATGAAGAATCAGACGGTAGCGCGGCGGGTGCGCCGGCGCATGCGTCGTCATCTTCTTCCACAAACAGTACTGCGCATATAGACTATATCAAACGTGAGTATTCATTTAATATACTCCTTTTTTTGACGTTGGGAAATGCAATTGCGCATACCACCTGTAGACATACGGGTGGTTATGTGGGACTCACCGGCTAGAAAAGCCAGTACTACCCACTAAAACCGAACAAAACCTCCCCCCTCTTAATGGGGCGTCGCAGGATCGCTTACGCACTCAACCACGACGCCCCGACGGCAGGTCTGCTGAAGTAGACCATAACAACCATGGGGTTGCTCCACGGTCCACTCTGCCGTCAGAGAAGTACCAGGAGCAACCCGCATGGCACACCGCCCATCGAAGTAGGCTACCTCCCTATGGGTTTCTTGGCTTTACGCCTGGCTGGGTTCTGGACGCTAATGAGCCTCCACCCCTCTACGACAAAGTGAAATCATATTGAGGGGTATTATAAATGTCCTCCTGACTTATGTCAGCTGCAGAAGATATTATAGTGTACGAGTGTAAGAGAGAGAGATGTATATCGTGAACTCTCTCTCCCTCTTACTCTCACAGTCCGATGGGACGATATCAGACACTCGCAGTGAGAGATCAGGCGCAGTGCTTTGCTTTTTCACGGGGTTGAAACACCACTAACTTCACAACTCTGGGTTATTATTGAGAGTTTCTTAATTAATACTTATATTTAGCTTGGGACTCGAACCCAAGACCTCCAGATCTGCTATACACGTTAGGTACTAGACCAACGAGGCAATATAATAATTCGATCTTGATCGACTTGGCAAAAAATGAGTAAGAGTTTTTTTTGTTTTGATATTTGAAGTAAAACTTTAAGCACGCTTGATTTGGAGGGTAAGCTGGTGAATGCGTTACGAAAACATGTACGTACGTTTGTTGCCATGGTAACCGTTGTTATTGTCCGACAAACGATATATAATATTATATTCTTTCCCTAAATGATATTCTATAAATATATGATTGTAACATGCCTAATTTGCGTTACTTTTAGTATCTCACCTATCCTAATTATTTAAAACATCAATTGAATTTCATAAAGAGTACCGATAACCTACACAAGGTTTACTTCTTGCGCGTGTAAAAAAAAAAAAAAAATAAATAAATAAATAAAAATAAAGAGTGCGTGTATGAATGTAATAAACGCACTCTTTATTTTTTTATTATTTTCTTTTTTAATATTTTTTTCTTTTTCCAGCAAACAAATTAGGCGTCCAAGACCCAAGGTTCATGGATGTGGTGAAATTGAACGATTATTTGCAGCATGGCCGAAGACCGCAATTTTGGGAGGAGAATTATGTCAAGAGGGTATGATTCGTTTTTAATTTTTCATGCTCATATTTTCTTACATTTACTCGAATATTTGTAATCTATATAAAAATAAATAAAATTGGAGTGTCTGTGTGTAATGTCAAAATAACAGTTTTATACTAAATGCATATGGAATTATGTACGGTACTTATAAGAAAAACACAATTTTTAAATTTTTGTCTGTCTGTCTGTTTATTCCGGTTAATCACTGAAACGGCTGGATCGATTTTGACGGCACTTTCACTAGCAGATAGCTGATGTTATAAGGAGTAACTTAGGTAACTTTTTTAAGAAATAGAATTAGGGTTCCGTGCAAATAATTAATACTCGTTTTTTTAAACCAGTTCCGAGCTCTGCTTTAAAGTAAGTGATTATATCTAAACAAAAATCATTGTTACCTTAAATGAAACTATCTTTTCAAATTTTTTCGTGGATTTATTTTGATTTTTGGTTCCCAACGTTTCGAATGCTTTACAGAAATCACGGTCACGGGAGAGACTGATTGCTGTAAAGTATTCCAAACGTCGGGAACCAAAAATCTAAATAAATCCGCGAAAAAATCCGAAAAGATAGTTTTTTTTTAAAGTTATATTCTTTTGGAACGTTTTGAATAAAATGATGAGAGTAAAATTTTTACGATGCGCGCGCACACCGACAGCCAAAAAGCGACATGATGAAGTTAGCTGCATTCCTTTTACAAACAGAGAGTTGTGACATACGGGATAAAATCTTTAGCTATTTTTGTTCTGTTACGCCAAAGAAGTATAACTTCTTACGTTCGTACATACGTACACACACACGTTTTTTTTTTTAATTTAAATATTCGCGTTAATCTAAGAAAGTATCATAGTTATGTTGTAAATTAATAAGATGGCGTTTACTTTTCCAGGTTATGGAGGCTGTTCGTCTGAAGGAGTTGGAGATGAAGCAAGCGGCCGAGATACTGGGGGTCAGCTATGGGACGTTGTATGGGAGATATAGAGACGTGTATGGGTGTATCAACAGGCCATATCGGTGAGTTGTATAGTTAGTTAGTATTAATTGTACGTTTCCACTAATCCTTTCACCACAGCTCTTCCATCTTATACCCTCCTCTCCTTTCCTCTCCAAGACCACACGTGCTGGTCAGAAATTCCATCCTCACACGGTACTACCCATACCATCTCGTACCAAAAGGTTTGGTAATTCCTACCTGTGCCGCACTATTGGGAAATGGAATTCACTACCGTCTCACGTGTTTCCCTCCTCCTACAATCCTGGGTCTTTTAAACGGAGCGTGAAAAAGCACGTATGCGGGTCGACGAGGTGAGGTTGATCGGTATCGAGATCATGTCCCGGAACCGATGGACTTCATTCCTGGACTCCACTGTCGCTTACCATCAGGCGTCATGGAGTCATCTTGTCGAGCAATAAATAAATAAAAAAAAAAAAAAAGGTTGTCTGTAAGAGATTGCTCGTAACAAGAAGATCGCCTTTGCATGCCTCTTTGTTATTTTTCTTTTCATTTTCTGTACTCTTCTTTTCCAGCACGGCTCGAGATTTCTGGCAGGCGAAGGGCCCGTCAGAGATATTGGAGCGTCTGCAGCGAGGCGACCTGGGACTCGAAGCCGCGGCCCTCGCCCTGGGCGTGAACCCCGGTAACTTGGCCGCGTACGTCGCGGATATGGCGGATAAAGGTATTATATACTAGTGATTTACCCTTGCTTCGCTAGGATACGGTTTAAATAGATAAAAATAGTTCGGCTACACTTTAAATAGATAAAAATAGTTATTGCGAGTGTACCTTAGGAGATAGACATATGCTATTGTAGACTTTTCTATAGGCCTTTTTAAGATCTACAATTTTCTAGTACATTGTTTTGATGTATTTCTTAAGGTTCAGCCAGCGTTAGTCATATAAATTTCTAAGGACGACTGGATAGAACCAGTTATTGTGTTTTCCCGTGGGAATGAAAGAATATAGCAAAAGGTATACAAAACGTTGACTCAAGTAATAAGTTATTACTACATATTTATAATATCGGTTCAGTATTTTTTACGTGAAACGCACACATTTGTATATCACAAACAAACAGAAAAAAAAAGACAAAAATTTCAAAACTAATTTTAAGAATTGATTTTTGCTTAAAAGTATCGCGTATACTTTCATATTCATTTAATAGAAAGCTATTATTTTGATATTACAAACAGACATTTCAATATTATTTATCTGTATAGATTATTATTATTGTTTCGCACAGACTTCGAACCTGTACCCATCGAGTTGGATCCCTCATTGAAGATGCGCCCGCGCACATACAACGCCGCGAACACGATAGCCATCGCCAAGTCCCTGCGAAAATCTGATAAAGTAAGAACATAATTTAATACCTATAGATTTATTCAAATGAATGTTGGTAAGCGCATAACTCAAAAATGGCTGGACCAATTCGGCTAATTTATTTTTTATTTTATATTTATACTTAAAAAAAAAAAACTATATCCATGTTACTATATCCAAGTTAGGGACGAAGCCGAGCGAAGCGAGGGTGAGACGCTAGTTTTAAATAAAACTATGTTTCAGAATTTTGTTGAGGATGTTTGCTGTAAAAGTTCATCAAAATCCGTTCAGTAGTTTTTGCGTGAAAGAGTAACAAATATATATCCACAGTTTTGTTATGACTCACTAGCGACTCACCCTCGATTCGGGTTCGTACTTTGTGAAAAACAAAAACAAATCATCCAACGGGATCCAAGTAGGATATTAGTATAGATCAGCGGTCGGCAACCTTTCAGCAGGCAGGGGCCGCACGGTGGCAATATCTAGTACAGGCGGGCCGCACTTGTGATATTAAAAACGAAAAAACATTTTATTTTTGTTTTATTTAAAGAAATAAGCAAAAAAAAAAAAACAAAAAAAAAACACAAAATATATAACTACAAACTTCAGTGTGACGATTGAGGCCGTATTTGAGCGGCTATTTGTTGTAAGTACCTTAGCTTTCATTTTAGTAGTTACAATTCGTAAAATGGCTCTTAAAAGCTCATCTGTGAGACGAGAAGCATAGTTATTTTTTCGATAATTAAGGATTGAAAAAGTTTGTTCGCATAAATAAGTAAAGTTCGCATAAGGAGTACTTATAGTAGTTTTATTTATAAAACAGTCACGGGCCGCATGGAGGCAGCTCGCGGGCCGCATGCGGCCCGCGGGTTGCCGACCGCTGGTATAGATGATTAATAATGTTATATTTGAATTTTCTAACAGACTTCAAGCAAAAAAGTGGTGGTAGGAAGTCCAGCGGAGGAAGAACCTCAGCCACTGGTACCAGCCACCACCGTTATCACACAGGAGAAACTGACACAACCCGCCTGCAGTAAGAGCTTATTTATACGTTGTATTCAGCCCTTTTTAAAGTCCCACTGCTGGGCGTGGGCCTCCCTTCAATACGAGGGAGATCAGGCCATAGTCCACCACGCTGGCCAAGTGCGGACGGCCTGAGCATATCTTTTCGAAAACTTGCTAGGTTCTCTCAGACATGCAGGTTTCCTCACGATGTTTTCCTTCACCGTAAGAAAAATGGTAATCGTGTTGCATATGATTCACACATAAAAATAGAGTTTTCCTGCAATAAAAAGTATCCTATATGTTGACGCGGATACCTAACTATCATCATACCAAATTTCATCAAAATCCCTCCAGTGGTTTTCTCGTGATGCGGTCACAGACAGACAACAAATTCTAAAATCTATAGACTCGGCCTCTGTATCTATAGTAATGACTATTTCAATAATATTTTCCAAAAAATATTTAATGTACAGATTCGACTCAGTTAGAATTTTATTTTAAGAATAGATGTCAAATTTTTGCATTTTAAGTATTTAGTGGTCAACATATTTTTTTTATTCCAGGTGGCAAATGGCCGTCAATTAGAGTGGCCAGTCTCGAATCGCTTAGGGGTAACGACGCCCCCCCATCTCCCTCCCCCTCCCCGTCTTCGTCCCCCTCCCCCTCCCAACTGATGAGGACACGACCAGACCTCACGATAGTCGCGAGACACAACAAGGGTGACACGTGACGGTAAGTCACGCGGAATCGATTTCTTTTTTCGATTTTTTTAAATAAAACTATCTTTTTGCGGATTTTGTTTGGATTTTTTTTTGGTTCTCGACGTTTCGAATGCTAAATCAGCTGTATACAATCGCTTGAAATTAAAAGAAATCCGAGATGGTTTTATTTGAAATGACAAATATTCGCGTTAATCTAAGAAAGTTCTTGTTTCGTTTTACTGTTGTCACGTCATCGATTATACCTTTGTCATGTTTTTGTTGTTTTTTTTTGTTTTTTTTACATGTCACGTCATGTTATTTTTTTTTGTGTTTCTTAGGTTTTTTTTATTAATTTTGTAATTTTTTTTAGTACGATTTCTTTGCGTGAAGATATATGTAAAGTCTAATAGTATGAAGTAATGACATGAGATTATTATTTAACTTATACTTGGTATTTTGTTATAAAAATGTTCTGTCAACGTCATAATAATTAGTCATGTCTGTTGTTTGTCGCTCGTTCGATTCCCGTGCAATAAATATTTGATAATTAGAAACTTTTTGTTGTTCTCGCTTTTTATAACGCCACGCCATTTATCTTGGTATTTAAAAAAAAAACAAATTATTTTTTTAATGAGAAATTCTAATATATTATTATTAGTGCAAAATTTGTTTGTTGATTAAGGCAGCAAAAAACGAGGGTTTGACTTTTTTTCGATATGACAGTTTGAGAATGAAATATATGACATTGACATAATATCGATAATAATTTTTAATCTGTGACAAACAAAAATATTTACAATATTATAAAAACTTTTTTATTTGTAAAAAAAGGATTTCTTATTCCCTGTAAATATTCGACCAAATGTATCTTTAACAAAAGAAGTATGGTTATTAATTGAGTACATTTAAAAGTCATAAGAAAAATATATATTTTTTTTTTTACTTTCATCAATCACTGGACAGAAATTCATCAATTTTTGTATATATTTATACAATCTCAAATTTTTTATTATATGTATATTATTAATTATTTAGATTATGTATTAATATTATTTTTTAAGTAAATATTTATCAATAATAAAAATATCTTTGAGAGTAAAATTATATTATACGAAAAATACTTATTTTTTATTATAAGTTTTTTTTTGAAACTTCGAATAAGAATAAGTTTGAATTTTTTTTGGATTTTTCCAAAAAAAGAAAAAAAAACTAAATTTTATATACACTTATAATTTTAAATGTACTTGAGTAATAATAATTAATATTATTATCATATATGTATATTTTTACTTACCGTTACAATTTTCTTAAATCATGTGTGTGACTGAACATTTATTATAAAAAAAAATCACTGTTTATAATTCCATTTATTTCCAGAGGGATATTTTAGTATATAGATAAAAAAAGATAAAAATTTTATGAAAAAAAAAATCTAATTTTATAGTATATAGGTGTATATCAAATTTATAAACCGTCGGTTAGTTTGTTTAAGAATGTAGATAATAAATATGAATTGTTCCTCTCATTGTCCAACGTGTAGGTTTTTTTTTTAAATAATATATAATGTTATCTGGCTGAATATTTTTACATAAGTTACAGATTTTTTTTTTATATTTATAAGAAAAATAAAATAGCTATATTGTAATAGTATTATGAAATGGTATAATTTAAAATAGGCTACATTATTTAATTAGATTTTTTTTAAATAACGTAGTAAATTTTTTTATTTGGTTAGTTTTTTTTTTGATAAACTCATTTAAAATTTCAGTTATCGTAAGGGCTTCACTTTTTTGTTGACAACACTTATTTATAAACAAATGGGTTTGTTTTTATTTTTAAATATTAAAGAGATTTTTTTTTATTTAATTGTATTATGAGGCGTTCTTTTTAAGTCTCAAACATTTTTCCTATTTTTGTTTTTCAAATCATATACTTCTCCTTAAAAAACATGTCGTTAATAACTATATTTTGTAGTAGAAATTTTTTTACGGACTTATCCCTTGAATAAATTGTTTTTATTCGTCGATCAAAACAGTACTAGATACACAATCAGCGATAAAAAAATGTCCTCACCGAATGAGCGCTCATATGAACATTTGAGCGCGCTTTTATTTTTTTTGCGTGAAAACAACTTTAAGCATTTCATTTAAGGTTCAATTTACATTGTTGTATGTTTATTTCTACTAGAACAATTACCTAAACACAATTGGTGACAGTTTTTAGAGAATTTTTGCATGCGAATGTGTATCTTGTACTTTTTTGATCGATGTTTTTATTCCAAAGAATGAAATTTTTAATGAACATAATAAGATTTTGCGGTTTTATTTTGGTTTTTGATTACCGATTTTTCGAATGCTTTACAGCTATCATGGTTGGGAGAGAGAATAAGGTTTTTGATATCTCAAAATTATATAATAATTTGGCAAAAAAGAGAAATGGCACCGAAAAGTACCTTACAAAATTAAAAACCACTCCAAAAATAAAAAAATATACGAAAAAAATATATTTAAATTATTCAAGATATTTGCGTAAATGTAATGAAGTAACGAACAAAACATTATATTACTTTTTAATATTGTAATTGTATATCTGTATATATGTATATATATTTTTGTTGTCTTTGATACCATAAAAAAATGATTTTTTTCGCGTATTCTATTTAAAAAAAATAATAATACAGAAATATATAAATTTATGATTTTTTTTATTATTATTATTCGAAATGTCTTGTTGAAATCATAAAAGAGATATGAATTAAGTCCGTCGAGAAAATATTGTTACTACAAGTTTTTTTGGTACATAAAAAAAACTTAATTTTTTTAACACGTGTTATAAATTTTGATTAACGACATGTTTTTTTTTTTTAAATAAAAAAAAATGACTCCCACCCCCTCGAAACTTGTATATAATTATAGAATATATTTTATACTCTGTCCAACTTCAATTGGATGTATCGTACCAAATTTTCATTATAATTGTATAAATAGGTTAAAAATTAAGTTATATTATTTGTTGTCGACTCATAGGCTAATAGTTTATTTATTAAGAAAGCCACCGCTACGCTTTTTACCATACAAAAAAAAAACGTGTGTGTGTACTTATGTACGCACGTAAGAAGTTATACTTCTTTGGCGTAACAGAACAAAAGTAGCTAAAGATTTCATCCCGTATCTCACAACTCTCTGTTTGTAAAAGGAATGCAGCTAACTTCATCATGTCGCTTTTTGGCTGTCGGTGTGTGCGCGCATCGTAAAAATTTTACTCTCATAATTTTTTTCTGAACGTGCTAAAAGAAGTATAACTTTGAAAACCCCTCAAGGGTTACCAGCGGTAAGGGGTATGGAATATTTAAATATTTGTGTCAATCGTTAAAAGTTCAGCAATTTTTGTATTACGAACAAACATACAAAATATCAAATAAAAAAGACATGATATTGGAAAGCGGTGGCTAGTTATGTAAATTGGATGTCAGAAATGACAATTGCTACTTTTTTATTTCTAAAAAAAAATTTTTTTTGACATTACTAAAACCTTTTCTTCTTTGTTTTTTTTTTTTTGGTTGTTTTGAAATATAAGTAGAAATTGTCATTTTTAACGTGTTTAAGAAATTTCGTATAACTGTTAGCTAATCTATAATCAAAACTCATTATTTTTAGATTACATGTATAAATAAGGTGTCGCATGTTACTTTTATTTAAGCAGAGCGATCAAGCCTTTGCTAAAGAATCAATATATATATATATAAAAAAAAAACTTTTTTAATAAAAAAAGGCTTTCGACAGAGACAATTTTTTTTTGGTATTTTTTTTTATTTTCACATCGATCGCTCTATGCTTTATGTAACAAAATAATTACTACTACCTGTTAGGCGAATTTAAAAATAAAAGATATAATCAAAATTTGTTTTTTTTTTTTAATTTAAATTAATCCTCGATACATGGATTTTTGAAAAAAAATCTAAGTAGCCTTTTTAACAAAAATCCTAATTTAAGCTCGTCGGATTCCGTACCGGCTTTTAGAAATAACTTTAATAATATTAAATAAATATAATAATATTATTTAGTACAAATACTACCATTAACGAGACATTTTCAATCTCGCACCAAAATCAAAATTAAAACTAAAATTGTCATATTTATTTCTAATACATTTAGAGCTTATACACACTATGATGTTTTAATTAATGCACTATCGACGCGCGTTTGTATCGATACGAACATTTTTTTAAGTTTATCAATGAAAAAAAAACGCGTCTTTTTTAAATTTCGTGTGTATGACCCTTTATGACCCTTTAAACTATCAAGTACAAAATGTATATTTTAAAACAAATACGTTAAAAGAGAAGTTTTACATAAATTAGACTGCTTTACATTAATATTCCTTTACACCATTTATCCATATATTCACATTTTCTTTCTTCACGTTTTTTAAAGTATTCAGGGTACTGTGCCTTTTCTAATGGATGCCAATAATCTAATACCCAGTCATGTGGTTCCACCACGCGGCCATGAGCCACCCCACCAGCGATACCGATTGATTTAGGAACTAAAATAGTAATATGTATAATCTTTACATATAATAAAACTGTAGAGGTTGAATGTCTGTACATAGAAAAAAAATGCTAAAAACCGAGTCTTGGGGATGTAAGAAGAGAAATAGAACAAATCCAGATTTTTTTTCAATTTTTTTGTTTGTTTGTTTGTCTGTTTGTACGGGGTAATCTGCGAACTGTTGGACCGATTTAAATGAAATTTTGCAAGGTGGTACCTTATATTCCCGGTCAACATTTTAGATACATTTCATCCCGGAAAATTAAAAGAGTTCCCGTGGGATAGTTAAAAAATTAGTAACTTGTACAGCTCAGTACACAAAAACTACTGATTGGATTTTAATGAAACTTTACAATAATATAGTTCATACATCAGAATAATAAATGCACTATTTTTTATTCCGGAAAAAAGTACGGTTCCCGTAAGATATATTTGTTTTTGTTTGTGATTAAATATAATAATAATGCTACGAGTGTTATAAATGCGAAAGTTTGCTTGTGTACATGTTACTCTTTCACGGCAAAAAGACTGGGCGGATTTGGATAAAATTTAGTATATTAATTGACTATGTCCTGGACATAAAGGATACAATTAGGCCCCCATAGACGCACTAGGGCAAAGCGAGTGTAAGTCGCTATAACTCCTATATACATATAGCCCGTAAATGGAAGCGTAAGAGTAAGTCACAGACTAAGTGAGAAATATCTGATGCTATCTCTTTTTGATGTAAAACATCTAATGCGGCGGGTCAAACTGGTTGTGTGGCGACGCGTCGCCACGCGCTCGTTATTCTCTGACTTTCTTTCTACTTGGCTCGGCGATTCCCTCCTCCCTCTCTTTCACCGCGTTGGTCTCGTATTTTAATTTTTAATTTTAAGATGTAATTTTTAAATAAAGATTGTTTCTTTTAAAAAAATCTGAATATTTTGTTTTTAATTTTGTCATATTTACTGCCTTTAAAAACTATTATCACGCAGCCATATCACGCATATTTTCTATACAAAACAGTTTCGATGTTTCACATCGGCTAGGTGTCCTGTAACGGCTTTAATTTTTTTTACTAACTTTAAAAAGGAGGCGCATCTCATATGAAACATGACTTACATTTAGCGATTGGCACAGGAGTTTTAGTCATGAACAGCTCGTGTTCTCCCACCCAAAACAGTCGACGTTTATCTTTAGGGTCAGTTACACATTTGTTGGCATCGAAACGACTTCGTAAGATAACTTGGTGATAGCGTACGACGTTCCTGTATAGAGAAGACGGTTAATTAATAGACTAGAGAAGAAGAGTAAAAGAGAGAAGAGAATAGAGAAGAATATGTAAGAAGAATTTCAAAGTCAAAATTTAATTTTAACACAGATTTAAATAAAATTTAGCTTTAGTCAAAACAGCAAATTGTAAACCTGTGGTCGTCAAATTTAAAAACCAGTTTTTTTTCCTTGTATTATTATTATTTATTAGTGTTTTATAAAAAAAAAAATATTACATACTCTATCTTAATTGTGCTATTTATGATGTATTTAAAAAGATATTTAAGCTACAAACATTAAAAAAATAAGCCATGAGTTATCTTTGTTTTGGATTTTAAAGCAACAATAATTGTCTACACAAATAATGTAGTAATTCTACACAAACTTCTTTTTCAATATAATTAATCTATACATCTATACAGATAAATAAAATTGGAGTCTGTTTGTAATGTTAAAGTAACCGCTTTTTACTAAATGCATATGGATGTATACACGGTATATATACCAAAACAAAATTTTATACAATTTTTGTCTGTCTGTCTGTCAGTCTGTTTGTTCCAGCGAATCTCTGAAACAGCTGGACCGATTTTGACGGGACTTTCACTGGCAGATAGTTGATTTAATAAGGAGTAACTTAGGCTACTTTTATTTTAGAAAAAAAATAGCGCCCCACGAAAAAAAAATTAAAACAAAATTAATTAATTTTGCTTTGGGAAGCAACCTAGGGACGAACCCGAGCGAAGCGAGTGTGAGTCTCTAGTTAAAAAATAAATTAAAAAAAAAACCTTGCACCATAATATGATTCAATTTGCCTCATCGCTTTCTTGTATAGGTTGCATACTTTTTGCGCGTGTGTTCGTAGTTCGGGGGCATAGACCATTTTTAATATCTAGTTAGTATTAAATGATTCGATAAATTATTTATAAGCGTAGTTTTTATACTGCAAGATGTCAATTTTGAGTTAATAGGAGAATATTGACATTTAAATTATTTTTCAATGACTAAACATGAAACTATACGTAAAAGTTTGTATTTAAACTTAAGTAATAATAAATTATCTTTCTAATATTATAAATGTGAAAGATTAGATGTTTGGATGTTTGTTACTCTTTAACGCCAGAACGGCTGAACGGATCTGGTTGAAATTTGGCACAGAGATTATAGCCCGGAATAGCACATAGGGTACTAATCCCAGAAAAAAATAACGGTTCCCGTGGGACAGATTTTTGTTTTTTAGAGGCGAACCCGAACAAAGTAAGGGTGAGCCGCTAGTTCTTAATATTTATATATAAAGACACATGTGAAAAACATAATTAACGTCAGAAGTTTCATATAAATGTTATCTTTACTACCTATACTTGAATTATTATCAACTACCGACTCTTCCTCGCTTCGCTCGCTCCTAGGTTGCTTCCCCATACAAACTTTCATCCCCATTTTCACCCCTAAAGGGATCATTTCCAGGATAAAAACTGCGTCCTTCCCAGGGTCTCAAACTATCTTTTTACCAAATTTCATCTAAATCAGTCTGGTAGTTTCGGAGCATATTCGTTACAAACGAAAAATCTATCCTCTTTATAATATTAGTATAAACTAACGACTTAACCACGCTTTGCTCTGGTCTTTTGCTATTTCTTACTAAACATTGACTCCCTTTATTAATACGAGTCCACCACGCTGGCCAAGTGCGGGTTGGCGGATTTTACATGTCTTAAAAAATTGCTAGTTTCTGTCAGACATATAGGTTTTCTCACGATGTTTTCCTTCATCGTAAGACAAGTGGTAATGATGTTAGAAATGATTTGTACATGGAAATATCAGAGGTGCGAAACCCGAGATTTGAATCCGCTTCACTTGGTTTCCTAAGCGAGCGCGATATTACTGGGCTACCACTGTCTTACTGTATGCGTTTTAGCAAATGATATGCGATATTTATTAGCAATTTGCAACTAACAGTAGCTTAAGTGTTATTCTATAGTCTAAGTACGTCCAAAACCGTTCAGTTCACTTATACAAACTTTAGCATAAACACGGATATAATATACTAGCGACTCACCGTCGCTTCGCTCGAGTTCATCCCTAGGTACATTTTAACAATTATTTTAGGTTATATAGATAACGGAATAGATAGACTATATACTATATGATTTATAGCTCATAGCCCTCCTCGATAAACGGGCTATCTAATGCAAAAATAATTTTTCAAATTGGATTAGTAGTTCCTGAGATTAGCGCGTTCAAACAAACAAACTCTGCCTCTTTATAGTATTAGTATAAATTACAAATTACATTCATAGATATATGTTTTTATTGGCGTAGTAATTTGTTAAATTAAAAAAATAAGTCATACATTTTTATAATCTGTGTTTTTCATTTGTTCTATAATGTATTATAATAATCTGTGCTATTGCTTTCGTTTATAATCTGATTTCTGTTATCTGTGTCAATTTTTTTGATTTCTAATTTTGGCATGTGGGTTGTGAATTGTGATAGTTTAAAATTATTGTAAATTGAATTTATTTTTATTATTTAATAAATTAACGTACCTAATATTTGGGATTATAATATGTACTTTAAAAGGCATCAAACCATCATACTTTGTTTAAAAATTATAAAAACTCAGAAACCAATGAATTTATGTGCAGTTACTTGAAAATTTAAGATTTGGAGATGACAATTTTACAAGGTATAACAAAAAATCTTTTAAAATAGCTAAGTAATTTTTAAAATTTAGCTTAGGACGTAATATGGGATGTTTTAAATTAGTGCTAAATGAATGTTAATCGTAATATTTATTTATCGGTGTCTAGAGGCAAACTATCAAGTCTCAGCTAATAATTATTTAGTGCCCCTTTTGTAAGTCTGTTAGTTCTATATGGACGTATGTTTGGACTACAAAATTCGCACCTTCGGTACAACAAAGTCACAATAGCTCATTTTTTATAATTTACAAGAGAGGACTTTTTTCGTATTTATTGCCTTATTGCAGAATTACTATTTGTAGTATTGCTTACTTTGAATTACTAAAAAAAACGCTAAAAATGTGTCCTGAATTTTGACTTTATTGCACCAGGGTTTTTTTAGTTTAATGACTTATACATTATTATTAAACTGTAAGAAAAGGTTTTAAATGAAATAAAGTTTATTAAACGAATATATCATATATTTTCTTAAAAAAATCATCTAGGTACTAACAAAATGCCAACCCGCACTTGGCCAGTGTGGTGGACTATGCTGCCGTCTGCTTACTTAAAAGCCGTTAAATGAGTAAACCTGATTTTGAGCTATGGTCTAAAAAGTGGGAAATAATGTCCCTAGAAATTGTTTAAACACAGCTATGTTTAATAGATTAAAATACTGGATAGCTGTTAAGCTTTCTTTCTATGGGTTTTTATTGATTGCTAAGTGAAATAATATTGTTTTATATTATTGTTTTGTGTTTTTGTCATGTCTATCTATTCCACTAAGGGACTTCTTAGTAAGAAGTCCCTGAGTGGAAAAGATGTAAGAAGTTCTTACAGTCCTAAAAAACGGCTGGCTGACGTGCAGCCGTGTTATAGAGTTGTAATAGACTTTAACTGTCTTATTTTATTGTTAAGAGATAATGATATTATACAGATTTATGATCTAAAATATAGTTTCTATATAATCTGCGCCCCAATAACTGTTTTTAGTTTAGTTACTGGCTAACACTTATTGCTCTAAAGTCAAATGAACAACTATATGTTAGATTTTGGGTTAGCTTTTTGTGCCTTTAAATGTGTGTGCGTGTTAAGTGTGACAGGTAATTAAAATAAAACATTGTTTTTTCGTTTAAGTTAAAATAATTATTAAATTTAAAAAGTGCTAACAATGTTGTTTTTATTTTGTGATATACAGCCATCACTGAAAGATCTGATTTTTCTCTTGTTTCCTAAATCAAGTGTCTGTAAAAACGTTAGAAGAGCAGAAGAAATTTCAACACTACCTTTGCCTGCTAATTCTTCAGTCCAAGTAAATATTTGTACATTGTTTTCGGGTTCAGGCTAAGTATTCATAATACAAAGAGCATAAAATCCCAATTGTCTAGAATAGTATGCCTCTCCAACGGCTGTTTTAGGTAACGGCTGTATCTGCTGTAGATTATAACAGAATGTTTCTGCATCAGGTACTTGTTCAGCTTATAGATTCTTTTTTCTATCATTTTTCTGCCTCATTACCTTTTTTAATAGCTTCACGTTTTCTGTTATCTAGCAGCACACAATAACTGCAGATATCTGAGGCCGGGGACTTGAAGCCTTAATTAAATTCTTGCACAAATATTCTTCTAAACATTACAAAACTCACTTTAAAGTTACTGGCAGTACTATTGTAAATCTTATGTAATTTTATTATATTAAGCGAATTGTGTAATTAAATTCTGATGGACTTTCTCCTATTATAGTGACTTTCAGTACCGCGAAGATTACTTATGAACACTCTTACATTCTTTTTTTTTACGATGCTCCTGCTACTCTTTCTGTCACCACCTCTAACTTCTTCTATTGGCATACCAGAATGGACTTTCTCAACAATGTTCTTCAATCTAGTACGGCCTATTTTTGTGACCGACAAGAAAAACGTTTTGCATACTGGAATTTGTTGTTATCCAGCAGTTAAGTAGTATGTAACGTTGTATTTGTGGGCGCCTCCAGGTTTTTGTTTTTTGTTAGTCTGAACTGGACGTGGTCTCCTTCTCTTTATTGGCTTAGTATTAATAAGGCTTGCTATAATACTGTCTTGTCTCAGCTTATCAGGTTTTTCATAAAACTTTTTCCTAAACGTCTCTTGGCATAATCTTATTACAAGAAACCTTTTTTGTTGAAGTATTGCAAGGCACAAAAGTATTTTTTTTATGCCGGATCTCCTCCGACGTGGTGGTCGGAGACTTTATTTACAATTTTAATTTTTGGCCAGAAGGTACAATTTTTTGCTCTTTAATGCAACTTTCAGTTATTTACATTTGTCTAACATTTGTCTAGATCTATTGATATTTTACTGTCTTATTTTAGTCTTATTATATGTTCTATGTTTATACAATTTTATATCTTATTTCTAACTATGTTGGCTACTTATTTCTATGAATACATAGTATATATGGGTCGTTCTTGTTTTTTAGTGACAATGATCTGACACTCGCCTCATTTTGTGTCATATTAGAGTATAGATTATTATGTATTCATTGTTCGAATTTACATCCTCATCGCTTTATACCTTTTAATACTAAATAATCTTTAACTTTCTGTAGCCAATATTTTTTTTGCATGTGTTTATTTTTCATTAAATACCGCGACAGAGTAGTAATTCATAATGATGTCCTACCGAAAAAAAACCACTCTGTCACAGTGTTTTCTCGAAAATCGCCACAAAACAAACAACATTACGGGCATGAAAACAAAGATTAAATGATCTAAATGAAAATTAAACGCATTTGCAAAAAAATATCTAACACTGAAATCAAAATATTACTTTAAAAACTCGAAAAACTGAGAAGCACCAATTCATTGTCACGAAAAAAGAAGAACGACCCATATATTGTTACCAATATATAGATGCTACATTTTCTTACAGCTATTCTTATTGCCTATTGTGAACTGGATTGGTTTTGTCTATATATATACTTTTTTTTACTTAGGATTATCCTAGTATATACTATAGTATGCTATAAAGATCCCTTGATGGGATTTTTCCTTTAATAATCTATACAAATTCCACTTATTTACTTCTAGTTTCGTGCTTCTCTCAAGGTCATAGCGAGCCATGCAGAATCTTGGGCATTCTGTTAATAGATAGAATATTGTTTCTTCAGTTCCAGGACGCAATGGCACCCTGGACTGGGTATACATTTGAACCGCGCCAAGTATTCCGTATAGCCGCCATGTACTGTGAGAGCCTGCACTAGTATTGGAGTTGGTGTAATTTTGCGTGTAAATTTGAATGCTGCATGTATGGTCGGCAAAAAGACTAACAAGGTAGTTTTAAGACTCATCTATGTGATTATATCCGTCATACATTTAATTCCACCACAAGTGTACAGTTTTTATCATTACGTTACAATTTCTTTTATATTTTTTTCTTTTATTAAGGGGGCGTGGGGGGGAGGGGGGGGGGTTATATTCACTACAGGGAGAATCTGATCTTATATCTTAAGGGTGAGGGGGTATACACCTGGCTAGCAACAGTACTATTTTAATTTTGAAATAAGTCTTTTCCCTTATGGTTCAATAGTAAAAATAGTAATGTATGTTAATGTAGGTTCGATTTATTACATTTTTTCGAGACTCTTAAGTCCTTTAAATAAGGTTGATATTTATTGTCAATTTACTTAACTTATTTAAAAGTATAAATAAAATAAAATATATCTGTATTCTTGTATACTAGAACTTAAGGTTCATTTCGTCATTTATTTCTTAAAAATTAATCTTATACTAATGCGCCTACCACACGTGCATGCTTGACCACAGTTTTATTTGCGCATGCTTATCGCATGAAAAGACTGAACACGGACGTGTCTACCACACGGCACAGTTAAGTACGCGCAAGCCACATTCTTGTCGACATCGTCGGCGTGGAAACAATGATTCTCAATGAAGAACTATTTCTTCTGCTATTATTTTTCAAGTGTTTGCTAGTGAAAAAAAAAAAAGAAAATACAAAGGTCAAAGTGTAAACGATTAAAGTGGACAAAAAAATGGCTGTTGAATAGAAAAATTTATTCACATATACATCTACTCAAGGATTTAAGAGATGAGCCAAGCGATTGGCGGCATTATTTACGGATGGAGGAAAATACCTATAGTGAATTGTTACGTTTGGTTACGCCTCTCATTCAACGACAAAACACGGTTATGCGTGAGAATATACCGCCTCACGGAAGATTAACCGCTACTTTAAGGTTTTTGGCAACTGGGAGATCGTACCAAGATTTGAGGTTTTATACGGCAATTTCGGAACAAGCATTATCTAAAATAATTCCAGATACATGCAGAGCTATTTTCATGGTGTTGCGAAATGAATATATGAAGGTGAGTTTTAAAAAGTTTATTTAAAAAATGTAAATGTTAATAACCGCACAAGTATTTATGGCATATAACTTAAAAAGTACTGAGTTGCTGTAGATGACTGTAGGTTCATAGTGTCTGGTCCAGAGTTTACTGCATAATTTCTAGCAGCAGTGTCAGGTGCTGGTTGTAGGTTCATAGCGTCTGGTCCAGAGTTTACTGCATAATTTCTAGCAGAAGTGTTAGGTGCCGATTGTAGGTTCATAGCGTCTGGTCCAGAGTTTATTGCATAATTTCTAGCAGAAGTGTCAGCTGCTGCTGACAGTAGGTTTATAGCCCTTGATCCAGGGTTGACAATATAACAATGACGATTTAAATTTTCCAGTTCTCCTTTAAATATTGCTTCGTTAATAAGTTTTTCAGTATATATACGCTGCTCATTTGTCATGTTTCTCAATTTAAATGCAATATTTTGTCCAAAAATATAATGTCTGTCAGGCTGTGATTGTGAGAATTTATTAGTGATACAATTACCGACTTCATTTATTATATTATTGAGTTTATTGTCATCCCTTGTCCTTTTTTGTACTCTTCGAGGTGATAAAAATTGGACAACAGGAGAAGTAGGTGCAAGGTATGAAGATGGACGGTCTGACGTGCTCGTAGAAGCCTGAGATTGCGGACGAGGAAGAGGTGAATCCAAGGTCGCATCTGTATTTGTTTCATTCTGAAAAAAAAAGTTGTTTCAGATACCAAGCTCACAAGAAGAATGGAAACAAATAGCACATGACTTCGAGCAAAAATGGAATTTTCCTCATTGCTTGGGAGTAGTTGATGGAAAACATGTACGAATTATACCACCGCCAGGAAGTGGTTCCTATTTTTATAATTATAAGGGGTTCCATAGTATGGTCTTGATGGCAGTAGTAAACGCTAATTATGAATTTATCGTATGCGAATTTGGTATAAATGGAAGGAATTTTGACGGAGGTGTTATTGAGCAGACGAAATTTTACAATAAATTGAGAAATAACTCGTTGCATATTCCAGAACCAGAACTTTTAAATCATTCTAACAAACTTCTAAATTACGTTGTTATTGGTGACGAAGTCTTTGCTCTAACTCTCAACTTTTTTAAACCATTCAACAAAAGGGAATTAACATTATCGATTATCTAGGGCAAGGCGGATTGTTGAGAACACCTTTGGCATATTAGCATTTAGGTTCAGAATCTTTCATACAAGTATTAATTTGTCTCCAGGAAACATAGACATTGTTGTCATGACCTGCTGTGTGTTGCATAATTTTTTAAGAAAAAAATACAGTACCACTTATACGCCAATTAATACATTGGACTTTGAAGATACAATTCAAGGTACTTTAACATCGGGTTTAAGAGCAGATTCGTCACATTTGTTAGAATTACAAAGAGGACATTATAGAAACATTTCTCAAGATGCCAAAGCGACAAGAGAAGAATTTTTGAATTATTTTAATAATGAAGGCACTGTATCGTGGCAAAATGCAATGTGTAATATAAATACGATTTAATTTTTTTCATAGGTACACATTGTAGACTTGTTATAAAATAAAAGTAACTACCTACTCTTCCAAAATGTATTTTTGTAACCTACAATATCACAATCCTGGTTTAAATCCTTGACACCTTGTTTAAAAACAAATTGGGATGTTGTATTACCTGTGTGAGGTCATCAAAATTTGACACTGTCTCCCTGGGCGTCTCTTGGTCGGTTAAAAAATCGAGTAGGTGAAAATACCACAGCGTCGGTTCATAAATATTGTGGACTGTATTAAAACACTATTTTTCACTATTTTACTATTTATTGCTATCTAGCTGAACTGTACTGGAACTGGAACTGGAGTACAATTTCGACCCAAAACACCCCTATCTTTATTCCCCAAATTACATTGTAAACTTATATGCTACTCAATGAGAACATTTCAAATAACTTATCCTAATTGGCTATACAAAAGTAATAATAATACCGTAAAAAGTTTACATAAGAAAAAAATGTAAGGGGGCGGAGCCTATATTAAATTTACTGAATCGGAGCTAGCCGGGACTGTTCGGTAGAATCACGTTGTCGCTCGGCGGTCGGGACTCCGTCGGGCTTGTCCGGGCTCACGTCATCGGCAACACACGTTGTCGCTCGGCGATTGTCGTTGCTCGTACCGATGAGTGTTCGGCAACAGTCGATCTTCGGGGCCTGTCGTCTCTCATCGTTGTCGGCAACAGTCGGTCGTCGGGGCTCTTCGTTGCTCGTCGTTGTCGGCAACAAATATCATCTGTGGCAGCTCCAGATCTTGTGGAAGCATTCACTTTTTTCATCTCTTTCCGATAGCAAGTTCTCAAAGAATTATTTTTTTCTTGACTGTATCTTTCGTAGCCTCAGGTTCTACCTAAAAAGGATATGAATGGGTAGATGACTATTGAATAAGGTGCCAATTACAATTAAAACTTAATGTAATTTGAATACTTAAACATTGTTCAACTTTAATCGAAAACCAAACATAAATTTAAATTGTACGTATTCACGTGTTGGTATTTGAAATAATAAAAAGGGTTTGTAAACAGTATAGGTATGCATTTAATGAAATTTAATATCTATAGTCTATTTTTTCTTACGTGTCTTAAATAGTAAACAAATATGGCGTACAGGTAACCAGAGATAATTCAGAGAGATGGGCATGACGAATGAATGACTGAACTTAATGGTTTATAATTTTTATGCAGTGAACGTAAAGTATTGGGTAGAAATAATACGACAAGTTATTTTAACCCTAGAGTGGGCGCGTCTTTTTGCGTAACGTCAGTAGGCGCGTGGGGAGCATTTTGCCGCCTCATTTTCTTTGACTATTTTGACTAGTAATACAGCAATTTAATATTTTTTCTTTTAGGATTTAAATAAATAAACAGTAAGTAATAATAAATCAACATATTTATTCAACTTTGTTCTATAAACTTTGGTTTACAAAAGACTTTAGAAAACTTAATATTTTAATTGACTTTTTTTCTCTTATGCTACATAATACTTTTTAATACTTAAAAAAAATGGAAAAAATAACAAAATTATATATTTTCTAAATCTACAGGATACGCTTTATCAAAACAGTCTTCACAAAGATATGTACAATGTTCATTGCACAGTAACTTTTCGCATCTGGAACACCCTTTTTTCGTGCGCCTTGTTAGGCGGCGCACCCCTTGTGTCTTTTTAAAAAAATAAACTACTATTTTCACCACACTACTTTATTCAAAAAAAATTACACTACTTATTACTTAATTAAGATCTTCCCAAATATGCTTGTATAGCCGCGACCGCGTCCCGAGTCTAACTGACTTATATTTTATTAAAATTGTTCAAGAGGGCATTTGTAATATCAGCAATTTCATAACTAAAGCTTTCCCATGTGAATAATTAATACTGCTGATTGTTTTTATATGGAAAACTTTGAAATAACAAAAAGGTTCTCATGCGACCATTAAAGTGCTGACTAACTATACTTTACGTGGGAAAGTGGAATATAACAGCCTGTTTTTCTTTGAGGGACATATGCTGCATTTGCCCTCCTTTTTTGAAGAAGATCCTTGTTCTACTGGGACAAAGCGAGCAATTTGGGTCCTCAAAGGAATATTTAAAGTGCCTATAGAAGCCCTTGTGGTCATATATTGCTTCACAAGTACCATGGCAATTTGTTTCAAATATTCTCGACGTAGCATCAAATGTTGAGTATTGGCTTTGTAAATAATTTGACTGTTTATACCGGCAATATTCAACATTGAAAAAAAACAATCTCATTGGCCATCTGCGAGTCATCCTCCCAACAGAATATTCTTCCTTCATTTGGTCAACCACGTCAACACCACCTTTAGTACTATTATAAAATGTTATCGCATCAACAAGTGCATAAATTTTTATGCCATATTTGGCAGGTTTATTAGCCATATATACCCGGAACTTACATCTACCTCTGAAGGATTCCAGCATCTCGTCTATAGTACAATATTCTCCGATTTGATAATGTTCTTGACAGTATGAAACAAATTTTTCAAAAATATTTCGCATAGCTGCCATGTTGTCATGAGTAGCACGCTCTGTTCTGGTGTTCATATCATTAAATCGCAGATGCCTAAGCAAAAAATAAAACCTCTTTATAGACATAGTTGCCCTGAAAACGTCAGGGGCGGTCCCATCATTTACCCACATTTCTTGAATATTTGCGTGATTCATCTTTTTTAGACCAGCCATCAGCAGTAATCCGATAAGAGCTTTCACTTCGATTCTGTTCGTCTCTTTTGCATCTCTCTCACGGGAAAATTTTTCTTGGTAAGCTCTTATGTATGTATTAGTAAATAACACAATATCATCAATTATTGATTCGGTAATAAACAAATGAAAACATTCTACAGGTGTTTTACAATTCAAAGCTTCCTCACCCTTCACTCCGGGCCTGCCGATTACAATATTTTCCTGTCTTGTCCGAATATTTGGTCGTAAAGGAGGGTGAATAAGCCATTTCGTGCCATCTTTACCTTGATACATAGGAACTCTAGTAGGTCGTCGTCGAGAAGCTGGAGTAACAGATAAAAGTTGAGATTGAGCTGACGTACTTGCCTGCGGGGACGATACAGTATTCCTGTGACGAAGTAGTTGCGCTAGTGGTTCATCATCATCGCTGGACGTACATGTTGGAGATTTATCACCACGTGGTTGTATGTTACGTTTACGACGACGAGATCGAGGCTGATGGCTACTCTTATCTGAACTGGGTGTAGGTGCTATTTCGGAAGACACAACAGTTGAATAAGATTTTTTATTGTTCGAAGCGTCACTGTCTGCTGACTGTTCTGTTTCCGTGTTGTGCTCACTATGAATAGTAGATCTATCACTATCTGAAATATTTTCATTTTCAACGATGTGTGTACTAGCATCTTCAAAATCAGATGTTTCTTCTAGCCAAGACAAAATTTGAGCTTTTTTATCCATTCTTATTTATTATTATCAATGAATTCTTTGAAATCCTAAAACAAACAAATTTTTAGTTGCAAAAATGATTAATGCACCATAAAATATAGTCAACATTTCGAGTTTGCAAAAAATACATTATACAAAATTACTTACGTGAGTGGGCGCGCGGTGAGCAATTTGCCGCCCGGCGACACGTGATGGTACAAACCTTCTTCTCCGGCGGTCCCCCGCGCACTGACGGCGTCCAGATTCTCAGCAAACGTTGCTAACGAGAGTGGGGGCAGCTACTAAGAAGCGCAAGTCTAACGGCTATTTATTTTAAAAAATATTAACGGTTTTTTAGCGCGGGCGGCAAAATGCTCATAGCGCGCCCACTGTAGGGTTAATAATTTTATTAGTCTGATTCCGATGATAAATTACTCGATTCTTCTGACACATGTATTATAAAATTAGGGGTCGGTGCATCTATTAAGCCGTCAAGTTGCAACATTTTGTCTTCTTCTTTTTTCACATGTTCAATACAATTTATCCAAGACGCCGTACCAATTTTTCTTAATCCTTCTCTGACTAGCTCCTTGACTTCAGCCATTTTAAAACTTTTATTATTTTTTCCTACACGTGATTTTAATTGTGCCCATATTAATTCTATTGGATTTAATTCACAATGATACGGCGGAAGGCTCAGAACGATTATATTTTTATGAGCGGCCATTTCATCAATAACTTTTTTATTATAATTGTCTTTATTAAATTTAATATTAACTTATTTTTAAAACTTTAACTTAAAAAAGCAAAAAGCGGTTGGAAGTCCCTCACTCCGTTTTAATAAACTGTGCAATAAGATACGAAATAATAATAATTACAGTAACAAATAAATAATAAGTATAAATTCATTAAAAGTAATTAATAACAATTTGAACGAAATATCGTACTTTGTAGTTTAAAGATATTGTTATTTTTTAATAAGTTCAGTTTTCATTCTCGATAATTCATTTTAAATGTAACATCTCTATGATTCAAAGACAAAGTAGCGTATCGAAACGTCAAACTGTTGTGTTCATATTTTATCTGTGGAAGTTGGTTCTGTTAATATTTCAATTTTAGCAAAAATAATATGTTTAAATCATTAATTAACAGCTTTTATTAGTGTAATTCATAGCGTGTGTGTTTCTGAAATAGGTATAAACGATAAAAGCAAATTTAAAATGTGTGATTGTCCGAAAACAAGTGATTTTCGTTCAAGGTAGTGTTTGTTTACCATTTAGGACACGTAAGGAAAAATAGACTTTACCTATAAAAATATTCTGTTCTTACATACATACCTCTTTCAATTTAATTATCATTTGTTCGTATGCGTCATTCTTTTTATTCCTGTCAGAATAATCCTTGGATTTGATCTTCTACAGTGCGGGCAGAGATTTATATAATTCAATGAATTCAGTAGCGAACTGTCGATTGTATGTACGTAAATCCGCCATTTTTACGACCGTGCGCGCACAGTTACTCCTAACTGAGAGTGGCTTGAACACAACTACCATCCACACGCGCAGACAAGTTTGTACAAGTATAGATTGCGCATGCCAGAATTTCAAGCAAGTTTAAAAACCATCAAGCCAAGCTTTGGGGTTTGCGCATGCTACCGTTTTACCAACTACACGCACAGTGTTCAGTGTACAAGCTGGCATGCGCAAGTAAAACTGTGGTCAAGCATTCACGTGTGGTAGGCGCATAAATTTCCACTCCAGCTTGGAATATCTATTTTTAGACTCCGCCCCTTATATATAGCTAACAGAAATTGTCTGAGTTGTATGTTCGTTGAATTTTATTTAATAGAGAAAAAAATTAAAAAAAAATATTTTATATAACTTTAATTTTTAATTTTGAGTTTAACCTAATTTTTACTTCCGAATATTTTCCGAATTTCCAAAATTCCTGCCTGTCAACTGGAGCTTTGTGCAGAGAATTGTACAATACGGTGTTGTTATTTTTATGATAACCTAATCTTGTTAAAAAAATACTTTACAGGCTTTATCGCTTGTTCCATTTAAATGTTTTAATGTAAATGTACTTCTTGGAGCTCTTTTGGGTTCGGTTGTTATTTTTCGTTTTGGTATTGTTACGGAAGTTTGTTGTATAAATATTCTCCTTTCTTGCAAAGATAAATTCCAATATTTTTTGTTTATAGATTCTCGTGTATCCATAGTAAACTTAGTTGAACATTTTTTGGTACATTTTTCATCACAACCAATCTTCGCATTACAACTTAGTATTTTTTCTTGCTTTTCCTTTATTTTTTTTTCCTTCACAGTCATCGTAATACGGTTTTCATTCGTAGCTTCATTTACTGCAGTGACAATACCAGACGAAGAACCAGTTTTCGGGTGCATAGAATTGTTTTCAGGAAGAGGCTCCAAATTTACATCGGTAGTAGGACGTATTGGTTTTTTATGGAATCTCTGATGGGGCTTTGACTGTCCGTTGTCGTCGTCGTCATCGTCATCTGATAAAGTTGCATTACATGGGCAATAATCCTTGTCTTTAACTTAATCATCAGAAGAAAAATCTCCTGTTGGTTAGTGATATGACCGTGTGGGCGACAGTATTTCTGCACGGTTATCATTAATTAACGAATATCTTGCATTTTTGCATTTCGAAACCTTTTTTCATAACTTCCTTTATTCAAATCTCTAAAGTACGCTCTTCTTCAGCCAGAACAGGTGGTGGTTCAAAAGATGTTTTATGGGTTGGGTTTAGGAGTTTGAAATGTAAGGATGACTTAGGGAGGGATATTATATTTTCGCGCTATTTCTCGAATTTTACCAGTTTCTCTTTATTTCCTTTAGTGCTAAATTTAAAGTATTAGAATCATAATCTTTCATTTTCTCCATGTTAAACATCTTTGTTTCCCTTCTAAAAAACGCTGTTAAAGAGTACCTGCAGTCACGAGTTATTAGACACATTATTATGAGTCATTGGAAACCCTGTCCAAAGATTAGTACAAGTATAAACAATAATACAAAATTAGTTACTTCAGCTTAAAGCTAAAGGCGGGAGAGTTAAAAATAGTTTAAATTTCAAAAGCAGTCATTGGACACCTGTGCATTAATTAGATTTCAAACAAAAAAAATATCATTGGACAGCACATCATAACCAAAAAAATATGTTTTAGGGTAGATACCAATTCCTATTAAATTCTATAGAAAATACGATAATATTTCACTGTGTAAACGACGAATACGAAATTTCTGATATTTCGGTCAATACAGGTGGCGTGTAAGCTTCCTCTTGTATTACACCTGGGTTATACGGATAAACCCCTGTTGCTCTAAACCCAATGACGATGTTGTCACGACTCATGCACTTTGCATATACTTAACTGAAAATTGCGTTGAATCGTGCTTTAGTAAATTTCTTATCGGGTGCCAGAGCCGGGCCGCAGAGTATGTGAAGGCGCTCCAAGAGTCTTTGCACACTTATACATATGTATTCGGCTCATTTCGTTATTTACTTCGCATTAGCTGTACCCGCGACGCGACGTCGTTCGCGTGGGAGTTTATATCAAAAGAAGTACTCATACATATTGTTGATTAAAATATTTATTAGAAAAAGATAATTTAATTTATAAACATAGGTAGGTAAGATATGATTTAAAAAGTCCAACGTTGTAATCAAAAATACCTGTTTTATAATTAGGAATTATGGGTGTTGAACTTTCTTAATTATTTCTTGTATATTGGCATCTTTTGGACTACATGCAATCCTCATTGTGTCTTCTAAATGAGTGGAAAGACGATTACGGTAATTATTTTTTAAGAAGCTCATTTTCGAAAATGAAGCTTCGCAGAGATATGTCGAAGAAAATATGGTTAAAACAAATTGTGCGCAGTCTTGTAAAGATTTATACTTGCTAGGGGTATTTTTCCAAAATTCATTGTACTCCTGCTTTTCACGGTGCTCAATGAAACTAGCTTTTAGCTGCGTGTCGTGCTTTAGTTCAATGATTTCATTCATTAGCTGTGTTTTAGAAAATCCAAACTGGCAAAATAATTTTATATCTTCGTTTTCGACATGCCAAGGGTTTTCCACAAGTATAAAGCAGTTCTTAATTTCTCGCACATCGTCAAATCTATTTTGTATTGCTCTCAGATATTCTTTCAAATAGGATATCAAATCTTAATGGATAGTACTGTCTGGAATAGAAATTTCGGATCGCAGAGCAGTAACAGTTGAAAAATTTGAAAAATCTCCTGCTTCGAGTTCATTTATATATAATTGCAGTTTGTCTTCAAATGCAAACACTTTATTTGTCATTTGCCCAATTATTTTGTTAGGTCCTTGCATTTCTAAATTAAGACTATTAAATTTCATAGTGATATCGGTCAAAAACACCGCAAGTATCCACCAGTCATTTTGCTGTAGCTGGGGGAATTCTTTGCCACTTTGTTGCAAAAAAAAGTATTATTTCGTGTTTTAAATGAAAGAACCGTTCTAATAATCTTCCTTTGCTTAACCACTTGACGGCTGTATGTAAGATAACATCGGCATTGTTAGCTTGTATTTCTTCAAGAAGGTCTTTGAATTTTCGATGATAAGTTCGCGCGCGCGAATAAAGTTTATAATGTTTACAATCGTATTCATCACGTCTTTTAATATGTTATTCGAAATTTTACATGCCAAAGTTTCTTGATGCAGCAAGCAATGAATAGGCAACAAATTGGGTAAATTCCATTCCTTCTTCATTAAACTTCTGTTTACATATTTAAGATCTTTTGTAAATATTGCCTAAAATAAATGATTAAATTAAAATTAAAGCAATCAAATCATTATTTGCACCCACCATTGACGGACAACCATCAGTACACACTGATATTAAATTATTTACAGGTATTCTGTGTTTTTCTACAAATTCTTTTAGAACTTCCATAAAATCACAACCTCTCGTATGACCCTTCATGGTAATCACTGCTAAGAAGTCTTCTATGATTCCGTCCATTGTGCAGTACCGAACAAATAAGGAGCACTGAGATATGGAAGTTATATCCGTACTGGAATCGTAAGCAAGACTGAAATATTTGCAGTTTTTCAGTTTCTCAATTACTGCTTCAAACAAATTTTTCGAAATATTTTCGACACGGCGGCGACGGCGACGGTGGATTCAGAAAGTGTAAGTTTCTTTACTTGTGTCATTATCTGTTTACTATTTGAAAAATTTTGAAATAACGTTTGAGAAACAGTTATCATACACTCTTTCATCAATTCAGCATCAGTAAAGGGTTTCATGCGTTTTGCAAGAATGTTACATACTTGGTATGATGCTTTTGTAATGGCCTCATTTTGCCCGACTGCTGTCGTCATTATGTTTTGTTGACGATAAATTGACGATTTCAAATGATTTATTTTATTCTTTCTTTCGATGGTTTCTAAAGGGTAGGCTTCGGTAAATGAACTATGCTTACTTGTATAGTGGCGAAATAAATTGTATCGCTTAATTCCGACGACAGTTTCCCGGCATATTAAACAGATAGCAGTACCTTCATTATGTCCACTTATAAAACAAAATTCTTCCTCCCATTTTTCTTGAAAACTTCTATTTTCGTCAGTTATCTTCCTTTTAGTAGCACATTTAGATGATACTCCCGCCATTATACATAGAATACCGCACGCGCAATCAATGAGGCAAGAAACGGCCAGTCTTGTGCGTTAAAACAAATGTAATAGCTCGAGCTCGCGGCTCGTCCCGCTCTCGACTGCATGGCGGTGTATGAGCGCGGGCGGCGAGGGGGGAGCGCGGGTTAATGCCGCCGTATATGAGCGACGCGACGCGTGCGAGTGCGAAAGACACTCGTCACTCGCCATTTCGTCACTCGTCAGTCACCGTCCCGTCGTCGGATTCGAACACAAAGTCGGTTATTGATTTTGTTTATGATTATGACATGTAATAATAAGTGTAATAATAGTTGACTATTGAAACCAATGAGGTAATAAAAGACTAGAGGAGCATCGTCCAACAAAAACATTGCAAGAAAACGTAACCACTTACAAGTTTAAAGACGTAGCTTTGAAAGTGATACATAAATATGTCAATTCGTCTAAATAATTATGTTTGTCTCATTTTTTCTACCGCCAAACTAATTACGTTGAAAAGAGACAAGACATTGTCATTGACAAAATGGTCAGGTGTTAACATTAATCAACATGATTTCCCCAGAATGAATGAAAGTTTGATTTTTTTTCTTGCTGCCCATGTTTATAGTAATTACTATGAAATATTGTTCCATGGATCTTTCAAAAGATTAAAGAATTAGAGAAATTGATGAGGACTAAAAGATTAGGATGAAAAAAAAATGCGTAAATGTATATTATATGTATTTCAAAACTGTAAAATCAAGGTGAAATAATACTTTCTAATACTTTCTTACTAAATAATATTATATTATTAATTCTTAAAGTTTTTAAAATATTGTAATATTTATAATAATAACAGCTAAAATTAAACAAATAATATTTAATTATAATACTCATTAAACTTTTTAAATATGTTTAGAACTAAAATCAACAAATATTGTAAGGTACTTTGGTGCCATTTTTGAATTTTCAAAATCATTTTTGTAAATTGTGGGTAGGCAGCACAACACTATTGCCCACATATCATAAGCGATAACAATAATTTTACATTTAAATATAAATAAAATATAATTCACTGCTTAGGTGGTTTAGGTGTTTAAATTTAAGAAAATATGTTATATTAAGGTAAAGTAAATGTGAATGTTTTATTTTTTTGTTCAGGGAGTGAGTACTATACTAGTGTGTTTAACAAAACAGACTTTAATAATAAATTTAAACTTACACTAACATACACACATACGTCATTCACTAAGCTCCCAACAATCTGGGAAATTCAAAATCGAATTTAATGGTAACATTGATTGCAAAAATGACGTTTGATAAATTTATTTCGTTTTATAATGTTTTACCACACATTTCACCATTTTGATTTTTTTATCGCCAAGCAATCACTCTATTGACATCAGACTGACAACTGAGGTCTAATATGCCTGTGGACATATTCAACCTAGTCACACATCGACGTCGTACAATGCTTATCTAGTCCTGTATAACATCATTGATTGAAACAATTTACTTTGCCGCGGGCCGCACAAATAACGCTCTCGGGCCGCATGCGGCCCGAGAGCCGCAATTTGACGAACACGGTTCTAGTACCTTTAGGTAACTTTTTATACTGCTGATACTCCTTTGACTGGTTTCCAGCGCATATTTTAAAGTTGTATTGTGTGAACGCAATTTTCGACACCAGCAATTTATACTAAGCTAACTCATAAAAGTGAACTTTACAGTAGAGGCATATAAAGGGAAAAACGTGATAACTTTTATATTAATTAAGATACTTATTTGAAATTTGGTATACTTAATAGTTAATTTATTCATTGTAATTTCCCATATTTATTTTTCCTTAATTATTTATATTTTTTGATTTAGTGCAAGTTAGCCGTATATACACGTAATTCCTCAATAAGATTTTACATATTACACACGTCTAACTAATGTTAGCGTAGAGTATTACGGGAGATCATAGTGCTAAAGAAATGTTATATTTTTTGCTTTGCAATCATAATTGTAAAATATATTATGCATTAATTATAACCTTAGGTTTTTATATATATTCACAAGATATATAATTATAAATTCTTATGCTAAATAACAAGTTATTAAAGTTAGCTTTATTTAACCGGTACATGCATCACTGGCGGATATCGTATTAAAAACCGTCAAATTATATATAGCGTACTGCACATCGACGTGTGCTATAAGTTAGCGTATCATTTAACTTTCCGTTGAGCTATAATACATGTAGATTTTTATAAATTCTTGATAAAATTCTGTAGATAATATTATTTTTTATATGTAAATATATAATTAAAACAAAAATAGTAATCAACTGTTTATTAAAATTTCAGGTAAGTACTTATTAATTAACGATAAGAGATCAGATTAATCACAGTTCCACTTCGTATATTATATTTAAATCAAGATTGCACATAATTGTTATTCTTAATAAAATACAAAAACTTCTAAGTGGTAAATATAAATCAAATAATTGAAATAGTATGTTGTAATCAATAAGTACTTATAAGCATTCAAACCTCATCATCACTTACATTCTTCTCATCATATTCAGTTGTTAATAAATTCCTATAAAATGTATGATACTTTTCGGGTATAATATTGTTATCGCAGTAATATTTTAAATCTTTATATTTTGCTACATTAATTTTTAACAAAGTTTTGTATGCTTTTTCGGGAAAAGGCTCCAAGGGGGATAATCTAGTAGATGTGTTTTTAAAACATTGTATTTGATTGCTTTCTTTATCACCTAAACTATACTTATATTTCAACAACCCGTAATCATCGGGAGAAACTTCATATTTTTTTACTTTATTCCACATAACTTTATCGTTATTTAAATTTTTAGACCAATTTTTTTTGCTAATATTGCTTTTAAAATCAAATATCATGTTTTGATAAACCTCGATAACATTATAAATTCCCATTGACCTTTGCCCATCGTATTAGTGAATACCACTCATCTGGCGAATATACCTCTCTACCTCTTGCAGTCTTTTCTATCAAAGCGTGAACTGAATCTCCTTCATTCTGTGTATGACCCTTTTCCATAAAATGGTGGCTTATCTTCATTTTAAAAATTTTAGCAGTTAATAAGTACATATAGTAAACAATACGGTTACGATTTTGTCCCCCACAGTTGTCTGACCATAGATTGACTTCGTGAACTCCCTTAGAAGCTAATTTATTAAAAAAATCATATAAACAACTAGCCACTTCATTAGCCCCCCTCTTAGCCGTTTGCTTATCCCACATAGAACTAGATAGATATATATAGAATAGAAATAGATAGATTTGCCATTGTTTTACTTGATTACCAGTATCCCAAAATTTTTGAAATAGGTCAATACGAACTTCTTGGCTTATATACTTATCCACTCATCTTCAAGTTTAAGACGTTTGAGACCCACATCAGTTCTTTTTTTAGATCTACGTTTATTATTTTTTGGGATCGATACTGCAGAATAGTCACTATCATTGAACGTTGCAGGCGAGGAAATTGAATTACAGGGAGTAGATATTGTCGATACTGAATCTGTGTTATTGCTGAGGCCGTTATCCATATGCGAATCGGGAAGACTTTCCTGGACGGACGTACCGATTTCTGGTGTGAGTGTTTTATCTTCGGTTTCTTGGCAAGAAGTCGGCACTAAAGTACCGTTTAAACTTTGTTGAGATTCCGAAAAATAACTATAAGGTGAAGGTACGGGGGTATTATCTATGCTGTCAGAAGGATCATTAGAGACGACCGAAAACAAAGGTTCGATAATTGGTGGAGTTAATGTCAATGGAGAAGGTTTTTGGGTTGAAGTCAATACATTTGGTGAATAAATATTAAGTGGAGTTTTAGGAGGCCCCAAGTCATTCAAATTTATATCTTTTAATAATACTACATCATTTTTGTAATTGTCTGTATCTCGGTTTGCAGAGCTGACTATAGAATAATCATGCTCTTGAATAGGCTCTTCAAACATGACGTGATTATACAAAGCCACGAATTCAGGATTGTCAACTTCGGCAGGTAATGGCGAGAATTCTATAACAATAGGGATAATGTGTTGAAATCATATAATTATTTTTATAAAAAAACTTGTACATTAAAAATATACTCAAGGTATTATCAATAAACTAATTAACATTCGTTTTTACATAAGTATTTACAACGGTGAAGTCGCTAAGTAGTGCATTTTACAAACGAACAAGTATACACGAACGCACTAAACTACGCTAACTAAGTGTTAGCGTAGTGTTACGCGGACTCTGAGCTAAGCGGCTCAAATTTTCAAAAAAACGTAGCGTATTACTATAAAACATAATTATATACTTTGATCTACACTATAATCTTTAATAACACATTAAACTTACCTCTCTCGACAGTATGAAGCGGTATCTCACCATTTATATCAAAACTCCTCAATGAATTTTTCTCCTTTTTGGCTAAATCCACTAAATATTTAGCTCGTTTTCGTGACTTTTTGTATTAATAAATTGACACTAATAATATTTTAAATAACTTGTAACAATGACGCTATATGAATTACGATTTACTTATAAAGTTTTTAAAACCGCGCAATCACATCTAACACAGCGACAAGTGTCGTTAGATTAATGTAAACAAACAAGCGGTGCGTCCCCTCCCCGTGCACACCCCGCTAATAATAGTTAGCGTAATTTAAATTGAGTGATTTCGAAAAGTACCTTTACTTAGCGTTGTATAAGATTTGTAACTTCGTTATTTTTGTATATTTCTTCACGATTTTTTTGTTACATATAAAAAAAGACATTTTAAGCAACTTGGCATAAAGAAACGAATTTCCCTAAAATTCGAGTTAGCGTAGTATAAATTGTTGGTGTCATTTTGATCTGTGAATACGATATAGCGGCCATCGTCACGATATTTTTTAATTGCCGCAAATATTGAAAGCGCAACGTTTGTATATCGTGTCTTACTAAGCTTTACGGTTTTCATTTATTTTCGACCACTCATAGCCAGATTCCTTCAAAATGGTACACAGAATTTTTATACAACCGTTAAAACTAATTCTTTCTATCAATACTTGTTTAAGCTTTCTTAATGTTGGTAAATCACTAAATTCTGTATGAAATGTTGCTATCGTTTTTCGAAGTACATCCTTATCAAACTTGTCCAGGTTAGACTTGGTACGTACCCTTTTTACTTTTGAGGGCGATTTAAAAAAAATCTACGACGAATGACGTATCATTTGATGTACTACTAGCTTGTTTCTCTTCTTTCAAAATTCGCGTAATTGTGGATTCCAACGGCTTAGACAGTTCGCCAACTAGCACCAGTTAGTTTTTCCTGGTTATTTCAAAATCTTGCTTTGGATTTTCCTTTTGTACTACAAGTTGTGTCATTACCAAAGCTCGCTTCTTCATCTACTAAGCGTGATGTAAGATTTTAAATCGTTTGACTATCTTCATCGAGTGACAACCATGCTTGTCTAAGCGAACGCTATGTTGATGGTGGTCTGCTTAGAATCTTTGTGATTGCTGCTATGTCACTGATTACACTGTCACTGATTACACCAGTTTCTCGCAGTTGTGTTGTAAACTTTCCACTTTAGAGACACGTTGTGCCATTGTATCACTGGCCCAATAAGAATACTGGTAAAATTTCTCAGGAATTAACATTTTGTTATATTCAAGCTTTTGTTTATATATGGCTACTAATTTGTTCAGAACTTCTTTAGCAGTCTCGCAGTTTTCTATCAGCGATGGTTCAAGTCCATTGACGATGTCAGGATAAACATGGCTATACCGTTGCGGTGGACTGTATAATTAAACACTTTTTACTTTCTTCCTGACTTTTTATTTCTTTGTTATCTAACTGAACCCGAAGAACTGAATGCTTTCAATACAAAATCCCCCTATCTTTATTCTCATATTTACAGTGGCAATCTACATGCTAAACAGTGAGAAAATATTAATAATTAACCTAATTGGTGAGTTAAAGTAATAATAATATCATACAAAGGTGTGGCCAAATTTAAACATTCAGTACAACAAAAAAAGTGAAAAAGGCGGGACTTAATTCTATTTTTAACTATTCGGAGCTCTTCGGAGCTGTTTGATAGAATCACGTGACAGACTTGTCGGTCGTCGCGTCTCTTCGGGCTTGTCGGTAAATCACGTGATAGACTAGTCCGTCGTCGGGGCTTGTCGGTGCGCGTCAGTGCTCGTCGCTGCTCGTAGTCGGCTACAACCGTCATCTTTATCCCATTACACTTGCGGACTAGCTTCGTTGGGTCTTACCAAATCTATATTTAACCATTTTACTCTTGATGCACATTTTACTTGGAATTTCCATTGTTTGAAATTTCTGCTCTTGAATTTTTCAATTTTCATTGAATTGGTAATCCTCCATCTTGTAGGTTATTTTTACACCGGTAAGTATCTTATCTTGCTCTGTAATCAACTTTTATATTGAAATTATTAATTATGACGAGTCGGGCCCATAACCTATTGGATTACAGCTACATTCCAATAAAATTGAGTAAGACTCCTTATAATTTGAATATATGCTTATTTCAACTAATGAACACAACATTGCTTTTTCAACGATGACATTAAAGGAGTACACAAGCCAATAAAAAAAATAAGCTCTTACCATCTCAACTTAAAAGGAACATAATTTTATATTAACCCTTTAACCGCCAAGTTTTGTTACCTTTGACTTACCTCCAGCGCCACGCCACTTTAGGTATTAGTTGGAACAGGGTTGGGAATACCTAATATCGATGATACATTATTTATATATTAACAAAAATAAAAGTCGCAAACACAATCAACGTTTTATTTACTTTTTAATCTTATATTATCAGTCTTCAATCAATTAACTATAATTAATTACGTAAACATGTGCTTGTAAGTGATAATTTCAATACTCGGGAGATGGGCACGTTGTTCGTTTTTCTGTGGGTGAGGACTCTCTACGAGCATGTCGTATTAGATTAATAATGTTCATGTATACTTCTGAGCGTATTTCTGGCCGCACAGTTTCCAGCTCAAAAGCTATTAGAGACGCGAAGTATTCATTTCGTGGATCACTTGGTCTCTGATCAAAAAATTTTGAGTCCAGTAGGTATACAAAAGCAGTCACATCACCATCTTCTAAATGAGCATAATGAACATAATTTGGTTTGGTCTGCGTCGATTTGTTTAAAGTAGTGATTAGTCTTCTTTTACATGAAATTTTTCTTTTACGTGGGCACAAAATTGAAGGGGACGTAGGCTGCGATTCTTCATTACTTGACATGACGCACGTCCACTCCTTCAGAACCGAAGAAAACAACTGGACATGGACTATTCTAATTTCGAGGCGCAATTGAAGAGTATCGGTGCATAACAATTTAGGGATGTGTCGGATATTTAATAATGATAAATCATCGATATTTTTTAAAAAATCTCATATTTATGATAAATTTTAAAACATGGAGTTACACACAATGTTACATGGCACACTTGACACATGAAACGAGATTCCTTGCGGCATTTTTTCTTTAATGTCGAATGTTGGCACACAAAACATGATCTTGATTTTTTATTGTCTGTATATTCGGGCATGTGATTAGCCAAATGTGATGCTGTTAGTCCCAGGGCAGACACTAATCTAGACGTCGTCGGTATAGAATACTCTAATTCTTGTACTTTATATTTTGCAATCAATTGTCTAATAACGGCCAACTGAAAATCGGCGATGGACTTATTATTACTAAGCAGTATTTTATATAGTGCATGAGAATTTAACATGCACAAATCAATTAAATGCAGACCTAGTATTTTTTCCCACATTCTATTTTTTCGTATGCACTGAACCGAATGTAATAGCATGTCGGTATTGTCAACTGCTCCTTTCTTTAGGTTATAGTCAATTATAACTTCGGGCTTCATTTTAGGCAGCCCCGTTTCTCTGTCATATTTGGTTGTAGGTCCGAATTCTGCTGTGTGAAATGTGGACAACATGTGTACGTCTCTTTTGTCTCTATATTTCAATGCCATAAGTGGTTTTTTGTATTTCACATCAATTTCGTCCTTTTTCAACGATTTGAAAACTGTAACACCGGCTTTTTTTAATCGATCAGTTCTAACCGTACCACATGCATATGTCTGATGTTGGTACAAGTATTCAAACAATTTTGGACACGAGTACCAGTTATCTGTGTACAAGCGTCTATGCGCATGCATCAGTTCCTTCAACAGGGTTGTAACCACAGCGCCTGTTATTCCTACATTAGCCGAATCTTCAATTTCGGTTCTAGCCCCACAATAAATAATGAAATCAATAATAAGTCCTATTTTCACGTCGCACAAAATGAATAGTTTGATACCAAACCTGTTCCTTTTATTAGGTATATATTGCTTGATAGAAACATACCCCTTAAACGGCATTATACATTCATCTATACAAAGATCCTGGTGAGGTACATATGAATTTCTAAAAGTTTTCTTAGTATTGTGGTGTGTATGTGTAAAGCCAGTCTCCCTCCTCTCCTCATGATAATAAGATAAGGCATTTGATAGAGTCCAGGTTTCCATGACTCCGTGTGATTTTTTGAAGATCACAATTAAATCACTCTCTTTTACCGACAAAATTTTGTTTATTGTCAATTAAGTAATAGAATCAATTTTTAGCCTGACAATGTGTGTGCGTAAATTGTCCATGTAAGGATGTTCAATGACACGACTGTTTAACTCCAAAGTTCGTTTATTACTTTCTATATAAGGTTAGTTGTACAATATATATATATATATATATATATATATATATATATATATATATATATATATATATATATATATATATATATATAGGCTGGAGGAGAGGAGGGAGACTGGCTTTACACATACACACCACAGTATGTTTTATTACTGGCAAGACGTTTTTTAAAATGTGGGAAGATTCTGCGTTTGGCGAAGAAAATCTCAGTAAACCGAGAATAGTAGTATAACGATTACGGGACATAGTTTGTGAAAATATCGGCGATTGTAGTAAAGGGTCAGTTGACCAATGCTCTTCAATTTTCAAATGTTTATTTCTGGTAAATAAAAAAGTTACGGCTAGAAATACGTACATTTCCTCGACAGTAATTTCTCGCCAACCGTGAAACCTTGAATGGAGCCTTATATCGCATTCCCGAATAAATTTTTAGTGCTGAGCATTTGTGAATTCAACCAACTTCAATACAACTTCTTCGCCAAAATAATGCATAAAAAAATCCATTTGCATTGATTCGGTATTGAGAAAAACGTTCCCTGTTAGAATGCCAGACGCAAAATCATCGAATGCATGAATTTCGGGTACGAACGCTGTGGAACTCCATCTGTTACTTAATTCCTCCTCTTCCTAAAACAATAAATATATTTGCAGCATTAAATTAGCACTTAATGGGCACTTAATTTTCTGAAAAATTTTTAGCGATTCTGCCCAATTGACTATTCCAGCGTTATAGACGTGTTTCAGTAAAGTTTATAAAATTACCAATGGCAGATACTCTGAGAATATTTCTTAGCGAGAAAAGTCCATGACGTAAGTAGATAGGTATATTAAACATAACTTCTTGTCGAATTTTAGAATTAATTTAAACATTAATTTAAACTTACCAAATCAACATCGCTATCTGTAGAACTGTCGTCACTTGGTAATTCATTATTCGATTGCAAAATATTTAATAACTCTTCGTTTTCCAGCATTTTTTCGCAATTACTATAAGTAGATACAATAATACGAAAGAAGCCTACAGCACTAGTTATGCAGAGAGTTATAGCTTTCACGTAATTTCACGGTGACGGCGTTGAAGCAACTGACAATAAAGCGCGATGTAACCTTGAATCTCTTTGGCCGCACGTAATATTACGGTGACGGCGACCGGTGACTGTCTGTACTAGTGAGGTTCAGCATTATCGAGATTTCTATATTTTTACAGTAAAAATTAAATAATTTTAAACTTTAATACACTTTAATGTATACAGATACTTGTACTAAAGTAACACCGTGGTTATTTTGTAATGAAAGTACACACTTTCGTTGCAAATGGTGATAGTAATTTCAATAATACCTTGATTATTCTTAGGCAACTTATTAAGTATTTTCCGAATTTGCCCATCCCTAGTACCCGTAAAATTACGTGATTGGCGATACAGGTAGGGACAAGCATTGTCCACATTGCATTTGAACCTCAAGATTCACAGTATTTATCGTTCGAAACATTGAAAACTGTCCTTATTAATAAAGATACACCCTAAATTTTAAAATTGACAAAATTTGGTATGAAGTTTGTGCGCATTAAGAACTTTTTCAGTAAAATAACGTAATATTACGTGGGTGGCGAGTCGGGCATTGTTTTCAGAACCCGTGATATTACGGTGTCGGCGCTTAAAGGGTTAATAAGTTAACAAATATCTTACCTAACAAAAATTGGTAACAGGATAACGTAAATCTCGAACGAAACAAAATAAAACATAACACAATAAAACTAATTCAAAAATAAAAACATATCACGTATTACGAAACGAACTTGAAAAAAATTAAATTAACGCAAACTTAAGTGAGAAAAATTGAGATCAAAAGAGACTTGCTATTGTCGATTGGTGCCACTAAATGTAAAAAGGAACATAATTTTATCATAAGAAGTTAAAAGTATTATTTAAAGTCACAAAAGTTAAAAGGAACAAATATCTTTCCTAGCGAATATTGTTAACAGGATAACGTAAATTTCGAACGAAACAAAATTAAACATAAGTACAATAAAACTAATTTCAAAAATAAAAACATACATAAAAATAATAACATACGTATTACGAAAAGAACTTGAAAAAACTAAATTCACGCAAACATAAGCGAGAAAAATTGAGATCAAATTTACAGACTTGCTGTTGTCGTTTAGTGCCACTAAATGTAGGCGAAGGTAATATCATTTTTATATCTTCTAGGGGCACTGAAGCTATGTCTGGAATATCAGGCAATCTGTACCCATTCTTCACTTTTGCACTCTTTCTTAGGCTGCGTCCCCAGTAGGCAAACAGTTAGCGGCTGACTGAGTGAGCCGCAAATTTGCAGCGAACTGAAATTTGAGTTAGCTGCAGACTCAAATCAATTTTCGTGCGTCGCAAGCAAACTGTTAAGAGTTAGCCGCTTATTTAGCCGACCGACTGAATTATCACTTTACTTTTGTTGTACGAAGGGAGTGGTTGTGTTGGTCACGATGGATATTTTTGAAGTAATTGGTATCTTAGAAGCGCTGAAAGAGGATAAAAGGAAGCACTGGGTTCACCCATTATACAAGAAAAGGTTGAGCATTGGACAATTTCACACTCTTTACCCAGAACTAAGGAAACATCCAGAAAAATTTTACGACTATTTCAATATGACTTCTCATACATTTGATGAATTGTTGAAATCTATAACCCAGTACATAGCTAAAAATAATATCACAAGAGATACATTATGTCCCGAAGAACGGCTTACTATAACTTTGAGGTAAGTAAATAATTAACGCTTTAGGATTTTAAAAAAATATGTTATTTTTATTTTAATACAAAGTCACTTTCGCATTTATAGTTTTTAATTTAACAATCACTTTTCAAAATTACTGTATTATTAAATTGAATTAGGAACAAATATGGTAACATTAAGTTGGTAACCAGTCATTCCTCATCTTCAATGTGGTTTGAATCGCCTCGCAATATTGCTTCTATGTCTTCTACTTCCGCTGAAGAACCTGTAGAGCTATGTGATGGACTGTTTCGAGGGTAGTTTTGCACATTTGGTGTACTGCTGCTTCCATTCGCATAGCCATACTGATGTGGGTACTGGTAGGCATTCGTCCATTCAGTTTGCATCATACCACCGTCATAATTATTATGTACACTATATTTTATATTTTTAATAATTTTCATCACTTCGAACCGAAATTCAAAATTCTGTGTTGGGGACATTGTCTTCATTTCCGGTAAAATATTTAGTAGAAAGTTCATATCTGGATCGTTTTCTCTTTTTTTTTTCCATCGAGTTAATTAGTGCTTCTTGAAACACAGTCATCTTTTTTGGTCTACTGACATTAACTACCGAGTCAGTAGAATCATTTTCATCTAAAATAGCGCTACTGTCGCTAGACGTCTCGGCGCTAATATTGCCAGATGTCTGGTTGCTAGCTCTAGAAATATTTAAAAAGTGTAACATGTCCAAGTATGGTCTCTTGCGTTTTTTTGTTGCCCCACTTCCGCTTTTGACTGAGGAATCCTTATTTTTTTCTCTGGTGTGATAGTCGCGCAAACCCTTCCATTTTTTTTGTAGGTCTTTTACTGAAACAGAAATAATCGGTAGTTCAATATTCTTTCCAGATTCCTGTCAAGTGGACTAAGTTACAGAAAAATTGCACAAGAGTTTCTTGTTGGAAAATCGACGGTATCGAAAATAATAAGTGAAACTGCATGCATTATATGGGATATTTTACAGCCACAGGAAATGCCGGAACCTTCTGAAGAATTGTGGCTAGAAATAACAACACGATATTATAAAAAAACAAACTATCCTAATTGTATAGGATCTATCGATGGCAAGCATATCCGTATTAGAAAACCACCAAAAAGTGGGTCTAACTATTTTAATTATAAGAAGTTCTTCTCAATTGTTCTGTTAGCCGTAGCAGATGCAAACTGTTCTTTTATAGCTATTGATGTAGGTGCTTGCGGACGAAATGCTGACAGTAATATATTTAAAGAAAGTGGTTTTGGCAAAAAATTGGCGTGTGGGTCTCTGAAGATTCCTAACTCAGCTAAATTGCCTAATTCAAATGGATTGCCCCAACCTTTCGTGTTTCTTGGAGATGAGGCATTTGGATTACAAAAGCATATCTTGAGGCCTTTTCCTAATAAAAGTTTAAATAAGGAAGAGCGAATTTACAATTATCGTCATAGTCGAGCTAGGAGATGCGTGGAATGTGCATTCGGCATCCTAACAAGCAAATGGAGAGTTCTGCATACACCGATCGAATCCTACTAATGTGAATACAACCATCGCTATCGTAAAAGCTGTTTGTATTTTACATAATTTTGTCATAGCAAGAGAACAAGCACAATATGCACATATTTCGCGACGTACCTCAATAACTCTTACAAGTTCAAGGAGCCAAATTATTACTGTATCAAATTCTGGAAAAATAGCAAGAGAAAACTTTAAAAACTATTTTCTTAACGAAGGAAAGCTACCCTGGCAAGAGAAATATTTGTAAGTTGTAGCTACAGGAAGAAATAGTGTAACGGAGTGTGTAAAGCCGTAAATACTATGCAAATTATGATACTTTGTTTTATGTAGTGAGTGATACAAGTATATTGTTGAATAAATAATAAATTTATTAGAATGGAACTTACTTCTTTTTTGTTTAGTGTTTTCTTCTAAGTTTTGCCAATCATCGTATATAATATCAGCGACTTCATTCCAATTGCTCTGCTTTAATACTCTGTTGCTGTATTCTTCACTCGACATGTTCCATATGCATGGTCTATTCTGTATTTCACTAATGAACCTTTCCGTATCAAAGGACATCTTGGATTTTCAGTGATGTGTGTGTGCGTTGAGATAAGTTAGGTGCGATGCAAAAAAACACGTCCTAACACGATGATAGCTTTTTTCCAACTATCCGTATAATCAGTTTGCGGCAAACTGAGTCACTACGCCCGGCGAACAACCAATCGCCGCCGCCGACTGGAACCGGTTTTGGTGGGAGTCGGCCGCTCACTAAGATAGTCGGCGCGCGTAACGCTGCAAACTGCGTACAGTGAGCGCAAAACTAGCAAACTGTGAACACTCCATTTGAAATATATGGAAGGGCGTACTAAACCGATACGCCGCTAACTCAGTCGGCGGCTAACAGTTTGCCTACTGGGGACGCAGCCTTAAAAAACTAACGTCGACGTCTGTTCCAGCTCGATTCCCTATAACCTTTCCTATGTTAAATATTTTTATTTTATGTGCATCAAACTGTACTAGCACGTGAGCTCCTTCCCTGGGACTAGATTCAAGAGGACTGAAGTGGTCTGGATCTATTTCATTTTCTTCCTCCTCATAGCATCCTTCTTCTTCAGAATATATACTCATACTATCAGTATCTTCAACACTTGTTTCAGATACAGAAATTTCTCTTTTCATTCTTTTTGCACCTATTAGTCGATTCTAGCTCTTTATATCAATTTTACTCCTTTGTTTTTTTCTATCGTCGTTTTTATGACTGAGTCAACACCAACACCCACAGAACTACTTAGAATATTTTTTTCTTCAGATTGTTGCTGAGTACAGTTACAAATATGTTTGTTAGTTAAAGATTCAAATCTGTCTATAGTTATAGTTACATAGTTCTACAAGATTATTTGCAGCAAGAATGTGCTCCTGTATCTGTTTTTGTGAGTTCTCATACTTTGTAGTTATAGAATTAAATGTACTAGTTAGACTGTCAATTTCTGTCTGTAGAAGTAGGGTGTCTCGGTCATAGGACAACCTAGTTTGACTTAATCTACATTTATATAATTTTAATTCGTCAACTAGTTTTGAGCGTTCACTCCTCAGATCACAGAATTGTTTGTAAGAATATTTATTATTTTATTTGTTTTTTAAATAAATTTATTCAATCTAATATATTTTTTAAATTTATTATGTGTTAAGAAGTGAGAAGGGCGTTTGTGACAGGAATCATCATCACTAGTTAGGTCTATCACTGTTTGTGAATTACTTTTTTAATTTGAGTTTATAAAGATGCTTACATAATATTTATTTCTATACAGATGAATTTAGTATATAAAGACACCTTTAAATTTATTCATTTAACAAACACTACCAGTGACGCATGCCTCTTTTTGTCCTAACTTTGTGTGTGCGAGTGCCTCCTCTGAAGAGTTCCGTTTTTCTTGCACTTGTTAAGCCCAAAAAAGTTGTCATTTCTTCGCGATCGGTATATATCAGTAATTTTTTTGGGTTTTTGTATTTTTTTTTGTAATGGGTGATTCGTTTAAGGTACTTTTTCAAAACTAAAAAAAAAAAAAAACATATTTATCGGGTTATCTTTATTATCATACAAAATAAACCATTCCTTACATTAATTTTTTTAAGATTATTTCTTTCAAATGTTGAACGTAAGTGTTGTGTATTATCTAAAGATGTACATTGGCTTTCAAAGTTTTCTATGATATAGCGAATCATGCATTCGGTAAGCCGATTATGTGGACCATAAGTTGCTCTAAGTTCACAAAACACCTTCCTCGTAGACAAGTTCCTCAGTTGACCACTTGAAACCATTTTTTCTGTAATAATATTTTTGGTTCCCAGATATAACTAAAGAAGGACTTACAGTTTCAGATCTTGAAATTTGACACGGTGGTCGGTCTGTTTTGTAGCCGACTCTCATTTTCAGCACGAGACAACAAGACGAGATTTAGTCTGTCTTGGTCTTGCGCAAATACCCCTGGTCTTGGCCTTGGTCTTGGTATTGCGCTCCCAGTCTTGGTCTTCGTCTTGTATGCAACAAGAGTTTTGCAAGTCTCGCAATTACCTATTAGCCTGTTGCTATTTATTAAACGTTACTTTAGATCTCACAACAACGTAACGGAGTAGGTACATTTTGAGCTTGAATTAACAAAGCCATAGTAAAGACCAACATGTCTAAACATTTGATGAGAAATTCGAAAAATCAACTGACACCGGGTGGGGTTTGAGAACCCACGACCTAAGCGATCAGTGCCGATGCTCTAACCAATTGAGATATCTACCGAAACCCACTGGAGTCAGTCTGTTTCTTAATAAACGTTTACATTTAATAAGATTACATGTGCTAAAACATGGTTAAAACATATAAAAAACAAATTAATGATATTTTAAAGAACATTATCTGTCTAGAAACAGATTGATAGACCCTCACCTTATATGAAATGGAATAAAAGAGTTATACTATTTACCATTTATTTAAATAAAAAATAAAATATAATACAAATTAAATTACAGAACAGCACACAATAGCTTTGACATTACTGTTACTTTATATTAATTCTTTTGACCAAGAATTAATACAAAGTAACCATCTGGTTGACTCATCACTAAACCTATTTCTATGTTTTCTAATTACTAATGATGCTTTAGAAAATAATCTCTCAGCAGGTACTGAAGTTGCAGGTATTGAAAGAAAATCACGGGCCATTTTCGATAAAGCCGGATACTCTGTCTCATGCGTCCTCCACCATGCGGGCGAAGAAACACTAGTTGTTTACTCGTGAGATTTCGTAGATTATAATGGCGCGTGAATAAATATTTCAGTAATGCACTTTATAATTTTTCAATATAATCTTAACCCAAGTTCCCTATTATAATTTTAATTATTATAACAATATAATTAAACATGAAAAGTAAAAAAAGTTTAATTCAACTTTATACTTGAAATGGGGTCATTTTGATACCCTGTACTTTTTGATCACCTATTGAAGATAATTGAAATTTATGCAACAAAATATTAATATCTTGTTGAGCCACCTTATGCAGCGGCAAAAGGCGGCTCGCATAGCGATGAGAGCTTTAATTCTGCGCGGCATCTTATCAAGGCAGGACTGTACTTTCTCCTGCATTTGAGAATAATGATTCCACATATGAATGATCTTTTCTAAGAGCTGCGTTTTGTTTGTGATCATATCTTTAGCCACTTCTCTCTTCATCAGCTCTCATGTTTTTGATTTTGTTGATATCGGGGCTATTACCCTATCAATCTAACAGAGGGATATTTTGCTCTTGCAAATTTAAATAAATAAAAAGTTTTAACAGACGATGTTGTGTGGCAGGGAGCTCCATTTTGCATAAAAATGAATGATTCCCCATTCGGAAACCATTCTTTGAGCTGCGGAATCAACCGGTTTTGTAAGATTTCTTTGTACTGATCTCGCCTCGTCATACCTTTTACTACGTACAGACGTCGAGTATCTTTGACGTTGATGACTTACCAGATCATCACTTTCGTAGGCTTCTTAACACTGAACGACACAGTCAGGATGAATCTTTTATAACTATACTACGGGACTTAACGCGTGAATAAGTGGCTGTATACCTTGTTCTTGACGTTTAGACTGGGTTGCACCAGCCGTGGTTACGGACAGACTGGCGGTGTACGGCATGTCCTGCTACGATCGGAGATGTTTTTCGCAGGCACCCTCACTTTATCTTCACAATTTATAATAGCCGCTACACACGACACTAATATTTTCCATCGGTGCGTTGGACGGACAACCACGATACTTTCACTTTTCTATAATTGGACTCCACGCAGACGATAACCCGTATCCATCTTCATGATTGAAATTTTTGTGTTTCTTAATCTCAATCTTTTCTCCATAACAACGACGCACAAACAGAATTTTATTCTGCAAAATTTCAAATTTAAATTAATTAAATTTTAAATTTGTATTGTCATATTTAGGGCAAGTTGTAGTACCCTGATAAAAATCAAAGTTTAGAACTAGGTTCTTGCGGTCAGCCATTAAAAAATCTTTAATTCCGTAGAATTTAGCTTTCCAGGGCAATACTGTTTGATGCCTCAATGACCCGTAAAAGGCATAATAATTTCATCTACATGTAGTTTCTGAGTTTTTGGTAAAGTCATACACGCTTCTTGAATAGCGTTAATAAGTGGACGGACTTTCCAAACCTTGTCGGCTGCTTTATCCGCATCAGAGACATTGGCATCTATGACAAACTTTATATGTTTCGCAGGAATAGGAATCTATCACGAGCCATCGCGTTGGCAATCAAAAGGAATATGATTTTTTTCTCCCAATACATTCTAATGATGGGATATATTATGCATGACATAACCATTATTATTCCCATGATCCTTTATATGAATTACTTCGAGTAGTCTGTTTGTGGCACACCTTTTATAATTAGGTAGTTGAAACTCTTCAAATTCTTCAGATGACTAACGGAAATTGTATTAGGGTTAACACATTATCATCATTTCCATTATCAATATTATCATGCATAACTTCAACATTTTGGATAAGAGATGAATCTCTTTCACTTATATCTGTATTTGAATCTTGTCCATATATTTTAAAAGCTTTGGCCATATTTGATCCATTGTCCGTAATAGTATTTATTATTTTTGACAGTTTTAAATCAAATTCAGTATGAATCTCCGCAATCAGCTCAGCTACTTTATCATAAATATGTGTTTCCTTAAACCTTTTGCAAGCCAAACTAACGCTTTTTCGATTAAAGAATCACAATCAATCCAATGAGCAGTTATGTCTTTGAAGAAGTATTTTAATATGAATGGAATGTTCTGGTCTCTGAAAAAAGTACACGGTTTTATATCACTCATGTATAATAATATAAAAATAAACCCTATTTCTCTTGGTCACAGCATCACGAGTGAACGGGCTGGACAGATTTCTCGAATTATTTTTTTGTTGTGTTTGTATCGTCAGGGGAAGGTTTTTATGTAAGAAAAAATAGAAAGTTGCGCGGAAAATTAAAGAAATTGAGTAAACTTAACAGTCATATTAATTTTTCTTAAAAATAAAAACAAATATATATTATAATGATATCTATTTTTAACTTTGGCTAATAATTCTTTGGGTAATTGAAGTTTACAACTAAAGTAAAATAAAAATAAAGAACTTCTGTCTCAAAATTAAAAAAAAAAGTCAACATTATCCGTTTTGCCCTACCAGGGCGGGCAAAACGAATACTCAGGTCGGGCAAAACGAATACTGATTGGAAAACGCATTTTAATCAAAACAATCATCCTAAAAATATGAACCGCGTCCCGAATATGAAGAACAGGCTTCATGTGTCCACTTTTGACAGATCCTACATTGTATCCAGTGGCGGCGCTAGGCGTCGGCGACGTCGGCGACCGCCGACGGCCTCGCGCCTGAGGGGGCCTCGCAAATATAAATGTTTAAATAATTAAATTTAGTTATTTATTATTATTTATTTTCATACATTTGCCCGAGTGAAGTGAGTGAGTAGTACTTTACGGGTACTATCCAGAATCGTCTGGCAACACTATGAAAGTTAGGCAACGCGTCGTTGCGCGCGAGCAGTGTTGCCAGAAAATTTTTCGAGAGACCACTAGTGTCGACTCTGAAACCACTAAAAGACCACTAGCGCTCTCTCCGAACTAAGCTAACTAATTCAAATATTTAAAATGAGGAGGAAAGGAAAGCAATAATGTTAAAACTATTTTAAAATAAATAATTATTTTTAATCAAAACGTTTTTAAAATTATAAAAGGTAAAAAAATTATGATATTAATATTATTAAATAATTTTTTAATTCTGCATAGTGATTTCGAAAGCTTATACAACAATCTCTAAATTTTTGCGAATACTTTTGTTTGCCAAACATTTTTAAATGAATATTACAGTAATCATATTCATAAAAAGTAATTTTTCACTGGATAATTTTCTTAAAAATGAAAAATTATTTTCTCATGAAGAAAGAACGAGCAAGATATAATTTTTTTTTTTAATTTTTTAATTTCTTTTAATTTCTATTTGTGTAATTTTTGTCATTTTTTGATTAGCAATAAAACTCGTTCAGGTACTCATACATTAGTTTAACTGTAATTTAACGTTTTCTTAACTGGGCAATATAGGAGGCCTCGCAAACCTAATTTCGCCGATGTCCACGTTTGGTCTAGCGCTGCCACTGATTGTATCCAATCTTTTGTCAGCGGGTCAATATACATACTTTTCTTTGCATACGGTACACAGGTAAGATGTCGTAGATTTTTCCAAGGTTTGTTTTGTTCGTCGTTGTCTTTTGATCCCGGAAGGACCTGGAACATCCATTGGAGCTTTTCTTTTTGCAGCCGCATTATCTTGTTTTTGTTTTTGAGTTGTGATTTTAGGAGTGCTAGTTAAAATTTTTGGCTTTTAAGATTTACGTCCTCGTATACTCCTTCGAACTGTTCCAATAGGTATGGGCAGGATGTTTTGTAATAAATCCATGTCGGAAACATTCGCTGGTTGTGCTATCGTTTCATTATTTGTCTCACTTTGATTTTCATCAAGGCACTTCTAGTGCCTTGATGATTTTCCTTGTGTCAAGTTATTTTTCAAGTTTTCCTCTGACCAACTGGCACGATCTGTTTTTCTTTTATAGCTATAAACCATCTGCAACAAGCACACTATATTAAATACAATACAGTGCCCTCCAAAAGTTAGTTGAAATATTCAGGTAAAAAGTTAATCAACTCGATATAATAAAAACACTTAATTCTTTATAAACATAGGTATTGTATTTAAAAGAACAATATTTAAATTATTATGTAATATGAACATTACAATTATAATCAACCTCATTTCTTATATAAAAAAAATAATGTACTTATTCCTCCAAATTTTTACCGCCAAAAATTAGTTGAAATATGTGTATTTCTAAATTTTTTTCATATGTAAGAAATTTTTTAATTAGTAAACTGTTATTGTTTTAGTACTTCGTGTGTCCACCATTATTCTGGATTACTGCCCTAAGTCTTCGAAGCATCGATTCTACCAGTTTTTGCAAAATTCGTTTAGGCATATTCAACCATACATTCAAGATCCCATTTTCGAGCATAGCAACGTTGCGCCTCGAAGTTGAAGGAATCGTACGTTTTATTTCATCCCACAAATTCTCTATAGGATTAAGATCCGGTGACATAGACGGCCAATCTAACAGCTTGATCTTATTTTTTTTTAAATATTGCATAGTTATTTTAGCTGAGTGCTTAGGATCATTATCTTGTTGGAATATGTGTTGTAATCTGTGGTAAATTTTATAATCTTTATTATTTGTATGCTATCTGTTTCCATTTAATATTATAGTTTTTAGTTTTCCGGTCATGGCGTCATGTATCAAAAATAAAGAAGCAATTGTTCTCTCAAGTAAGATAAATAAAAATACTAGAAAAATACTACTGGCCTGTTTTAATTTTTACTACAAAATCTACTATTTTAACATGGTAGCAGAGCGTGGTTGATTAATAAGTGTGATTCAGTAAGATTAAAACAGACCACGCGGAAAATAATTCACGCAACGCTTAAATTAGTGAAGAAATTAATAGTATATGCGTAGTATTACCAAAATGGCTAAACAAGCAAGGATTGAAGACATAATGATACCCATTTTTGATGGTGTAAGTTATTCAAGCTGGAAGTTAAGGTTACTAACTTTACTAGAATACAAAGAATGTAATGAGCCCGCCATTTGCATGATGCCTGCTAAATATGAAAATCGAGACACGGAATGGAAGAAAATGGATTTAAAAGCAAGAACTATAATAATGAGCACAATTTCAGATAAACAATTAGAATATGTTGGAGAATGTACAACAGCTCATGAAATGATAAAAAAGTTCGACAAAATGTACTTAACAAAATCTACTGCTATGCAAATAATATGTAGGGGAAAAATTGAAGAGATTAAATTAAACAATTACAATACTATAGAAGATTTTTTTGTTGATTTCGAGAAAACAACGAACGATTTCAAAGCGGCTGGTGGAAATATAGATGAACCCGAGAAGATGAGATACTTGCTCAGAGCTTTACCTCCAAGTTATAGTTATATTGGAGATTTTATTGATGTTATTCCAGATGAACAAAGAACAGTGGATTATGTTAAGTCTAAAATAAAAGAGAAAAATATGATTACTAGTGATACTGACAAGAAAAGTAATATGAGTACCTTTACAACAAAAACTAAAGCACAATGTTTTATCTGTGGAAAGACTGGCCATCTCAGGAAGGACTGTTGGCATGGTCAGAAAAGTCAAGGACAACAAAGCTACCAAGGAAGATATCTAAAAGGTCAGCAAGGATTACAGAGAGGTTTCAACAAAGGTTACAGAGGTGGATTTCACAGAGGTCGTGGCCGAGGCAGAGGTCCAGGTCATCCCAGAGGTGAGTCGTCAAACACTCAGCAAGAGGGCTTTGTAGCAGAGTCATGGATAGCTCAAGTGTGTAACCCGGAAGTAAATCAGGTAACGGGGTGTAGTGAAGTGGAATGTGATAAAAATAGTGAAATTAATTGGTTGTTAGATAGTGGGTGTACAGACCATATTATAAACAATGAGACATATTTTTATAATTATATAGATTTAAAAATTCCCATTGATGTGAAACTGCCAGACGGTAAAATATTAAAAGCGACCAAAGTAGGTACTGTCAAAATTTATTTTACAAATTATTATAATAGAAAACATGTTGATTTAAAAAATGTTTATTTTGTAAAAGGTATTAAGCAAAATTTGTTAAGTTTTTCAAAAATAACCAAAAATTGCACAATAGTAGCAAGAAATGAAAATGCAAAAATTTATAATCAGTCAAGAGAATTAATAGTTGTTGCTAACAAAATTGACAATTTGTATTGTATAAAAAGCTTTGTTTCAAAAATTGATAACAATAAAATGTATGTAAACACAATAAAATTAACTAATAAAGAGAAATGGCATAGGGCACTTGGTCATGTAAATTTTCAATATTTAAATAAGTTAATTAATAATAAATTAGTAGATGGTTTGCCAGATAAAATTGAAAGCACAGAAATGAAATGTTCAAATTGTATTGAAAGCAAAATGGCTAATGTACCTTTTGAAAATAATAGAACTAAGACTACTGAAATTTTAGAATTGATTCATACTGATTTAAACGGTCCACATAGCATAACTGGTTATGGCGGAGAAAAATATTTTTTGACATTTATTGACGATTATAGTAAATGTACAAGAATTTTTTGTATTAAAAGCAAAGCAGAAACTGCAAATTGTTTTATAGAGTTTGTTAATTTAGTAGAAAATAAATTTAATAAAAAGGTAAAGAAAATACAGTGTGATAATGGTAAAGAATATTTAAATCGAGATATTTATAATTTTATTAGGCAAAAGGGAATAGAGTTATTACCGTGTCCACCCTACGTCCATGAATTAAATGGAGTAGCGGAAAGATATAATAGATCTGCTATGGACATAGGCAGATGTTTAATGAGAGAAGCTAAAATTCATAAAAGGTATTGGCCTGAAGTTATAAAAACAGCAGCATACTTAAAAAATCGAACAATTGCTAATACAGTAGAGAATAAAACCCCCTATGAAATATTTTTTGGTATTAAACCTAATGTAGAGCATTTAAAGATTTATGGTAGTAGAGTTTATGTCAGGGTTCCAGAAGTTTTAAGAAAAAGTAAATGGGATGATAAAGCCCAACTAGGAGTGTTAGTAGGTTATAATGAAAATGGTTATAGAGTTTTATTAAATAATAGAATTATTAATGCCAGACACGTACAGGTAGTCGAAGAAAATACTCAATTAATTTGTTTAGAAAAACTTGACGATGAAAAGGATAGGGATTTGGAAAATAACATAACTTCAAGTATAAAAAATGAAATATTAGAAAATGACAGTAATAAAGACTTTGTAGGTTCAAATGAAACTAGCTCTAATAATGATGTGAAAGATCTTATTAGTGATGATAATTTAAGTAACAATAGGGACATGTTTTTAATTAACAAAAGGTTAAAAAGAAAGATAACTCCAATTTCTAGATATGGTAATCCAGTATCACATTTTATTTATGTAAATTACATTGATGCTAATGTACCTAATACATTTGAGGAGGCGATGAACTCCCACGATTATAAACAATGGCAAATAGCGATGGACTCAGAAATAAATAGCTTAAACAAAAATAACACATGGCAAATTGTTGAACGGCCAAAAGATAAAAAGGTAATTGATGTCAAGTGGGTCTTTAAAAAGAAAAGTAATAATGTTTATAAAGCTAGATTAGTTGTACGAGGATTCCAGCAAAAGGAATATATTGAAAATGTTTATTCACCAGTAGGAAAAATGCAAACATTGAAAATTTTATTATCATACAGTTGTAAAAATAATTTATTCATAGAACAAATGGATGTTGAGACAGCATTTTTAAATACTCTCGTGAGCAAAAAAATCGACTCAGGACGCATGCTTGCGGTTAAAAAGCTCTAGCAAAAAATCGGAAGCTTTTATTATATTTCTGATTTTAACATCTGAAAGTTCTTTGTTTTAGCTTTAAAATGAGTGGTCTATGTTGTTATTAAAAAATGTTTTCTGGTAAAGAAAAAATATTGAATGAGATGGAGTCTTAAGCAATAAAAAAAGTGATGGTTGACGGTAAAGAAAATACCACGTAAAATTCGTCAAAACAATAATTTAATTAAAATTATTTTTTTAATATTTAGTGTTGCCCCCCCTGGCCCTAATAACAGCTTCCAATCGCTTTTTCATGGATCGAATAAGTTTCCTTACTCGATCTTGTTCGATGCTATTCCATTCGTCGATTAGCGCTGCTTTGAGGTCCGCCATCGTGTCTGGTGCAGGATTTCTAGCCCGAACTTTTCTTTTAAGATCATCCCACAAATGCTCGATAGGATTTAAGTCCGGGCTACGCGCTGGCCAGTCCATAGCGGCAATTGCGACCTCCTGTAAATACTGCCGGACGGAACTTGCAGTATGTGGACGGGCATTGTCGTGCATTAGGACGAAGTTTTCGCCAATGAAACCGGCGTAGGGAACGACGTGATCCTCTAAAATCTCTTCGATGTATCGGATCGCCGTCAATCCTCCCATTCGACCGCCAGTTTCAATAAAAACCAACTCGGTTTTTGCCTCACTTGAAATGCCGGCCCACACCATCCAGGAACCTCCTCCAAAAGCAACATTTTCTTTGATACAGCACTGCGCGAATCTTTCCCCAGGTCTTCTGTAGACTCGTTCTCTTCTATCACTACCATGCAAGCACACTCTACTTTCGTCTGAGAAGAGAACGGTGCTCCATTGTTCGTCAGTCCAATCAACATGTTCTCTAGCAAAACGTAGGCGGGCTGCTCGGTGGTCTGGGGTTAATTTGGGGCCAGTAGCTGGCCTTTTTGGCTCAAGCCTAGCTGCCTTAAGTCGTCTTCTGACTGTCCAGCCACTCACAGCTACTCCTCGCGTTTCTCTGAGCTCTTGTTGGACTTGAACGCCAGTGAGGGCCCGATTTCTTAACGATGTGCTGACAATAAATCGGTCATCTCTCTCTGACGTGCACCTTTTTCTACCGGAACCGCGTCTTCGATTAAAGCCACCAGTCTCCTGGTAACGACGGTAAACTCTGGAAACAGCAGACTGGCTCATGTTCAGTGCACGTGCCACTTCACGCTGACTCTGGCCTTGTCGCAATAGGGTGATCGCTTGAGCTGCTAAATCGCTTGTTGTGTCCATTTTCAGATAGAATTCTTGATTGTTGATAACGGAGATGTGTATCGGTTGACGTTTGACGGCTAACTGATAAGGGTGGGTCAGGTAGATAACCTTTTATATGGGTCAGTAACCCTTAATTAGCACTATTGTAAACAAGCGTAAAAAGGGTGGTTACTGATCACAACATATTGTTGGGTTGTGTGAGCAATAAACCTTACAATATTTTATATCATTTTGAAGCTAATACTAGCAGCTTTAAGATTTTACTATGAAAAAAATATATTTGCTTTCAGTTTTTTTTCCAGTGACTTGCGACTACAGATGTGTCGTCTGAGTCGATTTTTTTGCTCACGAGTGTAGTTGTGTAAAGTCAGAAGTGTTTATAAATCAACCGAAAGGTTATGAAATTGGGTATAATAAAGTTTACAAATTGCAAAAGGCACTCTATGGTCTTAGAGAAAGCCCTAGAGTATGGTATGATTGTTTCAACAAATATATTGAAAAATTAAATTTTGTTAGAAGTAACTATGATTTCTGTTTATATGTAAATAATACAAGCAAAGATCCAATATATATATTAATATTTGTTGATGACCTCTTAATTTGTTGTAAAGATAAAGATAAAATAAAAAAGGTAAAAACTAGTTTAATGGAAAGATTTGAAATGAAAGACCTAGGCAAAATTAAAAGATATATTGGCATAGATATTGATTATAGTGATGATAGAAAAAGAATGACATTAAGTCAAACTAAATATATTGAATCTTTGGCTGTAAAATATAATCTGGAAAATACTAGGTTATATGATACTCCTATGGAAACAAACTTAAAATTAGAACAAGCTAGAGAAGTAGATGATAGTATAAAATATAGAAATATAATAGGTGAATTATTGTATATTAGTACAGGCACTAGGCCAGATATAGCTTACAGTGTAAACTACTTAAGTCGATATCAAAGTTGTTATGACCGTACGCATTATAAATATGCTATGAGAATCTTAAAATATTTGTATAAGACTAAGGACTTAAAGTTAACCTATTATGATAATGTAAATACTGAAATATTAGATTGTATGGTAGACTCTGACTATGCAGGAGATAATACAGATAGAAAGTCTACAACAGGTTTTATAATTAGATTATATGGTAACTTAATTTTTTGGAAAACACATAAACAAAGTACAGTAACTAAGTGTTCAACTTTTGCAGAATATATTGCTATGTCAGAAGCAGTGACAGAAGTGCTTTTTATTAGAAACTTATTAAGTGAATCGTTTAATGTAAAATTTGATAAACCAATAAAATTGTACGAAGATAATTCAGGTGCAGTTTTGATTGCTAAATATGGCAATTTTACAAAGAATTCAAAGCACATCGAAGTGCAGTATCATTATATAAATGAAAACTATGAAAAAGGTATAATTGATATTGTAAAAATTGATTCGAAATTTAACTTAGCAGACATGTTAACTAAAAGTTTAAATAAAACCACATTTCTTAAAAATAGATTAGGATTAAGATTAATTTAGTATACATAGAATATGTTTATTTGCAGTTAAATATGTTTATGTTACAGCAGTTGTTATGTAAAATATGTTTAGAATAGTTTGGTATATACTGTTTAAGTGAAAGTTCAAGATTATAAATTTAAGGAGGCGTGTTGTAATCTGTGGTAAATTTTATAATCTTTATTATTTGTATGCTATCTGTTTCCATTTAATATTATAGTTTTTAGTTTTCCGGTCATGGCGTCATGTATCAAAAATAAAGAAGCAATTGTTCTCTCAAGTAAGATAAATAAAAATACTAGAAAAATACTACTGGCCTGTTTTAATTTTTACTACAAAATCTACTATTTTAACAATATGAAATCCTGATTTAATCCCATAGCTCTAGCAGATTTTAGTAAATTATTCCTTAAGATATCGCAGTACACATGAGCAGTCATTATATTATTATTCACATGTAATTGTTCCGTACCGAACCACGAAAAACATCCCCACACTATCACTCGACTACCTCCGTATTTCACAGTTGGTCTCAAATATTTTTTATCATATGGATTATCTGAATTAGATCGCCAAATTGTTTTACGTCGATTATTTCCATACACTTCGAACTTTGATTCGTCACTAAAAATAACTTTTTTCCAAAAATCTAGAGATTTATTTTCATATTTTAACGCAAACTCGAGTCGTCTTTTTTTGTGAACATTGGATAACAACGTAAAAACTTCGTTTAATTAAACAACTGCCAGTACTGTCAATTATCTATTTACTCACAGATACCTAATTTATAAATAATCAGGAGCCAACTATGCTTGACCGAAGTCAGTACGAAGAGTGACCACCACTGGCGACATCATGGCTTTTTATAATACTTGTTTTATGTCAAAACAGCAACTAAAGTGTCAAGCATAGTTTTCACAAAATCCAATTGAAAAACTTATTAAAATACAAATTTATTTTAAGCTAACATTATTCAAATATAAAATTAAGCTAACAGTTCGGCCATCCTATAATCAACGAGTCCCTTCGTTAATAAAATTATACAATATATATGAATAACATAAGAGGACAACGATAATAGTAATTAATTATATTTAAAAATAATTTGCATAAAAACAATGAATTAATATAGATTATAAATAGAACCTTCTCGGCCATCTTGTAATTAATAGTCACAATATATTACATTATTTAATCATTAAATATTTAAATCATTTTTTTTTTACAATGTAAATAATATATGTATATATATATATTAATATAAAAATATAAATTTAATGAATTAAATGCCTTAAAATAACAATAAAAATTAACACAAAACATTTTCAATTTCCTTTTCATTTCACAGAATACGTTAAATCTGTTGCACTCCTTAGTTGGCTTATCGGCCTCATGTGCAACAGATTATCATGCGAGTTTGGTACACTCATAGTTGACCTATCGGTCTCATGTGCACCAGACTATCATTATCCACATCCAGTTCCTAAATCCAGTTCATTTTCAAATGTCATTGTCAATTACTATCTTATTTATCATTACCATCATTGTCGCTATCAATTACTTCATTATCTATTTCATTATTATTCGTTTCACTGGTAGCAATCGTATTATCATGTACTTCGTTACTAGAATCTTGCTCGGATTTGTCAGTTAAGTCATCGTCAGTATCATTAAGATAATTTTGAGTATAAGTCAACCAAGGAAACATTTTATCTACAGATATTACACCTTCATATTTTCTATTGTTTTTCCTTGTAAGAGGAGTATCCTCTACCACATACCTATCGTTGTCTAATACCTTTAATACTCTGTACGGTCCCTGAAGCTTTGGTAAAAGTTTTCTTGATTTGCCTTTATTACTAGAAATATCACGTTCAATTCTAACTAAATCACCTACTTTATATTTACGAGCTTTCTTCCGACTTTTATTAAATCTATTTTCTTGTTTTCTTTGTTCGTCAATTATTTTTGAATTAACTTCTTCCCTTACTTTCACTACATCACGAATGTTATGCCCGTCTTTATCTAATAATGAAGACACTATGCTATCACCTTTAGTACGCAATCGTAGTCCAAATAAAACTTCTGACGGACTTTTCCCGATACCCTTATTTATAGTAGTATTTAACCCTAATTGAATTTCCTCCAAATGCTTATCCCATTCATTCTCTGGTTCATTATGATTTTTAACTGCCAATGATTGTAAAATTGTACGATTGTACCGCTCAACTTGTCCGTTTGCACGCGGTGTGGATACTGCATTTAGCACATGACGTATACCATTTTTAGTGACAAAATTTTTAAAACTTTTACTAGTAAATGATGTCCCTCTATCACTTATGATACGAAAGGGGACACCGAATAAACTTAAGTATTGATTTAATATTTTTAAAGTGGTTTTAGTCTTAGTGTTTTTTACAGCATTAATTATAATATATTTGGTATATGCATCTATTATTACAAGTATATAACAGTTTCTCGATTTACTTTTAACAAAAGGGCCAATATGATCTAAATGAATGGTATGGAATGGTTCATCCACTTTGGGAATTGGATGAAGCATTCCTTGTTTTTTACCAGCGGGAATTTTGTGATAGTTACACTCCAGACATTATTGTACATATTTTTTTACAAATTTGTTCATTTTAGCAAACCAATAAAGAGATTTTAATTTTTCTAACGTCGTATCGATCCCAAAATGTCCTAAATCATCATGATTCTTTTTTAATAATTGCCACCTTACTCCTTTAGGTACAACCCATTTTAATTCATTATTAACTATCCTATAAACTTTTCCGTTTTTAAGCTTATAATTTTTATGTATATCGATTATTGTTGTAGTTTCCGGGTCTTCTAATACACGTTTTATTTTTAAAATTTCTTCGTCTGTTTTTTGAATTGTTATTAGCCAATCTTCTGTTTCTAGAACTAGAACATCGAATACCGATTCTGGCTCATCTGTATTTGATATAGCGTTTCTGCTTAAAGCATCTACATGATTCATTCGAGTTCCAGGTCGGTATTCAATGTTGCAGTCGTATTCTTGGATCTGAAGCCACCATCTACTAACTCGCGGAATTAAGTCTCGTTTAGATAGAGTTGTTCGCAGCGCGTTACAATCAGTAATTATCGTAAATGGTATGCCTAATACATAAACTCGAAATCTATTTAGTGAAGCGATAACCGCAAGAGTTTCTAACTCAAAGGAGTGATATTTTTGTTCTTCTACTGTAGTTTGGCGGCTATAATAAGAAACTGCTCTGTAACTACCGTTATTATCTTCTTGTAACAAAATCCCTGCTATCCCTTTACTACAAGCATCCGTATGAATTTGAGTTTTTGCTTTTGGATTGTATAATGCTAAAATTGGTCTATTAATTAATTCGTTTTTAATTTATTGAAAAATTCTATTTGGTTTGTACCCCATTCCCATTTAACATTATTTTTCAAAAGTCGCGTTAACGGACTGGCTATTATTGCAAAATTTTTTACAAACCTTCTAAAAAAACTAGCAAGGCCTATAAATTGGCGTACTTCGTGTTGATTTGTAGGGGTTTTGAACTTTTCAACTGCTTCTATTTTACTTTTTCCAGGACAAACTCCTTTTTCAGATATCTCAAAACCTAAATAATCAATTTTAGTAAAGAAAAATCTACATTTTGACAGTTTCAACGTTAGTCCAGGTTTTAATATTAATTTAAGTACCAATTCTAATCTCTCCATACCTTCTTGAAAACTATTTGATGGAATAATGATGTCATCCATAAAAGCATAAGCTATATTCTTTGATCCTAATAACATTTTGTTAATAGTTTTTTGGAATACGGATGGAGCATTGGCCAGACCAAAAGGAAATTGGCGATTGTGCATTCGTCGGATTCCGATAATCACTCTCCTGAGATTTTTCGGAAATTGGCGATTGTGCATTCGTCGGATTCCTCACAATTTCTTGAGACGTGTCTCGTCCAAACTGCAAAGACTGCACAGGCTGCGTGTAGACATTACTTCCTGAATACTGTGCCGTTTGATATCCATGATGGGTATTCCCTCGTCCAACCTCCGAGAAGTTTGTACGGTGAGAATAGGGACTATTACCAGAATAATGTGACGTTTGATATCCCCGGTAAGAATTAGGCCTTGGATAATCAATGTTCGAATAATTGAAAATCTACGCATCTTTAATTACCTTTAAAATATCTAATTTACTTTGCAATTGCGTATGTTCTGGAATTTTTTTAAATTCTTTTACTAGAGACAAGAAAAAGAGGCGATCCTCGTCATCTTCAACACTCTTTCTTTCTAAATTTCTATTCAAGGCCCCGACTAACTCTCTACCGATAAGATCATCACTATTATTTTTCTTGTTTCTCTTTGGTGCCCATGAAGTATTTGATGGAAGTGTTTCTTCATTTTGCATAGCTGTGTTACCATCTTCATTTTCTGTAGTTACATTCCCCGTTGTGCTATTAACAGTTACAGTATCTTTTAAAAATAACAAACTATCGTAGAAAACATATGAAGTCTTTTTTTTTGCCGCTGATCCGCTCTTAGTCTCTTTCGCTTTATGGGCCTTCACAAAACAGTCGCGAATATTTCTCCATTTTTTTTGAATACTCAAACCTAAAAAAAAAACATTGTTTCAGATATTTGGCGTCAGGCTGTTCATTCGCAGAATTGCATTATATGTTTAAGATTGGAATTAGTACTATCGCCGAAATAGTTCGAGAAGTATGTGCAGCTATATGGTTTTGCTTAAAAAATATATGCCTACCACAACCAACCAAAGATATGTGGCTTCAAATTGCCAATGGTTTCTCTACTAGAGCACATTTTCCGAACTGTATAGGTGCTTGTGACGGAAAACATATTAGAATTATAGCACCTAACAATAGTGGATCAATGTGCTTCGATTATAAAGGATATTTTTCTTTGGTATTGCTAGCAATTTGTGACAGCAGCTACAAATTTGTGATGATTGATGTTGGAGCATATGGAAGATTCGGTGACTTAGCAATATTTCAAAACTCAAACTTTTATAAAAAAATTCAAGAGAACCGCTTGAACATTCCTGAACCAGCACCTATTTCAGGAAACAATGCAACTTGTTTCCCCTTCGTTTTTGTAGGAGACGAGGCATTTGCTTTAAGTACGAGTATGATGCGCCCTTATCCGAGAAATAATTTAAATATTACAAAAAGAATATTCAATTATAGACTTTGTGTGGCTAGACGTTACATTGAATGTACTTTTGGCGTACTTGCGAATAAGTGGCGCATTTTTCACAGACCAATTAATGTTCACATCGATTTAGTTAGTGATATTATTAAGTCTGCTTGCATTTTACACAACTTTGTAAGAGACAGAGACGGATATTCTTTTAGAGACTCATTAAGTAATCCACTAACTGAAACTATTACTCGAGATAACGTGTGAAGAAACAATAGAACTGCTTTCGGATATCGAGAATTATTTGCAGAATATTTTATGCATGAAGGGAGGGTAGAATGGCAGGATAATTACATTTAAAAAATAAAATGATTTTGATAATTACCTAGTTTTTGTTTTTCCTCCTTTGTCAATTCCGTACCGTGATAAATATGCACTAACTCTTCCCATGCTCTTTGTTTTAATATTCTATCAAAATACTCTGGTAATTTGGTGTTCCAAATTGCTGGCCGACTCTGGATTTCGATGATAAATTTTTTGGTATCGAATTCCATTTTACCAGACGTACCACGTGCACACACTCACTCAATGGCGGGCAGCCGCAGACTGAACCGCACAGTGCGTATAGCAACCGTCCGGCTGGCCGTCACTTGGGCCGCAGCCCTCCGAGCGACCGGAGCGGTCTGCGGGTAGCCGCATCGCAGTGCGCATAGAAATGAATATTACGTACATAATTGTGCTTGCGGTCAGCCGGACGGCTAGCCGCAATGCGGCTACCCGAATAGTGCGTATGAACCCTTAGAAGCCAATAGCCAGCCCATTTCATTATTCTTTACAGCTTCAATAGCCTTTTCCATGGAGGTTTTATCCCAATCCTGTCGGTTTGTTTTTCTAGAATAGTTGCGTGGCATGATGTATAACGGCGCGTGATACCCACTAGTATCCCCTAAAGCGGTGACTTCAGCATTGCTGTCGCCTCCGCCATTTTTACTAGGGTCAGACATTGCAAATAATGAACACGAAATAAACAGTAACACATTTTATTCCAAAAACTAATTAATTTAAATTTAATAACTAATTAATTAGTACACTGTTCACTCTAATTAACCCTAAATACAAAGTATAGTCTTACAAAGTACTCACGGAATTTATCAGACAGCCTCTCGCTAGCTCGGTCCAACCAAGAGTGGTAAGTTTTCTAGAGCTTCGTAACATGGCGGCTCTAATCCGCGCCAATACGAAGTCTCCAGTAAATTGACTGTCTCAATAAATACCACGCACATAAAAAAAATACTTTCATCTCATTAAAAATCGTAATAATTTAGAAATCCTTTTTTAAACTATTTAAAACACTAAAAACATTTAAAAACTTTAATCCTCACAATAATCGTTTGTCTAAAACAATGTATTTCCGCTGCGCCATTAACACTACTTCAACTGAATTTTCGTTACCAACTGTTTTGGTAAAGGTGTAATCATTTGGCTAGAAATGCATTGTTTTGTTGATGATAAATCAAAACAGTAATTTAGAAAGTAATTGTCACTAAAAGAACTTAGATAAATATTCTAAACCTGCGATCTCACACAACAACATCAATTGTTTACGTATTTTTAACTAATCGTAAATACAACAACTAAGACTTGAAAATTAATTATGACACAAAAATTTATCTAATAATAATTTACGATGATTCCAATTTAATAATTAGAATTCGGCAATACGCCGACACGGCCATACTGCGAAGCGGTGCGCGCTCTGCACCAGCCGCGGTGGTATGATGCTCTTTGACTTGGCGATGATTCTGAAATTTTATTTTGGACTAGGTATCTGAATTCTGTTTACCCTAGGTTGCGGGCTAGGTTATTCTATGTTAAGTTAGCCAAATTTGTTAAGCGATTGCCCGTAAGCTTATAATAAGAAATGTGCTGTTGGGTTTATTTTTACGATAGTTTGCATTCTTATAATGTGAGGCACTTTGCTTTATTTTAATTGTTTATTTCATGTTATTGCTACACGCAAAGTAACATGTTTTAGTTTTGAGGATGGATGATGTGTGGTCTGGGCGGTCATGTACGCCGTGGTCCACATGGGCTCTAAAGGAAAAGGAACTAGGTCGATGCTGTGGTCTGGGTCTTTACAACTGACCGTGGTCCACAGAGGCTCTGAAATAAATATTACTCAAAGGTAGGATGATTTGTGGTCTGGGCGGTCTCTTACGCCGTGGTCCACAAGGGTTTTAGGATAAGAGAAAGGGCGATGCTGTGGTCTGGGTCTTCTGACCGTGGTCCACAGGGGTTCTAAAAATGAATTGCATTTTGAATGAGGAAGTAGGAAAGAAAGTTTGAAAAATATTTAACTACTCGCCAGGCTATCAAACATGGGCATCTTGAGCTGTCGATGGTTGTAGTCCATCAGCTTCTTGTGGTGAAGTGATAGTCGGCCGGGACGTTCCAGGCTGCTCATCGTCTGGAGGTTGCGCCGACACGGCTCTCTGATCACCCGGTTGCGGTGCTCGACGTAATTGGTCATGCGCTACTTTGCGCGGTCTTCCTCTTCCATTTACGCGCTTAACCATATAGCGATCATTGTCCAGTACTCTGCCCGTTTGCTCGGCTTATACCTGCGTTGACTCATAAGCGATGGGGTGATGTAGTCCCTCGATAATTTGAACCAGTGCAGCACCATAGCCAAGGCTGCTGGCGTTCGTGTATAGCTCGATCGGACAATCTTCCTGAAATAGAGAAAGGGTGGGCGCAGTAGACAAATATTGTATAATTTTAGTGCGAGCCCATTAAATTGTCTGACTTGTTTTTGAGTAGTAGGTAGTGGCGCTTTAATTAATGCCTCAACTGCGTCATCACTTGACAACTTGTCTTTAGTTATACGACGCCACAATACCCACGCATCTGACAAAAACTGCGCGATATCTTTAGTATTATCATAGTTATGTTCACGAAACCGGACTATATCACGTGAGTACCGGTTTTCCGGTTCAAATGTTGTTATTAAAACATCACGCAATTCCTGCCACGTGGTGGTTGTGACGAGCAAATTGTCAACCTACAACCTTGCACGCCCCTTAAGTAAACTACCTACTTTCATCCTAACTTCATAGTCGCTATTAGGTTATAGGTTTCCTTGGCGGTAGTAACATTTTGACACCATTCTCTTATTCCTACGTTTGTGTCTGGATCGTATGTAGGTAAAAATATCGTTAATTTTAACTTTAGATTCAGGTTGGGTCACAATACGGTCAGACACGTGTTTCATCATTTGCAACATCTGTGTGAAAAATTCTGGAGGCACGCCGCAAACAGAAGCGGTATGGTTAGAACTATTTTCATTACCTTGGCCAGAATGCCCAGCAGAAGTGAGTTGATATCCCACTTCTGATAACGGCGCGTGATACCCACTAGTATCCCCTAAAGCGGTGACTTCAGCATTGCTGTCGCCTCCGCCATTTTTACTAGGGTCAGACATTGCAAATAATGAACACGAAATAAACAGTAACACATTTTATTCCAAAAACTAATTAATTTAAATTTAATAACTAATTAATTAGTACACTGTTCACTCTAATTAACCCTAAATACAAAGTATAGTCTTACAAAGTACTCACGGAATTTATCAGACAGCCTCTCGCTAGCTCGGTCCAACCAAGAGTGGTAAGTTTTCTAGAGCTTCGTAACATGGCGGCTCTAATCCGCGCCAATACGAAGTCTCCAGTAAATTGACTGTCTCAATAAATACCACGCACATAAAAAAATACTTTCATCTCATTAAAAATCGTAATAATTTAGAAATCCTCTTTGAAACTATTTAAAACACTAAAAACATTTAAAAACTTTAATCCTCACAATAATCGTTTGTCTAAAACAATGCATTTCCGCTGCGCCATTAACACTACTTCAACTGAATTTTCGTTACCAACTGTTTTGGTAAAGGTGTAATCATTTGGCTAGAAATGCATTGTTTTGTTGATGATAAATCAAAACAGTAATTTAGAAAGTAATTGTCACTAAAAGAACTTAGATAAACTTAAATATTCTAAACCTGCGATCTCACACAACAACATCAATTGTTTACGTATTTTTAACTAATCGTAAATACAACAATTAGTACTTGAAAATTAATTATGACACAAAAATTTATCTAATAATAATTTACGATGATTCCAATTTAATAATTAGAATTCGGCAATACGCCGACATGTACAATTATCTGGAAAAAAGGAAAAAAAGGTGGGTCATATGACATAGTATGTTATTTTACCCGAACAAGGTGTGTGCCATTTTGTCCACTTCATAACCTTCAACATTAGAAAACAATAACTAAAATATTAACTAGAATTTTGAGTTTCCAAAACATTCTCGAAGTTATTTAGTAAAATTACAATAAATAAATGCTAAATAAAAACAAATTAAAGTAAAAACTACTTACTTGTACAAGAAACAAAATCCACCTGCTTATAACTCGTGACTGCAAAAATTAAACAAACATGTGTCCGCACCACACGGCCCAACGAACGCGACTGGTGCTGCCACAGGTTGCGACCTGTTACTAAGCGATCCTTTACAAGCCATTGTGAGAACTAATAAGTCTGTGGTTTCGGAGAAAAGTATGTCATTTTGTACGCCTCTCCCCTACAATAGTACTATTTTCATTCAAATTCATATTTAGAATCTTATTAATATTATACTGGTAGCTGGCACCGGGCGAACATGTGTTATATACATTTTCTATTTCATAACTTAGAAGAGACCCAAAACCTTGACCAATTTTGTCAGAAATTACAATAGTTTTTTTTAAAAGGATATTGGACGACTTATAATAAGCGTACCAAACATATCGACATAAGGCACCACTTTGTAAGAGAATGTGTGTTAGAAAATAAAATTAAAATTGAATATGTGTCAACAAATAATATGCTAGCTGATATACTTACCAAAAGCTTATGTAAAGATAAACATTATAGATTTTTAAGTCTGATGGGTGTTTCGAAAGTGTGTTGAGTATAAACATGTGTCATTGTGTCACGTAAACATTTAATTTTACCTACTGTTTTTTGTTTTTATATTTCTTTTTGGAATTTGGTTTATTTTGTTAGGTCAGGGTGTTAAATAAGTATAACAAAATACCAATTTATTACTGCTAGCGCCATCTGTTTTTCCTTTATAGTAAACTTATAATGAATGACTGTATTGAACCACTCGGTGATGACTATATAATAATTTAAAAATTAAAGTTCAGTAGATTGCAAACTATCATAGTGTTTTAATAAGCAGTCTTAACTTAGCATTTCTACATACATTCAATAGGATTGTTATAATAATAATAATAATAATAAGCCCGCAGGGCAGCTTGTGGCGAGCTGTTGGTGAGTGGCGACACCACGGACCTGAGACCTCCCGGGGGAAACAACATCTGTCCCCCGCCTCTGGCTTGCCTTCATTGGCCGTCCAGAGTGGAGCGCAAGAGCCAAGTGCTCGAAAGGGTGGAAGTGCTCAATCTGCGTAATAACGGGGAAACCCGCTCACGAGCATTCTCGCGATGGTGAAACCGGTGCACACCTCTCAACACCCTTAGCCGACCACGCTGATGTTGCGCCCAAGGCACTATGCCGCTTTGTGGGGGCCCATCTAGTGGGAGGCGAGTCACCGTCCGCCAAATATTCAATGTGAGACTGTTGAGCAGGCGGACGTCCGGTAGTCTCATCCAATAGCCCATTTTTAGTCCATCCAAACTCCATTCCATAACCCTATATAGTTTTCCATATTTTCCATAGTCCCTACGCATTATCCGGAGGCCATCTATGGGCAATTCCCTATGGGTTACTCAGAGATGGATCCCGGCTGATGCGTCACATTAAACAAGCTTGAATCTCTTAAAGGGCCTCTACGTGTTGGACCTGTGTCCCCACGCAAGCCTTCCAAAGGACCGGGCTCCTTCGAGCCCGTGAATTACAAAGAGATACAAATAATAATAATAATAATAATAATCCTTTATTTCTCAAAAAAGTTTACACTTGCGAATTAACATTTTAACTAATTTTAGTTTTACATGTTAATTAATATAAATTGGATGCCTCTGTTGCCGTACTAGGAAGCCTGTGTGTGTTATATCCTATAATAGAATGCCCAAATACTTTTTTCTTTCAACATGTCGCAGGTTTCCGGTGCGTCCAGTATACACTAATATTTTTACATGTCCCCACAAATGAAAATCCATTAGTGTGATATCTGGCGATCTGGAAGGCTATGTACGATGTTAGCTGGTTCTCTGTTCAAGAAATTCTTGAATTGGCGAGCATAGTTCGGCGCCTCTCCGAGTTGGTAGTATATATTGCCTAGAGATGCAAGTGGTATTATATCCTGTAACAATTCTGGCAGCGTATCGGTGTGGTATCTATTAATTCATGTAGGTATTGATTCTTTCATTATGTCTATAATACCTACACCTTGTTTATAACACAATTTCACTTTTTACTTATAACGCACTTGCACACTTTTCTCGCCACTCGCTAATGCTTAGCCAACTTTAATGTGACTCAAGGCTAAACGACAGAGTCCTGATTCTTCTCCTCTCGCTTTGGTTCACGCCTGGTGTTCGAACGCCTAAAAGCGCTTCTGGCCATCTCCTGCCGTATCCAATTTATGTGAGAGCGTTTTTATAATTTATAAACCATGAATTTGGCTCCCAAAATGACAATTACATGGAAAGTCGCCAAAATAATATTTGTCACTTTTTGGTTGTAGTGAAGCTGTTCCACAGCAGCTGAATTTACGCCACCTGCCGCATTTTGAGCGATCACAATTTGCTCTTTACTCTTTCTCCTTCCCCATTTAAAAAAAACAATGTGGTCTTGCGAATGTTCGAACAATTAAAATACGAATGTCCAAAATCATGTTACACACTTCACCGAGCTGCAACCCGAAACCGAACCTTAAATGGCAGGGTCGCCATGTAAGGACGGGACTGAATAATAATGTTGTTTACGGTTCAAAGATACATTTCATACTCCTGCTCTCATACGATGCATCTGAACTTATACTAATAATCAATTATATAGATATAAGACGTAGGCACGCCACACCCTTGAAACTTGATAAACGCTATAAAAATGGTCGTACCCAAGCGTGATAAAACTTTTCAAACTTGATTGCACACGAATTATTTTGTTTTTAGCTATTATTTAAAGAAAGTATTGGTTTTACTAATGAATTTATTTTTTTTATTTTTTTGTTATGTACCCTAATTTCCCTTCATACTTGACAAGGCTTAGGACTGTCGACCTAGTAAATTTTTTAATTAAAAAAATATTTTACACATTTGATTTTGAAATTAAATGCGTATTAAAAACTAGATTGGCGTATTTAAAGATCACAGTATATGCATGATTTAAATTTACATACCTAATTATATTTACATCTATATATATTTATGTTCATTTATCTTTAGGATTTGTTGCAACTTATAAAAAGTAATTGTGACAATTTGACTTGAGCCAGGTTCTTCTATCATTTAATGTATAGCTTTGATTGTATTGGTATAGCAAAGGATATATATGCCATCTCTTACCACCACAAAAAAGGGTCCTTTATTCTTGCGAGCATAGGTTCTGCCATGTATTTATCTACTTCGATAATTCCAGCAGCAGTTGTGTTGGCAGGCGTCAATTGGGCGACTTCCCGATCAAATTCATCCTAAATTGGTCCGCAGCCAGCGGAGGGCGGGAGCACTTCGGTACCGGGAGCAGCCTCTCCTCGAGAGCTCCGAGTCTGGCGCTCACAATTTCACCAACTTGACGAAGAACCATTTGCGTTAGATCCTCCGAAGAACATCCTTATTCTTCCTCCTCTCTTTCTCTTTCTGCCTATCCTTCTCCTTCCTGTCTTTATCTGATTTCCGGTAACGGGAAATGTGGTCCTTCACCTTTACCATCTCCTTACGCAGATCCTCCATTTCCAAGCGCAGGCGTTTATTTTCCGCCTGCATCTTGCGGAACTCTTCAGATGCAGATCGACTGCAGAGAATATCTACAGCCGATCTTGTTGAGGTTGCCGCCTCCTTTAGAGTACGTTGACAGGTGCCCTTTAAAGTCTTAGATTTACCCGCGACCTTTAAAATAATGTCAACGTCACCCGCTATGCACTCACTCAGTGCAACTGCTAAGCGACCGTCCCTGTCTTCGACGCCTTGCACCTTTCTTCTGGTGCTGGCCTGATCCATCACCTGACAGATATCTTCGTCTGCGTCACTGTCCGCTCTTTTTTATCCGCGGAGTCTGCTCTTCTAGGATCTCATCAGCGCTCGACTGCGATGGAAGAGACTTTCTACGCTTTTTGGACTTCTTTTAACAAGTCCTGGCGCCAGATGGTGCCGCCACTGTCGACCTCTTTGACGACGCTCGAGTCGTCAGAATCGAGGACCAGAAGCTGATCCAGCTCCTCGTTAGGAATAAAAATGTTTTTTTTTTTTTGATTTGATTGAATTCTCCATACTGTTCCCACTGACTGACTACGTACTGAGTATGGGGGATATACGTGGCCCATCCGTAGGGTGCCCCCTGCCTGCGGATAAGCCTAAGGTGTAACCCGCTAGAGAGTCGGCCGGTTCTCTAGCGAGGAAAGCAGTAGCGACTGAACCGCCCATCAGACATGCTTCCCCTCGCGTTGCTACGCCACTTGGGATTCGGGGTGATTTTATATAGAAGTTTTCTTCCTCGTAGCCCGGGCAATGAAGCCAAGGCTCTCGGTCCTAGCTACCGGTCGCTAGACATGACAACGACACCGGTATCCAGGATTACGAGGTTCGACGGAACGTTGCACGACCGTGCTGGCCCGGCTGCGAAGTGAAGCACCCACCGGGCCCGCTCCAAACTGCGCGAAAACGCAGGAAAGGTGGGCAGTTAGGCGCCCACCGCCCATGCGAAGTAACTGCCCGGTCGCAAGCCGGACTCCGCTAACAAATTATTTACAACTATATACAATAAAAGATTAAACTAACCTAACTATTTACCTATTTACAATGAAGGTAATGTTTGGCGGAGCGACGAGGCAGCCACCGAACCCACACTCCAGCCGCCGCAAACGTGGTCCGTCGGCGCGTAGGCGACCGCCCCCCGGTGCTTCTCTGTCAAGGTGTGCACCCTTAGGCCGTGAGGTTGACAAACCCCAAAAGGCACGCCCTTGCCTACTGGTTTTGGTCCGCGCCGGATCGCTCCGGTACCACTCACTCACGAAGAGCGAGTGGCATTCCCCTATCCGCCACCTGGGGACACGCCCGGTAGGAGTCCAGCAACTCCCCCGGGTCCCCTGCCTGGCCTGGATCAACCCATGCTTTTCTACGTTTAGGATTGTCGTACAAAATCTATTTTTCATCGCCCGTAATGATTTTATGCAGAAAATTCTTTTTTTGAACCGAGAAAGCAAACTCATGCAACTCTTTGTTTTTTGTTTTCTTCTGTCAGTTTATGAGGAACCCATTTTCCTTCCTTCTGTATTTTTCCCAATGCATACAATCGAAATGAAATTGCTTGGCGAGTAACTCCTAACTGTTCTGCAAGCTCTTCTTGAGTTTGCCATGGATTTTCATTCAGTAAAACTTGAAGCTCTTCATCCTCAAATTCTTTGATTGCACCTGGACGTGGATCGTCCTCAAGACTAAAACTTCCATCACGAAATCTTGCAAACCACTTTTTCACTGTTGAATGGCTCACAGAATGTTCACCCAATATCAAATTAATCAATTCCATAGCTTGAGCAGCATTTTTATTTATTTGAAAAGAGAATGCAATGGCGTAAATGTTGCTTATCGAAGTCCATCTCATAAAATTGATACACAGGAAATGACTATTTGAAAACGACTGTTATAACTACTGCAATAGCCACGATACACATATCCAAAATGGCGGACAATATATATAATAACCTTATATATAATATATATTATATTATATTGTAACTGCCTCGGTGGTGTAGTGGCTAGCATGTACGGCTGCACATCCTGAGGCCCTGGGTTCGAGTCCCGGGTCGGGCCAAGTTTAGTTATTGAGTCTTTCTGTATAGTAAGCCTCAGTAACAGCCCGGAGTTGGGAAGTTGGCGGTGTTTCACCCCCGTGCCTCGGAGAGCACGTAAAGCCGTCGGTCCTGCGCCTAACTCTCACCGGTCGTGTCGAGTAGTCGTCCCACCGGAGTATGAGAGTGACAAGAATAGAGAGTGCACTTGTGTCTGCGCGTACACTTGTGCACTATAATATCTCCTGCGCAGTTGGCTAGTCTCAATGAGATTGGCCGCCGTGGCCGGAATCGGTCAGGAGGACATTATTATATTATATTGTAGTTGCATCGAAATTGTATTTTTCTATCAGTCTCCAATTATTTGTATAAAATACCTGTGGCCTATTAAATCCTCTTGTTCTTGCCAAAGATGTTGTCTTCGGCGCTCTTAGTACAATCTCTGGGTGTCGACGCTTGAAACCAGAACACCAGTCGTCTCCAGCTTTGCTGTTTTTAAATGGATTAGAAATATGATTTCTTGTTGCATATTATACGCTAATTTAAAAAAATCTGAACAAGTAAGTCCAAAAAATAAAATATCTATTTTTTTAAGATACAAACATAGCTCTTCTTTTTGTTTTGGAATAAAGACAGATCGCTACTTATAAACGAAAGGGCCACAAATGAAAATTAGCTATTTTTTCAGGAGAGCTCATTAAAAATTTTCATTTAATTTTTTATTTGTTTTTTAACACTCCTACTTTCAATGCTTATATGTCATATAGGGCAGTGGCGGCACTAGGCGTCGGCGAAATCGGCGACCGCCGACGGCCTCGCGCCTCAGGGGGCCTCGCAAATATAAATTTTTAAATAATTAAAATTTAGTTATTTATTATTATTTTCATACACTTGCCCGAGTGAAGTGAGTGAGTAGTACTTTACGGGTATTATCCAGAATCGTCTGGCAACACTATGAAAGTTAGGCAACGCGTCGTTGCGCGCGAGCAGTGTTGCCAGAAAATTTTCCGAGAGACCACTAGTGTCGTCTCTGAAACCACTAAAAGACCACTAGCGCTCTCTCCGAGCTAAGCTAAGTAATTCAAATATTTAAAATGAGGAGGAAAGGAAAGCAATAATGTTAAAACTATTTTAAATAAATAATTATTTTTAATCAAAACGTTTTTAAAATTATAAATAGTAAAAAAATAATGATATTAAAAAATTAAATCCAAAATTTACACCGAGGTACTTTATTACCTTTGGTATCGATAATAGCTTCTAACCAATCTTTTAAAATCACGTCCTGAAGCCAACAATATCTAAATTTTTGCGAATACTTTTGTTTGCCAAGCATTTTTAAATGAATATTACAGTAATCATATTCATAAAAAGTAATTTTTCACTGGATAATTTTCTTAAAAATGAAAATTTCATTTTCTCATGAAGAAAGAACGAGCCAGACAAGCTCAAAGAGAATCAGTTGTATATAGTAAACAACTAAATTTTGTCATTTTTTGATTAGCAATAAAACTCGTTTAGGTACTCATACATTAGTTTAACTGTAATTTAACGTTTTCTTAACTGGGCAATATAGGAGGCCTCGCAAACCTAATTTCGCCGACGTCCACGTGTGGTCTAGCGCCGCCACTGATATAGGGTATATGCCCTATATATCATATAGGGTATATCGATGCGTATTTTAATTCCCTACATCTTGTTTATTTTAACTTAGTGGTACCTATAACCCAAGGACAACTAGCAGCACATAAGTCCCTTTAGCATATAAAATATTCCTAAAAAGTAAATTAATATTTTGTATAAAAGGTCACAAGTACAAAAAATAAAAATGTTTTATTTAATTTTTTATCACAACCTTTTTGAGTATAGACAATCTTATAATTAAAAAAAAGAACATAAAAAACCTTCACTTTGCACATTGCCATTTTTTAAATAAATCATAAACTTAACTTTTTATTACAAAATAGTGTCTTGGCTCCATACAAAACAAGTAATTAACAAAAATAAAAGCTTCTAGACCTCAACAGGCATACTTTCACACTTTCTATAGGTAATACAATAATCATAGCTTCTTATGCAATCATAATAACATGGATAAATTCTTCGTACTAGTACTAACAAGAGATCAAAATTTTCACAGAAGGTTTTCTTTATAAGCGGTTTCTAAGTAGTTACTAAATAACAGGTTCAATTATAACTATACTGTTCGGAAGAATATGTAGGTGGACGGGGTAAAAGACTCCACATTAAATTAATTACTTGTTTAATAAGAACTTTAGACAAAAGTATATGTATACAATAATAATTTGGACCCGACATGTAGCTCGCGCGTGAAGAAAAAGGCGAATGGTAATAAAACTGCGTCCGGCGGTGGGAGCCCGCAATGCCTATGTGTGCGTAGATGTATATGAAGCATTGCATGTGCGGGTTACAGCTGGCAGACGAAACGGCGTAAACATCGTCCCGGCCCTTGAAGGCTAAAGCCTTCAAGACTCGTCACTGTCCGAAGGAAGAAGACAAATGCGATTGATAGCTCGTCGAATTGTGCCTCGTGAAGTGGTTATGTCGGCTACTCGTGGTATATTGTCCGGCCCATAAAATAATTTGACCACTCTTCCAAGTCGCCATTGTAAAGGTGGTAGATTTTCTTCCTTTACAAGGACCAAATCGTTGAGTTTAAGGTCCTTGCATTTCACCTTCCACTTGATACGCTGTTGAAGCTCGGCTATGTATTCAGCGACCCAACGCTTCCAAAAATGCTGCCTCATAGTCTCAAGTCGCTGAAATCGATTTAAATAATTAACATTGTTCTCCATATAATTTGGACCTGGTAATGCGGTCAATGGTCTGCCTATTAAAAAGTGGCCCGGTGTGAGAGGACTATAGTCGTCAGGTAAGGAACTGAGAGGACATAGAGGACGGCTATTGAGGATTGCCTCGACCTGCGAAAATAAAGATGATAGTTCCTCGTAAGTTAAATGACTATTGCCTAATATGCGCGTGATATGATATTTAGCTGACTTCACGCCCGCCTCCCATAAACCGCCAAAGTGAGGTGCGTACGGTGGCGAAAATCGAAATTCAATGCCCTTTTCCGATGCAAAATCAGATAGCGAATCTTTATGTAATTTATAAAAAATACTTATTTCCTTAGAAGCAGCAGTAAAATTTCTCCCATTGTCACAAAATATTTGATTTGGTATACCACGACGGGAAATAAACCTTTTTAGCGCTAGTATGAAACCATCCTTGGACAGCTCACTCACAGCCTCTAGATGTATGCATTTAAATCTAAAACAGATAAAAATACACATATAACATTTTATTATTTTAGCTCCGCGTCCCCTTCGATCAGCTATCATAAATGGGCCCGCGAAATCTGTACCGACAGCACGAAAAGGAAAATCAGGCATTAAGCGTTCTACTGGCAGATTGCCCATGATATTTTTCATTGCTTGTCCCTTATAGCGGCGACAAATAGCGCAATTACGAACCGTTCTTCTAGCTAGTGTCCTACCACCTATAGGCCATATGCGCTCCCTAACAGAGGCTAACAGCTGTTGTGGACCCGCGTGTAACAGACGCTTGTGTTCGTATTTAAAAATAAGCTTAGTTAGGTGATTAGACGAATGTAATAACATGGGATATTTTTTATCATAAGGATATTTCGACGCCTGCAAGCGACCACCGACCCTTATAACACCTTCAGCATCTAAAAATGGAGCAAGAGAAGATAGTACAGATTTAGCGTTTATACATCTGTTATTGTTTAAAAGTGATAACTCTCTTTCAAATGAATTTTGTTGTGAGAGCTTAATCAAAACAGTGAATGAGCGTTTTAGCTCTTCTGCTTGTAATGGACCTGAATATTTATTTTTAGGAAATTTGCAGTTATTTGAAAATCTAAAGATATAAGCAACTACTCTTTCTAATGTTTTTAACTTAGAGTAATTCTCAAACAACGTTCTGATTGCAGGAGAAAAGATGGTCCATCCCACCATAACTTAGCCTGCATTACTTTGTCCGGATCTACTCCACGCGAAGCTAGATCGGCAGGATTCTCACTTGTCGGAACGTAGCGCCAAGACGAAGAGTTGGTTAGCTCATTTATAGCAGCTACCCTGTTGGCAACAAATAGTTTTAATTTATTGCAACCAGCTCGAAGCCAACCTAGTACGACCATAGAGTCAGTCCAATAAACAACTCGATCAATTTTAATTCTGAGAGCTTGAATTACAGTGGAGCTCAGCTGCGCAGATAGCAAAGCTCCACAAAGTTCGAGGCGAGGAATAGTTATTGATTTGATAGAAGCTACCCTAGCCTTAGCACAGAGCAATGATACCCTTACCTTGCCATTGGCATCTACTGACTTCAAATAGATGCAAGCACCATAGGCGCTCTGTGATGCATCGCTAAAACAATGCATTTCTGTTGAGATGGCGTCAGAAATCAGAACCCATCTAGGAATACGAATAGCTGAAACAGAATCAATATTTTTAGTAAATCGTTGCCACGCCTTACGTATATTATTAGGAACGGGTTCATCCCATTCAGTTTTTTGAATCCATAGCTGTTGAATAATGATTTTAGGCTTTATAGTACATAATGACAGTAGACCAAGCGGATCAAATATTTTAAAAGTGGACGATAGGATATTACGCTTAGTAATTATATCAAAAGGAGTTAATTCAATTTTAAAATTTAGATGATCCGTTGATGAATCCCAACCAAGACCTAAAGTACTAGAAGTATGGCTTCGCATGAGCTCACCATTGTCATCAGCATTAGAAGGAAATAGAGAAGATAAATTTGAACGATACTTCCTAAGTGGAAAACAACCCTTGGATAGTGCTTCAGACACAGAGCTCTGAATGTAACGCAATTCATCGGCTGTTGAACTGCCTGTCAATAGGTCATCGACATAAAAGTCTTGTTGTATGACTCTTTTTATAAGTGGGTCCGAACATTCTTCACCCAGCTGCCACAAGCATCGAGTACTCAAAAAACTAGCACTAGAAAAGCCATATGTTAACGTATTTAGTCTATATGTCTTTAGCGGTAAGGAAGGATTGTCACGCCAAAGTATGAGCTGAAGATCACGATCGCTCTCATCTACTAAGATCTGACGATACATCTTTTCTATATCCCCACAAAGCACATATTTATACTGTCGAAAACGAATAAGAATGTTAAAGATAGAATCTTGGATAGTAGGACCTACCATTTGCAAGTCATTAATTGACACCCCAGATGACGTGGAGGAAGAATCATCGAATACTACACGAAGTTTTGTAGACTCGCTCTTTTCTTTAATCACTGCATGATGTGGTAAAAAATACGATATCTCAGGTATGTCAATGGAAGACTCCGATAGATGACGCAGCTTGGAATATTCTGAAATAAAACCAGAATACAACACCTTTAGTTTTGGTTGCCTAACGAAACGTTTTTCTAAATTAAGAAACCTTTTCTTAGTGCTTTGGTATGAATCACCCAAGCAAGTAGGCTCATCGAAGAGTGGAAGTTTAACGCAAAAGCGACCGTCATCTAGTCGCCGAGTATTTTTTAGAAAATGTTGTTCACAAAACCTTTCGCTGTCAGAATGAACCTTTTTTTGGGGGAGGCCTTCAAGTTCCTAAAACATTTTTAGATCTTTATGTATTTCAACAGTGTGAGAAAAATTGCAATTAATAGCACCCTTATCTGAAGAATTGAAGCGCATAGGACCAGCTAATATCCATCCTAGTTTGGAGCTGCGCAGTATGGGGTTATTTGCACCTAAAGACTGCTGCTCAGAACATAAAATGTCCCAAAATAAATCTGCACCAATCAGAACATCAATGTCGGATGGAATATTAAAAGTAGGGTCAGCGAGATTAAATGGAGATAAATCAAGGTGACTTATGTTAATAAAACATTTAGGCAATTTTCCTGAAATTTGAGGTAATACTAAACAAGTTAATTTAGTACTAAAATTGCTATTTTTAGAAATTATGCGTATTGTACAACGTTCAGTATTAACATGCTGCAGCATGTTGCCTATACCTATTATGTTATGAACGCTGGAAGAACATGGAGTAAGGTTGAGTCTTCTTTTAAGCGACTCTGTTATAAAAGAAGTCTGACTACCACTGTCAAGTAAAGCGCGGACAGTCAAAGTATGATTTGTTTGTGGATTTGTGACATGAATTAATGCTGTACTTAATATAGTTTCGATATTAGACGCGGCCGACAACGATACAGAAATATTTTTATTACAAATGCTCGGCTCAATAGAATAATGTAGCAAGGAGTTATGACGTTTCTTACAGAATTTACATGTGCCATAAAGTCTACACTGGCGATAATCATGACCTTTTCTCAAGCAATTATGGCATAATTTTAGACTATTGGCTTGAGAAATTCTCTCCTCGGGTGTTTTGGCCTTAAAAGTAGGACAATCGTATATGCGATGTTTTTCGTGGCAAACTAGGCACTCAAAGTTCTTAGAAGGGGCAGACTCAGGAGCTGAAACCACAAAAGAACGGATCTGAGTTTTCTGACGAGTTAAACTATCAGCTGAACGCCTAACGGGTTTATGAGTTTCGTGCTTGTTACCTTGAATAGACTCTAAAACATCTGCACGACCTTTCAAAAATGCCTTAAACTCTTCTAATGTAGGAATATCTTGGAGGGAATTTCTATGTTCCTCCCATTTCAAGATAGTGTTAGAATCTAATTTCGTAGACATTAAATATATAATAAGTGTGTCCCACTTATCGGTAGGCTGACCCAAGGTACTGAGAGCTCGGAGATTTTTGGCTACGTGATCAATAATAAATCTTAAGGATTTATCAGACTCACGTGCTATAGGCTCAAGATTAAAAAGTGAAACTAGATGGTTGTGAATGAGCTGCCTTTTATTATCATATCTATCGCAAAGCAACTTCCAGGCTTCATTATAGTTTTGATCTGTAACTTCTAAGTTGTGTATAACTAAGGACGCATCACCTTCGAGATACGAATTTAGGTAATAAAATTTATGTATATTACGAATTTTATTATTTGTATGAACTAAAGAATTAAACGTGTCTCTAAATTCCAACCACTTAGAATATTTACCATCAAAATTAGGTATTTTAATTACTGGTAATCGAAAACCAAATACTGCTTCATGGTCTTGATGATGATGGTTGGAATGTATTGAGTTTGCATTCTTAAACAACGAGGGAGCAGACTCGGTGTCTAAAAATTCTTTACTTCTAGAAATACAATAGTAAAAATCGTTTTCTATCAAATCTCTTTCGCATAACTCAGTTTTTAAATTAGATTCATTTAAAATTTCTATCCGACCTTGCAAATCGTCAAACTCGTTGAATAATTCAGTGAATTTTGTTAGTCGTAAGTTTAACGAATTAATTTCTAATGACGATACATTATCTGTAGATTCTAGGGCTTCTAAGTAATTTTTGAATTTAGTTATACGACCTTTAATTGAGCTACGCTTAATAAATAATTCTTTAAGATCCGACATTATTAACTTAATAAACAAGCTATGAAAATTAAAGAACAATAAACTTATTTTATTTTATATGATAAAAAATAATAATATAAAAATATCACGTTCCTCACTATTACGGTTGGGCGACGAACGTAGTCAGCTGTAGCTAAACGGGTCTCTTATCAGTTGCAATCTAATAGCAGTGCGACAAGGAAGCAACGTGCATTTGTCAATCGCAAGCGGTAGCCACGTCGTAACGTTCAATGATACTTCGGACGCACTCGTAGGATGCTCGGAACTGGAATGTTACAATGCGTATGCGCAGAATTATATGCAAATAAATAGTTGAAAATATAGGCGTAAAAGGCAGCAGAGCTAGTGCAGATTGGAATTAGAAATACGCAATATAGAAATGAAATTAAAGAAAAAATCGTTGATTATTTGATGTAAGACATACAATACATAGGTATATCTTTACTTAGAATTATTAAGCAGTTATGAGTTTAGAGTACGTTGAAATTATGCTCGTAGAATCGACACATCGGCAAATAATCTGTTTGCAATATTAAATAAATATTTTTTGTATAAGCAAGGATGGATAAATGTTTCTTATTGATTTGAAGTTTGTATATAATTTAATATTATATTATTTTCCATCAGATATTTTTATGTTGTATTTTGTAAAATGAAACATTGAAAGTATATTGTGGAAAAACAAGACAATAACAGAATAAAGCAGATCGAGGAAGAACTCAAAGCTAGGAAAAGGAATAAATATATAGGAACGAGCTCACTCTTTTTGTAAATGCTGAACCAATGCTGCGGCGCTGAAGCTAGACCGGCTGGCTGCTACAAATAGATGCGAGTTCTTCTGGCGTAGTATTCCTTTTATTAGAAATTCCTCCCTTGATCCGAAAAGAAGCTGCTATTGTATGACCGCTACGTGTCCTTCCACGTACTTCCACGTGCGCTGGGTCAAAGTCCGATTCTTGCAGGTCCTGTCACGGTCGCCAAAACTTTCCTTGTTCGGAAGAATATGCAGGTGGACGGGGTAAAAGACTCCACATTAAATTAATTACTTGTTTAATAAGAACTTTAGACAAAAGTATATGTATACAATAATAATTTGGACCCGACATGTAGCTCGCGCGTGAAGAAAAAGGCGAATGGTAATAAAACTGCGTCCGGCGGTGGGAGCCCGCAATGCCTATGTGTGCGTAGATGTATATGAAGCATTGCATGTGCGGGTTACAGCTGGCAGACGAAACGGCGTAAACATATACTTATATTATAAAATCAGTCTGCGTCAAAGACAACTATTACATTTAAAGACTAGAATAAAAAACTTCGTAATACTTTGGTATAATATATTTTTTTATTAGTTTAAGGATAACCTGTGTTTTTGTTTTAGGAACTTTTAGTTTTTGTGTATACATATAATTTTTTTAGTGTCGTGTTTGTTACAGTGTTAGACTTAGCTTGTCTTTTTGTCAGGTGGACACTGACTTAAACTCTGCGTCGTCGTAAGAAGTCTTAAAAAAAACTTGTTTCGGTTTTCTCGATCAATTTTTATTAATTTTTATGTCTGTCCATCTCAACTTTTCTCCATCTTCTGTAACTGTATAGTTACCAACAGCCAGAGGTTTAAGGTCAAAGAAACTGTCGTGTGTCAGTTCTTTAACAGTATAAGGTGTGCCTTTCTTCTTAGCCGTTTTAATTAATGTTATATGATATATGAAGATTTCAATGCATTTAAAATATTCCTCTTAATTACGGAGTGTACCGAGTCACCTTCATTTTGGGTAGGGGAAGGCCGGGCATAGTGAATACCCTAAGATATATAAGGCTTTAGCAGAAAAAGTATAAAATATAAGAACAAAATAAATGGCACAAATCAATCTTTATTTATTGCCTTTACAGATAGCAACATCAGTTATCTCTTATAATTAAACAATTATTAACTAGAAATATAATTTGAAAAAGTAGGATAGTATTCACTTTGCCCGGACCCCCGGATAAAGCGGATACCATACTCGGGCAAAGTGAATACTCTTTTTTAATGTCTGAAAACATAAGTAATAAATTTAATACTCTGAAAATAGCTTCACTTTAACTTAAATATTTAGCAATTAAGGCCGGGGCAGTTATCACAAATATACTCTCCAGTACCTTCAAAGGCGGTACATTGTTCATGGCACCATCGGTGACAGCCATCGCATCGAATCCAATTTTCAATCGGATTATCATCTTCTTCAATATATATTTCGCCGCAAAAAAAGCATATGATATCCTGAAATTCCTTCATTTTCTTTGGCGGTTTAGCTTTTTTAGCGGTCTTTTTGGTTTTTTGTCAGTCTTAGTATTAGCCTTAGCAGTCTTCTTAGGAACATTTTTTGATTCACCATCCAGTCTTTTGGTAACGTTCTTAGCTTTATTTTTATCAAATTTTTCCTTTTGATCTTTCTTAATTGGTGTACTTGTTAATATTTCAGATTTTTGTAATTTCCGTTTACGAGCAGTCATAGGTTTAGCAGGATTTGGTACAGGTCTTATCATTAAAGGACTGCGGTGCGTCCAGGTTGAGCATCCAGGAATTGGATCGGGTGAATTGTCACGGCTACGAGTAGTACTTCGTTGACGAGTTACTCGAGTCTCTGGCAGCATTGTATCGGATTTCCGAGTATTCATAACAGAAATAGTATCTGGTTCAAAAGCGAAAGAATCTTGAGTACATACAGGTTCTGGTTCAGGTGTTACTGTCCATCCAACGTCGCTACAAGTCTTTTCCGGAGTTTTAAGAGAGTCTTGGGAAACAACAAAGGTTTGAAGCTCAGAAGGGCTGTGAATTATTCCTCTGCTTGAAGACGGAATTATTTCTGATAGAGAATCAACTGAAATTAGTGGAATAAATTCTTGAATAATTGAAGGCGAAGGGGTTGAAGAAGTTTCTGCATGAGATTCGGGAATATTGATCCTTTCTATTGTGTTTGTTTCTTCTGTGCGAGTATTCATATTAGATGTGCCTGCAATCACAGCAGCTGGTTCGTAATCTTCATCACCAAATGCATATTTATTCACCGGCCAAATACCAGGTCTTTCAAACCCGTGAACGGCGTTTATAGCTACTGCACATTTCAGAAAAGCTGGTGCTAACAATTTGGCCACATCGTACTGATTTATAATGCGTCCTGGGTGTGTCTTCTGGAAAACATTTACCTCCCTTTCAAAATATGTTTTCAATGGGCCGTAAACGGCTATATCCATGGGTTGCATTTTATGAGTAGTATGTGGGGCCAAGGACAAAATTACAACGTGGTTCTTGCTAGCGTAATCCAAAGCTGGGTAATATTTATGACTCTCGTGGTTGTCCAATAGAAGAAGTATCTTTTTCGCAGAGGTTGGTCGAACATGGTCCACAAAGAAATGCATCCATTGCAAGAATACCTCACCTGTAGTCCAACCATTTGGAGTACAGGTACCTTGAGACCCGGGAGGTGCACCATCAAGAAGTCTGGGTTGCATCTTTTTTCTAGCAAAAATCAAGAACGGTGGGAGGAACGAACCAGCGGCATTACAGCAACCGATGACCGTCGTTAATTGACCACGTTCTGCACTTGAAATTATGCCCACTTGTTTCTTTCCTTTTGTTGATAGCACTTTAGGTGGCTTATTGGTGGTAGTTGAAATACCAGTTTCATCCATGTTATATAATCTGGATGCATCAATATCATATTTTTTAGTCAAAGCTTCGAGGTTTTCATAAAATCGTCCAACTTCATATCTGTTGAATCCTTTGGCCCTCGCAACCGATGTTGCTTCTGGAGTCCTGAGGGACAATTGTTGGTGACGAGACAAAAATGATGATAACCAGTCATCTCCGGCTTTTTCGTACTTGTCCCAATTATTCGGGTAGTTTAAATTATTTTGTTTAGCATAAGTATATGCCAAATTTTTAAACTCTTCTCGAGTCAAGCCAAAAAATACAGAATCCATGGCCTTGAGATAATTTATTAATTCCATCTCCTGATCTTTAGTGAAAACAGGGCGGAATCTGCCGAGTTTTTTAGTAAAGCTGCCGCTTTTCACATGTCTGTACAACGTCGCATAAGCCAACCCATACTTTTTAGCTGTGCCTTTTATGGAATCGCCAGTTTTGCACAAATTTATGGCTGTTTGCATGATATTTTCATCCCACGACCCTTGGTTAGTTTTTTTCTTATATTTATTTACCATCTAAAACAAAAAAAAAAAAAACATTATAAGATTGTAAGTTAATAATCACCAATGGCGGGCAAAGCGGATACCCTATTCGCTTTGCCCTATTCACTTTGCCCGACTCGATTACTTTTGAGGTTAAATTACATTTAATACAAAAAATATACATTCTGATCCTCTATTCAATATTCTATAAAAAGATACTTTAATACACTACAGAATTAATATATTGCTAAGAAACAATCACTAGTAATATAGGAAATAACATCAATATACTTACCTTGTGAAATCAATCTTCTTTTCACGAAAACACAATTCACCGGTTCGCGGACGACACGCGATGCGGCCCTTCCCTCAAATGCTTGCCGGACACTGAGACGCGATGGCCGAACATTGCAATGGTTACGTGTTGAGTGGCGAACGAATAATGTAGGAGTAGTGGGGAGTATTCACTTTGCCCGGGGTGTTCACTTTGCCCGGCCTTCCCTTATGTCCCTTTATCAAATATTTGTGAGTTATTCGTTTCGTAGTTTTGGAAACTCAAGAATAGCATGTTGGTACATTGCCAACAAAGGAGATACCCAAATCTCGACTATGAACCTATAAGCACGAGGCGCATATCATAATTATTAGCATATTTTTTTATTTGTAATTATAATGTGACGGACACTTCCTAAAATTAATAACATTTAAACAAGTATTTACATTGATTCAATCATAGACCGCCAATCGCCCTATTGGTTCGCTGGCTAGCTAACTAGCTGTAGTGTTGTGATAAACTCACGCGCAAACAATCGATGTTTCGCCAACAAACGATGTTCATTCATTCGCATAAAATATTATAGAGTTACAATATAAATATGAATTCATATTATGGATGATTTTATTTAAAAAAAGCCCTTATAAATGTTTAATATTGTCTTAATGAAGCGATTTATTTAAAAAGTAAAAATCGACACCTCCATGCAATAACATTGTAACTCATTTTTTTCATAAATTGTGTTACAATGATATTACTATGTAAAAAAAAATATGTAATTTTTCTGTACAATCATTGTAACTCTGCTCCCATTCATTTTTAAAATATACAAAAGTCAAAGTATTGTAACTAACCAAAAAAATATTTATTTTCAACAATATCGTTGCAACTTGATTTACAATTTATAAAAAATATTACGAGTAAGTAGTCAATCAAATACAACAATTGTTGCCGACAACGACGAGCAACGAAGAACCCCGACGACCGACCGTCACCGACAACGATGAGTAACGACAGGCCCCGAAGATCGACTGTTGCCGAACCCTCATCGGTACGAGCAACGACAATCGCCGAGCGACAACGTGTGTCGCCGACGACGAGCCCGGAAAAACCCGACGGCGACCCGACCGCCGCCCGACTTGTTCCGATTTAGTTTAAACATGTCTTTACGTGTAAATATTGATTACTTTGTGTAGCCAATTAGAGTGGGGCATTTGAAATGTTTTCACTCAGTAGTATGTATGTTGCGCATGTAAATTGGGGTAAAAATATAGGGGTGTTTTTATGTAAAGTGTATTCCAGTTCCAGTGCTAGTAAAGTAAGCTAGATAGCAATAAATAATAAAATAATAAATAGTCTTTTAATACAGTCCACCACAAGCTGGCCCATCGACCCGGATTGAAGAATAGTCATCACCAGAAGCCAAGGGGATGCTGCTGACCTGGAGGAGCAGCGCCGCCCAGGGACCAGTGCCGCCCAGGACCAGCGCCGCCCAGGGACCGGCGCCGCCCAGGAGCAGACCCGCCCAGGAACCACCACGCCCAGGACCAGCGCCGCTCAGGGACCGGCGCCGCCCAGGAGCAGACCCGCCCAGGAACCAGCACCGCCCAGGACCAGCGCCGCCCAGGGACCGGCGCCGCCCAGGGAACAGTCCCGCCCAGGACCAGCGCCGCCCAGGGACCGGCGCCGCCCAGGACGAGCTGCGCCGCCCGGACGAGCTGCGCCGCCCAGACCAGCCGCGCCGCCCTGACGACCTGCGCCGCCCGGACGACCTGCGCCGCCCTGACGAGCTGCGCCGCCCTGACGACCTGCGCCGCCCAGACGACCTGCGCCGCCCTGACGACCTGCGCCGCCCTGACGACCTGCGCCGCCCTGACGACCTGCGCCGCCCTGACGACCTGCGCCGCCCTGACGACCTGCGCCGCCCTGACGACCTGCGCCGCCCTGACGACCTGCGCCGCCCGGACACCCAGCGACGCCTGGAGGGTCAACGACATCTGGAAGGTCGACGACACCTGGAAGGTCAACAACACCTGGAACACCTGCAATACCTGGATGATCAGCGACACCTGGAAGATCAGCGCCACCTGGAAGGTCGCGCCCGTATGGAAGATCGAAGCCAGGAAGCTGAACGTATCGAGTTAGAGCGAAGACGAAGATTCTCTCAGAATCCACCAGCCTCACCGACCACACTCCTGGATACGGAGGTTGGGCTAGGGGCTACGAACGATGCCTCTGCCCCCACACCCTCCGCTGCCTACCGAACCCTGAAGACTGGAGACCGACCCCGAACCAGGTCACCAGGGCATTCAGTGCGATCGACGGCAAGTGTGACCGCTAGGGTGCGACTGGCGGAACTTGAAGCAGCAGAGAAGCTAGCAAACCTGAGGAAAAAAGAATTGGAAATCGAAGCTGAACTCATCAGAAAGCGGCTGGCCGCAGACGTCAGCAACATCCAAGAGGAGCAGGAGAGCCTGCATGAAGAAACTCTTGACCACCAGCAAAGGGTGGACGCCTGGCTCCGCACCAACCCCATCAGCACACGGGGGGAGGAAGGGGAGCAGAGAAGGACTGGAGGGGAACGACACCTTCGATTCGAAACAAGAGGAAGGTCACCCACTCCAACCAGAACGAGGCCAGGGATCGAGCAATTGGCTGAAGCCCTGGAGAAGATGGCTAGACCCAGAATAAGATGCACTGACCTACCGATCTTTTCTGGAATAGCTAACGAGTGGCTGTCGTTCAGAGCAGCCTATCAAGACTCTACGAAGATATACCAGATATCAGCGAACGAGAACCTGCAAAGACTGAGGAGCTGCCTTCGGGGAGAAGCGAGAAACGTCGTAGCTGGCCTGTTACACGCCGCTACAGATCCTGACGTCGTGATGAAGACCCTCGAACAGTGCTTCGGGCGGCCTGAAGTCATCATAGATCAAGCCTTCCTGGAACTGAAGAAGCTTCCGAGACCTGGGTCATCAGCAGTAGACCTGAACAGCTTTGCAGTGAAAGTTCAAAGCGTAGTCAGCATCCTGAACAGCATCAGACGCCAAGGGTACCTCTACAACCCAATGCTGGCGAGGGAAGTCCTGGACAAACTGAGTCCTCACATCAGGGCACGCTGGTGTGACTACGCCGAAGAACACGACGGGGCACTACATCCAGAGATTGTAGTGCTGTCTCGCTTCCTCATGCGCGAGGCAGACCGGGCATTGAAGTATGCATATGCCCCACCTACGAGCGTCTCAACACCTGCTGCAACCCGGAGGGAGACCAGACCCTCGATGAACACCGGGACCCAAAGGAAGAAGACAAGCGCCGTGTACAACGTGACTGAAGCTGAAGAGGAACAAATCAGCCGATGTCCTAGTTGTGAGCAGACTCATACACTGCCACAGTGCCCCAAATATAAAGGGCTCACGTTAGATGAACGATGGGAACTGGTGAAGGAAAAGAAGTTATGTTTCAAGTGCATAACTAAGAAGCACAGACGCAACAGCTGCAAAGCAAAGCTGTGCGGCGTGAACGAGTGTCGCCGTCCTCACCACCCGACTCTGCACCGGGAAGATAAGACGCCTAAACCCTCAACGACAAGTGAAGCCGAAGCTGTGCTGTCGGTGGCATCCAAAGCCACTGTGTCGACTCAAGCGGTCCTGCTGAAGATGTGCCCAGTCACCGTCGTCGGGCCACGGGGGGAGGAGAAGACCCATGCTCTACTCGATGAAGGGGCTACCATTACCCTCATCGACGAAGAGCTGGCAAAGAAGATCGGCGCCAAGGGACCTCTCACACCACTTCACATGCACGGAGTCAACATGTCTCAGCACGAGGAAGGCAGTCAGCTGGTCACGGTGCACCTGAAGGGAAAGGATGGGAAGAGACATAAGCTTCGGGCACGAACAGTCAAGAACATGAAGCTTCACCAGCAGTTCATTCCCAGCGCACTACTGAAACAAGATCACCTGCGAGACCTGCCAAGGGAAGAAGTGTGCTACGACCTGGCACACCCTGGTATCCTGGTGGGGACAGACCACTGGGAATACATCGTATCCCGAGAGCTGCGAGTTGGAGGCCCGAATCAACCAGCTGCCTCCAGAACGCAACTCGGCTGGGTGGTGCACGGAACAGCACCACGCAGTGTAATCCACAACAGAGATGGTGTTCTTCACGTCTTCACCCCTGAACCTGGTGGAAACGTGAACGACCAGCGAGATCAACGCCTACATGACCTGGTGGAAGAACACTTCCGAATCGACGCGCTCGGCATTGCTCACAAGTCACGAGTGAGCGATGAGAATTCCCGGGCAACGAAGATCGTCGAACAGACCTTAAGGAAGATCGAAAGTGGATACCAGGTAGGACTGCCCTGGAAACAAGACGACGTTAGAATGCCACCAAGTTACGACGCAGCACTTCGCCGTCTTACGAAGATTGAACAAAAGATGGATGCCGCCCCGACCTTCGCAGAAGAGTACACCAAGCAGATAGACAACCTGCTGGCGAAGGGATACGCAGTACAATGCGACGGCACGGAACGTTCGAGCGCAGTCTGCTGGTACTTACCACACTTCGCCGTGCAGAACCCGAACAAACCTGGGAAACAAAGACTGGTGTTTGATGCAGCAGCCAAGAGCCGAGGGGTTAGCCTCAATGACCATCTGCTGGAGGGACCTGACCTGCTAACTTCGCTTCAAGGCATCCTGTTCCGGTTCAGGGAGCGAACAGTGGCCATCACTGCCGACATACAGGAAATGTTTCTCCAGGTGAAGATTCGGCCAGAAGATCAGCCAGCACAACAGTTCCTGTGGAGGGGCGCCGACAGAGACGATCCACCTCGTCACTTCAAAATGACGAGCATGATATTCGGCACAGCAAGTTCACCCTTCATGGCTCACTACGTGCGGAATCACAACGCACAGGTGCACGCTCAGACGCATCCTCGTGCCCTAGAAGCCATCACAAGGAGTCACTACATGGACAATTTGGTGGCGAGCTACGACACTGTAGAAGAAGCTCGACGCGCCATCAAAGAAATCAGGGAGGTGCACGCAGCAGCGGGATTCACGCTACGAGGATGGAACGCCAACAAGAACGAAGTGATTGGCGACGTGCCCACGCAGCTGCTGGCAACATCACCGACCCGACTAGGTGGAGACGGGCCCGCAAATAAAATACTTGGCCTGCACTGGGACGCCGAACGGGACGAGCTGGGGTTCAACACCTCGATGAACCGAGTTCCTGCGGAAGTGCGCGCCCAGACCCGTCCGCCTACCAAACGAGAAGCACTCAGCGCGGTCATGTCTATATATGACCCCCTAGGATTGCTGAGTCATTACACGATACGTGCGAAGATCATCCTGCAGAGTCTCTGGCGCATCAAGATGTCATGGGATGAGCCGATTCCTGTAGAAGAAAACGAGATGTTTGCGGCTTGGCTGCAACAACTACCTGACCTCACATGCCTCACGTCGCGCGCTGTACACCTTGAGATCGTCCCGTCACTGTCTACGAGTTCGGCGATCATGGCGTTGCGAAGAATGGCAGCCAGGAGAGGATGGCCGAGCACCATGCACTCGGACAACGCCACGAACTTCCGAGGCGCCGACAACGAGCTACGGGCCGCCTACGCAGAGTGGGCGCCAGCGCTGAAAAAAGAGGGCTTACTTCATCGCATGGAGTGGCGCTACATACCCCCAGGTGCCCCGAATCAAGGGGGCGCATGGGAACGGCTGGTGCGATCAGTTAAAATCGCATTAGCCTCCACCCTGAAAGAGAAGGAGCCGACGGAGGAAGTGCTGTGGACTCTACTGGTTGAGGCGGAGTACTCCATCAACGCCCGACCCCTGACTCATGTAAGCGTGAGTCCACACGACCCGGAGGCGCTGACCCCCAACCACTTCCTGTTGGGGTCATCCACTGGCCTACCCACCACTGGGCCATGCAGCGACGACGACCGACGCACCTGGCGTGCCAGCCAGGCGCTCGCCGATCACTTCTGGCAGCGATGGGTGCGAGAGTACCTACCGACTCTCGTTCCTCGCGGCGGGCCAACCGACAACACCAAGCAGCTGCGATTGGGAGACATCGTGCTCGTGATCGATCACACCCTGCCACGCAACGTGTGGCCGATGGGATTCGTGGATCGGATCTACAAGGGACCTGATGGCGGCGTGCGAGTGGCGGACGTCCGAACGAAGACCGGCGTCTTCAAGCGTCCCGTCACGAAGCTCGTCGTGCTAGTGAAGAAGGAGGCTCGCAGCGCTGCGCCGGGGGGAGAGCTGTTGCCGACAACGACGAGCAACGAAGAACCCCGACGACCGACCGTCGCCGACAACGATGAGTAACGACAGGCCCCGAAGATCGACTGTTGCCGAACCCTCATCGGTACGAGCAACGACAATCGCCGAGCGACAACGTGTGTTGCCGACGACGAGCCCGGAAAAACCCGACGGCGACCCGACCGCCGCCCGACTTGTTCCGATTTAGTTTAAACATGTCTTTACGTGTAAATATTGATTACTTTGTGTAGCCAATTAGAGTGGGGCATTTGAAATGTTTTCACTCAGTAGTATGTATGTTGCGCATGTAAATTGGGGTATAAATATAGGGGTGTTTTTATGTAAAGTGTATTCCAGTTCCAGTGCTAGTAAAGTAAGCTAGATAGCAATAAATAATAAAATAATAAATAGTCTTTTAATACAGTCCACCACAACAATATTGTAACATTATATACAATTTTTGTACGGGACAAACTGGGGGTATATGAACACAAAATGTAATGCTACTGAATTGTATTTCGACTTACAATGTTGTTGCACGTATATTTAGATTAGTTTTTAACGTGTTATAACAATGAATTGCGATGTTGTCGTCTTGCAGTTTACTCGCGCTCATAGAATTTTGGTCTAGTTTAGTATACAGAGGTGAGAAGTGTACATGGTGACTATTTCGGCGTTTATAGATTAATAACATAATTCGCAATCTGAAGGCGATGCTATGCACGCGTTAATAGAGCGTCGGAAGAAAAATCAAATAATTTTTGTACCAGAGCAATGGATCACTCTGATCAGATGTGCTAAAACTACGGGGACCCCCTATGATGTTACTGAATTAGATCAAAACCTAATTCTTGATTATAAAAGCCTTTTAAAGAAAAAAATTAACTGGGACTGGAAAAATAGTGGAAAAAAGATGTCATGGACTAAAATACAACATATTAAAATAGGAAACGAAAACCCTGACTTAATATATTTTCAATATGATTATCTCAGTGATCAATACTTATCCATCAACCTTGCTGTGAAACCCACTACACGCATTACACGAACAAAAAGAGCACAAGAAACAATTCAGTGTGAACAGTCTGACGACGGAGAAAGTATTCCTTTATTGTATAATAAATTGCTCCCAATTTCAACAGCAAAGTATAAGGACCTTGTAAGTTTGTGTAAATGTAAGACGATACCAGAAATTTATCACAATTTCTATTTAAATCTTCCACATTCCACTCAAATAGCTGAAGACAACAATAGTGATGATGAAAATTAATAATTTTATAAAGTTTATTGCCTATTTTTTTTTGTTTTTGAGAAATAAAAAGATTTTAATGTTTAAAAAAATATAGTTTTATAAGGTGTTTAGGCTACTTTTGCTATTTGCGTCGGTAGGCGGGAAACTTATGACGAGGGGGAGGGGTGCACTGCTTAGTTTAAAGAGTATATAAACTCTTGAGAATAACCGCCGCAACGACCACTCGACACATAGCCCGCAACGAGAGAGGAGATCACTCATTTTATAACGCTTAAACGACCGCTAAGGTGTGGTCATAACTTCCGTGTGACCTTTGTACGGCCGTTAAACTTTTAACCACTGCTCCCGACCATCGGGAATCCCAGGCGCTTGGAACGTGGGACAGACGAAGACAACAAGGTTAGTGCACTTCCTTTTTTCTCTCGTCTCAATTTAGTATTCCCCTAACGACCGGGTAAAAGTAGCCTTATGTAAACCCCGTACCGAGGGCACCCGAACCACCCCTTAATTTCCTAGAAACTGCTGAACGGGGGCAGTGTATGCGACTGGCGTATACATAAGGTTTATTGTTACTTTTTGGATTTAAGAACTAAAAAGATTTTTTATGTTTAAATATTAATAGTTTTATAAAGTTTATGTTTGATTTTTAAGAGAGAAAAAGACTTTTTATGTTAAAAAATTATTGTTGTCATAATTATAAGTCGGATAATAATGCTACCTACAAGCATCGAAGTTTTCTTAATTTGATTCAAATAAATTTAATCCTACGAAACTGCTGTTTTTATCCTTCAAATCAATAAAACATTACCATAATAATTCGTAAGAAAAAATATTTACTGCACGTCACATTATGAGATGATTCTTTACAGATTTATTGTTGTTTGCTTGAAAAAAACTTAAATTTTACTATGGTAAAAGATTTTAGGTAACATAACACTTGGGAGTTACAATCATTTAACAACAAAAAAAAATAACTTACAAAAAAGCTAGATTGTAACTCAGACATACAATGCTTGTTCTCGTAACTTATACTATTTTTCTATGTATTATTTTTCACGTAAGTCATGAAAAACTACGAGATCGACTTTTTTTTTACAACCTAACCGTGCATAAAAATAGTGTTCCTAAAAAATATTAGATAGTAACAGCTTCGAAGATTGTATGGGTCATTTTGGATGTGGTACATTTTTTTAAAGTTTAAATTTTGTCTCCCCTAAAATCACAAAAAATGAGTTACGATTTTATTGCATGGTGGTGTCGAAATATAAAAAATATTTTTTTTTGGTCCAAAAATCGATTCTTCGATTAATCGATTTCAGACCGTCATACGGCACAACTATTGCCTGCCTAGTTTGTTTACTGTGTTGTTTTCTTCAATCTTCATTCTTCACTCAATTCAGTGCTCTTTAATTGTTATTCGTTGTGTTGTGTGTTCCCTTGTAAATACGGACGGTTTAACGGTCATTCTTCTCTCTCTTAGATTGATTTACCCTGTGAGTTGTGACCCCAGCTTTGTTATACGGATATCCACGGATCTACTAACAGAACAATTGGATGTTATGACAATAATATGGTTTTTAAGTTGGGCAAGGCACCAAGCTTCTATCATCGACCCCCCTGCTCAATTTTTAGATGATATTTTATGTGAATAAAGATTTTATGTGAAAATAGAATAACCAAAAATAAACGATATAAATCAATACCAACACTTTTATTTTATTTATGTAGATTGTAGACATTAATAATTAACATTATTGCTTAGTTAAATATTCCTTAATAAGTTAATTAGTAATGCAACTTGCAAATAGGTTGTGTTATTTGGAATCATAAATTCTCACTTGCAATGCTAATAGAGATAGCTATAATGTAGTTATTATACAAATAAAATATTTTCGCATCCCTTGTACTTGTAATGTGTATTTAGTAATGGATTCTGGCGGGAACCTTGAAAAAGCGCGGTTGACTTTAAAAAAAATATTTAAATTTTTCCTATAAAGTGATTTTTTATAGTTAAAGTGAATTTAAATATTGCTATTAGCTGCTGAAAAGCACGATAGCAATGGAGATAAACGAGGGGGGCGGGTCTCTCCCGCCCACCTCAAATAAAAAAAACGGTCGAACGATGAAGGAGGAGGCGTAGGCTCTGAACGATCGGACTGCGGCGGTGAGCGAGATCCGTATCTGCCTTATTACAAACCGAATTATAAAAGGTTATATTCGGAAAACTCAACCAATACAGACTTTAAAGTGTATGTAGAATCCACAAACGACGTTAGATTGGGCAACAAGAGCCCTATATACTTAAATCATGTTTTCGCAATGGACATAAAAGGTGTGACGGGTATTCAGAGGGTGAATGCCAATAAAATAGCAGTTATTTTCAAGCAATATAATACGGCCAATAACTTTATTAATAACACTACTTTCCTCACAAAATATAACATGAAGGCATTCATACCGGCAGCGCAAATTGAAAAAACCGGCATCATCAGATTTGTTCCAGCGAATATATCTAACAAAGAACTTTACACAAGACTTTCTTCAATTTATGAAATAGTGGCAATAAGAAGGTTCTTAAAGAAAGTAGGACAAGAGCGCATTCCATTACAGACTGTAAGCATCACCTTTTTATCTAATGTACTGCCTAATAATGTACAATATGATCTATTCTCGTATAAAGTTTTTGAATACATTCCACCATTATTACAGTGCTATAGGTGTTTTAAATTTAATCATTCAGCAAAGATTTGCAATGGTAAACAAAGATGTAGTATTTGCGGAGGTGAGCACTTGTATAAGGAATGTGATAAACCAACAGAAATCAGCAGCATAAATTGCAGTGGGCCTCATCTTGCGATATCTAGATTATGTCCTATTAAAGCAAAGAAGATTATTGAAAAGAAAAACAACATATGTTATGCAAGTGTCACCTCTACAAAACAAGTCACCACCAATGAAACAGATTTCCCTCCACTCTCACCATCAAAACCACAACCTGTAAATAGTAATGTTATTGTAAATAAATCTTTAAATATTCCTGTAAATAAGTCTGTACAAGATGTAAATAAAGGTAAAATAGTTCATTCTAAAGACCTTAAAACTCAAATTATTTCCAACAACGATGTACTTATGGCCCTAGTGCAGACGTTGGTGGAATTAGCCAATAAAGATGATAGTACACCCACTAATATTAATACTATTAAAGATACATTATTAAAAAACTTAACACAATGGATTGTGTAGGGCCTAGTTCTACACAATACAAGTTACGTATAAGTATAACATTCAAAGTGCAAATAGTAAAAAACCTTTACAAAATATTGATATTTGCCTTTTTAATGAGACATGGTTCAAAGATAATAATTTTAAAATACCAGGATATAATATTTACAATAAAAATTCAAACAATACACATAATGGAGTTGCAATACTGATAAAACCATACCTTAAGTATAATATATTAAATACCAGATTTTATGAAGACATTCAAACAGTTGCTGTATCTGTATCAACAGGACATAGTAGTTTAACAATTCTCTGTATATACTGTCCACCTTCAAGTGGACGTATACGAATTAATAGACTCCGTTACATTATTAATGATCTACCAAAGCCCATATTTATGAGTGGTGACTTTAATGCTCATCATATTGCATTTGGTTGTGAGTCAACGAAAAGTAGAGGTCAGGAGTTATTTAATTTAATTGATGACTTAGATTTGTGTATTTTAAATGATGATAGACCTACAACTATAAATCGTCCTAGACAAACTGCTTCTGCCATTGACGTAAGCTTCATCAGTGGCAGCCTCGCACTCTTTACATGATGATACAATAGGAAGTTACCATTATCCAACAATAACAGAGATTTCATTACATATAGATAAATATCATCTCAATTTCCCTGTAGATAAGTTCATATATAAAAAAGCTGACTGGGCAACATACACAGCTCTTTCAAAAACAATGTTTAATGATTTGATACTTCAGCCACATGATACTATTTCAACCTATAATAATTTCTGTTTTCATTTAGATACTCTTAAAGAAATGTCAATTCCAAAGCTCACTAAAACAAACACTTTCATAAGCAGACCACCAGCTCCCTGGTGGAATAGTATATGTGAACAAAGTGTTATTGCTTCATATAATGCACTAAAACTATATAGAAAAGAGTCTACTATTAAAAATTATATTAATTACAAAAGAAAAGATGCCCAGAAAAAGAGAACAATTTCAGAACAGAAAAAAAATTTGGATGGAATAAATTGTGTAAAACTTTTAATAGAAATACTCACATAAGTAAAATTTGGAATTTATTAAAAATGTTTAAAGGCATAAGACCTAAGAATAAATCATATACAAATACTAGGGGCGTTTGAAAAGTTCGTAGCCTGACCAGGAAAATGAAAGGTTATAATTTTTTAATTAATTTATTTTTCAACATATTCTCCTCCGAGTTCTATACACTTCTTCCATCGGCCTGGCAACGCTTCTATACCGGATTTAAAAAAATCTTCATTTAAGCCCTCAAAAAATGCATCGACAGCAGCCATGACCTCTTCATTTGTAGAAAATTTTCGTCCTCCTAAGTGGTTTTTTAGCTTTGAAAATAAATAAAAGTCTGATGGAGCTAGATCAGGTGAATACGGGGCGTGAGGTAACAATTCAAAGCCATACTGATGGATTTCTGCCATGCTTACAAGCGATGTGTGAACTCGTGCATTATCCTGGTGAAACAAAACTTTTCTTCTCAGCAAACCAGGTCGTTTTTTTTTATTTCTTCTTTTAAACGTCGCAGCAGAATGCAATAATAAGCAGAGCTTAGAGTCTCACCTTTTTCTAAGTAATCTATCATAATTATACCCTTTGAATCCCAGAAAACTGAGGCCATGACTTTTCCGGCGGATAAAACCACCTTTGCCTTTTTAGGAACAGGAGATCCTGGTCTTTTCCATTGTTTAGACTGTATTTTTGTCTCTGGAGTATAGTGATGGATCCAGGTTTCATCCATAGTCACAAATCTTCCAATAAAATCCTGTGGATCAGTCTCAAACAGCTCTAAGCAGTCGCGGGAAATCGTTACTCGAACACGTTTTTGTTCAACTGAAAGCAGCCGAGGCACCCACCGCGCAGACACCTTAGAAAAGTGTAATTCTTTGGTGATTATGTAATGCGTTCTTTCAGTTGAGATGCCAATAGTGTCAGCTATCTCCTTAACAGTTAATCTCCGATCAGATAAAATCATATCACAGATTTTTTCAATGTTATCGTCGGTGGTTGACGTTGACGGTCGACCACTACGTGGGTCATCTTCAACGCTCTCACGACCACGTTTGAACTCCGCCACCCACTTTTTCACGGTACCATATGAAGGCGCTAATTCACCCAAAGTTTTTAACATATCATCATAAATCTCTTTTGGTGTTAAACCTTTCTTATTCAAGTATTTGATTACTGCACGGTACTCGATTTTTTCCATTTTCAAAAATCGTCACTACCTGTTGGATAGAATTGCGTGAGGAATTGTTACGAATGCAAATAAACGAATGAAATTTTATACCTTTACTATTGAATAATGTAGCTTTAAAATGAGGGTAGTATAATAAATATACGTCGTTCCGATCTACGTTAGGCTACGAACTTTTCAAACGCCCCTCGTAAGTTTATACCTCCACTCTTAGATAAATTATCAGATAATAGCAACTTAATTGAAGTAGATCAACTGATCATTCTTTTTGAAATCAACAATGATAACCCAAATTCTAAATTTTTACTGGATCCTTTTTCATGGTCTGAATTTTTAACAAGCTTGCACTCTAGACGAAATACAACTCCTGGCTTAGATGATTATTCTTACATTGTAATTAAAAACTTAGATATATCTGCCCAAAAGTTGTTTCTTAACATTCTCAATTTGCTTTGGCGTAATAAATCTATTCCACAGTCATGGAAAACACAGTGTGTTGTCCCAATACTTAAGCCCGACAAATCTCCTGAGTTTGCTAGTTCTTATAGACCAATTTCCTTGTCATCATGTCTTGGTAAAATATTCGAAAATATGGTGAAAGTCCGTCTTGACTGGTATGTTGAATTTAAGTGTTTCATTCCACATATACAATATGGCTTCCGTAGAGGGCGTAGTAGTGCAGACAGTTTCACCTCTTTACTCTCTGACCTGAAAAATGCAAAACATAGAAAATTAAACACTGTTTGCGTATTCCTAGATGTCCAAAGTGCTTTTGACAGTGGTGATCCTGGTATACTAGTTCAAATCATGTCTAGGTTGGATGTGCCCGGCACTTATGTAAGTGGATTTTTAATTTTTTGAACAACAGAATAATCTATGCTAGACATAACAATATTTTATATGGACCCAAATGAGCCTCAAGAGGCACAATGCAGGGTGCCACACTATCCCCAATCGCATATCGCTGGGTTGTCCCGTTGATGTAAGTAGATGGCCATAAATACTCTCAATCTCTCCCATAAATTAACTCAGGAGTAGATGATACAATCCTACTGTCATCGGTTTTGAGCTTTACTAGCCGGCTTTGCCCAATAAATAGATCAAAAAACTTCGAAAACCTTTGGAGCGTTACACTTTTGGATGACTGTAAGCCTACGTCCGCACAGGCAGGCGGCTTGCTTAGCGCCTAGAGCCTAGCGAGTCACCCAGCTAGTAGCTTAGTGAAACGAACGTTTTAAAATGTTCGCAACCGGCCGCACTGCGCTCTTGGCGCTTCTTGCTAAGCGACTAGCTAGGCGCCAAGCGCGCAGTGCGGCCGGTCGCGAACATTCTTTAACGTTCGTTTTACTAAGCTACTCGCTGGGTGACTCGCTAGGCTCTAGGCGCTAAGCAAGCCGCCTGTCTGTGCGGATGTAGCCTAAGATCATCTCTCTTCTTTCTGCCATGAGCTCGAGAGTAGGATCAAAAATCTTTTTGGGTTTATTTTTAGAGTGTGTTTAGGTATTTTAACCCAACTGATTGAACAGCTTTGAGGAACCCATCGTTAAAAGTACCCACATCGCTGTCGGAATCAAAGCTGTTTTGGAGTTCCAGCTGAAAGCTTAGGGGATTTTGAATTTGGTGTGGCACTGGTAGGAATGTGGACGTAGTCAGTAGAAGTCAATTGGAGTACAATCTAAATTATACTGTTTTACTTTCACGAATTTTTTAAAATTAAATTATTTATAGTTCTTTACCTGCACGAGTCTCAGTGTTGGTGTCATACAATAAATTGAAGCTATTCTTCTGATCTTTAAAATGACATATGTCAACTTTATACACTCTGGGGACGGATCCCATACAAAGTTGCCCATTCTCCTTTATTAAGTTCAAACAAGAGAATCTTGAAAAGCTATTCTACCGGAGTTGTTAAAATAATCGCAATATATATTACGTACATTAAAAGCTTCTCGTGTTGCTCGCAGTCTGTCAAAGGCCCTGTTGTTGTTGGGTCGTGAATCATTATCATTTTGATAATCTGCAGCAGATGTGGGTAGTGAAGATAATTGTAGAGATAAATAATTATGTAACACGCATGTTGCCTTTATTATATGATTGACCGTCTCAAGTTTGCACTCCAGTGGTCGCCGATAAACACGCCATCTAGCGGATAAAATGCCGAATGCATTTTCTACAACGTTGCGAGCTCTGCTGACTCGATAATTAAAGATTCTTTTCGGTCTATCATTAATTGTATTTGGATATGGCCTTAGTAAATTTTTGCGTAAAGCAAACGCCTTGTCACCTATAAATACATAGGGCATTCTGACTGAATTATTTTCATCTAAAGGACGGTCGTCCGGTAAATCTAACTGGTTATTAGTTAAATTTTTTCCAAAAACACTATCATTCAAAATACCACCGTCACTGAAACGCCCCAACGACCCAGCATCAATGATTATAAAACGTTTGTATGCATCGACCACTGACAGTAACACGATGGAATAATATTTTTTATAGTTGTAAAATTTACTCCCTGAATGTGGAGGGCATTTAATCGCCACGTGTTTACCGTCAATGGCCCCGAGGCAATTTTTAAAGTGCCATATATTTTCAAAAGCTTCTGATATATTTTCCCAATCTGGCTTTCTGGGTTCTTTCATATGAATAAGTTGTAATTTTTTCCAAATGGCAATACATGTATCGTGTACTATTCTTGAAACAGTGGCTGTACTCATGCGATAATTGTAGCCTATAGTTTTGAATGAGTCGCCTGTAGCCAAAAACCTAAAATAAAAGATATTCATAATTAGTGATAAATATTATACATAAATAGTTGTAGGTAGGTACATGTAATTTAGGAAATGAAAAAAAAAATCCTTTGTAGAGGACAAAGGATTTATTTTTCATTTCCGACTATGGTTACTTAGGAAAAGTTACAAGAATATTTGTAGCGCTTAAATTACACCATATCTGTTTAAATGTGTATTAGATTAAATAAGTAAATAAAATAAATATGGTTACGATAAAAATAATGATTTTATGATTATTTTTTGTTTAAGTCAAGGAAGCGAAATCCGAATGGAAAAAGTTAAGGGATAACCATAGAGATAGTTTAAAGAGAATGAAAACCACCAGATCTGGGCAAGCAGCTACAAACATCAATACTTGGAGGTATGCGGTATTGATGGAATTTTTACTTCCATATATGAAAAATCGTACTAGGTCTACCAATTTAAATATTACAAAAACACAATCATCGGCAACCCCTGAAACTTCTGAAGTGCAATATGATGAAGATGCTAATAATTCCGAAATATCTGTATTTTCAACAAACGATACAACCAATAATACAGAGGTTGGTGCATCTCAAGGAAGTAGAACTGAAACAAGAAAACGGAACACAGAAGGTGATTTCATAGAATTATTGAAAGAAATGGAACAAAATCAACAAAAAAGAAAAGAAGATAGATATTTAAGACGCACAATGGCAAATGCACAACAAGGAAAAGATGCCATTGATTTGTTTTTGGATAGTATGGCGATCACCATTAAAACGATGCCGACGTGGATGCAAAATCGTATTAAGAAAAAAATATTTCTCATCGTTAGTGACGCCGAGGAAGAACTAGAAAATTATAGTATATGTATTACACCACACTCGGTAAATAATAACTTGCCGGCAGCAGCTGGATCATCACGTTCTGTCAATTACGGATACACTACGTCGGAAGAGACTGTCAACAACACCATGCCGGCAGCAACAGGACCATCACGTTCTACCAATACGATTTACCACGGATACAGTAGGCCGGAATCATTTGAACCATCGCCGTTACATAATTATGACAACTAAGAATACTTTTTTTTTTCCCCGATTTGTTTTGATTCTAAGTAAAGTTTGAAATAATTATGAACAATGTTTTACTTCTTACCTTAGGCACACAGCTAGCTTCTCTTGAGGTGAAATAGCTTTCCTGTAGTTAGTATTTTGTTTTAAAATATCGGCCTCCACAAATGACAAAAGTTCTTGAAATTGTTCTCTGCTAACCCTGTAATAGTTTTTAAATTTTTGATCGTCAAAATCGTAGAATAGCCTATATTCCTGGCATAACAAAAATCTTCGTTTTGCGCGTTTTTTTCTGCGCTTAAGATACAATGATATGTACTTTTTCTTTCTGTATACATAATCACTGTCTTCACTTGATTCCGTGTCACTCGACAACATCGCGAATTCGCAACAAAATACGACCACACTCAACCAGTTCAAAATTCCAACTAAACTCGCTCTCTGTGGAAATTGACTTTTTATTTTCCATTTCTCATTTTCCGTTCAGCTCGCTCCGTTCATTCCTCTCTCTCATTTTCCTTTTGCAGTGGAAATCAAAAGACAAAGCTCTTTATTAGTGGAAACGTAAACCTATTTCATTTAAAAGTAGTCCGTTCCGCCTAACCATTTCCCGCTCATTACCCTTTCGCGGTGGAAACCCGGCTTAAGGAAATCCAACTGTCAAACATTCAATAAATTATAACCTCAAAATCCGATATGTTTTTCATTTTTTCTTAGTCCAAGGAAGTGCCCGTGATTAGATTATAATTTCGATTTCATATATAATTATTTAGTCCAAGCGAAATGCAGTTTGGGAACAAAATATTGAAAACCTGAAGTTTTATGATTTTAAAATGTTGGCAGGTATGGAATAGAAATTCATAAAATGCCCCCGATGCCCAGCCACCGCCGAGAAATGGGGGGACGCAAAGCGTTGAAAAATAGTTTTTTTCAATTTCCGGCTCACTGTGACGTTCTATCGAAAAATGTTTTCTACAAAAGTTGTAGGTCTAGCAAAAATCTACAACTTTTATTCATAACACTTTTTACAACAACCTCAAAGTTTTCGAGATATTTGCAAAAAACTCAGTTTTTAATTTTTTCTTGATTTTTTATTTTTAATTTCTAGAATAATTTTTTAATTCTCATGAAACTAAGGTAATGTAATCTACAATATATATAGAATAAATAAAAAAAATTGAAATTGAAATGTTCAGCCATTTCCGAGAAAAGTATGTTTTATGGTCTCGAGAGGCCGAAAATCACCCCCAACTTCAAGTGGACGTTTAAATTTAAAAAAAATTTTGTACAATTTTCAGATAGGGTTCATTCTTTTTGTCTTGAACTCTATGAAGAAATAAAAACATTGTATGGTCGCCCTGTAAGAACACTCTTAAAAATTGAAAACATTGGAGAAATCGATAATTTTTACTTTGTAAACTACATTTTTTTTAATTGCCATTGGAAAAGTGTACTTTATTAACCAATTTTTTATAAACTGATTATACCAGTGTATTTTCCGGGAAAAAACGAAAGAAATGGTATTCATAAGTATTTAATTTGATGCTTATTATTTATACAATATCGTCGTAAGCATTCCAACTTTGCAATTTGACGAGTCGTGAAGAAATAATAAAAATTGGAATTCACATAAAGTACACCTCATTCTTTTGTATTTTTTCCAGTAGAATCTATTTATGTTATTATTTTATTTAATTTATCGATGTTTTATTAATTTTTGATCGATTTTGGAGTTAAATATATTGATTTTTTCTAAAAAAATAGATTTTAAGGTAATTACAGAAAGAAATGAAATTCATTTGGAATCTAATCTTGTTTATTCATTAGTTAAAAGTGTAATTTAAAAAAATTAAGTTGATATTTACAAAATTTTGTCATAGTTTTGTTAAAAAATCATAAAAAAATGTATAAAAAAAAAGTTTTTACTAAACTCATTACGTCGATTTTTTCCTGAGATATTCGACTTTCAAAAAAAGGCATCCTTTTCTTTTTTATCATGAATATCTAAGCGTTTGATGGATGCACATTGCACAGTACATTAAAGAGTAATTTTAAAATTTAAATCTTTTAAAAATTACCCTTTAATGTACTTTTTTTTTTTTTTTTTTTTTTTTTTTCATTTTTTACAAATTGAAAAAAACTATTTTTCAACGCTTTGCGTCCCCCCATTTCTCGGGGGTGGCTGGGCATCGGGGGCATTTTATGAATTTCTATTCCTTATATACCTGCCAACATTTTAAAATCATTAAACTTTAGGTTTTCAATATTTTATTTTTTCTTAAAAATAACTGCATTTCGCTTGGACTAATTGTAGAACCCAGAAAACTAACTCACGATTCTATAGGGCTTGGGGCGAAAATCTATGGACGAAAAACTATCTCCTTTGTTTTTCTGTTTGCCACAATAGTTATCACTGTAAAAGACTACATGAAAAGCTTCATTTGCTTTGTCATGCAAACTTTTTATGTACATAAATACGCACGAACCTAATTCGTTGACGCCTCGAGCTCCTTCTCCCTTATGCCAGACCAAAACAAATGGTGTTTCTTGTTTCAAGCTCCGTGATAGTAAAATTTAATAGGTTTATTTTTGAGATATAGTAGAAATTTGAAACATTACCTCGTGGTCAAGGCATCACGGCTTGTAGGTCATAGACAACCACTATAAAAGTATCACTGACATTGTATTTATCCCTCTCCTTTTCGGCTCTTGCAAGAGATTTCTCTTTAAGGTGCAGTTCGTAGTTTGGTTGCAGAGACACCTTATCTTCAGCATTAGCATAGGCGCCGCAATCGTCACATTGGTCTTTTTTTGGCTGCCAAAAAGAGATATTAAATTCCTTTTTAAAGACGTTGTAATATATTTGGTACGAAGCATAATCTTTTCCCTCAGATTTACATTCTTCAATATAATCTCTATGTAAAGCAGTGACGTTCATTCCACCTTCAATATACTCTCGTTTCGTTTGAGCACGGCAATAATGACTCTTGATCCGTGGAATTGAGTTAATATACGCTTTAATACCATCAGTCAAATGAGTATCCGTCTTGTTGTGGCTGCCATGTCTTCCTCTGTTGTCTTTCGTTTGAGTTCCTATGAGTTTAGAATGGTTGTTGTGAACAGTTCTGATAAATTTATTAGAAATATGGCAGGCTCGCCATGTAATGATGTTATTAAATGAGACAACCTTTATGTTCCAAGTCCTGTTTATTACTAGCTTTAACAGATCTTACATCAGTGGATACGATGAGCCACACTACATCGGAAGAGTGTGCATAAATATAGTTTTGCACACCCGAACGCTGGTCCCATTTAGGGGCAAATAATATGCGTTCGTACTAAAAATAATTGTGTACTTGTTTTTTTTTATGCGAAACGGACGCTTTCCAAATCATCTGGCTCCATCATCAAATCCAGCCGTCCACTCCCTCAACATGGAAAGGTACACAGACGCCCAAATACCATCTACCCAAAACGGAACCCTATATCTGGTCCATACTCAGGAGGAAAAGAAGCTCTTGATGGACCGGGGATACGGAACCGGAGAAGGGTCGCGCGTCATGACCATCCATGAAGCCCAAGGCCAAACCTACGGAGAGGTCATCATCGTCCGGACAAAGAGCATGAGCCTCCGACTTCACGATAGTGTGCCACACGCGGTAGTCGCGGTGACTAGACACACTAAAACCTGTGTCTATTAAGCCTCATACATACGTAACGATTTATCGTAGCGATTTCAGACTGTGAAGATAAATCGAACGTTCCTAGTGCCTCCACACGCCTCCGATATCGACGTCGATCGGGCAGTTCTCCGCAGAAGCTCGCGCAAGATACATGTTAACAATGGAAGATTATGACGCACTTGCTATATTAGGCCTGGTTATGTGTTTACAGAAAAAAAGAAGCGGAGTCTATGGTGTAAAGACTGGCTCATGAAAAGGAAGCAATTTTCTCATACCAACTTGTTATGTGAGTTGAAATTCGCTCCGCAAGATTGGCATAACTATTTAAGGATGAATGAAGAGGCATATTTAAATCTGCTGGCTTTAGTTTCTCCACTAATAAAGAAACAAGACACTGTAATGAGAGAAGCTATAAGTCCTCATGAAAGATTAACTGCTACACTGCGATTTCTAGCTACAGGACGTTCCTACCAATGTATGAAGTTTTCTACAATAATATCACCACAAGCTCTTAGCCAAATAATCCCTGAAACCTGTGATGCTCTGTACGAGGTTCTACGGAAAGATTACTTAAAAGTAAGGAATAAAAAATACTGTATTAATCAACAAATTATTTATTAATTAAACTTTTAGGACGTATTGAAGAACATTTTACGAATAAGTTACTTTTTTATTCATCATTAAATTACGTAAAAAGAAGGTAATTGTATTATCAGACTGTGTATGGTCTGGCTCTACTGGTGATGTAAATTCCATTGATGATTGAGTGTGTGGTTCAGTGTAAATGACTTGAGTGTGTGGTTGAGTGAAAAGATTTTGAGTGTGTGGCTGAGTGTAAATGACTTGAGTGTGTGACTGAGTGTGTGACTTAGTGGAAAGGTTTTGAATTTGTGGCTGAGTGGAAAGGTTTTGTATGTGTGGCTGAGAGGAAAAGTTTTGAATGTGTGGCTGTGTGGAAAAACTAGTATTTGCAAAGTCATAATATTTTCTTACAGTGTGTGATATAGTTAAGCTACCCATTTCAGCCAAGAACAGAGTTTCATTAATTATTTTTTCTGCTATAATTCTCTGTTCTTTTGGTAACTCTTGTAGTTTCATCCCAACATTTTTGCCAAAAACCTCAAAACGATTATTGGGTTGTTTAGGCCTTTTAAAATGATCATTTACGGACTTAAGTACGTCTTCGTATTTTTTTTTTGGTCTTGGCCGAACACGACCCGAGATTAATGTAGCTCGTTCGCTGTCAGAACGCCCAAGTATTAGCCGTTAGCGTCCCAGAAGAGTATTCTTGCTTCAGCCATGGCGGAGCAGGGATACCATTCCGTTCAGGACCACGGCGGTGGGGTCCCCTTCTGTCTGCAGCGCGATGAGGACGTCCTTTAGGACCTCGATCGCTGCGCACAGAGTAGCGTTTGACTGCGGAGCGTTGCTTGGGAGTTGGGCAGCCTGCGTGGCGGTAGCGGGTGCTGGGACTACCGTTGCTATAGCGGTAGTTAAGGCTGCGGGTAGGACTGCTGGTGCAGGGGCTGCTGGTGCTGGAGCTGCTGATGCAGAGGCTGGCTGGGTGGTGGCAACAACTGTGGTCTGAGTGCCACCCTTCTTCCCGCGCTTCCTTCTCCTCTTTTTCGATGGCGCGGTTAAAGACTCCCTTGGTAAGGGATCGTTAGCTGGCGCCATCAGTGTGGCGCCCTGGTGCTCAAGAGCTGCTGGCGCAGCGGTAACGGTCTGCGTGGGTTGGGGACGTCTGGTCTCCTGGGTGACGGACACTACTCCAGCTTTCTTGTTCCGCATTTCCCTCTTGTACTGCGGACATGTGGAGTGGTTGGCCGGGTGTGGCCCGCCACAGTTGACACATGTGGCGGGTTCTTCAAGGGGTCGGGGACAGTCGCGCGCTGCGTGTTCGCCTGCGCACCTGACACAAGCGATCAGGCGGTGGCACTGGTGACTCGAGTGGCGGAACGCTTGGCAGCGGTGGCACTGGGCGGGCCCCCGCTTGCCGCGCCAAGCTTCGATGACGACGCCCGGCACGCTCCGTCACGTTGTAGATGCGCGGCGTCAAGTCGGGAGATGGTGTGAGGATGGCCAGGAATATGCACCTTGGCCTCCCCTTCCTTGCCTTGATGGCCCTGGCGTATTCCGGGTTGAATCCGAGCTCGGCCAGGGCTTCCATAATTTCGTTGGGTTCGGTTGTGGTGGGTAGCCCTCTGATCGCCATCTTGATGCTGCGCTCGGAGGGCAGGGAGTAGGAGAACCATGAAACGTTGTCAGATTTTTCTAGGTCTGTAAGGTACCTCTGGATGATCCTGTAGTCCTGGTCGGTGTGCGGAGTAAATCGCACGACCCTGCCAAAGGGGCGAGCGTTCGGTGCGTGCCCAAGCTTGTCCTTTAGAACCCTGAAGTGGTATGTCCAGTTGGGCAAGGTCTCGACGATCAGGGGCGGATAGCGGGGAGCGCGGGGAGCAGTGGGCTGCGTTGGTGCTTGGGCGGCAGTCGTGGTCGCGGTGGCGGCTGGAGTAGTGATGGCAGGGGACGCCTGGGTTCTCAAGGCGTCTGCGAACGTGGTTGAGGTGGTGGCTGTCACTAGAGGGAGAGGGGCGAGCGGAGCGGCTGTAGGGCCGCCGCTTGGGCCGGGGGCTTCTCTGTTGCGTAGGCGAGGGTCCCTGGATGCGTCTACGCATGGCCTCTTGTTCGTGTGGTCGGGTTCCCCTCGATACATTTGCGTCGGCCGGACTCCACTTGATTTACTCAGTAAATCAAGTAGGATTTCCGTGATGCGTATTCGGGTCCGTACGCTGAGTGCTTCTTCTTGGGAGATGTTTACTCGCTGACAGTCAGGCCGATCCAATGTGTTTCTCGACAACGCAATCCGCCTTTTATATTAAAATATAAGAGTGGGGTGACAGATAATAAAAATCAATTAAACATCAATTTCCGTATAAATCACCGATTAAATGCTTGCTCCGATAAATATACCGGATCCAGCGACCGGATCCGGTGCTAACAATTTTTGCCAAAATTATAGAGCTGTTGAGTAGGTAGGCCGCATTGAAATAGTCTTCTGTCTATGATGGAAAGATTTTATAAGCTGAAAGTGTGTATCGATAATGCTTTAATAGATATAGAATCTGACATTAAATTTAGTGACCTTGAATAGTCGAAAATAAAAGACTTGATTGACAGTTTGCAGCCATTTAAATCGGCTGTAGAGGCCCTGGAAATGTGGCGATTTCAAAGCACAGAAACAGTTTTTATTTCAAAAAGTCGTGACTCAACCTCTAGAAACAAAGAAAGTTGTTATCTCTAGTGAAAAGAACCGGGCTGCTACATACGCATATTATTTTGATAAAAATGATAACAAAATACGAGTCTGCAAAGATTTTTTTCTAAAGACAGAAAATATTTCAAATGGACCCGTTAATGAAGCTTTGCGATACAAAGATGAGTTCGGAAACTATACGGGGAAAGATGGGCGTGGTTCTCGAGTCCCGATTAACAAAACTAGCATAGAATCTGAACAAAAGGTTGTTGATCATATAAATACTTTTTCCTCGGCTCGAATCTCACTATTGCAGGAAAAAATTAAAGAGACAATACCTGGATAGTAAACTTACAATCGCCAAAATGTACAGATTGTATAAAGAGCAACTTACAGCAGCTAAGGCTATAGTCTACTATTTCATGCTCTACGCTGCGTCCCGTTAGGTCGTACGCTGCGTCACAATGTTTACTATAGAAATGTACTATTGTGGTCTCTTTCACACGTCGACGTTGGCGTCTTGACGCCGTACGCGGCATCTAAACGCTGTGCGTCGCGTCTCTAGTCATTTCGAACAATTGCAGCTTGAAGGTCGTCTCTCGCGTCATACAAAATGATGAGGCTTAATAAAGAAAACGACGAATTGTTGATAGAAGCAGTTAAATCTTTTAATGCAGTGTATGATAAAAGTGACAAAAATCATAAAAACAATATTTATAAGCATCAATGTTGCGAAAAAAATAGTGACGCAGTCGGATCTCCTGGTAAGTTTTAATTTTATCTTTTAATTATTTTGCCATGTTAATCATCCTTGCGGGGAGCATATGTATGTCTTAAGTTCATTTCGAATATTTACAGCTGATGTAATTTCTGCACCCCCCGTCTCCTGAGCGGAGGGTGTCTCCTGCTCGTCTGAGGGCTCTAAAATTATCAGTCGGTAATGGTATTTCGTTTAGGTCGTATCTGTATTGATGGTTTTTCTCATCTATTAACATATTATGTAAACAACATGCTGTCAATATTAGGTAGTCTATGGAAGCAGGGTCCATGTGTATTGGTGTATGAAAAACTCTAAAAACATTAGCCAAAATTCCGAATGCACTTTCGATAGTTCGTCGAGCTCTGCTAAGTCTGTAGTTAAATTGTCTTTTCTCAACATTCCCTTGACTCTGGGCAAATGGATAGGGTTTCATAAGACGTGGCATTAACTTAAATCCACCATCACCAACAATAAATTGGGGTAAAAATATATCCGTGCCAGGTAATTGAACGTCTGATGGAAATGAAAAAGTTCCGTTTTGTATTTGCTTGCCTATAGTGGATTTGGCAAATATTCCGCTATCACTTTCTTTACCGTAGGAAGCAATGTCCACGCATAAAAATCTACAATCTGGATCAGTAACAGCCATCATTACAATAGAGAAATATTTCTTATAAAGAGCCGGAATTAGGAATATTTCTGATTCGGACATGTTTACCATCAATTGCCGCACAGCATGGAAAATTCCATTTAGAAAGAAATCCATCTGCTGATTTCTTTAAAATGTCTTTTGTAAGAGTCTTTTGTTACATTCGATCACCATTTTTTATTCTTCTTCTAAGAGATACAGCAAACTGTTCACATATCTCGTTGGCCTGAGCATCAAGCTTAGTTAACATAAACTGAAGCGCAGCATTAGCTGTTAACAAATTTGAATCACGGCGACACAATGCCATCACAATAGTTTTTATTATATCTAGATGAAATTAATATTTGATTTGAAATCCAATAATGGCTTAAAAACACACGCTTTCAATTTCAAAAATCGCCTTAACTATTAGGTAATGATAAGCTGTTCCATCGCGTTTTGCAATGTAGTATCAGATCAAGGGTTTTACGAAACAAACTCTTCTGTAGAATATTTTTCGCAACTAGTTACTCTTCAAGGGCGATTTTTTAAAAGATTCTACCAGCTTTCTTTACTTTTCTATAGTATTTTTATACCGAAACTCTGAAACTGGCGCTCGAGGTATAGTAAGTTTACCATCGGCTTCTTTAGTGTCTTCAGCGCCAGAAGCTGATGCATCATTCTCTAGTTCTGGTACAGGAGTTGAAGTGTGTCTTATACAATACATCGAGCACTGCAAGTTATATTCCATGGGCAAAACACAACTGATGGTGGCCGTCAATTTTTTTTAGAAATCACTCCACTCAAATGGGGTCCGAAGGCAGCAAACCTACCGAACAAATGATAAAAGTTGTCAAGTACCTCGAAAGCGTGATATTCTATGGAGATGCCATCATTATTCTAGCGTTTGGTGCATTTAAATTGTATTTTAGAAAGGTAAATTTTTCCTTCAAAGCCTTTATTTTTTACGGAAATAAGATTTATTTTACATGAAGTAGGTACGTAGAAACATCGTCGTTCTTGTATCGAATATTCTCGTAATCTTGTAGCCAATACTGCGTGTACATGTTGCACTCATCGTTTTCTTTTCTATTTAATAATATACTATTTTAGTTAGATACGGTTTCTTTTATATTTTTGTGAATTACTTTTCCGAAATTTTCCCGGGTACGCTTATTTTACTGAGAGATAGTAGGTGCGATTCTATTTCTATCATTAGCCTGTTTGTTTTGTTCGAGATTCTGTTATTTTGCTCGTTATTATTATACTCCTGATTAATTTCATCATGCTCTGTTGATGGTGAAGTTTTCTAAAACAGAATATATAAAATAATAAATTCATACAAATATTTTCTTTTACACTCAAATCTATATTTTTATTTATTGCATTATTAACATTATTATATATATGTATGTTACGACTAAAAGCTGAAGTGCGGTTGCACCTAGTTTTAGCCGGCCGGAGCTAGGTGCAGCCACTCACCCTTGGTCAAACTTAGGTTTATCATATTTACGAGTATCTTCGGCTAGAACTAGTTTTTAGTTCAGCTAAACATTTTGATTTTGTTTTGAGATCTTGATTTTCCCAATGGATTCGAATTTCGTTACTGCCTCCGTAGACAAGACATCTTACCTCAGACAAGCGGTGTTAGTCCAAAACAAGATTTATAATATGTAGGATTAAATTGAACAAATAAAAGACAAGGATGTTGAAGTGACATTTATATTGTTCTGTTGATACTATAATCTTCTCTTACTAAGTCTACTATTTTCTTTGCATAACGTTTATTAAACCTATACTTTTGCCTGAAATCTTCATCGGATAATTCCACGATGGGATTAACTCGAATACGATTTCTGTTGTATCGGCGTGGCATTTCCAACACCTCAGCTGCTTCAATATCCTCAATATCAATTAAATCGACCATGTTAATATCCATTTTCAAGTTAAAACAACACAACACAATGAAAAAGATGATATAGCCTAAAAGAGAAACTTTGACAGATCCGATTTAGTGATTTAAACCATCGTTAAACTAGGGGTCGCCGAGGTTTAGCGTTAGACCATGATATAGTCTATGGTTTATCGCAAAACCAAGATTTGTAATACCATTTTTGTTTAGACTGTAGTTTAAGGAAGTTTAAATCAGGTTTTTTAGTTAAACCGCTTTTTGTAATAAGACTGATTATGTGTAGCCTTGATCTTCGAAATCATTTAAATAGCAACAAAACAATAGAATGACCAAAATTCACTCGTTACAGGTAGCTCGGTTTGTGAGACTTTGAGCAGGTATAAATGGCTAAAAAACAATATTTTTTTGAAGATGATGGTTTATTAATACGAGGTATTGCCCCCCCCCCCTCCCCCCCTCCCTAGCCTGAATAACAGCTTCCGTTCGATGTTTCATTGTAGAAATATATTTTTTTACAAACTCTTGCGGTATGCTGTCCTATTCTTCCTTAATTGCGGTTTGGAGCTCTCTTAGACTCATAGGCGGTGCATTTCTGGCCCTTACTCTTTTTTTTAGTTCGTACCATAAGTGCTCAATAGGATTGAGATCTGGGCTTCGAGCAGGCCACGTCATAACGGGTATTTCAACCTCCTCCAAGTACTGGCGTACTATAGCAGCGGTAGTCTTCCGTTATCCTGCATTAAAACAAATTTTCGTCCATAAATCCGGAAAAGGGCACGACATGTTCTTCCAGGATTTTCTCAATCAATGAAATCAATCCTCCCGATCGACGGTCCGTACGATCTGTTATATCCCTTTTTACAAGGCAGTTAAATCTTAGTAAGCATTTATTTAATTCAAAGTATTTTTCCTTTACATTAACCTTAGTCAGCAATTGCATTGTTCCTTTTTCAACTTTAATTCTAATTTTATTTTAAAAGTTAGTTAGACTCAGAGCCCCGGATAGATCGGACATAGATTCCGAGACGCGTTAAAGTTCGGAAGTCAAGAATTTATAAAAGTTTTGTGTGTGAACTTTATAATAAACTTTTAGGTTTATTTTGTGGTTTTTTTTTAAAAAGACTAACGGGATCGGCCTCCTAACAAATTGGTGTCAGAAGTGGGATGCCAATAGAAAGTCGTAAAAGACATTGGCATCCGAATCCGAGGTCCCCGAAATCTTCAAGGTCGACACTAAGTCTTAGCCGTGCCTAAGCCTGCACCTACTACCACTACAAATTTTGGACGACGATCAGCCTCCGCTTTAAAGCGTGAGCCCGCTCCACGCACACCTGATCCTGAAATCACCTGATGTCTTGCAACATCGGCGACTTCACTGTCGGTAAAACAGCGTTCGGCTATGTTCGGGTCAACAGCCAATCGGTGCAAGTGTGCGAGCGGCCATGACAGCGAAAATGTCATCGAAACGTTTACGTCAACTATCAATTCGGAAGTTATGCAAATTGTAAACAAAGAATATCAGTGCGTCAAAACTGTCGGAAAACCAGAGAAAACTGTGATAGTAGCGGAAAATCATAGTTCTAATGCGTTAATAGATACGGGCAGTGATGTAAATCTGATTTCAGCGGAGCTGTGTGCGAAATTATTTAACGTCGAGTTTAATATCAGCAGTCTAACATTAACTGGGCTTGGGCGTTCGCAAGTGCGATCTTTAGACAAAATTACGACGTTAATTACGATCGATGGACAGTGCTACGACGACGTGACGTTTCATATCATACTTAGAAAATATATGCCTTATGATATAACTATAGGTCATGAGTTTTTGAACGGTGTAACATTGTTAATGAGTGAAGGAAGCGTAACTATATTTTGGGATGAGAATGAGTGGTTAACTAAGGTAAATTGCATTAAAGGTAAAGTGGAAACTTTGGTGGGGCATGTCAAAAATCCATTAATTAAACAGGAGGTTTACCATTTTAAATAAAACTATATTTTCGCGGTACTAACTATAGATTATTTCGCGAAATAATAGTTTAATTTAAAATATCAAATATTCGCGTATATCTAAGAAAGTATTATAGGAGGTTTACCGGTATATAGATAACTACCATCCAGTCCAAGTTAAATAAGTCCCTCTGGAGCCCAAGATTGTATTGAAGGATGATGTGCCCTTAGCACAACGGCTTAGACTAGCGGTCGGCAACCTTTCAGTAGGCAGGGGCCACAAGGTGGCAATATCTAGTAAAGGCGGGCCGCACTTGTGATATTAAAAACAAAAAAAAACATTTTATTTGTGTTTTATTTAAAGAAATGAGCAAAAAATAATAAAACAATATAAACATGTACCACAAAACATATAACTACAAACTTCAGTGTGACGATTGAGGCTGTATTTGAGCGGCTATTTGTTGTAAGTATCTTAGCTTTCATGTTAGTAGTTACAATTTTTTTAAATGGATCTTAAATACTCATCTGTGAGACGAGAAGCATATTTATTTTTTCGGTAATTATGTTTGGAATCAGTTTGTTCGCATAAATAATTACCTAAAGTTCGCATAAAGACTACTTATAGAAGTTTTATTTATAAAACAGTCACGGGCCGCATGGAGGCAGCTCGCCGGCCGCATGCGGCCCGCGGGCCATGGGTTGCCGACCACTGGCTTAGACGATTGTCCCATATGGAGCAAGGTATTGTAGAAAAAAAAATTGAGGAATGGTTCAGTGATGGAATCATAAGGGTAAGTTGTTCTAAATACTCTAGTCCAGTGGTGTTAGTGAAGAAGATAACTGGTACCACCCATGTATGTACGAATTACCGGCAGCTCAACACAAAAATTGTAAAAGATGAATATCGACTTGTTATTATTGATTACCTTATTGATAGGTTATCTCATGTCAAAGTGTTTAGCGTGCTCGATTTAAAAAATGAATTCTTCCATTTAAAAACCAGTGAAGAATCAATTCCATATACATCTTTTGTTACCCATCATGGGCAGTTTGAGTTTCTGCGAGCACCATTTAGGCTTTCAATCAGCCCTAAATATTTTATGAGGTTCGTTAATGTGATCTTCCGGGAGCTGCTAGCCCAGAAGTAATGAAGATTTTTATAGATGATATTATTAATCTCATCATTTGACTATGTGTCAGTGTCGGTATGAAAATTACTTGTTGCATATCCATACACATCGTTACTATGTTACTAGTTGGAGACAGATTCTATTGAATCGGCTTTCATAACCTGTGCACTCTCAACTTTAGGATGATGTACTTCTAACTCTATGGTATATTCCGTTTTATCTCTACCTTCCGAGCATTTCCATTTTGCTTGCAACAAATCGCACTTTGGACAAGTTTCGTTTCTAGGACATCCAAACTTCAAATTAGGAAACTTATCTTTAAAAGTTAAATAGTAATATCTGTAGTTAACAAGAGAATCAGGGTATTTTTCTTTCGATGCCTTGAATAAACGATTAATATTCAAGTAAAGGCTTAAATAGAACTCTTGAGTATCAATCATGTCGACTGTAATGACTTAACTAATATGGGAATGATTTTATATGTTCTATTACGAGATTTTCTACATCGGGAGTATATTTTCTCGACTTACTTTCTGATCCGCGATTGTCTTTATATATATTTTTTTCACTTTTCTTTTTCTCTTACAAAGTCTGTCTGTACTTTTTAATGGGTTATTGTAAATACCGCTTCAAACGTTTCTGCAATTATTTCTCACTGGGTTTACCATAGTAGGGTAGTGAATTTTATAATTATAAAGGATTTTTTAGTATTGTACTTATGGCAGCAGTGGATGCAAATTATAAAATTATTTACGCTAATATAATCTGCCAAGGACGAACATCAGATGGTGGAGTATTCAATAACAGTATAAAAAACTACAAGATAAATCATTAAATTTGCCACAATCCTCTACATTGCTAGGTAGGCAAATGTCAATGCCACATTATTTCATTGGCGATGAAGCTGTCATTTTTTTCTGCAGTCATCAGCAGAGCACTCCATTTCATTAGCAATATCTTGTCACGCGTCGTTTTTTTAATATTTTATTGTCATGGTGAGCTTGATTAGGATCCCATAAAATGACATGATTCCAGTATTTTTCAATAAACAATAAAGTTTTTCCCTATCCCATGACATAATTGAATAGAAAATAGATAATAAGTATGAATAACGTGGTAATGCAATGCACGTGCAACGTCACCATATGAACATGAACTACTAACGACCGCCGTCGACCGCGTGCGTCCCTCTCCTACCGCGTCTCTCGTGCAAAGGCTCGATGAAATGTTACACCAATACGCTCGTCGTTGGTTTATACAATTATTGTAACAAAACGAGCGTGCTCGACGTTTTTTTACAACAATTATAAGTAGGGTGATACACTAGAACATATAGTAGAGCGGCTCGTTGTTCTGTTACAAGTAAATTACTTCATACTTTATTGTCAATAAATCATATTGGTAAAAATTTAAATTCACTTAAATCTTTTTTAAATATTTTATTAGAGACTTCTAAAGGATTAGAAAAATTAAAATTTCCTATTGGAGAATGGTCATATTTATTGTTGTATATTAATTTAAATAAAATTGATTTATCTTTAAAAAGACAATTTGAAGACAAGTATGGAGGGACTTCGGAGCTACCTACTTTTGATAACTTTATTTCATTTTTAACAAGAGAAGTACAAATTTTGGAGACTACAGAGGGTCATAGAGGTACTTCACATAAAGTACATGTTTCTTATTCTCATAGTATTTCTCAGAAGCAGGTAATAAAATGTTTATGTTGTAATGGTTCTCATTATCTTAATAAGTGTGAGAAATTTATTAAAATGAATCCAATGACCCGGAAAAGGTTTATTATTGGAAATAAATTATGTTTCCGTTGCTTAAATAACCATAGTATTCATGATTGCAGGGTTAAATTGACATGTACTAAATGTAATTCTAATAGACATCATTCGTTAATTCATTTGGAAACCCAGGTTGAAAATGGGGCAGTAGTGGACGGTCCTACTGTAGGTATTGTGTCTCAGGCAAAGACGGGCTTGCCGGAGACAAATTTATTATCTCCTGATAAAGAGTTAAACTCTGTGTCTAATGTTTTACATGCTGCTGCGGATAATACTAGATGCGTTGTTTTGTTGTCCACGGCAGTTATTCGTGTGGCAGATAAATATGGTAATTTTCAAGAGGCCAGGGCTTTAATAGATGGCGGTAGTCAATCCACTTTTATTACTGAGAAATGTGCATCTCGGTTAGGGTTGTGTGTTCGTGGGTCTGGTTGTATTGAGATCAAGGGTATTGGAGGTAATGAATTGTCTGGATGTAGAGGTCAGGTGACTTTGAGAATGGTGCCACAGCATACACCTGAACCATTGATTTCCACTACAGGATTAGTTTTAAATAAAGTTTCAGATAAGCTTCCTGCTTATTCGTTACCAAGTTCATTAATTAACTGTTATAAAGGACTGCAATTGGCAGATAAACAATTTTATAGAAGTGGTAAGATTGATATTCTTATAGGTGCAGATGTCTTAGGGGATATTCTGTTAGGTGGTGACATTATCCGTACCAAAGGATTACCATATGCTATGAATACTGTTTTTGGATATCTTTTACAGGGTCCTTACAATTATAATTTAGAAAATACTTTGAATAAAACACAGTCTTTTCTTGTTAATACTAATTCTATTTTGGAAAAATTTTGGGAAATTGAGGAGGTTCCTTCGCAGATTGTAAATCCTAAGGATGAAGAATGTGAGGCTATTTTTAAAAAATCTTATAAACGCGAACAGTCAGGACGCTACCAAGTGCGTTTGCCATTTCTCTCTGAAGGGTCGGTGTTAGGTGATTCCCGGACACAAGCTTTGAAGAGATTCTTTTCTATGGAAAAACGTCTACAATCTGATGCAAGATTAAAAGAAAAATACGTAGAGTTCATGAGGGAATACGAAGATATGGGGCACATGGCACCTTATGTTGGAGATCCTCAAGAACCGTATTATGTGATTCCGCATCATGGCATATTTAAATCAGGTTCCGAGAAAATTAGGGTCGTGTTTGATGCTAGTTGTATTACTTCATCGGGTTATTCGCTTAACGATTGTCTGCACGCTGGACCAAAGTTGCAGCAGGATGTTATGCAGGTGATTTCCCGGTTTAGGTTACCTAAGATTGCTTTCTCTACGGATATTCGGATGATGTATAGAATGATAAACATTCAGGAGGAGGATAGAAAGTTTCAATTAATTTTTTGGCGCGAATCAGCGGAATTGCCAGTACAACTTTACGAACTTCGAACTGTTACATATGGAATGAAATGTAGTCCGTATTTGGCTATACGCACGTTGCACCAACTGGCTGATGATGTAACAGTCAACAGTGGATCTCTCCTGGATACCTGTCAGTATGAAAATGCTGCTAATGTTCTCCGGAATTCGGTTTACATGGATGATATTTTAAGTGGTGCTTCCAGCTTATCAGATGCACGACAATTGAAACAAGAATTGATAGATATACTTGCGTCAGGCGGGTTTGAATTACGCAAATGGGTGTCCAATGATAAACGGTTACTTGAAGATATACCGGCTGAATATCATGAAAAACCTCACGTATTTGAGACGGATGGACCGGGTTACTTTAAAATCCTGGGAATACAATGGAATCCTGTAACGGATAACTTCACCTATAATACTCATTTGAGTCCTGATAAGGTTTGGACTAAAAGATCTATACTGTCTACTTTTGCCCGGATGTTTGATCCTATGGGCTGGATCACTCCGGTTATTTTACAAGGAAAAATTTTGCTTCAACAGCTTTGGATGTTAAGGCTGGCGTGGGATGAATGTCCACCGCCAGAAATTTTGAATCAGTGGGAAACTATTTTCAAAAATTTAACATTTTTGGAATCTATTAGAATAGATCGTTTTATCCTAGCAGATGAAATAGTTAATTGTTCGCTTCATGGGTTTGCTGATGCTTCAGAGAAAGCGTATGGAGTTTCAGTCTACTTACGGGTGGTAGATAAGTGCGGTCAAGTTAAGATAAGTCTAGTGATGGCCAAATCTAAGGTGGCACCTATTAAATCTAAATTGACTATTCCCAAATTGGAATTATCCGGTGCGGCTTTGCTGGTTAAACTAGTTGCATACGTGATAGAAGCTATACAAGATAAAATTTCTGTCGACGACATATTCTGTTGGTCTGACAGTACTATTGTGCTTTCATGGTTGAAATATCCACCTCATATGTTGCAGACATTTGAAGGAAATCGTGTTTTGCAGATTAACAATAGTAATTTAAAATTAAATTGGCGATATGTTCCTTCAGAACTAAATCCAGCGGATGTTGCAAGCCGTGGTTGTACAGGGAAAGAGCTCCTGTCGCATAACCTTTGGTGGGGGCCAAATTGGTTGAAATCAAGCCTGGATTCTTGGCCATGTAATATGGTTAAAATGGCAGAACCATTGCCAGGGTTACGAAAGCAATCTTCTAAAGTTGTTTCGTCGATTGCTGTGGTGGATACGTCATTTATAGAGAAATATAGTTCGTTATCAACTTTAATTTCCGTAGTTGCTTATTGTTTACGGTTTTGTCATAACACTCTTAACCTTAAACATAAAATTTTCGGTCCTTTATCAGTGAAAGAGCGTAATCACGCTTTGGCAAGACTGGTGCAAATTGTTCAAGCTCAAGCCTTTTCGAAAGATATTGATTTATTAAAGAAAAATAAAGTTTGTTCAGTTTCATTAAGAAGGTTGAAGCCATTTTTTGATGAGGTTGGCTTGCTTCGAGTCGGCGGTCGTCTCGAGAGATCTAATTTAACCTTTAACTCTAAGCATCCATTGTTATTGCCTAAATCGCATGCTCTTACCTCATTAATCGTGATTTATTATCACAAATTACATTGTCATGCTGGGACAACTGCCCTTCAGGCTATATTGCAAACTAAATTTTGGATTATTTCTGCACGTCAGGTTATTCGAAGTCATTTGTTTAAATGCATTTCATGTTTTAGGACTAAGGCCAAGTCAGTTGAGCCTGTTATGTCAGACTTGCCAGCGGATAGGGTGAATGCTACTGGCGTTTTCCATACGGTGCAAACTGATTTTTCCGGACCTTTTCTCATAAAAGCCTCTCGGCTCCGACAGGCAAAATCTTTTAAAGTTTATTTGTGTGTTTTTATTTGCTCTGCTACTAAAGCAGTTCATTTAGAAGTCGTAGGTGATCTATCGACGGAAGCGTTTTTAGCGGCGCTCTCCAGATTTACTTCTAGACGTGGTTTGCCCAGTGTAGTTCGATCGGACTGTGGAACCAATTATATTGGTAGTAGTAGACATTTAAACGAAATTCAGAAATATTTACGTGATCGGAACGTCCAAGAAGCGCTAGCAGATAAGGCCGGGGCTCAGGGTATTACTTGGAAATTTAATCCACCTGCAGCTTCTCATTTTGGAGGATTATTCGAAGCGGTTGTAAAATCGGCTAAGACTTTGTTAAAGCGTGTTATTGGAGAACAGGTTCTCACTTATGAGGAGCTCTCCACAGTTTTTACCCGCATAGAAGCAGTGTTGAACTCGAGACCTTTGTCTCCTTTATCTCACGACCCAGAAGAATTTGAGGTGTTAACCCCTGCCCATTTTTTAATAGGTCGACCTTTGTTTTCCGTACCAGAGTATAAATGGGACCAGATTCCTAATTCTCGACTGGGACGATACCAATTAGTACATGCAATTTCTCAACGGTTTTGGATCAAGTGGAGTGAACAATATCTTCACACACTTCAGATGCGTCACAAATGGACCTTAGTTACTGATCCTCCTAAAGTAGGGGATCTGGTGTTAATAAAAGAGGACAATCTGCCTCCATTAAGATGGAAGATGGCTAGAATTTTAGAATTATTGCCTGGGAAAGATAATGTAATTCGAGTAGTTAAATTAAGAACTGCTTCAGGTATTCTGACTCGACCAGTTGTTAAGATTTGTAGATTGCCTCTTGATTAAATGAATAAATAGAATAGCTTATTCATAGTAACTAAATTAAGTTAATATAATTGGTTTATTATTATTATTTTTTATTTTTTTTTATTCTCTGATCATACTGTTTGGTTTTGATAAAGGCTAATCCAGCCTTTCTCGGGGGGAGGATGTTTAGTTTTGTTACCATTATTATTATTTTAATGCAACACACATTATACACTTGTCTCATTTATTTTATATTGTATATAATATATCTATTTCCCTCCCACTACTTAACGGGGATTGGTTATCCGCCACGCTCGCGTGTGTTAATTGGCTAGAAGAAAGCATGGACACAATGGCCGCCGTTACAAAGTCACGATGTTGTGCAAAACTTTATGTGGACTTTAAAAATTAGAAAACCATGGATAATTTTAGTTGAGTCAGTGTTAGTGCGCACTATATAGATAAACGCAGCCAAAGGGGTGAGTTTAGATATAATTCAATATATATTTATTATTTTCTGGTATTTTTCATCTTAACACGTGCCGCCAAGGTAATCTAAGTATCGCGTATAGCTTTTAAATACCAGCGACCTAAAATTCCTACAACCCAGGGTGAAGATCCAATCCGAGGTTATACAACTAAAGAAGGTTTACCCCACACCCACTTTAACCTCAAAGCTATCGCTCAAGCCGGCCGGACTTTTCACCTGAGTTTTGATATTTTGGTACATATCTCTGATCATGCTGATGTAATACTCAGGTACATTTTGGGCTCTCAGCGCTTGCCATACAAGTCTCCTGGGCACTCTATCGAACGCTTTCTCCAAGTCAATGAATATAAAATGAAGGTTCTTTTTATTGATTCTATGTTTTTCCATAAGTATTCGTACTGTCTGGATTGCATCTGTTGTGGACTTGGAAGGAGTAAATCCAAATTGGTTTGGCGATATCGTGGTTAATAGTTGGATTCTACTATTGAGTATGCGTTCCCAAATTTTGAGGGTATGTGAAGTTAATTTTATACCTCGATAATTCCCGCACTGTGTCACTTCTCCTTTGTTCTTGTAAAACGGTACCAGGTAGCTTTTTCTCCATGAATTTGGTATCTCTGATGTTTTTAAAATGATACAGAAAAGCTTTGTAAGCCACTCGACTCCTATTGGCCCAAGAACTTTCCACAGTTCCGCAGGTATTTCGTCTGGCCCCACTGCTTTGTTGTTTTTCATTTTAGAAACTACCTTCTGCACTTCGTCGAATGTTAGGTCTTTTATAGGACCCTGCACTGGTTCCAGTGGTATAAGATGTTCGCTGGGATATTCCTCATTCAGCAATGATTCATAATACTCATACCAACGCTTGTTTATATCAGTATTTGTGGTCAAGAGAATATCATTTTTATCTTTAATATATTTATTGATTCTAACATCTAAAGTTGCATTGTGCCTTTTCTTAGCAATTTTGAATATTTCACTTTCGGACTTGTTGTTTTCTATTTTATTGTACAAGGTTTCTCGTGATTGTGCTCTAGACTGGGCAACAGTGCGTTTAGCCAGTGATTTCGCTTCTTTATATCTATCTTTGTCAAAGTCGGTATTGGATTTCTGCCATTCCTTAAAAATCTGTTTCTTGTTATGTACTTTCTTCTTCACGTTTGTGTTCCACCATGTAGGGTCTTTTCCTGTGCTAACGCCACCTTTAGAGACGCCCAAAGAGCTTGTTGCTTGGGCTTTACAAAAGATTTCGAATTGTAAGACCTCGGAGAGGCAATTTTAAAATGTACTTCAACGATCAAGCGTACCATGGGTATCAACCCAACCCTTACTCCGGTCGTGGCGGAGCACAATGGGGGAGAGGAGGATACAATGTTAATCCTCGACCTGAATTGGAAGCGCCGCGCAGGGGTAGAGGCGGTCGTATGGGAGGCCCACCTCGTCGGGATTATCAGCCTGCTCCCCAAGAGGAGAAGACTGCTGCTCCCGCTGAGGCACCATCTTCGGGCGTGCCCCAACCTAAACACCTTTCAAAGACATCATCGCCGCTAACAAATGACCCTTTGTATCTTGAAAGTTTTATGAATGAGTTGGGAACCGAGATGCGGATGGCTCCAATGCCAAATGAAATACACCCTAGCCATTATGGTTTTGCTCAAGTAGTTGAAGAAGATTATAAATCCGTTACCGCACGGTCCCACATCTATGCAAAGAATGTGTCTCAATCGATGCATGCTTATTATATTGGCATGCACGTATATGCTAGGATGTTAGCAGTTCGTCGTCAGTGTGGAGCCATAGTCACCACTGACGAATCAGATTTTATAACTCAAATTGAAGTTGGAAATTATTCCTAACACTTATATTTACTACTATTTTGGACAAAAATATAGGTAACATCATACATAATTATAGCAGGTTTTGTTTTCGAAGCTAATTCTGGATTTCCAAATAACCCCTCAGGAATAATATTATTCCGTGCCGCTACTTGTATACTCATGTGATTAAATCTAAATATTGAGGTACAAATTGATCAATTAGACAGTGTCCATGTACTAATATTCGCAGCGTTGATGGAGAGATTAAAACATCTTTACTTGTCGAAGTCCATTTATTGATTAATATTTATAAAAGATAATTAAACTCTATATAAAATACTAAAACTATAATATGCTTAGAAGTAAAATGTATGTATTGCGACATGACCTAAATACACTTCCGCTAGGTATTTCCGTATAATTTTAACTCGTGTATACTACATTAGATCCACTAGGTATTTTTAACATAGTTGATAATCTCTCGTTGCTGTCTCCAGTCTCAATTTTATTAAAATAATTGATAGTGCTAAACCAGTATTCGGTACATTTTCACCTAAACTTGGTACATAATTGGTTAGTAATAATTCATGAAATTGATCTGCAGACATTCCTAACCATGTTTCGTGTCTCGCGACATATTATTTGGATTACTAAAATCAAGAACATTTCTAACAGACAATCGTTCCATCATACTCATCATTTCATCAGATTGATAAAAGTGCTGTAAAATCAGTTAATGTTTATGTTAATTCAGCCCTACGTCCATGGTCTAAATGGTATCGACAAATGCGAGCATCAGCTGGTATGTAAAATCTGTGATTTTTACGTACCATCTCCCGTTTTGTGAGAGGTCGTATTAGACGTTCTGTACCAGTACAGTTCATGTACAAGCAGTGATTCAGCTAATAATAATACTCGCTCTTTATATGGAAGAGGTAATTTTAGAGGGTGGCTCGTCAGCTGTTTGAAGTTTTTCAGTTCTTTCGTGGTGAGCATTGTAAACATCTTCCAGTTTTCTTTTCTGTTTCAACTTGAGCATAATTAGTGCAAATTAAGCATTATGGTCTTCTCTAGGTACAAAAACACTAAGATTTTATTCCTTTTAGAAGATTCTGCGATAGGTTATTTCTGAAGCTGATTCAGAACCATTTTTCAAACATTTATCTTTGTATAACAAATGCATCTTTCGAATATTAAGATTTTTATCTAAATATCTGCGTTAAGTATATTTTCTACTATAATATTCATTCATACATAGGCTTGTCTAAATATGTTTTCTTATCCTTTGAATGTCAAGTTTATTTTATGGACCGGCTCGTGTGTTTTTCTATGGTGTTTGGCATCAAAACAGTTGAGATAGTTTTGTTTCTGTATTGTATCAATTTGTTAGTAGTATTTTTATAATGATTTATTAAAAGTAAATTCCTATATAAAATAAGGGGAAATTTATTCACGTACAGAAACATTTCGGCATAAACTATTGCTATCCAAAATGGGTATCCTTTGGTTCTATTCGGAATGTAGATAATAATAATCCAGGATCTTATAATTAAAGAAACTGATAACTACTTAGATAAATTATCTATAGAAGATGCAAAATACTACTGAAATAAACTATTGTAAAGTGACCTAAATAAATCTACACAAAAAAGACAGTAGTAATGTTGTTAAAAATAAAAAGGGAATATAATCAAAAACTAAACTTTATAACTGATGCCATAAAACTTGATGTTTCCCTTTCTCAGGCACCATATTGCTTTTTACCCAAGCACTATCTTTGAATTTTTCCCCAGCTTTTGTTTCGTTGATAAGAGCTTTTTCCTTCTTTGTCTTTCATAAAAGTTATCTTTTGTTTTTTCAAAAGCAAACTGAAGTTGCATCAGATACTAAAGAAGCTGTGTGAGGCCTTACCTTTAGTTAAGTAGCTCAAAAATTCTCGAATAAAAGTACGCTTCCTCATCCCTGGGAATGACGACCTACTAGTTGTATTTGGGTCAACATTCCTCAAACTTTTAATAAACGTAAAAAATAAATTCTACTGTATTTGCTAAAAAATGGCGAAATATTCAAGAAACTTATGCATAATATACGAACTATAAGTGGCCATCTACCGGCATGGAAACTACAATCATAGCAGAAGTTTTTAAAAAGTCTCACAACCTAATATACGAGAGATTCATAGCAGATAGTGATAGCAGTACTTATGCCAAAATCATTGAATCGCACCCGAACCCGAACATAACTGTTGCAAGAGCTAACTGCCAAAACCACATTTTGAGTCGATTTTGCAATAAAATGTAGCAGCTTATCATTGACACATGTTATCCTGTTAAAGTCAGAAGGCTTATTACTGAAAAAAAAATCCTGTCATCTCGCAAATATATAACGCAATCAGACTTAACAAAATGGACAAAAATTGTGAAAACTTGCATTATGATATAAATAATTCAGTGTGTCATGCTTTTGGGAAGCATTCAAAATGTAAGAAAGACATACATGTGTTCGCATACCGATGAAATGGTTACGCAATTCAACACTTGTAGTCTTTAGCAGACAGTTAGAATGCTTTCAGCCAGCGTTGCTTCTTATTCTTGAAGTCTCATTGAGAACGTTGACAGTAACGTGGTTGAACAATTTAATGGCGTTGTTGCAAAATTGGTGTTAAACGCGTTAACTATTCTCAACGTCATGGTTATCTGACTTGATGCGCAGGGGCTGTTATATCTTTAAATACCAGTGGGAAACATCTGTCAACAGTGCATAAAAATATTCACATTGAAACACCAAGGAAAAAATGTAAACAATATGAAGACATTATGCAGAAAAAGAGAAAGAAATAAGCTAACAAATCGAAAAACAAAAGTCTTATTTTGCTACCGCTCAGCCTTCAGAAACCAACTATGGTGAAAATACAGACCAACCAGATAGGGATCAAGCAACTTTCGAGCTGACTAAGAAAACATTCCTAATAAATTTGCATAAAAGTGAAGAAGAACGTAGTCGAATTAATAAACAACCGGTGCGAAGTAGCGAGTGTCTTGAACTAAGACGCAATCTTTTGACGGCCTCAAACTTCGGAAAAGTTATAAAAAGAAATAAAACACATAGCTCCAGAAATATTGTGAAGAGTTTTAAATGACACAACATTAAAATAAAATGTGAACTATATAAATGAAACCTTTTCTTTTCTAGGGGCTACACACACCTGACGGGGTTACTGATGATAATAGTATGATAGTAGAAGTAAAATGCCCCATAGCTCCTTACAACATTTGATTGAAAACTGCATTGATACAACAATTGACAAAAAAAGTCCATTTTTGGAATAAAAAGCAAAAATGGCCAAGTGATTGACCATTTTTTAGAATTCTTTCGTTCAAAACAAATGTTTATTTTTATTCTCGATTGTTGCTCAAGTAAAATTATGTATTATCGTATGGATCTTATAAAAATAGAATAGTTTATCAATGTTTTGTCAAGTTGCCACTTAGTCCGGTATTTCAAATGCTTCTCACAGATAACTTAGAGATCAATTATCTAAATAATTCAATAAAAAAAGTGGATTCTGCTTAGTTTTTAGGAGTAACAATTAACAAATTAAACTGCAAAGCTTTTAAGAAAGAGGCACTGCTTATTCTTAACACAAAATCGCTCGAGTAGTGCACACTGATGTTATGACCGATGCTCGTATACGCCCTTACACATTTTATTTATATAACCTAACTTTTTTCAAATCATTCAAAATTTATCTATGTCTGTACATAGATAAAATTAACAAAAGTACATTGGAATAAATGTATTATAAACTTGGCACATAGACTTCACTTTGCTGTGTCAATTAAATAAAAATATTGTTTTTTGTTTTTGCAGGTATCAATAAAAAATCTCATTGGTATTATCAAACTCAAGGTCAAACGCACATTTGAAACATACCAAAATGTCTATTTGACATGTGGGATGTAGACGACAAATTAAAGATAAAAATTCTATAAAAAGATGATGAAATTTGAAAGAAAGAAATAGAGACAAAACTAATCACATTTTATACGGACTGTCTTTTGCCCGAGTTTGTTGATCCTCGCCATCCAAAGAAATAATTATCCGAGATCCAGAATATGTGAGATTACTCCTAGAAAACGTAAAATTCAAGACATCGACTGTCGTAATCGACTTGGAAAAGGAAATTGCAGATGTGTCAGTACCTCCCGTCGTAAAAAGAAAACTAGACTTTGTTGAATTTTAATAAATTATCTACTGAACGCGTAGATTCACTTTTATTCTTCCGCTTTCTTTTACACTCTCCTACTCTCTTTCCATCACTCTCTACCCTTGCCGCTAGTCCTACCCCTAACCACCTACCCTTCTCTAACCGTATCCTACTTACTAACTACCAACCACTACTATTACCACTACTTACTATCTGACAATCGCTTACATGGAAGTCAGTTTGCCTTCATTCAAAATCTGTTAGGCTGGCAAAATGTGACAATGAAATGTCTTCTTTCGAAGAGTTAGACCCGAAGCGCAAGCAGGATCCTCTTCGATCCGTATCCAGATCCGTATCTGCGGATCTATATTTTTAATTTTCCGGCACATCACTAGTACAATCATAAGGACACCGCGCTTATCGCGCTTATTGCGTAATGTGTCACACAAATCAGTTCGTCTGTTTTTTAGGTATTGAGCTACTGCAACACTAGTGTAATAATTATCAGCTATAAACATGTAACCTTCTTCCAGAAAAGGTTCTGTGAGTTTGATTACTGTAGAGCTGAGTTTATCTAGACTATTTACTGACTTGATATTTCCACGTCTTTTGATACGTCAATTTGGTATGATCAGGTATAACTGTTAACAGTACAGGCTTTATAAATGTTTATTCCATATCTATCTGCTTTCGAGGGATTGTATGAGTATGTCTGTATTATCAATCTACCGTGAATGTTCACTATAGATTCATCGATGACAATTATATCAGATGTATAGATGCTGTGTCAATTTTGTGAGTTCTTGTCTCTCCTATAACTCTAAACTGTATTTCAGTAAAGTGCCAACATCTAAGAATCGACGAAAATCCTTTTATACATTGTTTTATCTACTTGTATATATCTACCTTGTTACATATTTTTATCTATTCATCCGACTAAATTCAGCAATTCGTGACGCTTTCTATAATTCAGCGTAACAATTTGTATGCATTCCCATTTCATCTATCAGTTCATCGATTAGGAAATTTTTATAGATCTTTACAAGGTTTATCCTGTCCTCATGTGTAAGCTTCTACATTTTGCACTCCTCCATTGTCCGTAAAAGTTTCTCTTCCTACAAGAAAAACCTCACTATTCCATTCGGTCTCTAATTTTGACGAAATGTTATTCAATTTGAACAAAAGATTTTGTGGTTCATTTTCTAAACTCTCACCTGACGTAAGAGGCGAACATATAAAAGCTAAGTTGCTTATACTTCTAACCAGGGCCAGATTTAGGGGTCTGGAGGCCAATAAAGAAGTGGAGGCCTCCTAATTATTTTGCGAATAAAATGAACACCTTTTTTTAGTCGAGTGTTTTAAATATTTATTGCGAAACAAATTAAATTACTACAATAAACATAATATGTACACATAGCCAAATACAAGAATTATCCGAAATTACATGCGATCGTTAACGAATGGAATCTTGAGAGCTTTTTTCGTCAAAAATCGTTGATGATTTTACTGAAATCCAGTTCTCGAAGTAAATTAATATTTGATAGAGATAGCGTCGGTAGGCGGTTTTGTCCCATCGTAGTTCGAAGCTTATTTTTTATTATTTTAATTTTTTTAAACGAGCGTTCTCTAGGGCAATTCGACGCCATCAAAACCGGCGTAAAGAACATTCTCAGTATAATTTCAATATTCGGGAACGTAACTCTGAAATTTTGATTTTCGAGAATGTGATAATAGAACAGCTCCTTAGATTGGTTTGTTTCAAAGTAGTTTTTGTATAAGTCGATCAAAGATATAAATTGAACCATCTTATTATCCAGATTCGATTCTAAATCGTCTTTATAAACTTTTACCAATTCCTCTGTTGCAGCGTCCATCTTCTCTATATGACTGAGAATTCCAAATCTCGAACGAACAGCTTCTTATGCATGCAATCTTTAGGTAAGAGAAACACAAAGTTGGTCAATTATTGAAATAAAATCGGATACTTTAAATTTCTCTCTTGGCCAGTTTTATTTAAAATATGGCTTTTCATACATTTTTTTTACACCCAAGGTGCTTAAACTCAGTCAAAAATGATATTTTTTACAACTATTTACTACCTATGTATTGGCCTGGTTTACATTAAAATAACAACAAGAAATCGATGGAATTCATTTCTCCCTTTTTTAGCATTTTTTTTGGTTGAGCCATAAGCTTTCTCTCCATCTATCGTTTTTTTTTTCTTTTCGTTGTGTTTTCTAAATTCAACGATGACAAGAAGTCTTCATTTTTCACTCTGTGTACATGCATAGGTTTGGATTTTTTGCAAGTTTTCATAATTTGAGTATAATTGTCCAATGTGTAGAGCTTCTGTTGACGTTTTAAGGCACATTCTATCTTTCGGAAATCTGTATTATTCGGGAGGAAACTATGTATTGTATTCAAGGAATCTTATATTGATTTGCTCTATAGTTGGATTGGTTATTCAATATAGTTTTGAGCATCAAAGTTAGTTTAATTTTTTATCTGTCTTACCCGCCACAAGAATTACTCTATAGAAGAAGGCGTTTCATGTAATATCAGTCCGCGACCAAGGAGGTACATAAATCAAAATTCACATCACAGTCGGTCAAGTAGGTCTCCATCCAGAGAACGAAATACATGTCAAAAATGTTAGCTTCGGATCTACAGAATGATAGTTAAACCTATTTGGATGTACGGTGCACAGTTGTGGGGAAGCGCCTGTGACTCTAATATAAGTATCATCCAAAGAATGCAGAACATGATCTTACGCACTATAACCGATGTACCTTGGTTTGTCACCAACAGTGAAATACATCATAATACAGAATTTAACACTGTGAAAGAAGAAATAAGATCCCTTTCCAAATGGTACCAACAACGACTGGTCCAGTATCCAAATGAATTGGCAGTCCATCTCCAGGCGAAAAACTATCCTAACCGCCTCAAACGACACGATATACTTAAACTGTCACAAATAATGTAGTTTATATCGAAATAATACGAGTAGTGTTCTCAATGGAGTGCACACTCTGCGCCAAAACACAAAACATATCCGCTTAAAGTTACTGACTGATTGTGGATTATAAACTCATAAAAAAAACGTCGAAAGGTACCTAAAATGGTATTGCATAAAAATAAGCAGAAAAATAAATATTTACGAAACTATGTACTATGTAGTAAATTTCACCCGTTAGCGCCTACTGCCGTGTTAAAAAAGAAAATATTGATATTCAAGCAAGGGTCGAAAGAAAAATAAGTATTACAACGCCAAAGAGAATAGGAAGAAAGAATATTGTGATAGAAAAAAAAGTCTTAAAATGGAAGAAAAGAGAGCAAATAATATTCAGAATATTCAGAAACAAAAATTGTCGTCTGACAGATAAAAATGGCAAGAGAAAAAGAGAATAAATCACCAAAGAGAAGTAAGAAGAGTATATCATTCAATTGCGATTCTTCTGACACTGATAAGGAAGTCGTCTATGCTGAAAGTGACAATGGTCACTATGCTAATGAAGAAAGTAACTCGCTATCATCTGACATTACAACAAAACCCAACAATGAAGTCACTATTTTATCAGATATTAGGTTGCATCTAGACAATCAACGATACTTTAATTTTCCTTCACCAGGAGTCTCGTTACTGCATAAGATCCTACCCATGATAATGTCTTTATTTAATAATAATGATACCAGTGACAATGGCTTAAATTTTGAAATCTTTTAATAATTGGACATAATTTTGGTCTAATGAACATGTTCCTCAAACATTAAACATATTTGTGTTTTTTTATACTGAATTTTAGACTATACCTACTTTGTGGAAAAATTAATATTTGTTAACATTCCATTTACCCCTAATTGCGTATGAATATTTGTAATTTCCTAATTCAGTTAATGATGTTGACTTTTCAAGTTTATAATATATTTTTTTTACTTTAAAATATATTATTTCAATTCATCCAAATAAGACTGATTAAACCAAATAAATACAAGTGTTTTATTCGCCAAATTGATTACGACGTTTAGTTTAGTTACAAATTTAAATGTATGTGGCAGTGTAGTAAAATAAACTACTGAAAACAAAATAGAGCCAGAACCAAAACAAAACCAACCAAAAACATGCAATAATAACAAACGTGGAAGCTAACTGAAAGTATGTATACGTTCGATAAACTCTTATGGGTCATGCAGAATCTTAGATAAGTAAAAATGTTAAACAAACTAAAATATTGATTCCTTTTTGTTGATTATTTTTGTTATTTAGATTCTGTTTAAGATTATATATTTAACTTTTATTTTTGGTTTATCGGTTATTTATTTGGTTTATCGTGGGACGCACGCATTTTTTTTCAATTTTTTTGTGTCACATGCAGCAAAATGTTTCGCGGTAGTAAGAGGTGCAGAAAAATATTAAATTTATCAAATCAAAGTGAGAGGCGTGATCCAGATCCTGATGTATGTGTGCCGAAATATTGCCGAGTTTTATAAAAGTGTTCTGTGAGTAAAGTAAAGAAATCCCGAAATAAGGTGCAAATTATGCAGAATATTCAGATTTGCCCTGCGTCTACCCAAAGAGAAGACGATGATGGTCTGCACGAAACACCTAAGAGACGTAAGTTACCTCAAGACATATTTGAAAGTCCGAGTACCGGCAAAAGACTGCATGTTTTAAAAAATGTAAAATTGGATTCCACACCAGTTTCAAAGAAACATTCAATTAGCGAATATTCGACTCCAACTTCTTCTAACCTACAAGGTAATGTACCTTCCATAAGTAGATGCAGTTCTATTAGCGATTTATCATGCGCAAGATTTTTATCATGTCCTTTGTCTAATGATCAAGTAACGGATTTATTGTCTTCGAAATTGGATGAAACTACCAACAAAACTTGTAGAGAGTAACCGAACTCAATTTAATGTTTGTTGTGAAAACTCTGAAAAAAATATTATCTCAGAAATTTTGCCGGTAGCGAGTAACGACCAAGAGAAACTACCTCATAACACAGCTAAACCCAGTGTACTTTTCAACCGGATCTCTTCCTTATCTGACTCGGATGGTGATGTAAATTATGAGCCAAATGTCGATTCCGATCCAGAAAGTTCATCGTTAATTTCTACTTCTGAAAGTACTGTTAGTGATTTCGAGTTAAATAGTGAAAGCAGTTATTGCAATCAGGCAACTGAAATTCGCAAAGATAATTTACGCGAGGAAGATGATTGGATAGATATATCAGACAACGTGCCCAACATTTACGAATATGCAGATGAATGTACTATCAATGTTCCAGATTCTGCTAAAACTCCGCTGGACTATTACAAATTATTTGTTACTGATAACATCATTGAAAAGATGGTACTGGAAACAAATAACTATGCGCAGAAATATATACATGAAAAAAAAAACATTAAATACAAATCCAGGCTCAATGATTGGACACCAACTAACACTGACGAGATGAAAAACTTTCTAGGAGTCCTCATGGCAATGGGTTTAAATAGAGTTCCTCAAATTAATGACTACTGGTCGAAAAAAAGTTTGTATGGAAATAAGTACATTATGTTTGTAATGAAACGAGACAGGTTTTTATTATTGCTAAAATTTTGGCACTTTAGTAATTTGCAAAGTACAGATAAATTGGGTAAGGTAAATGACGTATACGTAATGCTTCTAGATAAATTTCAAACTATTTTGAAGCCTGGAAAATATCTGGTTATCGATGAAACCATGATCCCATGGCATGGCCGATTAAAATTTCGCCTATATATAAAAACAAGGCGCATAAATATGGGGTAAAGCTATATAAACTATGCACCCTCGAGGGTTATACCTCTAAAGTCATACAGGAAAGGGTGATAATGGACGAGAGATGAATCATGGGAGAAAAACTGTAATGAAATTGATAAGAGATCTAAAGAATGAGGGAAGAATTGTCATCACAGACAATTTTTACAACTCAGTTAGCCTTGCTGAAGAACTACTGGAGAACAAGACATTAATTTGTGGAACCTTAAGACCAAACAGGAAGGGACTACCTAAAAAGGTGATATCAGAAAAACTTAAAAAAGGACAAATTGTGGGAGAGATGAATAAAAATGGTGTACGAGTAGTGAAATGGTTCGAGAAAAGACCTGTTCACATGATCTCAACATTTCGTGAGCATGATAGTACAATAATAGACACTGAGAAAACGAGGAAAGGGACAGGAGAAAAAATACTAAAACCGAAATGTATTTTAACGTACAATATTAACAAAAAAAGTATTGATTTAAGTGACCAATTAGGCGCTTATTACACAAGCCTTAAGCGAGGGCTAAAATGGTACCGAAAAGTTATGATGGAGTTATTGTTTGGAACGGCTTTGATCAGCAGTTTGATAATTTACAATTGAGGAAAACAGCAACGTATGGAGAAGAAAGAATTTATGGAAGAAGTTATAAGCGGTCTTACAAATAAACCAACTAACTGCACTGAATCAGGTAATATGTTACTTATTTTTCATAAAAACTCACTAAATAATTTAAGTAAGTCTAACTACAGAACTTTTATCTTTTTCGTAAGTGGTTGATGTGTCTTTGTTAACTTATACCTATCTTTCGGGCTTAGATTTGGTTTAGTTTTATTTACTAGGCAGGTACTTAACGTTTAAATTGGGTGTTATAGAGGTTCAGAACTACGTCAATAAAATAGGTTAGGTACTCAGATAGTAGCAGATGGTGACCTTAAAATAAGGGATATAGTTGCAAGATGGCTAGGCCCTGTACACGACAGCACTATCTTTAACAACAGCAGAGTTAAATATTTAATGAACTCCCAAGAGTTAGGCAGGTGCTGCCTTTTGGGAAATCGTGGCTACGCGCTAAAAAAATATTTATTAACATCATTGGCAGCAGACAAATTAGAACAAGAAATGTAGTGGAAAGAACTTTTGGCGTGTGGAAGAGGAGATTTCCATGTATTGGCTCTCAATTAAAAGTTAAATTAGATAATTTGCAGCCTATTATTGTCACCACTGCAATATTACATAACATTTGTATTGAAAATAGAGAAGATTTACCCACCAGCGGAAGCGCCATAATAGAGAATGAACAAGACAGTGCTATTAATTTCTCAGTGACAGAAAATGATCAGCAATACAGAAGAGATCTCATAACCACATACTTTATCTCATTACTAAATTATGAAAAAGCTCAATAATTATAAATAAATTAGGTATATTAAGTAGCAAATATATATATATATATATATATATATATATATATATATATATATATATACACTACCGTGTCAAAAGTAAATAGACACCCTTAGATGTATAGATTTTTTACAAACACAGAAGCGGGTAGGTGTGAAAATTTTATTGGAGTATATGTGCTCTAAACTTAGTTTATTAATACTATTTCAAAATGCCTCGTACATCTGGTTCGCTAGAATTAACCGATTTTACTCGAGGACGTATTGTTGGCCAATTTGAAGGTGGTAACTCTCAGCGCGAAATCAGTGCTAGATTAAATATCCCTTTGTCAACTGTTAATCGTGTAATCGTGCAGTTCAAAAAGGATAAAAAGACAAGCGTTTCACCAAGATCAGGGAGACCTGGACCGTCTGCCAGACAAAAAAGAGCGTTAGTTCGAGAAATCTTGAGAAATCCCGAAAAATCTGTGGATGATGTGGCTATATCTTCAAATTTGTCACGTCGAACAGTTCAGAGGTATTTACACAGTGTTGGTTTTTATAAAAGAGTAGCCAAGAAGAAACCTTTGTTACCCAAATTTTAAAAAAAAGCGAAGATTTGATTGGTCACAGGAAATGATATCCAAGGATGAAAACTTTTGGAGGCATGTTATATTTTCGGATGAATCTCGATATTGTCAGTTTAGCGACAGCGGACGAAAATGGGTGTGGCGTCGCTCAGTAATGCAGCTGGAAGACCGATTTTTGCAACAAACTGTAAAATACGGCGGAGTAAGTGTTATGGTTTGGGGGGCTATTTGGTATGGTGGAAGAAGTCGCCTGGTTTTCTGTGAAGGTAAAGTTAACGCGGAAAAATATATTGATATTCTAAAACAAGGTCTTCTACCTATCTTTCAAGGTAACAATTTGAATCGCAAAGATTACGTTCTCATGGAAGATGGTGCACCATGTCATAGAGCTCAAAAAACGACTGCCTGGAAATCTCAAAAAGGGCTTACAATTCTACCATGGCCAGGTCAATCACCTGATATGAACCCCATAGAGAATGTTTGGCATATTTTACAAATGAATATTGCGAAAAGATCAGTGAAGCCCTCGAATAAAAAGGAATTAGAAACGATTTTAGTTGAAGAATGGGTTAATTTACAACAAGAGCAGATCGATATTTTGATTGATTCCATGAAATCTAGAATAAAAACGTTATTTGAAAATAAAGGAGGATCGACACGATATTAATAATCACATGTTAGTTTTTTAATTAAATGTTTAGTTTTTTTTTTGTAAATATTTTCTTTAAAAATACCCTGTCTATTTACTTTTGACACGGTAGTGTATATATATATATATATATATATATATATATATATATATATATAAAGTTATAAACCTTTCTTACAGTTTTTTTTTTATATTATTATATTTCTGTTGCAACTGCTTTATGCTGCGGTATCTTGTCGCATCAGAATTAAACTTCTCAGTCAATAAACGCCATGCCGCTTCCTTTTGTTGGTTGCTGGCGTGGTCGGTTTTTTTACTAGTGATCACCGAGTAATCTTTAAATAGTAACATTAATTTATTGGTTTCCTCTTTGCAGAAATTAGAACCGCAGTCCCTTGAACAAAAATAATCATGTATTATAATGTCCATACATCTATTTCCACATAAATCGTACATCAAATAAAACACGAGATATTCATGTAGGTAGGTAACTCAACGATAATATCGTGTTATATACTTACTGGTTAGATTGTTGGCTATTTCTAGGCATATTTAAAATGTTTTTTCAAGAAAATTGAAAAAAATTGACAATATTAGTAATAAACGTAAGTTTTTCGTTCACATGTATTTTTTAGTTTGACACTTAAACTGTCAAAAATGAAGTTTCGTTCGTATGAATTTTCACTTACAATTATCAGTGTTGACACACAAAAAAATGTACCCACAAAAAACAACAGTTATTTTTAGGAATAAATTCGTCATTACACTGGCAATTAAGTAACCAAAGGTTAACTTTGACTATAGTTAAAATAGACTTTGAAAAACGTAGTAGCCCTTTAACCAATGGTTAGCCAGTCGCTAGATATCAAAACCACCCAAATCCAAACAGGTTGTTTAGCTGCAAAACTTTTTTTTTTGTTTTAGTTTAATCAAAGCGATTTATTGCTACATTGTTATTTCAACAGAAATCTTTATTATTAATTCTCTAACCTTTTCTAACATTTTACTTGAGAAAATAAAGCAGATTGTCTAAAATAAATACTTTTTTATTTCATTTGGTCCATTCGTAACAAAACAAGCCAAGTCCATTGGATTTGGCTCAATATGAAAAAAAACATACTGGATTTGGTTTAGTTTGATATAATGACTTAAAAAGGGCCGAACTAAGATCTCGATGTAAAAAAGGGAGATTTTTTTAATAATGAACAATTGTATAAAAGTAGTAATTGATTTTTTTATTTAATTAACTTAATAGTAAAATTATAACTGAAATCAAAAAGCATCCAACATTTTCTAGGAAGACATGCAACAGTTGTAATAGAGTATAAAACTAAATATACTAAACAAAATTTAACACTTCCTGAATTTCAAATTCACAACATTCGTCATTCTCTTGAGTGCGCAGGTAACGATGATCAGTTGCAAGTACATTTTTATAAAACTGCAATTCTTCCAAATCAGCCCACTCTGGACCATAATGCTTAGTCAGTAATTTTTTTACGTCTTGCAGTTTCAACTCGTTCACTTCAACACCCAACCGAAGTTTTTCTGGGATCATTTCACTAAAACTTTTAGTAGGACGTAGTACGGATTTGGCCACCCCTGTGTCACTGCGGTATGAAATTTCGCCTCTCGCCAAAACTTGTCGTGTTCTTTTTCCTCTCCTCAAAACAACTCTTTTAATTTTACTTTTTAGAAAATGCCAGTTACTCGCGGTCTTAACTGCTTCTCCCACAGCAGAGCGGAAATCATACACAGGGATTTCCGTTCCTAATTTATGAACGGTTGCATGTTCTTCTATTATATCTATGTATTCTTTGGGGTTGACAATGCTTTCCCTTTTTCGTATTTTTACTTCTGTTAAAGCAAAAATTCGGTCAGCTGGCAAGAATGAGTGGCCTGTAACTGGAAATATGATTTCAATCGTTTTCAACGTTTGCGACGCTTCTGAAAACCATTTGCTCGCCATGCTTATTAGATATGTGTTTTTATTTTGGCCACCGCATCCGTCAGCCATTAATCGAATTGTGCTTATTTATTTATTTATTTATTTATTTATTTATTAAGGTCTACCAGCAGTTCTACAATTAAATAAATTTATGACTTACATACATATAGAAGTGAAATATAGATTAGTAATTGTAAAACTATTTAAAGGTAAACACAACATGCTCAAAAATTAATTAAATGTAACACAGAGATAAACAATTAATGTGTGAGCTTAACTAGTGTTAGTAAAGACAGTTTTGATTTTTTTTTTTAAAGACATTGAGTGAAGTGTTAAATACATCGATTGAAATACTGCACCTGTTGTAAATCTTTACAATCCGAGGTATAGTTGAATTCGCTCCCAATACTGTTCTACGAAATGGCACAGACAAAGGCTTGATCACACCACGAGGTAAACGAGGAGGCACGTAAAAATTAAATAACTGCAAAAGTTGTGGACAATCAATTTGATCACGCAGAATTTTATACAGAAATACCATATCAAGCATATCTCGTCAGGGATATCATTTTAAAATATTCTAACCTACTGTCATATGTGTCTAGTATTTTTACTACGCCTGTGGAGTATGCAAGGTGCCTTGTAAAACGCTTTTGCAGTCGTTCAATTCTAAGAGAGTGTGTCGAATAGTGTGGTCGCCAAACAATACTACCATACTCCAAAATACTCCTCACCAGACTATTATATAATATAATTTTTGTACTAGGCTTAAAAACCCTTTTAGTGACACGGATGATAAAACCCAAAACTTTAGCTGCCTTTTTTATAACCGCGTTTATATGTGGCAGGAACGTAAGTTTTACATCCAGAATTATGCCTAGATCCTTGATTGTATCCACTTCTTCCAACCGGTTATTATCAATAAAATAAGTGGATGCAATTATTTTAAGATTTCTTGTAAATTTGATATGTTTGCATTTGTCGATGTTTAAGCGCATGCCATTTCTTTGACACCATTCAGACAATCGTGTAAGGTCACTTTGCAACAGTAATGATTCTTCTATTGATTTAATAGTACGTATAAATTTGAGGTCATCAGCAAAAAGGTAAGGTGTTGAGTATTTAAAACATGATATAATATCGTTAATAAATATAATAAAGAGTATGGGTCCTAAATGAGAGCCTTGTGGTACGCCTGACGTGATGAGATATTTTTGTGACTGATATCCGTTAATTGTTACGTAGAAATACCTATTTTGTAGATACGATGTGAACCATTTCAACATTGAATCCGTTACTCCATAACAAGAGAGCTTTTGCAATAGTAAAAAATGGGGCACCCGATCGAACGCTTTGCTAAGGTCCGTATAGATTGCATCGACTTGACTGTGGTTGTCAACAGATTCTATCACAGCATCTGTAAAAGTTACAAGGTTTGTCACAGTTGATCTGCCTTTAAAAAATCCATGCTGGTAATTAGTTATTAAGTTTTTAAAATGATAATTTATGTATGGACAGATAAGATCTTCAAATATTTTCGCGAACTGTGATAAAATTGATATAGGTCGGTAGTTTTCGACTGAGGTTTCATCATCACCTTTGTATATGGGTACAATCCTTGCTTCCTTCCACATTGTCGGAAACTCTCCAGTGCGTAATGATTCGTTATATATTAAAAATAGAGGCTTAGAAAGACCAGAAGCACATTTGCTTATAAAAATAGGAGGAATATTGTCTGGGCCCGGGCCTTTGAATATGTTAAGACTTTTAAGTTTAATCAATACATCATCTATTGTGATTTTAATATGCTAGCTTATGCTAGCTATGTCAATAGAATTGAGACAGTGGAGTAATGCACTGCAAATTTCATTTGCAGACTTTGCAGTGACGTCTTCAGTCCAGACATACGACTTTACATTTTGTTTTTCAAGTTTTGAGTGAGAAGATCCAATTACTGCCGTGAAGTTAAAAAAATTAAGTTGCCTCGAACAGTATGTGGATTGGTCTAGCACTTTAGGCAGTGGTAAATTTTTCTGGCAATCAAAGCTGATTGTGATCAAGTCATCTTTTTGTTCTCGAAGTTTGTGGAAAAACGCCTTTGCTCTTAATTTGTAGATACGCAAATCGACCATTAGCTTTTGTTTTTCAGCGGTTGATCTTTCGTGTTTAATTTGTTCTTTTAACTGTAGACACGTTGAACAAACATCTTTTCGCGGTGTTCCAAACCTGATGTTGAAATTTGTGCAGAAAACTTTTCGAAAAAACGATTGCGTTACTGTCATTCCAGGCCCAGCTTGATCATTGTACATCTTGAACATTTTTGTAATATTCAGTGAAGAATCTAAGTATAGATGCGCTTTCTTATCTTTCCTCGAGTGTAATGCTGTTCAAGAGGTTCAAATTTCTGCACGAATTTTATGACAGCTTCTTTTCTTGATCTAAATTCAAATTCTTTGCTATTACCACCTCGTCTTTCTTTGGCTATATAGCCGGACTCCCAGTGTCGTTTTAACACGCCTTTAAGACGACTTGGTTTTATTCTAAGTATACCAAAAAAAGCTCGTCGGCAAACTTGTACAAACTGCTTGGCACAGATCCAAGTTCCAGTTACTGCACGGACATATTTTTGTTTCTGTTTGATTGTTCTGCCTTGTTTGTTGGGCGCTTCCTTTTTACGCTCGCTGTTTTGCAATTTTGTATTATGTAGTTGTCTTGGTCAACCTTTTTTTTTTGTTTTGCAGAAGTTGGCGTGAAAATGAAAAATATCATTTAATGTCAGGTTTTGACACTGGTATACCTGCTTTTTGTTGTGTCTACACGTTGGTTTTGTTGGTAGAACTGTCGCTGAGTATCTAAAAGCAATCAGGAATGGCTAAGAACGTTGCAAGTAATCTAATGATTTAAAAAAGGATCATCTTTAATATATTGCTGGAAATAGACTAACTTACTAACATACATAAAAAATATGAAATATTCAATGGTTACTCAAGTTTTAGTTAGATAAGTTTGAGTCTGACCACTGAAAGACGAGACTGACTTTTTATCCGTACTGAAAACCTAGGTAGCATAGATTAAACTCACATAACTTCAATCAAAGTAAAATAAAAATCTACACTCCATTCATCGAAGCAAAATATTTTTAGTAAACAATCTTGATGTATCTTTATCTAAGAAATGCATTTAAAAATAAGAAAGATAATTTTTAAATACCTACATTTTCCATTTTATTAATATGAAAACATGGTTTCATATTTTTATTATTATTTTTTATAATAAAAGAATCGGATCAAAAAATTGGCCCTTAGTAAACGTAAATTTTTAACCGGAGATTGCCTTACTAGGCTGCGTACTGCCATCCGCTCTGCAAGTAAGTTTAGAAATGAACAAAATGTTACTACAGAGACAAAAATACTTAATTTGCAGAAAGATGTATTAAATAGTACGCGTCATGTTTTTGGAGGCCACAGCGAATGCGAAGACTATTACTGCACGCTGGAAAGGAAAACTGAGCAAAATCTGGTTCCGAAATTGCCAACTTTAATACTAAAGTTATCCCAAGAACGCATCTCAGTTCTCAGTCGCAGTCAAATTATGGAGCACATTGTCTTGGAGACGAACGTATGTGATCCGGAATCGGCGGCAAGACAAATGCTCGTTGACCACAATCTTCATATCAGAAGCCGCTTCGGCCGTTGGGTAAACACAACGATCGACGAGCTCTATACCTTTTTTGGTAAAATTCTGGCAATGGGGATTGTAGTCAAGTCGAGGTTGGAGGAGTATTGGTCTTCCGCCCTTGATATATTTCGATCTCCCGGTTTTAGCGCAGTCACGTCTATCGATAGGTTTTTAATTTTAAATAGATGTCTACATTTTGCACGAAATACATGACTGCACTAGAACTTGACGTCTCCAAGGCAAAACTTTTTAAAATATTGCCAATTTTATCACATCTGAACAGTAAATTCCAATCGATGTACACTTTATCATAGAACATTGCACTAGATGAGAGTATTTTGATGTGGAAAGGCTGGCTTGAAATAAGTCAGCTGATTCCAAATAAAGTTTCACTCAAGTGCGTGGGCTTTGACTGTGTAGGTACCCTGCGGACCGATCGTAAGTTCGTTCCTCAGGCCCTACACAGTCTCACTAAGCGCAGTATGGCACGTGCCCACATTGCTGGTCTTACCCAGGGGACGTAGATGACACGGTGTGGAGAGACTCCAATATGGTGTCAATGATCTCCACATACCTGCACGAAACGTAGATGTGAGAATCAGCCATCGCATATCTCAGTATCCGTTAGCTGGTCGCCAGTGATAGAGACGGAGATGTGTGGTGTGCAAGTCGATCACGACTACGTTCTGTGTGGGATGCAGTAAAACCACATGTATAGAACCCTGTCTCCTGCAGCTTCATCCAGATTTATTTATGTAAAGTATTATATTATAATTTATGTAAAATATATTTATAAATGCCCTGCAACACGATGGACAGATGACCTAAGAAAGGTGGCTGGCAGTGGATGGATGCGGGCTGCCCAGGACCGGGATGGTTGGCGCTCATTAGGGGAGGCCTTTGTTCAGCAGTGGACGGCAATAGGCTGATTGATGATATTTATAAATATATATTTCGTTGTCGTCGATTATGATAATTTAACAATAATTAGTAACTCAATTGATATTGTTGTAACGGTGGTGAGTGAACGGCGTGACGTAACGAGTCACACGATCGGAATCGTTTGGAGGGGCAACTGTTACTATAAATATCGAAGAACAGTGTGTCGGGGCTCAGTACACTAGAGAGAGCGATACAGTTCGGACCTTCCAATCGGGACCGTTGGTTCACTCAACTCTGATATTTATACCGACTTTGTAATTTGTGCTTGCTGATTACCTACATAAAATACAAAGATAATGAAACTATACCTTTGTGGTTTTATTGCCTGAGACCTACCCCATGAACCCTGTAACAGAAACTCCTACCGATGACGGGCGTGCCGCTAATCTGTCGCAGCCGCCATCATATATATATATATATATATATATATATATATATATATATATGAACAGTTTCTTGTAGCATACCTTTCGTTGCATCCACAGTGTGTATCCTTGTTTTCTTGTCTTACTTGTTTTTTTATCTTCTGTTACTTTTTTCAAAATTATTTTATTACTTTAAAGTTTTTAAATTTTTCCAAAACTGTTGTAAAACAGTGGCGGTGTAGTTAGCAGTAGTGGAGTAATTCTGGTGCGATGGAGGATGGAAATTTTTTGTCTGTCTTTTTTGTTTGTTTTTTTTTTGTCTGTTAGGCTCATTTGTTGCCTTTTTTGCAGCTTTTTTATTTATTCATTTATTTTATTTTTTAGTTTATATATTTATTATTATTTTTTCTTTTTTTCCAAAAGATTCTCATCTACTGCAATGTTTTACAGCGTTTAGTTTAGGTTTTTTCCTTTGTATCCGCTCGCTCATTGAGCGAGTCTTTCCTACTCGTAAATTTCTTAAGTCTAGCAACAAAATCACTATGGTGGCAACACTAAAGTGCAACGCGTGAAAGTTCGGTCGGAGCTCTTTTCAACATTTTATTTAGAAAGAGAAGGCTTTGTTTTTGGTGAAGCGAAACACGCTCAGCTCATTCGTTACATCATCACTTAACATTTATTCGAATTATTCAAAACAAAGAGACGTATTAATCAGACTGTCCACACAATGTTGCGATGCTAATGTCTTTACTCGTCACTGGTTAATATACTCTGTTTCTAAAGATCGCGTTTACTGTTTACGTTGCCGGCTATTTGATAGTAGTTGAAGGTCGACTTTAGCATCTGAAGGATATAACAACTGGAAACACTTATCTGAAATGTAAAAAATTCATGAGAGAAGCACTTCTCATAAGAAGTTTACCTTTCATTCATTGATGCTTAAATACGGTCAAAAACTGGGAAAACAATAGATTGCCAAGAACAAAATTTGATTAGAAAGGAAACTACAAGATGAAATAACGTTTTATCTAGATTGATGCATATTAATTAAACTTTATGAAAACAATATGGCGTTCAGAGGTACTTCAGACAAACTATGTGTGCCACATAACATAAAGTTCTTGGATTTAGTGCAACTACTAGCTAAATTTGAGCCATTTATGCAGGAGCACTTGCGATTAGCTATGAAGTGTTTCAGACCATTATTGTGAGAAAAAACATTCAAAATTAATCAATAATAGAGCTGATGGGTGAAAAAGTGAAGCCAGTAATCATATCACGCGCAAAGAAATCAAAATATTATTGTTATAGCTGACTGCACCCCGGACATTAATACTACAGGGTGTCTGGTGGCAAATTTATATTTTTAAATACGATTATTTCAAAAAGTAATAAACGGTGCGAGGGGAGGAGGGTGGCGCCGTTGGAATTATCGATCGTGCGGATTTGTCAGTCACGATGTCGCAGTGGTCGAGTGAGCATCGCGCGGTCGCTGTGGAGCATTTCATAGGATTTATACCAGTCAATGAATCGCCTGGTTAAAAACTGGCTGAAGTTACTTTTAATGTTTTAAATAAACATGGACTGTAATTGAACAATTGTAGGGGTCAGGGTTATGACAACGGGGCGTGTATGAAAGGAAAAAATATTGGGGTTCAAAGAAGAATTTTGAACCTTAAGGATCATATAAGTTAACCACTTAGCTATTTAACGATACGCTTGGATAAGTTTGTAGTGCATGCAAGTACTTGTCAGCGGTCGCGGGTTCGAGTCCCGCTGGGGGCATTCATTTGTGTGATGCACACGAATGTTTGTGCTCCAGTCATGAGTTTATATTAACAACATATATCTATTTAAAGACAATTGAGGTTCAAGACTGTCATGAGGCTCTGCTCTAGCCGAACAGTTAAAAAATTTCAGCATCATAGTTTCATTGGTTGTTTAGTATGCCATAATTTTTCAAATTAACGCTTAATTGTATGTACTATCATACATGAACTTCAAAAATCGATTCGTTAATAATAAAGGAAGTAAGATGTGTTAAACTTTTTTATATTGCAACACTAACTATAATTAGTAGAAAAAATAAAACACACTTCTAGCAACATCGATTTTGACATTACTTCAAAAAAATGGCTACACGGCGGATGTGAACTGTGTTGTCCAAGGTATTTATACTATTATTTTGAATATTACATAGTTTATGATAAGTGTAATGACTAAAATTTATGCTTTATTGTATAATGGAATGCGTGTAGTAATAATTGTGAAGTTTTTATTGTATTAAATGGTTCTATTTTGATCACTAACATGATGTATGCTGTGATACACTGCCAAGTTTGTCACGAAACACCCTACATTTTGTTTGTATGCCACGGCATACATTGCCAGTTTGAGGTTGCTTTTTGGGTTTGCTTAGTTTTATAGCACGCTTTTTTTTTCTTTGTTGACAGCAAAAGCTTCTAACTCGTGGTGGTAGAATTTTAGCGCTTGTGCCTGCTGAGAACGCACCCTCTGACGGTAGTGAACATTCTGACCTTGATGATGAATTACGTGTGCCCACCCCGCTTTCTATGTCATCTTCTTCTGCACCTTCTATTGATAGTTCTATGGAAAGGCTTAATATTTTAGACGATGAAGAAGAGCCGACCAGCCAGAATGTTTGACTCACACCAATTTTTCAAAGCGTCCATTCAAGCCCTTCTCTAGAACAAACAAACGCATACGCAATAAACAAAACTGGACGTTCTCTTGAATTAACTGAAGATGAAATGCGGGACTTTCTAGCCATACATATTATCATGGGTGTTGTAGGAATGCCATCTTATACAGAGTTTGCGGTACAGATACCATCTCGTTATCAACAAATCCGCAGTAATTTACATTTTGTTGATAATAATTTACATTTATATTTTGAAGAACAAATTTATTGTTGCTAAAGGCAAAGGAGGACTTTTATACTCTTCAAAGGATGTAATATGAACTGTAGTGTCAGAATCTGTCATAAAAATGTATACCGATAAGCTTCAAAATATAAATAAAAATATGTTGGTGAGGAAATTATGCACCACTTTAAAGGTACTGAAATATTTAAAGATTAAATTTATCATCAAATTGGACAATATCCTATGGCAAACCATGTGACAGACCTAACTAAAGCGATTATTGAAAAGTTTCTTAACGTAAGGTTGCACTTTATTTTAAAACGTTTATGTGCAGAAGAAAGTAAGCGTCAATTACTGAACAAATCAGTTTTATTCCGAGGACATTGACATTTTGTAATTTTGTAGGTATTCATAAAACTAAATTAAATAATCATTTTTAATCACCTTTCATTTTGCTTTTGTATTTTAGTGAGACTTACTTCAAGACGATCCGTCCGTACCTGAATATGCTGCAAATACAGGTGTTGTCGAAGAATGTTTTTCTAGATGTAATACACCCACTGATATTTTTTTAGTTTTCATTGCTGATATTCTAGATATTATTGTATACCAAAGTAGTATGTTATATGCAGTACAAAATAATAAGACCCTAAACCTCAAAAAGGACCCCTAAACTTTTGGTTTTTATTGGGTTGAACTTTGACATGGCTTACAATACTAGACCATCGTGGACCGATCACTAGTCATTGGCCCCTGATCTGAATAATCCTTTGGTATGCAAAACCATGCCTAGAGATAGATTTGCAACCATTTTGTCAAACCTTCATTGCAATGATAACTCTAAACTGCCTCCTAACTGCTAAGACAAACTATACAAGATTAGACCTATTATAGATGCTTTGAATAAACAATTTCAAGGGTGCTACCATGGAACAAGAGAGTTGAGTGTTGATGAATCGATGATAAAATTCAAGGGAAGATTGGTTCTAAAACAATATCTTCCAATGAAACCAATAAAGAGAGGCTTTAAGCTAAGGTGGGCTGTATATATGGGTTTTATAAAAAAAAAAATCATTATTTATCAAGCAAGAGACGAAATATTGGATGCAAAATTTTCAGATTACAACTTAGGAGAGAGAGAGTGGTTTTAGAGTTGACAGAATCTGAATGGGGGAAGAATGAAATTGTTTACTTCGACAATTTTTTTACATCTGTAGCTTTATTGGAGAAATTGAAGACTGAAAAAACTCACGGTTGTGGTTGAACGATAAGGTCAAATCGTAAGGTTGTACCCAACAATCTGATGGCAGACTCTAAACTGAAACGTGGAAACATTGATGCAAAGCACATTGATGTTCGTTATCATTATCGTCGAGAAAAAATTGATAAAAATATTGTTAAAATAAATGATTTGCCCACTGAAGATATGCCAGCGGATATATTTACTAAAAGCTTAAACTCAGTCAAGCACAATAAATTTGTAAATTTATTAGGTATTGTAGATGTTGTTTAATAGTTACCTATTTTGAAAATGGGGATGTTGAAATTGCTCAAAATAAAACTATAATGATTAATGGTAATATATAATCTGTGTTCTATGTGTATTTTTTACTCTGTGGAATAATTTTTTTTCTTCTTTTGTGCCACAGCCGAACACGTTTTCATTTTGCCTTATGACACGATATTATCTACATGTATGATAAACTTAAACTTCTTTTTTTTTTTCTTTTTCAGGAAGAAGATACTGTGGAAGTGTTACAAATAGTCTCTTATGATGAACCCAGGGAGCCTGTTACTATAACACCAACACCTATTTTTGGGTAAGTTTTGGACTACTCATATTTATATTTAAATATTTTGTAACTTTGACATTGTACCAATATTTAATTAAAAAAATATATTTAAATTAGTCTTATACTTAAACAAAATTTTAAATAATTATATGTCAAATAAATTGATGAACTATAAAATCCAGTTAGATTATATATACGTAATTTTGTAATGTACAAAAATTTTTATACATATTTCAACAGATGATGAAGACTTCGAAGACGTGGAGCCTCGTCCGTAGGCTCAACAATGCAACAGGAGAATGAATCTCCTCTACACAACACTCAACAAAGGAACGGGAGTAGAAATGGACATGGTGACAGGTGTCGCCAATGAGAAGGGCCTGCAGAATGAAGGAAGGAAATTTCCTTCTCTTTTTGAATCATTTTTTTAAATTTCAAAAATCTCATTTAGTTTTTGAGATATTTGCAAAAAACTAAATCTCCTTTTTTATTGTTAGTTAATTGTTTGTAACTTTTGCAAGTTTTTCAAGCGGAACTTGTGCCATTCCGAATTGAATAGCACCTCTTTCATATTTTTCCGAGACTGCTGACCTAAAAGGCACTTGTTGACTAGTCTTATTATATTTATTACGAGTTTATATACTCCCAGTAAAAATAGAAAAAAGTTCAGGTCATTCTATAAACGGAAATCAATTTCAATGAAGTTGTAAACACTTTCTAAGAATCTTGCGAATAGATATTTAGAAATATTTGTAAAATTAAAGTATTTTTCGAGATAGTAAATAGTTGAAGAATAACCATTTTGCGTGGGAATTAGAATTGTAAAGTTTCGGTACTTTGTAAGATGGTGTAAATGGTATGGTTGAGGGTAATTATGATGTGGTAAGAGACGCAGATAAAGGCGAGATAAAATGTCCGGTCGTAAAATGTATGAAGCAGGGCTCGGAAACGTTACTTAAAATACCGTTTTTCGAATGTTTCTAACAGTTCTTTGAACTTTTTTGTACAACATTTTGTTCGGAACGGAACCGAAACGAGAACGTTTTGAAAAACCGGTTTAATCCGCAGGACGCGACCGCGACCGGCGTGCGGCGACAAGTATGAAGTCGTTTAGTAATTAGTTATCCAGCGACAACGTATGCCGTATTTATTCATTTCATTTTTAACCGACTTCCAAAAGGAGGAGGTTATCAATTCGATTGGTATTTTTTTTAACCGACTTCCAAAAGGAGGAGGTTATCAATTCGATTGTTTTATGTATGTACACCGATTACTCTGAGATTTATGATCCGATTTACGTGATTTTTTTTTTTGTTTGATGCGGAATAGTTGCCATTTGGTCCCATAAAAAATTTACATAGTTTGGCCCAGTAGTTTTCAGTTTATGAAAAAAAAATATGAAAATTTTTGTTTACGTGTATGTAATTTTATGTGTGTTCGCTGGTTGCTTCGTCATTCATGAACCGATTTTAATGATTCTTTTTTTGTTTGAAAGGAGATATCCCATCCCAATACCTAATCAGATATTTTCGAAGTCGATGCCAGCCAATACAAATCAAAGCACACCGACTTGTCCAACTCGATGGGACTCTACCGCCGACATGTTAGATAGACTAGTAGATTTAAAACAGTTTTGTGAAGAATTTTATCCAGCTTTAATTGAAAATAAAACATGGACAAAAATTGAAGAGACCTTGCAGGCCCTTAAACCGTGCAGGATACTATCCAAACGGTTGCAAGAGGAACAATTAATATTCGGCGATTTTTACATCGCATGGATAAAATGTATATCAGAACTAGAAGAACTGAACTGTCCCATTGCAATATTTTTGGTAATATGTATGAGAGAGAGAGAGAGAGAAATCTTTTGACAAACGACACATTTTTAGCTGCTGTTTATTTGGACCCGAGAGTTAATTTGATACTTTCGAACGAACAGAATGAAAGAGCTCGTAACCATTTAACGCATACGTACCAAAGATATAGCAATTGGCAATTGCAATCCCAGGACCAACCGGGAAATGAAAATGATCCAAACCAAGCCAATATTCGTATAGAACCACACACATCAAGAAGTAATATAGATTGTTTCTTTGAGACGCGATATAGGGAACGCCAGAGAGAACGACCAACAGACGCATGCATCCAGTTAAAACTCTAATAGATTTTTTAAATCAGCCTCTGTTGCCTACAAACGAAAATGTTTTAAAATATTGGTACGAAAAAAGGTTCACTGATCCACAACTTCATTATCTATCCAACATAGCGTTAGCTACTCCGCCAAAAAGGTTTTTAAAAACATATTCGATTAAGCCATTTATTTAAAAACCGATTGACCGATTTCTATAAAATTTATATGGGACCACCGGGGAAGAATACTCTTTGAAACAAGAAAAAGAATTTTCCAAATCGGTTCAGGCGTCTTCAAGTAATCGGTGAACATATATAAAAAAAAGGTTTAGCGCGAGCGAAGCCGCGGGTTCTGCTACTAAGTAATAATTTTTTAGTTCCACTGTGCATGAGCACTATACCCATCCAGGGCCTTGATTCTGTAAAAAATCGTAATGATTCTTCGTTATAGCTTAAAACCAAATTCACTATGACCAATTTGAGCAAAGCGCATGTGCAGTTTGTCTTACGCGCAAGCGCTTTGACAAAAATGGTCTCAGTGAATTTGGTTTTAAGATAAAACGAGAGAATGAAATATCGTGTAATAGATAACTGACTATCTTTTTTTACAAAATCAAGAGTTCCAGTAAACCCTATACATAACCACTATTTACCACACCGCTACATTAACCTAGAGCACTAATATTTATATTGGTAATTACGCATTATTATGTCCTCCTCTAATTCAGTGAAAAATGGTTGACTGTCTGCTAAATCAATAATTGCATTCTCATCTGAAATAAATTCAATATAAGTACCTATTATCATCAAAAATTTGTTTAAAATTAGTTCTAGACAAATAAAAATAAATGTGTATTGTAATGTTATTGGTAGGTACTTACCTGTATCATCTATGTTTATGCTCACCATACTAACCATACACCATTTACTTACGGAATAATAATAACTTTCTATCTAAATTTTAACGATGCAACTAAACTAAGCCACGCGTACCAAGTGAATGAAATTACTTGTAAAAGTTCGTACTGAACAACCCAGAAAAATGAAAAAAAAAAACGATTAAAAACGTTTTATTAACCGAAAACGATTTAAATTTTGTTCCTGTTTAAAAACGTTTTATATAGCGTTCTGTTCAAACGAAAGCAATACAAATCGTTTCTTAGGTATTTAAGACGAAACCGTTTCAAAAAACATACCGGTATCCGAGCCCTGGTATAAAGGGCAGTCCAAGACGAGAGTTGATGAAAGACCTCTGTTCATCAATAAAGAATTTATACAGTTACAATAATTCCGTTCCCTGTGATTCCTTTAATTATAATTCCTATCTTATAATCAACATTAAATTACCTTCTCATTATTGTAGAAAATCAACATCAAAACAGTACCTAGAAGTTAGAACCGAAATTCAGGAACTCTGATCGAAATATATAATATATAATTGGTATGTTAAAAAATGTGCGGCTAATAATCCATCTCAGAAGCCTTTGAGTCGCTTTACATTTAATATCGTAATTAATAATATTGGTTTTCAACCTTCAAAAAATATGGACAGGAAATGCCGATGAAGAAGCATATCGAAATCACATTGCAAAAAAGTGATTTGTTTCGTAAACTTTTAGCAAAAAATCTAAAAGATTTTCCTAAAGATGAAAGAGAAGAGATAATGTACGAAATACATGGATTGATATTAAATAAACGTCGTCGCTGCCACAGCTACGTATTGCAGCCCAGTCATGCCATGTCCTGTCCCCAGGGTTGGGGTCCTGGGGTCACAGAAAAGGTTTGATGGAAAAGCACGATGTAACTCTCAAACGAATCTAATACCAGGCAAATTTCGCGATGAAGAAAGAAATATAATCTATACGGATGAGTCTTATATACATATATACATCGCACACTAAAGGAAAAAGTTGGAGTGATGATAAAAGGAGTCAAAAGCAAATTTCAAAAGGTCAACGTTTAGTAACTGTTCATGAAGGGAACGAAAAAAGGTTTGTACCAGGAGCCTTTTTAACGTATAAATCCACGGATACTACAAACTATTATCACAAAGAAATTAATAATGAAAACTATAAGAAATGATTAGTTAATCAATTGATCTTAAATATACCCGGTGATTCTGTTCTAGTAATCGACAACGCACCGTATCATAACAAATACAGTCTTTGCCAAAAGTATTAGGCAACCCTATAAAACATTGATAATTTAAAAAGTATTTAAAAATATTGCAGATGTTTTTATTTCTTTTGTTTATATGTAACTAAATACTGTTTGTCTTGCAAATTTTTTTTTTTTTTTTTTTTTTTCTATTCTCGAGCCAATACCGCCAAACGATAATTAAAACAATAGATAGCCAGCCTATTTCTATGGGCCATAAAACATCTGGTGAAAAAAACCCAAAATACAGTTAATAAAAAAAAATATCCAAACACATTGTCAGTCTTCATTCGTTATTACCAGTGTAAAGAAGTTACCGTGTGTGGTTTAGTAGTAAAATTACATTCTAATTTTTCGAAAATGCTAAAAAAAGGTGAATTGTGTAACGAGAATCGAATAAAAATTCAGTTGTTGCATGAACAGGGGAAGTCTCAAGTAGAGATTGCCAAAGTTATAAAATGTTCAAGGTGCGCAGTGCAATCTGCTATTAAACGGTTTGCTGAGACTGGCTCGCACGCAAATAAACTACGGACTGGCAGAAAACGCGTGATTACAGAGCGCCAGGACAGAATACTCATTCGTGAATCTCTGAAAGATCGTAAAAAAACTTCTTTTGCGCTCGCTGCTGCTTTGTCCGAGGAAATTGAAGAGACTGTTAGTGCTCAAACAGTAAGAAGACTTGCTGAAGCGGGATTAAAAGACTGTAAAGCAAGAAAAAATCGATGGCTCTCAGAAAGAAACAGAAAACACCGCTTGGAATGAGCTCTACGACACCAACATTTCACGGAGGAAGATTGGTCAAATGATGAATCAAACTTTGAGGAAATCTTTTATATTATTTTTTACAAACAATAACACAAATCTTATTTTAGTCTACTTCCATAAAAATAATGAGCTCAAGTTTGAACTCGGTTTTTTTTCCCGTTTTCACAGGTATTCGGTACAGCGGCTGTAACGTTTGTGAGGCGGCGCGTCAGCGAGGAGTATCATCCAGATTGTGTGGTGCCTACTGTTAAACATAGCGGAGGTAGCATGATGATCTGGGGCTGCATGGCAGCCAATGGAGTCGGCGAAATGTTCGTTTGCGAAGGTCGTATGAACAGCGCAAAGTACATAAATGTGCTAGAAACTGCGCTATCGCCTTCGCTTACATGCATTTTCGGCGACAGAAACTTGGATAGTGTCAAATTCCAACAAAACAATGCTCCTTGTCATAAATCAGCAACCACAATGCGTTTGTTTAGAAATAACAACATTGACTTGTTAGATTGTCCGGCACAGTCCCCAGATCATAACCCCATCAAGCACCTTTGGAGTATTCTGAAGCGCAAGGCCCGTGAGTACAGCATTACATCCAAAACAGTGTTAAAAAATGTCAAAATTCAAGAATGGGATGCTATACCTACAGCCGAATGTACGAGGCTTGTAAGCAGCATGCCTCAAACGATCGCTGCTGTGATCAAAGCCAAAGGTGGTTCAACTAAATATTAGTTGTAAGTCATAATATGTTAATATATACTAATGTGGAAATCAGAATTTGTTTCATTTTTTGCCTTAAATACGAAAAAATCAATAAATTATAGGGTGCCTAATACTTTTGGCCAGGACTGTACATATGTTGAAAGACCACCTAATTCAAACAACATCAAACTGGAAATGATAAACTGGTTAAGCAGAAATGAAATTTCAATTTATCGAAAATCGATGAAGCCACAGATTTATGCTATTATATGCAAGCAAAGATAGTTTTACAGTTTCTATAGACAAAATACTTGCAGAATATGGGCACACAACTTTGCGACTACCGCCATATCACCCGTACTTTAATCCCATTAAAAATATTATATGAGCCTAAATTATTATTATGATTAAAAAAGTAAATATTTATTGGTATTTCTGTCATTTATTGATTTAGAGACAACTAATTTTCCAATTGTAGATCCTCAAAAATCTTTATGTTGTTGTGAAGCTTTTTTTGAATAGTACTCTTGGCAGCCTCTTCGCATATTCCGTCAAAATGTTGAGGACCTAAAAACTTTTGTCTCCCCCTTGATGGGATGAAAAATGTATGATAGCTATTAAAAAGCGTAAATTCATGAACGCAGTTATCAGCAATGCATGACTCGCGTTAATTTCATAAATTATAAAAATATAGCGGTACAGATAAACAAACAAAACGGCTTTTTAAAAAGAAAAAGAAATCGAGCTGGCTATAATTATGTAAATCTTTACATCCTGGCGCCTCATCTACAATTATTTGGCAATGCATTAAAAAATTCCGATCCTCCTTTAATGATTTGCTATATAACATTTCTTCTAATGAGTCAAACTGGCGTCAAAATTTTAGTAGTACTCATGCTCCTCCTTTTGCCCCTTTTTCGGACTGTTTCCCTTCTGACTCTCAATCTCATTATGATAAAATGGACATTCCTTTCTTTTTTGCTGAATCACAATGTGCTTTAAATGCTCTATCTGATTCTTTTCCAAAAGAAGATAGCATTCCATAATCTTTCTTGATAAAATTAAGTGATTCAGCTAAACAGATTTACTTCTCCATTACAATTTTAGAGTCCAAAAATATCCCCCCATCTTGGAAATCCCAAGCTATTATACCTATTTTAAAAATCCGGCAAAAATCTCAAGAAACCCTCGTCTTACAGCTCTTTCATCAGATTTGGCCAAAGATATGGAGCATCTTATTAAAAATAGGCTGGACTGGATAATGGAAAGCAGAGAAATCCTCTCAAAGTCATAATTTAGTTTTGCGTGGGTACAATTGACAGTCTTAGTATTCTTATATCGGAAATACGTCTAAGTTTCTTAAGAGGAGAATATCTTGTGGGCGTCTTCTTGGATATCAGCTCAGCTTATGATTACGTACCTATTTCTTCCCCTTCTGGGGCCTTACCATCACCTATTTTAAAACATTCTTACTTCAAGACTGTTTTGTTTCAAGATTACAATACTCTTACTTTTATTCGTACCATGAACTTTAAAAAGCAAGCTTGCTTTAAAATTGCTTAGTGATGCGACAGAACGAATGATTTGCCTATTCCCTCCTATAAAAGAAAAGAAATAGCTCTATATAAGTTGTATAGCGTTATCCCTGTCACACCGATAGTCGTTCGTAAATATGATTAGTACTTACCTAGGATAAAATTAAAGAAAAATATTATATTATTTAATTTCAAAAGTACATGTTTTCCACAAAATATACGCAATCTATGCCTTTTTTATATTATTTATACAAATAATTTTAGTATAATTTTAAAAATTAGGAAAACTATTAGAAAAGAAAATAAAATAAATTACGGCTAGATTGTGATACAAAATTCGGAACAAACTATTTACTTGACAACCGTCTGACTATTTGTTTACTTGTCTGACGACGAGCGAAAATTAAAAGTCAATGAGATGATAGTTTGTTTATGTGAGCTTTTAGATTAGAATAAAACATGTTGGACTTATTTTATTAGTAATTTGTACTATCATATAGTATTAACAGCAAGAAACAAGGTAAGGTGTACTGAAACGTTTTATTCATTAAATATTTTTTTAAATCAATATAATACTAGCTAGAGTACATAGTTTCACGAGCACTTCGCAAAGGAAGCATTTGGAGAGACACAAAAAAAATGCTTTATATTTTTGGGTTTTTATTTTATTTCAATTTAATATTTAATACAACTTATATTATCATCAACTACACTTTTTTAATATTATAAAGCTATAATTTTTCAGCTAGACAAACACAAAAATAAAATAGACACTTTACAAACGTTTAATTAAAACTGTTTTTTCAGGTCTTTAAGTGCTGCTTTTCCCTGAATCAGTGGAGAAAATATTTTCACGTAGCCTAATAATACTGCTGCTGATCATGGAAGTACTGTGTGGTTGATTACTGCTATGGTGCTGTAATTGAGTTTCCTTTATTACATATTTTGTTATTTTATAAAAATAAATATATGAATATACATACACAGTTGTTATAATTGTTGTAAGTTTTTTTGGGGTTCCATACCTAAAGGGTCTATGTAATACGTATAGAAATCTTTCCATCCAACTTCTTACATTATTTTTGGATAATATAATAAAAAATCATAGTAAGATTATAAATGCGGAAGTAATTCTAATTTCTATCTGTCTGTTTATTATTCTATTATATTATGTATTCACACCTAAACCTCGATATTAAAATAAAAATAAGTGAAGCGAGTAGGGGGTCGAAAATGCGAAAGGGAAAGACTAAAAGTAATAGCACTAAAGGAATTACTAAACTAGAAATAAAGTTTCTGTAGGTATTTTTATTTACTATATTTCCTTCGTATATGTAAATTCTCATCAGAGAGTCTCGTTACAGAATTTGTTTTACATTTTTTATAATAGATAATGCTTAGTAAATTCTTCTCAATTGATGTCACAAAGGTTATATTCGCAACATAGCTGAAAAGGAGATTTAGTGTACTACAAGCTTCTGCGTTATAAGCTTTTAAAATCACAAATATTTCGAAATTATTACACTTCTAGAATCAAAGTACACATTAATTACCGAAGTACTAAAATTACACGATACGTGTACCAATCGACAGATTTATGAAAATAATAGGTTTTACTCAATCTATCTGGCACAGTTAATTACCTTTTATATTATAAATTTTGAAAATAATAATGCATCCGTCGCGTATCAACAACTTTTACAAGATTGCTAATTATGACAGAAAAGTAAGAATGCTATTTGTCAAAATTCACCTCATGGTACGAATTGAATGAACGATAATAATATTTTCTTAGTTATTTTGGTGTCGTGACGTCACAAAACTGCTAAGAAAGTAAGAATGTTTCAAGCTTATAATAACCTTGCTTTTAAGACGTCATGGTACGAAAACTCAAAGTAAGATTATAGTATTCATGCTATAAGAGTTCATGGTAAGGCCCCTGGAATCTAAAATGTTTTACTTAAATTTACCGCCAAAATTAACTAATTTTATTTTTAATCTTTTTAATGGAAGATGGATTTTCAAATGTGAACAAAGATAACACCGAAAAAGTTGAAATTTTTCATACATCTTCATTTCATTCTTACCCATACCGTCCATTTTTTACAGGAAGTGCTTTGAAAGGAAATGAAAAATGTTTAATAATTTAAAGCTAAGAGTTGTATTTCATTTTTAAGTGTGTATTTATTAATAACAATAAGTTTCCATATGACTATTCTTTATGCCATATTGTTATTTTTTCCTCTTTCAGTACAAAATGGCGAAACCACGTAAAATATTAACGAGAGAAGCAAAATAAGCAAAAGACAGGCTACGTATAAGAGGAAAATATGTGAAAATAAAAAACCACTCGAGTTATTCTATACAGAAAGAAAAATAAGGAAATATTTAGCAAGATAAGAAAAAAGTTTGCAGTATCAAAGAAATGACCCCTAGAGCACAATGAGAACGGAGAAGACGTTGAAGAAAAACACTCTCAAAACTATTGAAAAAGGAATGAAGAACAGAAAAAAATAAAAAATATACGAAGTTCTGATGGGTCATTTGATGATTTTATTAAAATGTTCATATTTATTCTTAATACGTTCTTTAATTTGACATTATTCGAAACTATCATTTTCTAGAATGGATGAAGGAGACAATAGTCCAACATCCCAGAGTCCCCAGATACGTCATTTTAAAAAAGCTAAAATTTTGAAGATTATAATCCGTCTTACCAAAAAATAAATAAACAGTATGTAAAAATTACATAACCGTTAAAAGGCACTTACAAATACTATCTGTACACGATTTAGAGCCAAAACTATGGAGCCACTGATAGGCCATCTGTCTGCTAACCGAGTAACATCTAATAATCCCTTCGGGATAACGGGATGCGATTTTTGTGGTCCCTTTCAAATTTCGAGTAAAATAGGCAGGTGCAATCGTATCCCAAAATGTTACATTTGCATATTCATTTGTTTCTGTATAAAGGCGGTTCACTTGGAAACAGTGAGTTGGAATCTAAGTACAAAGGCTTTTATTTTTAGTCTTCGCAGATTCATTGGGCGAAGAAGCAAACCTGGTCAACTCCATTGTGAAATGGTACCAAATTCGTGGGGGCAAGGAATGAATTGGGTCGTGCTTTAAAGGCAGGCAAGAGTTCCATTTATAAATTTACAGCTGACGACCGAATTCGGTTTGTTTTCACCCCACCTTACTCCCCTACTTTCGCTGGTTTGTGGGAGGCTAATATAAAATGCTTAAAATATCAATTAAAAAGAACGATAGGTAGTTCTAGCTTAACTTTCGAGGAGTTGAGTAATCTTTGCACAGAAATCGAAGCAGTCCTCAACTCCCGACCCCTCACTAGTCTTACATGTAACCCCAGCGACCTTTCTCCTTTAACGCGGAAACAGTTCATTGTATTTTACGCGACAGAGGTTCTAATATGATAAAAGCTATGAATAAGGCAAATTTCACTAATGCAAACTGTACTATTCAATCATATTCATCATTAGATCAACTACAATTGTGTGTTCGACTGGCGATGGAAACCGAAGAATTTCTCTTGCCAGTGATTACAAAGTGCAAAAAAATTGCGACTCACTTCAATAATTCTCTAATTGCTCAAAATGAATTAAAATAAATTTAAACCGAAAGACTGAACCAATCAGGACTAAGTGTACTGCAGGAATGTTCCACGCGGTAAGGTTTTTTTTTAATTAAAGTATACATGCACCTACCCAGACCCATTAGGTAACTATGTAAAGATATTTTTTGTTTTATTTTATTTGACACAACTTTAATTTTTTCGCAGTTTGAATTCGACTTATAATATGATGTCAAGAATATTGAAATTAAAAGATTCATTAATCCTGTATTCGGGAACGCATGCTATACCAATTCTTACTGCTGATGATGGTTTGACTTGAAAATATGTATTACTGTACTAATGCCATTCGAAGAAATTACAAAGGAGTTAAGTAGTGCTACTAGAAACCTAATTTTTAGTCCCATGCTGATTTACACAAGAATTTTTGTTTGATTGTGATAAGTAGGTAAGTGTGAAGAAAAAAAAAAATATTTTGATTTATGTAAGAAAGTAAACTTTTTTTATTTATGCAGTAAAATGACACTTCTTATTAAAAATTGCTTTAATTTTTAAAATGAATACGCCATCCCTACATTCATAAAATGACCTTTAGAATGATATATAACATTTATACGTTTATATTAGACTTCATAAAAAAAATCGAAATAAGAACAAATATTAAGACTTTAATTGCTTGTACTGTAAAAGGAGGGGTTTCGATAAGGCCCTTTACCGGCCCCCCTGAATTTTTCATTATTTTAATATTGTGTTTATAGGACTACACTTAAAATTTACAAATATATATAGCATCAGCCAATATTCGCTATATTTATGTGTTTAAGGTAAATGTTTGATTACCAGTTGATGAGAACAAAATGACAAAATATACTAATTAATATTATAATTATCGGTTTTATTTTGAGAAATCAAACTTAAACAAGGTGCAAAAGACATTAATATATTACGTAGAGTCCTCCGCTTCTTGATCTGACCAGTTAACTGCAGCATCTTCAATACAATCTTCGTAGTGAGAAGAAAACTTTATTTGTTGAAGCTCCAAATGCCTGTAATAGCTAAGGAACCACAATACTGAAGCTACGTGAGCACAACATCCAACAACACATGCTCCAACCTTGCACAGGCAATACCAAGATGTAACTCCAGTAGGATGATATTGTATCCATAGGTTATAGATTTTTGACGGCTTTGTATTAGAATTCTTATGAAAAAATAACTTATATAGTCATTTAAATAAAACTATCTTTTCGGATTTTTTCGCGGATTTATTTGATTTTTGGTTCCCTATATCCCTAGGGAACCAAAAATGAAAATAACAGAGTAGATTGTTGGAGCAACCCCATGGTTGTTGTGGTCTGCTTCGACAGAGTTGGTAAATCCAGTGACTTGATGACAGATGAAGCAATTAATAGAAAGGAATGTGAGTTATGGCTAGAGGCCATAAATGAAGAATTAGAAGCCCATTATACCAATAACGCCTGGAGTTTTGTGGACAATAAAAATCGGAGAACTATAACATCCAAATAGGTTTTTAATATTAAAAGAAACCAACATCGTCAAGTAGAAAGATATAAAGCTTCGTCTTTGTGCCCGTGGTTTCAAACAAATTGTAGAGATAGATTACAATGAAATTTTTTCACCTACTACAAAATATGAGTTATTTTGGATGGGCACGTAGTTAATACAAGCTACTCAGTGGTAGACTTGTGTGACTCTTTTGAAATTGAGTTTGTTCTTCTTCCTCTGCGCACGTCACATGCCCTGCAACCGCACGATGTCTCATTTTTTAAACCGCTCATAACCTATTATCTAGTGATATCTGGTTTTATCAAAAAATTATATTATATTCTATTATATTATATTCTATTCTATAGCTATATATTCTATATAGGTTATATATTCAATAATTTATGTTTCAGATTCGAAGCAAATATCGGAAAAGGGATAATATTATATGAAAATCACTATCTTCTGAACATTCGCATGACCATTCAAGATATCATTTATTTTTTATCAGGACAATGTTTAGCTTCGATGAAGAAAAACATTATTTATAATATAAATTTACATGTATCATCTCATGGCACTATAGAAGCTTGCCAATGTGATTGTAGCGCTGGTGAGCCACCTAATGCTCATTGTAAACATGTTGTAAGTGTACTGCAATTGAACAAATTCAAAGAGAAAAAAAATAATATTTTGAATAGCCCTTGTACCCAAAAGCTCCAAGTTTTCATATGCCATCATAGAACTATTATGGAGGTCGAAAGACTACGTTTGAAAAAAACACAATCACACATTTCTCTCAAATTTAATCCTCTCCAACCAAAAAAGTTAAATCGTTCAAATTATAGAGAAAAAATTCATAATTTATTCATCAACTGTCTTGCACAATCTTCTAGTTTAGTGCCATTAAGACAATCCTTTAAACCAACCAAAACAATTATTTGGAAAAAAGGTAGTTCGACTGCTCAGCTTGAAAGTATTCGTAAAGTTTTCAATGGCCAACAGAAAGGTATCCTTCAAACGTATTTGCAAGAGATGGACAGAATTCTTTATGGATTAACTCGAGAAGATTTTAAAGTACTGGTTTATGTCAACGCAAAAAAGAACAATCTCACATACCCACAAAATTGGGACACTAGCCTGGTAATAATTGGCTGGCTGGATTTAGGAGCACAAACACGCTAATCAATTTAAGAATGCCAGAAGCAACGTCGATTGCTAGAGTTAAGAGTTTTACCGTCTGCCAGGAAAAAGATTCTATGAGTTGGTTAATAACGAAACAAAAATATTGACTGTACCAGGATCTACTTTTTTGATTAAAAAAATACTTTGCACAAGAAATCGATAGATTCCAGAAGACTCATCTAGGGAGACTAGTCAATCAATATGATGTGGCTAGATTATTTGCTACCGTACCATACATGTGCCACTCTCAACATCGTTATCAAAGGCTTTCAATCCACAGGAATTTGGCCAATCAATATAGGTGTATGGGAAGAAAAATATTTTTCACCAGACTCACTGACCGTAATACCGTAAATTCAGAAGAAACTCTTCAAAAGACTACCAGACGAGATGTTGGGACGATGTAACTTTGGATGATAATTGATCTTCGGTATCAGAACTCCAAAATTCGTTTGGACTAAGAAGAACTTTGGAAAATATTTTTATTTATTTATGTACCATAAAATATATGTTATACAAAATAAAGTAACAGAATGTCGACAAAGGATAACTTATCTCTTTAAGAGATTTCTTCCAGAAACCCTTCAATAGTGAGAAAATAAGATAATGTAATTTAGAGCGGTGTAGGTACAGTACAACATTAAATGGTATAAACTTAATATTAAAATATAACAACTAAATATTATAATTATACAAAAATAAATATATTTATATACAATACATACATACTTATATATACCTATATATTTATATAATTTTATGTTTGATTTGATAAATAGTGCTGTTTAATTCTAAATTTAATTGTAGTAATGTAAACAAATTTGAAGCTGCACAGGCACCAATTCATTTGCAAATGGAATTAATAGATCTCCAATGTGACAATAATACAAAAGATAAATTTAAGGAAGTAAGCGTTACTACATTTTATACACAGTATTTTAAGAGTTTGAATGACTATTCAAATATGAAAAACATGCAGCACGCATCCTGTGTATGTTTGGTAGTACCTATTTATGTGAGCAGATGTTTTCCGCTATGAACATAAATAAGAACAAACATCACTCAAGGCTTACTGATGAACATCTCCAATCTGTTCTGAAAATATGACACCTGACATAAATGAGCTTATGAAAAATAAGAGACCTCAGGTATCAGGATCCTCAAGCTCAAGATAATTTACTCTTTTTATTTCCTGTATATGAAAATTGATTTAAACTAAATAAAGATTTTGATTTAGTATGTGTTTTAGTTTTTAATTGAAACTGGCCCGCTAGCATTTCCTAAAATTTATAAATGACCCTTTAGGAAAATGAGTTTGACACCCCTGATATAGGGCATTTCGCGTCAAGCGGAAAACCAAAAAAAAAAAATGAAGTCGTTACTTTTGTTTATACTCTGGTCAGTCATACAGTATAAACGACACTTCAAAACACGGTAACAATAAAATATACCCTATTCTAGTGCGCTTTTTACAACCTTACGTAGGTGTGAAAGTATAAATTTTAGATCTCCAAGACCAACTAGGTGAGACTTCTGACATCATTGTCAATTATTTAAACCAAGTGTTGACAGACAATAATTTGACAGCAAAAGTCATGGCATTTTGTGTTTGCATTACAATCATCATCAAAGAAGCACAGTTACACTTCTATGCCACTGTTTATGGAAAAGGCCCATGTGATGGTCTTGGGGGAAACCTTAAACGTTTGGCAACCCGTGCAAGTCTACAGTCTACGAATAACGCTATCACTACATCTATAAGATTATATGAATGGGCCAAGTCATCATTGACTGAGACTTCTATTTACTACTGCTCGAAGGAAAGTATTCAACAAGAGCGAGATTTTCTACGGGTCCGTTTTGCTTCCGCTGTCACCGTACCAGGAACTAAACAACTATACGTTTTTTTTCTAACCAACGAGGGCTTATGTGTAAAGAAAATTAGTGCTAGTGCAAATAGTAAAATTGTAAAAATTACAAAATGAATCTCTCTATTTCAATACTGTTTCAATCTCATTAATAAAACCGCTCTAAGTCTTAAACTATTGGCGATCAAGTTTTAATTTTTTTGTGAAGAATTAAAGAAATCGCTTATTATTATATTTTTACATGTTAGAATGAAAGAATAAAATATTAATAACGTAGTATTTTAGCATATTAGCGCATAAACCCGATTGCTAAGAAAGTGTTCATAGCTATGTGTATGTATTCTATATGCCTTAAGTCTTAAACTATTGGTGATCACGTTTTAATATATTTTTTTTGTGAAGAATTAGTACATTTAAAGCTTTAATTCAAGGTATTAATATTTTAATATTTAAAAAAAAGTTTCGAAGTTACTTAAACATCGATTTGAAATTTTCACTTCCGGTTTACTCATGCAGAGTTGGGTGACGAGGACTCAGGGGATGAGGGTAACGTTCATATCAATAATCTACCGCCAAGTTTACTTAGAGCAAATGCTGAACTTCAGCAATCAAATGTTAACGAATGCGATGATGGAGCAGAGTCGAGCGAGTCGAATTTTATTAGTGAGTGGGTATTGTCAAGTTAATACAATAAATACTGGGAAAATGCTCCAGACACAAGAAATGAACTTATTGTTAATATTTTATCAACACATAGATTTTCAACCATTTTACAAATTTACACTAGATGATGATGAACTATGAAGATGCAGATAATCATCACCTAAATAAGTCAGACAAATTTGCTAAACTACAGCCACTGATGCAAAAAATATTTGCAACGTTTCTTGCACAATGTCCTCTGGCGGGTGTTTCGGGCGACATGGTTGTAAACAATTTATACGCGGTAAACCAATAACATATGGATTCAAACTTTGGGTAGGTGCAACATTAAGGGGCTACATAAAAACCAGGTCCAAGTTGGCCATCTTCTATGAAGCTCGATTCAAGATTGGAAAACAAAGGCCAGTTTTTGAAACAGCCAACCGGCAAACGCACTCGATGTGGAGTATACCATAAAGTCAGCCCTGCAAGGTGCGTCAAGTGTAATGTTAGATTACATGTGAAATGTTTTGTGGCATGTTATAGCGCAGCGCATAGCTATAGCTGGAACACTGACCTCGCGCCGTACGCTGGCGACACGTGGAGAGGGCTCAGCATTCCTCGTTCATTTGCGTCATAACGTAATTTTACACTTTTGTTTTTCCAATAGAAGTTGAAATTAATATTACAATTATTTTATATAGATATTCTAATTGTTACATCGCGTAGCATTAGACGCATTAATTATAATTGTGATTTTAAGTATAATTAAATAATTATAAGTAAATTTTAGTTTTCTTGGGACCTCTGGCTGTGTTGCTCTTAACTGGCATATCATACCAAAAAATATTTTTAGGATTTACCTTTAGATATTTCTATTTATATACAGTTATTTTCACAGTAGTAAAGTATTAATCACTTAATTATTCGATTTTGTTCCCTTATAAGCCTACTATATCACATACGATACGGCTGATTCCTGGCCCCCCAATATAATAATATTTTTAGAAGTATTTTTTTCATACTTGGAGAGATTAATTCATAATTTAAGCTATTTTTAGAAACTAATAGTTTCAGTTATAAATGGGTTAAACCTAATTGCTGTCCCATTACACACCAGCTCCGAACGCTATACGTGAACGGATGCCCCTTAAGTATAATATTTATTTTACAGGTGCTGATATACAGAGAAAGTGGAAGAACTTGAAGGACTGTTCTTCTATAATTAGCTTCGCGGAAAAAATGTGAGTCTAGTCAAGAAGAAACGCAAGTACATTTACTTTAATCGACTATAATTCTTAACACCAACTACTACTCCACGAGACTCTAGTAATAATATCAAATCTATTGAAGAATGTGCGAATTTAGAAATTCAATCGGACAAGGATACCACAGACGCCGGATTCCAAAAATCCTTGAAGGTCACGGACACAGCATACTGCGCCTACCCTACCCTACTATCCTAGAACTATATGCAATAGATTTACTGCAAATGTATACTAGAAATTATTAAAGTTAAATTTAACTTGAAAAATGTGGAAGAATTATTTAGAAAAGAAGCAGAGTCTATTCTCTTGATATGTTTAGTGACATGAGGAGAAAGATGCAAGAACATGAAGAAAAATATGTTCAACTAAAAAAAAAAGTGGATAACTTCACCGACTCTACTAACTTACAATAAGAAGATTTAATTTACGATTCTGATTAGAAGCAATAATGTAATAAAACATTATATATATTACAAGTAACATATTTTTTTAAATTTATTCACAACCCACCCAACCTTACTAAAACTAAAGGAGACTAACTAGTACTAACTAGACTAACTAAGTAGTAGTACTCACATATTCTAAATCTATTGCATTTTCAATCAAATTCATTTCTTTTTAAATAACTGTTTAGTGAAGTTGCATTACTCTGAGTACTGTGAATCTGCCAGCTTTAGCCTTTAGTTGACCGACCTGTATCATCTTCACTCATTAGTCTTCTATTTTAAAAATGAAAACAGTATTATAAAACTTATCTTTGTATTTATTTTTATTATATTTAATAATTAATTAAACATTGATGGAAAATGTTTGAAATTTACTATTTTCCGTTTCTCAGAAACCCCACTTCTTAGAGCTCTTAGAGTTTTAATGGAGACTGTAAACGATCTTCTTTTAATTTCTTTTCCAGCAGTTTTTTCAAGAACTCCAACAAATGAATCATTATCTTGAGTTGGAAAACTAACTTGATGAGTAAAAAATATAACTGTAATAAAAAAAATTATTATTGTATTATAAATTACTATTTTCATATAATACGAAATTTCTTACATTGACAAAAGAACAAATAAATCAAAATTGGCAAAAACGACTGACGCATGATTGAATTTTTGATATAAAAAAATTACATTTGAAGTAATAAAATGTTCCGGTAATTAACTATTCAAATATGTATAATATGCAATGCCCTCTGTTTATTACACATGAGCTTTAAAAAATACATATTTTGTTATTATGATTGCTTAGTAGTAAATTAAAATGTTCGACTCACTTGGTTACAAATAATAAACAATATTCTAATAAAATAATTTCTAAATGACCTTAAATGACTGTCCTGGTCTTAAAAACCCTGATCATTGTTATTGGAAGAATAAGTTAAAGGAATACCTGAAATAATTAATTAATATTTAATAAAAGTCAAAAAGTTCTTATCGAGTTCGTTGAGTTGTTTTTTTTTTTCTTTAAATACTGGTATTTCATATTATACATATTTCCTCCATCTTCTCTATTGAAATTTTGATGTTTTTTTTTAATTTCATTGGCTTTTCGAATAATGCTAGGATGATATCGGTTTTCTTTCGCGAGGATTTGGGGCCTATTAAAGCGAATGTAGAGGCTTGGGCGATCCTGACTATATTTACAGACAGCAGACGTTGTATTGCGACGGTGCTTCACATAAGCTATGTGTTCTTTGACTCGGGTTCTAATGGATCTCTTTGTCCGATGTAAGAGAGCCCACAATCACAATCAAGTTTGTACACTCCTGCATCTTCTAGAAGGATGTGGCACTTGACAGGTGGTAAGAACTGGCTATTTTTCTTTGACGGCTTGGAGTAAGTTTTAATTGAAGCTCGCTTCAGGATGTAGCCAATATCGTCAGTGACTCATCTCATGTCAGGTAGGACTGCAGGGACGCGCTTGATTGTGGCTGGTTTCCCTCGGTCATTGTGACGCAGGCACGGTACTTGCAGCTTATTGTCTCGCAGAGCTTGCTTGACATGTTGCAGCTCTCCGGCCTGGTGTTACTCATGACGAGATTCTCCATTCAGGTACCTATCAGTATGGGTCTTCTTTCGATACACAGTATGACTCAAGGTGTTATCTGGGTTACGTATAACTAAGACATCTAAGAAAGCTAAAGAATTCATCGGACTCCGGTCCCAGTGTAAAATTTTAGGGTATTATGTATGTAATGTAGTTTAAATTTTAGGGTTTATATAGTTAAGAACCAAAAATAAAAAAATAAATAAAACTCCGAAAACATAGTTTTATTTAAAAGACATTAATTCTTATATCACTAAAATGACCTTTTACCAACCGAATTTACAAAATGATCTTTTAAGTTTTACACGTTATTTTATTAACCATGGTGGATGAAAAAGTCTGCAATGCAACTACAGAGACTACATCAACTATGAGGTTTACTTTGCAATATATGCAAGTTTACTTCAAAAGACTTTAATGACTTGGAGAAAAGCATACAAGCCGAAGTAATGTTTAGTTCGGGCTGTCCACTCTTCATGCAAGAATCCGCTTTTTCAAACGCTGCTGCACTTAGCTTATAAGTTAACAATAAAAAAATGCCAGATACGATCAAGGCAAGACAAAGAAATCGTAAAAGAAAAAGGAAATATAAACTAACTTATAAACAATAGAAATAGAGGCTTTATTCGATGAAATTACCTAAGCATCCACTCTAATACATTATGTACACACACACACACACTCACACACACACACACACACACCCGCACACACACACACGCGCGCACACATACACACACACACACACACACACTAACTATTTTTGCTATTATTTATAAGTTTTGGTTAATATCATAAAACTATTGAGTTGTAAAATCTTTAAGAAATTTTCTACGGAAGAGCGGGACATCCTGGCACAGGTATATATTTACTTAAAAGGGTGTCCCAACAACGGACTTAATGTATTTGAAAAACTCTTTTATTAATAAATCATTTTTCATTTTTTCACTTTTCATCATAGAAGGGTTGTCTACGACAACACTAGGGCGACCGCGGGTGCAGGGCGGGCGCAGAAGCGGGGCATCAAACTCTCTACTACTTGACAGCACTTGCTCTGACGGCGGCGACCCAAACGCTCGCGTACTATATACTGATACCTATTGTAACGTACTCATTATACGTTGACTTTCCTAAGCCTGGTTTTGGTAGTAGTAATTACAGGAACACCAGCAAAAGATTTTTTGCTAACCCTGAAGTTGCCGCTGCCATCACAGGAATAGGTATTGAATTAATTAAGAGGTTTTCTGTTATCCTCGAAGTTATGTCCAGTGGACTTAAAATCAACACCCAGAAGTTTGGTGATTTTTATATTGAAACCGCCAGGTTATATGTTGTCTTTTATCCATGGCAACCAATGGCACCCACTGTACACAAAATTTTAGTACACGTCCCAGAACACTGAACGTACACTGAAGCTAGAAATAAGCATTTTTGTTTATACAGGCAAAGCTTTTCAAGAAAATTCTCCCGTGAACAATGCAATTCTGTTGTCCTTAACAGACTTTTATTAACCTCTGATCCTATATTGAGCAGTAGGAGACCCAAACCTCAACGTTATCGCTCCTTAAATACAAAAGTAACAATTTCAAAAAATATCAAAAATGATTTTTTTGCATAAAATGCATCTTAAACGATGAAATTTTAATGTTTTGCTAAAACAGCCGTCGTTTTATGATCAAAAACACCCGTAAACGCACACACGTTAGTTTTGTTTTATACCGTTTCTGTAACTGAGTTCCGCACAAAAGTACCACATTGTCAGTTGTCAACAGATATTCGGCACGAGCGCACGCATTTTTTGTGAAAAACTACCACATTCCAAACAACTGCTAAAAGACGGGTGAAATCATATATTCAAAAATGCCACATACAAATATATATTGGTATTGCAGATCACATACACGTAAGTATCTTATCATTTTTATGTGCAATAGTACATTATTTCGAAATAGGTTAGATTTGCATTTATTAATCTGATATTTTCTCTTATTTTTGTACGCAATACTGCCATATTTTGAATTAAGTTAGTTTTGCAAAAAATAATTAGAATTATTTTCCTATTTCTTTATGCTAAAGTAACGTATTTCGAAATATGGTCTTTGTATTTGAAAGTGATCTCTAAATAGATTTTATTTTAAATTAAAAAGCCTTTTTAGTTTTTATGTTTGTGTTATGTTTTTGTAGTTTTTGGAGTCATTTTATGGGTTAAACAAATTAATTTAGAAGAGCTATTAAAACCAATTAAATTTTACTTACCCACATAGATATTACAATTATAACGCCTATTTACGAGAAGGAGGCATATTGGTTGATACAGGTAGGTACTTATTTTTCTTAAATTAATTTTTATTTTCAGAATGACAACAAGAGCGCGCCGTATTTTGAACATGGTACCACCTATAAATGACCCTCGAGATGGACAGCAATCTCCGTCAACCATACGACCTAGAGAAATGGATTCAAGCGACATTCAGACTGACAATATTATGTATCATGAATATGAGACTGATGACGTTAATTATCTAGCGGACAGTCAGTTTTCTTTAGATATTCTGAACTCCGGTGAAGATAACGAAGATGTTCAAGCAACGCCTCCAAAACACAGAATATTCAATAAACCATCTTTAGTCATCCAAGAAACAGACTCAGACAGTGACTCTTCCTCTGATGAATCTTTTACCTCGTCGAGCAGTTCTAGTTCTTCAAGTAGCTCCAGTTCAACAAATAACCTAAAAGATTTCTCTTCCGATGATAGTGTCAAAGATCCTACGTATGAAGATCCATTTTCTAAAAACCGCAAAGGCCAGTCAGATTCCGATGAAGAGCAACAACCACAAGCACAGTTACCTAGCATTCAAGACTTTCCACAATCAGCCGTTAATAACCAGCAGTTTTTTATATTAATTCACCATCACCCAGAGTTGATGATCAGCCACCTAGCGTTGACGAGCACCCATCTAGCGTCGGCGAGCAGTCTCCTAGTGTTGATGTTGAATCACGCAATAGGTGTCGTAAAAGAAAAGCAGAACCGCTCTTATGGAAACGCTTATAAGAGCGCTTATGGAAACGAAACCAGCGCAAGCTATTGAAAAACAAAGGTATGTCCTATACTTCTATGTCCAAGTCTAAGAAAATTTATGATGCCAAAAAAATGGGTCCTGTATGTTTCTACAGAGTTTACGTTTGAAGAAAGAAAACAATCTTTGAAAAGTTCTGGGAGTGTGGTGATCTGGAAATCCAACGACAGTTTATTCACGATCACATGACCAAGATAAAACCAAAATATAGGTACGTTCGTGAAGGTAGCAATCGAAAAAATTACAATCATGCATTTTATCTGACTCGAAATAATAAAAAAACTCAGGTATGTAAAGTATTCTTCATGAATACTCTTGTAATCTCAGACACTGTGATCAGAACCGTTGTCTAGAAGCAGTCCGAAACTGGTGTGTACCTTAAAGATAACAGGGGAAAACATAAAAACCATAAGACACTAGACTCAGAGCTGACCGATGGCGTCAAAGCACACATCAATTCAATACCCCGCATAGAAAGTCATTACTGTAGGGCGCGATCGACTCGGGAGTATATTGAGGGCGGTTTTACAGTCGCAGCACTACATCGACATTACGTAGACAAATGCGAATCTGAGGGTGCACTACACGTTTCATATCAAGTATACTACAACATATTTATGCATGATTTTAACTTATCTTTCTGGCAGCCTAAAAAGGATCAATGCGATGATTGCAAGGCTTACAAAAACGCTGAAGATAAATCGTTACTACAAGAGACATACGACGAGCACTTGAAGCAAAAGACTCTCGCTAGAGCTGAAAAAGATAGAGATAAAGAGCTTGTGAGTAATACTTTCGTAGTGGCTGTGTACGACCTCCAAGCGGTGATGCCTCGTCCACGGGGTGCTGACGTGTCTAGTTTCTATTATACGTCTAAATTAAATCTATTTAATTTCATAATAACCGAGCTCGGTACAAAGGACACAACTTGTTTTGTATGGCATGAGGGAGAAGGCGCCCGAGGTATTAATGAAATTGGCTCCTGTGTTCTAATGTATCTAAGAAAATTGAATGATAATGCCACGGAACCTTGTGATGTCACTTTCTATAGCGATAATTGCTGTGGCCAACAAAAGAACAAATTCATGCTGGCAATGTACCAATATGTGACTCAAGAATTGCTGAACATCAAGAGTATTACTCATAAGTTTCTAATAAAAGGGCACACCCAAAACGAAGGAGACTGTGTTCATTCTGTCATACAACGTAACATTACGAGAGCATTGAAATCATCTCCAATTTACGTTCCAGACCAGTATATCACTCTGATTAAAACAGCAAAGAAAACTGGAAAGCCTTATACTGTTAAAGAACTGACATATGAGAATTTTTTTGACCTCAAACCTCTGTGTACAGGAAACTACAATACAGATGACGATGGCAATAGATTCAAATGGACTGATATAAAGATTCTGAAAGTGGATAAAGTAAGCAATGGCATATTTTTCTTTAAAACATCGTACGAAGAGGCAGAGTTCAGGTCGGTATCTACGTTGAGAAAACGCCGCACTAAGTCGAAGGCAGTGCCTGATAATAATTTGACCTTAAACCAACTTTACACTGAAAAGCTTACAATTCCTGAAGCAAAGAAGCAAGGCATTTTAAAGCTAATCCAAAAAAAAACATCGTGCCAAGATTTTATGAATCTTTTTATGCTAATCTCTAAATTAGTGCATAAGTTACTGTTGGGAACTGATTTTTAATGTTTAAGTTTAAGTTTTTTTTATACCTGTACGAGCATTACGCTCCATGTAGTTTTAAGTAAACGTTTTATAAAAATTTTTTTGTAAGAACACTATTTACACCACGTTTATGTGCTTTATACGGTTATGATTAGTGTAGATCATGGAAATAATTAATTATGAAGGTGTCTTACTCCTTAAGCGCCTTGTTTTATAAGAATATAACTGCTAATACTATTTTAACCCTTAGGCAAGCGCGGACATATGCTTCCCACATAGATTTTTCGATGCTGTAGTCAGGTTTTGGCAATATAAAGCCCACAATCTGTCAAAATTTAATCTTACATATATGCTCTATGGTTCCCAATTCACAAACTCTGTGTATCCGAATGTATGTGACACTGACAGCCATTTGAGTTTTGACTAACCGGTGAACAGGTGATTTTCAGTGAATGTGCAAGATTTATTTCGGTTATGGCGAAACGAAGAAAAGTAAGTCGTCTATTTTTTTATATGTTGTAGATTTTGAGTTTTTCTAACAAGATTTATATTATTCTTAGTTTATTTCTTGCTAAATTGTGTAAAATAAGGCAAATAATCATGTGGGGAACATATAACCATAGCCTGTCGAAACGAACTAATATGTGGGAGCTATATGTCCTTTGCCTGTTCAAATTTGTCCTTTTTTTACACTATTATTTTCACCCTGCGATGTTTGTGACTTTATACTTATTTAAATTTTTACTAAAAAAAACGCATGACTAAGATTATTATACACTTAAAAAAACTAAATATCGTATAAAAATAAGCAACTTTCTTCATTTGTATTTTTTAATACAGGTACAACTTAGAGATAAACAAATAGAAGAAATTCTGGAAGAATGGAACTCATCAGCAGAAGATGACGAAGAGAATGAATCATGTACAGCTTTAGACTACGTGCCTAAATCGATAGATATGTTGTTGGACGAAATGCAAGGTATGTCAAACACCCAGCTGTTATATATATTAGAAGGTATGGATGAAGAGATGCTGCCACCGTTACCTGCCCCTTCTCATGCTCATGCTTCTGCCGCAGATAAAGAGATGCTGCCGCCGTTACCTGCCACTTCTCAAGACAATGCTTCTGAAATTGATGAAGGTATGATGCCCCCCTTACCTGCCCCTTCTCAAGATCATGCTTCTGACAGCGATGAAGAATTGCTGCCCCCCTTAGCTGCCCCTTCAAAAGACCATGCTTCTGACGCTGATGAAAACATGCTGCCCCTTTTACCTGTTTATTCTCAAGACCGTGCTGCTGCCGCTGATGAAGAGATGCCACCGCCTTCACCTGCCCCTTCTCATGCTCATGTTTCTGCCGCTGATGATGCATTTCCAACGTATTCTCAGTTACAAACCCAAAACAGAATATGGACCACCGATGCAGAAAATTTGATGGAACCTCAATTCAGTAAAGGATTAGAATAAACAAAAGTATATTGTCATAGAAGTACTCCTATTCAATATTTCAATAACATTTTTCCAGAAGAACTTTTTGAAATTATTGTAAGTATTATAATAAATATGCAGCATTGAAGCGGAGCAAATTTTGGAAAGACACCAATGTACCTGAAGTAAAAGCATTTCTGACTATAGTAATGCTCATGGGCCTTAACATTTTGGGAGATATTGAATTATACTGGAGTTCCGATCCATTCTATAACAATATTGAAATAAGTAATACCATGTCTTGCAAAAGATTCAAAAAACTTCAAGAGAACCTACATGCCTGTGATATTACAACTCATTTACCCCGTGATCACAAAGATCACGATAAATTACAGAAAATAAGACCTATGATGACCATGCTAAACAAAAAGTTTCAGGAGAATGCAACCAATTCGCAAATTCAGTCAATAGACGAAAGCATGATTAAGTTCAAGGGGCGTGATAGTAAAAAACAATATATGCCTATGAAGCCGATAAAACGAGGCTTTAAAGCATGGTGTCGTTGTGACTCAGAAACTGGATATCTCTATCAATGCGATATACATGGACTTATTAAACAAACAGGACCGATAACTCTGAAAATT